>JAFMSR010000008.1:53728304-54447969 GCA_022818135.1 Saxidomus purpurata | reverse complement strand
TCTTATGATGGATATTGATCACGAGAAAAATTAACAAGATTAAATTTACTACAAATCGACGACTATATGTGGTATGAATGCAGCCTTTCTTTGTTATCAGCGCTGCTTTAATTGAGTTCAGCTTTGTTAATTTAAAGATATATAGTAAACAAAAAAACTGACTAAACATCTACCTTTTGTACTGTACTTTATGTGGCTTTGAAACAATCAATGGCATATGCAAATCCTTTAAAAGTCGATCTCCGTAAAGAGTGGGAAAATGTATTTCTCTAAAATCGTAAGAGGACAAAATATATAAAGTACTTCCCAAACATCATCACACACAGGAGACAACTACTGTAAGGCTTACACACAGGAGGATGAATCATACAACTATGAGAAATGACAGCCTAAATATTAAAGTAATTTTACCGTTCGCAGTGACCATAATGATTTAACAAAGACAATTATAATTGATTTATACTCCTAGAATAATGATCACTGTCATAGGTTTAACCAAAGTAATAATTAATATGTAGAAGAGTTTCATTTAGTTTGAATATAAAGGAAATATGTGAACAAAAACTTTGTTTCGCTGTCCTAGTCAAAAACTGAAACTCTTCGCTCTGTGTTAGGTATATTTTCATTTGTGTCGTTCAATAAGACGAGTAATTCAGTATAATTCATTTCTTTCGAAGCATCTACTGTGTTTTAAGCTTCATTCTTGACCATAATTTAATATGGTCAGTTTGAAGAGTTGTATGAAAGCAAAACTTTTGCCAAGTGGAAAAGTATGGGACAAAACATACACAATAATGTAGACACAACAAAAACACTGCAAAGCACACATGTACGTCAAAGGCTGAATCCGAGGTTACCGCCAAAATATTACTTGAAATATTGGTAAATAGTCGCATAATTCTTACCTATCACTTCCCCGGCCTCAATTTAAGATGAAATTGTGTAAATGAAAAAAGCCCTGCTATGTTCTAACATTTCGAGCGCAGAACCTAAAATGAAACATAGTTTGAAAAAACTGAGGACGTACTCATAACTTTTTTGAAAGTTAGAACAATAAGAACCTAATGTTAAGGGCACGACGAAACAAGCTAGGGACAAAACTCGACGTGCCCTCCTCTGTTCCGTGCAGTATGAGCATGATTTAGGAAAAAAGTATCAATGAGTCCTAAACTTTAATAGTCATTTTGTCATCAAACAGGACAGTCAGGACAGTTATGACATGCAGGTGTGTTTAAGAATGCTAGTATTACACTCTAGCTAAACCTTTCCTATTAATCTATTTTTATCTACAAGTTAGAAGGTACGGTGGAAGAAAACACACTTTATTTGTATGATAAGCTAACATATTGGTGTGTAGCACTTATTCACTATTGCTTATTATTCGAGATTTCTTTTTTGATGCTTATGTTTCTTTAAGATGCTAATGTTCTATTTGTTAAGTCGTTCTTTCTGTGTACAACTAATTTAACTGTCAAATTGACTAGTGTTGCTAGAATTTGTTTTTTTAAACTTCTAAAGAGCCATAACTGTAGTGTTTTTGGGCAATCCGACTGGCCGCAATGTCTATTGTAGTCAACATTTTTACCATGTGAGACGGTAACTTTAGCCATTTAGTTTGATTTCTTTAACGAATGTGTCAATATGTATTCAGTACACAATGTATACCTAGACTTCTGTTAAGTGATGTTTCTGCCATTTCTCTTGTCAATATTCTTAATTCCGGTTGCATTTCCTTTCATTATCAATTGTTTCTTGTGTCACTCACATTTTAGAGCTGCTTAAATTTCTTTCATAATATTATTCCGAGTTGCAGATAAATTCGATTGCAGTCATTTTCGCAATGTTGTAATCAAACGGAATTCTATTCAATCCAAGATCATCTGTTTACATACATTACATGTCAAATATCTTAAACATTGGACTGGGCATGATTATGTCGAAATGATTGCCGTGTCTATTTATGCACTTTTTTGAATAAATATTGAAACCTTCGATGAAACATTTCGTTAAAACTTGACTAAATGAGGTTGTTAATGAAACACGTGACGTGTGTCGTTACATGTAACACGTACATTGTTTCTGTGTTATTCAGCAACCAGCAAACAAAACAATATCCGTTTACACAATCAGATGCGCTTCTAAGATCTACATTGAGAAATCAGAAATTGAAACTTGCAAATATCTACGATATACTGGGGTTTGCGATATGTTTGCAAAATAAATCAAACTATTTAATGCATGCAAGTGTCACCATATGTTCGCTTTTGAATTACGATTTTAAGTCCAAATTTTCGAATACAAATTTGAACTTTATGTGCATTCCCTGGATATACTTCTAAAATAAGTATCAGTTTAAGGTAGGTCGCGGGTTTCCCCCAGAAATCGGGTCGTTATTTTAAAAGTCAACGCAGATTTAAGATATTTAGCATAACAATCCCGTGATTAATAAACATTTGTAGAAAAAATACGATGAAGAAATATTTCCGTGGAAAAGCGCCACCTAGCGGGGAGGTGTATTTTCGTCAATTTTCGTGTTGTTTTCAATTTATCTCTGTCTATGTTGATAACGAAACGATCTAACTTTCATAAATGCAATGTCAAATCATTTATTCATCTCAAAAAATAAGAATATCTAATATTTTTTTGCCAAAAAAATGAAAAAGTGTGGAACGAAACCTGTAGGGACGACAATTTTCACAGCAAAAAGAACTACAAAGTTGACGCATTTAGCGTAAATTACGAAAAAACGGCCCGAGAGAATTATTTTTAACAAGCGCAATGGAATCTTAAACCAGTTGAAAGCATTTTTATCAAATAAAAAAGGGGGCTCACCGTCCTTTTTTTCGTGCCACCGAAACTATTTTGAAGTGGAAAAAACATGAGAAACGTTTACGTAAAATACAAGATTGGCGTGAAAATACGGGTATGAATTAAAAGATATCTAGCCGACTGGAGTGGTCCTTATAAAGTACAAGACATGTATGATCCAATAAAAGGACTGTCATGCGAATAGAATTACCAAGGAAAAAAGATCAGAGGTTAATAGCTGAATACACCCTGAAACACCGTGTCCTCTTAATATATCTTTTGTATAAAGTGTCTTATCTATGCCCTCTCCATGCAGATATATAAAGCATATTTTACTAGAATGTATCTGATTATCTCAGCAAACGAAGTATATGTACACTGATGTTTACGAAAAACTGTCATCTTTAAATTACTAATACAAATGTATAAATGTGTTGAAACTAATTTATTATTGTAAATTAGCGTTATCTTCGTACAGTGGCGCCTGCGTGTAGGTTCCCCGTGTTTGCGTGAAAAAGCGTGTTGCACGCGTGTCGGACACGATCGTGTTGCACGGTATGTTACTGCGCATGCCCAGCGTGCAGCGTGTAGAACCGTGCAATTGCTAGTGCGCATGCCCAGCGTGCAGCGCATAGGAAACCGTGCAATTGCTAGTGCGCATGCCCAACGTGTAGTCGCTGAGCGTGAAACGTGCAAGCGCATTTATCATTGGGCTACATGTATGTCTTGCTCTGGATAACACCTGGTCAATTCTAGCATATTTCAATCAATCACCTGCATTTTTCGCCAATAGTCGTACTTTTTCTATCATCCAATTAACCTCGCTGATGCTAAAGGAAGTCGGTAATCGGCATGTTTAGATTTTATCCAAAGAAGTATGGAAAATACCCAATTTTATTAAAATGAAAACATCAGCCCAGATACTAGTTATTATACGCAAGACAAAGCCTCTGTGTCGAGCTGATACTGTTGTTCAGTGGTAAGTTACATTATGTGACAGGAGATATTTACGGTGGCACTGAGGTGACATGCACTTCTCTTTTTTATGTCGTTCGGTCCAACTACCCGTTATCATAGCTTTCCAGTAGATACTGGAGGCAAGGTCTTTCAAATAGTACTATTTGAAAGACCTTGCTGGAGGGAACGACTTGGTATGTCGTGGTAACGAGTTACAAAATCAAAAAAGTGGTGGGCATGACATCAATAAAAGAGAAGTGAACGTTACTTTTGCAATTTTTTGTTTAGTGGCTTGACTTAGTAGCAGCAGCCCACATTTTTATTTTTGAATGACATTGATTTTTGATACTTTTTATTCTTTCGCACAATACTTTAATAGGACTCCATTACTGGCAAACTTATATTTTATATTCCAATGATAGACAGTGTCAGACCACTAAGAAGTAATCTCGGACACTTCACAGTAAAAAGGGGAGCGGTGGTGTAGAGGTTAAGGTGTCACCCATTCATCCCAGAGGTTGGGGGAATTCGAGCCCCATTTGGGTCACAACCGTACCTGCTCATATGGCACCAAGTACTGGGTTTTCCAGGAAGCAGACTCAAGAGTGACTCGATAAGCTGCAAAATTTCTTCACAATCGAGCTAAAATAAATTAGTATATAACTTAACTAAACTGTAACGATCCAAGCCCTTGTATCTATCTGTCTATTTTAAAGTATGTACGTAATCAGAGTTTTATCGTTGGTACTGGATAATCCATATGACCAACGCCCCTAGATGTTAGTTATTTTCAGTTTTGGGAGGAAAGTGCAAGATACAGAAAGCATCCCAATTCCAGAGACACTAAGTTCTTTTACATACCAGGTGTGTTGCTCTCATACATAATGGGACCTCGGTTTTAAGAAGCATCTGAAAAACTGTTTCGGTAGTAATTTTTGTTACGGGAATCAAACCCACAACCCTGAGATTACAAGTCTCGTGCTCTACCTATTGAGCTAACCAGGCTTACGTTTCTATTAGCCTTTCAAATTCCCAATTTCAATCGTTACGGTGAATTAATCAAATATATGTAGCTATAATGCCCTCCTGCAATGGATTAAGGAGTAACATGTTTTGATAAGAGAAAACACTGTGTGCATAACTGACAGGTCAGCCCTTTTTTAACAAGGACAATTTAAAGTACCAGCTGAACCAAAAACATATCTGCGGGCCGAGCTAGGGGCTGCAGCCTTAAAGCCCATCCCTGAATCCGCGGTTAGGTTTCCCATATGACCAGCATCCCCTGACGATGGTTAGTTATTTTAGGTTTCGGAGGATCCCAATTCCAGAGACACCCCTGGTTCTTATACATGCCAGGTGTATAGCACTCATACATGGGACCTTGGCTTTTAAGTTTTATCTGGAAGACTGTTAGTAATTTTAGTTGGTCAGCAACAGGAATCAAACCTGCAACCCGGATATTACAAGTATCATTCACTACTGATTGAGCTAACAGGGCTAACTTTTGAAACTATTTCAATGGCTATGTCCATCTAAAATATTTTTAACTATTTTATAGTCTTTAATTCTTTGAGAACACAGTTTACACATCTGACAGGTTACTCCTCAGTCCTGAAGGCAACATATACTCATAAAATGTGCTGTATACCCATCACTTGGGTAATAATCAAACCTCTTCTATGTCAAAGGTCGTCACATGTTGTAAGATGCGGCCTTACCAGGATAATCCGGTAAACTTGTACCTAAGTGACTCCAATTATGTTGCAACAATATACTGGTAGTTTGTAAAACAGGGCTGGGCTAATGTGTACCACAGTTCAAAATTCCTGCACTGCGAGTAAAATGAACTACTCATTTTACACATTGTTAATTTAATTTAGATTGACACGTCTCGACAAAAATAGCACATTACATTATAATTTATTAAGGTCACTGCCACCAAGTCTTGTCGGCCAGTCTGGTGTATAAAAAAATGCCGCCTGGTTATATAAAAGAGTTTGAATTTTGTTTATAGCAATAAAAACAATTATTGCTTTATATAATAAGTCAACTGTGCAATAAAAGAATAAGGAAACTGTCTGAACTATTATTGCTATTAGTTTCCTTGATGTACAGTGATAGCCATTAGTGAAATGCATCAATAGTTTGCCGGTTTCATTTCATAGCTTACACTTTAAAATGCAATTTTTTTAAGAGATTAACCAACATTAAGGATCTTGTGATAAATGGTGTAAGGTATTCACTGTCGGCATGATCAAGTGCATAAATCTCTACTTACAAAATGCTAATTTTCATTCTATCTTAATTTCAGGAAAGAAAGATATTAGTCCAACATGGTGATTGATCCAATCAGAAACTGCGAGTCACTTTCCCAGTGCTCAGATGTACTAGCTATTGTCCATAGTGCCACAGTCAGCAGATTTGTCAAGAAAACAAGTGATCAAATTTGTGTCAGGCACTGTCTGAATAACTTTGTGTTTAAAGCCTTGATCAAATAAAGATAAGAAAGTTCAGTGTTAAAATTTAGAAATCTACTGTGAATTTGAGTGGTTGCTGAAGAATCCTTTGGTCATAGAACAAAGACTTCCAATGCACAAAATATTTCTTAAATAATTTAGAACTGTGCAGAAGTATGGACTACTCATTTTATATGCACTTTGCAGCATTCTCATGTTTTTTGCTCACTTAATGTAATCGAAAGCAGGATGTACAGAATGAACTGCAGTGTATATCATATTAGTACTGGTACATGTATATATATTATGAATACTACCTGGATTTTTTAATCATTTTGTTAATGTTGCCACTTGCCAGTCCTGAGACGTTCCTTTTAAAAGCAGGCTGGCAGAGCAGGTAGGAGTTTGGAAAGAGTTGACCATTTCCTGCTTATACTAGTAAAGAGCAATAATTCTGACCATGAGCTGAAAAACTACACAGTGACACTGAATACACCAAGAGTTTTGCCATGCAGTTTTCCTAGAAAACAATCACAGTATATATTTTGATGTCTGGTGATGTAGTATTTGTGTGCGACTGGGTGGCAGAAGACCATAGATCAATCTAGTTAGTCATGTTCAGGCAACTTTTGCATAAGAAGCGTGGCGGACTCAGACAATGAATAAGATGGAGTTAGATAGAGACTACAGCTTTGGAGCATTGAATATACTTTACTGAAATAAAGAAGTTGCCTAATAAATATTTCTAGTTTGAGTGAGGAATTATGAAACATCTCATGATTAAAATGATGATGAAAAGAATATTCTATCGGTGTGAGTGCTGGTCAGAACACACACGAACAGTCATCAGGAGTAGATGATATTGATTGCAAGAACTTGTTCCACTGAATCAGCGTGAACTAAATGATGTTCTTAATCCATCAGTACTGATGCTTTATTTAATTGAGTGTACACTTCATATTTCAAAATACAACTGTAGTACAAGCCTTGATATTGCTCTACAAAAGTTGACACATTTTCAAGAATAAGTCCTGTTTAAAGTCCCAGGATCACATTTACAAGTAGCTTTCATTTTATCAAGAAAGATGTCTTGCTGACAGAAAAGACCTTTATTTGTGCCAAAACCATTCCAAACTTTGCTTTTTAAATTGATAAGTACATATCAGAAACATAGTGCAGAATTTTTTTTCAATGCTTTTGCAAATGGCAACTCTTTTCTAAAAGAAAAAACTTGAATACAAAAGAAAGGCATAATTATGTCAACGTCATTGTTTTAGAGTGAATAGAACATGATTCTATCATTATACTATCAATAAATTTATGTGACTGTATCAGTACAAGTGATCCTGGGGCTTTGATATTTATACAGAAATTACATATCCTTTGAACGCCTATAACGTAATAAACCGTATACGCGGGTTAAGACAGGTTTGGCCTTCCATAGAAGTGACAGTTAACGTATGGAACACGTTTTGTCTGTATGAATGTAAAGGCTATGCCGACAGCCCCTGAATGTTGAAATCTCAGACGTCCGAGGCAAATGCCGACACTTTAAGACAACCTTGAAAATGACCTTGGACACAATTTTACCAGCTTTGAAAATTTTCATTTTACCAATGTTCCCTGTGGGATAGTGTTTTGAGCGCGTGCAAATATTTTTTCATAGACATAAAGCAGACATGTCGTACTCAAACCTAGGTATATTGACATCTTATGAGAACGCTTAAAATTGACCTCTCGTTAGCAAAAAAAAAAGAAGTCCATGCGCAGGTTGGCAGACAGGGTGACCCCTGTGCGTGAGCTCTGTAGGTGGGCCAATGGAAATTTTACTTTCATGTTACAGCTCAATCTATTTGCTGACGTATACAACACGCGCAGTAAACCGAAAGTAGCATAACGTGATGTACAGTGTTTACAAAAACACATGCATGTCTGTCGAGTTTGTAACAAAATATGCCGGTGTGCAAAGGTTATGGGTACAGTCCATTGTATTAATTTATCAGAGCATTCATTGCAAATGGTAGTCTTCTTTCAAATTTACAAAATGTCCATTACATAAAGTTAGTAAGAGACAATATCATGGCTATTTTCCTTTTCTTTTACCCATTAGGGCATAGAATACACATTAATTGGCATGGACCGCCACCTCTAAGCACCATAGTGTACAGAGGAATGAATTGGATAATACAGTGGGATATTTTCTAAGTGCCTAGCCTCAAAAGATGTGCAGGGGGGATTTGCCCTATCTCTGGCTTAAAGTTTTTTGCAGTGGAAAAATATCACTTCAAATCAATAAGTGTGATGTTAATAAAAATATTTAGAAAACAAGTCGTTAAAGCTGTCATTGGAAAGTAACAAATGCCCCAAAAGTAGTGTCTCCCAGTCTGTGACCTGGACCATCAAGATGTGGACCAATCTTATAAAGTTCCTTCGGGAGAACTGAAATACATGTCGCAAAATCCCTTTTATTCATCACTGCGACAAGTACATGTATGTGGGATGCAAAATATTTTTGAGCCCTGGACCAAAGTCTATGAATAGCTTCGTGAAAACGAGTCAAATTGTAAACTAGAGCTTTCACTAAATGTGATTAATACCCCCGAAAGACTGCTTTATAAACTGAGGAATTTCGCAGTAACAGAATACCTTGCAAACAAACTAAAAAGAGATATTGTTCTTGGCAATAACTCTGTAATTTGTCAAAAAAGAGTTATGATTCTTGTACAATGCACTTCCTTTCTATGTGCTTGACAATTGTATGGAATCGTATTGAATTCCAACCAATAGTTTTCGAATAATGCTCCGGACAATAAATTCAACAAAGGGCAATAACTCTGAAATGAATTAAAATACAGTTATTGTTCTTTTGCACTGCACTTCCTCTCATTGTGCTTGACCTTTGTATGAAGTTGTATTGAATTCCAAGCAGTAGCTTTCAAGTTATGCTCCAAACAAGCAAAAGTATCAAAGGGCAATAACTCTGTAATTAGTCAAGATGGAGTTTTGGTTCCTGTGCACTGCACTTCCTCTCACTGAGCTTGACCATTGAATGAAGTTGTATTGAATTCCAACTAGTAGTTTTCGAATTATGCTCTAGACAAGGAAAAGTAACAAAGGGCAGTAACTCTGTAATGAGTCAAAGTAGAGTTATGGTTCCTGTGCACTGCACTTTCTCTCAATGTACTTGACCATTTTATGAGGTTGTATTGAATTCCAACCAGTAGTTTTCAAGTTGTGCTTCTGACAAGGAAAAGTAACAAAGGGCAATAACTCTGTAAATACTCAAGATAGAGTTATGGTTCTTGTACACTGCACTTCCTCTGACTGTGCTTGATCATTGTATGGAATTGTATTGAATTCCAACCAGTAGTTTTCAAGTTACGCTCCGGACAAGGAAAAGTAACAAAGGGCAATAACTCTGTTATTAGTCAAGATGGAGTTATGGTTCTTGTGCACTGCACTTCCTCTCAATGTGCTTGACCATTGTACATGTTGTATGAAGTATTGAATTCCAACCAGTAGTTTTCAAGTTATGCTCCGGAAAGGAAAAGTAACAAAGGGCAATAACTCTGTAATTATTCAAGATGGAGTTACAATTCTTGTGCACTGCACTTCCACTCAATGTGCTTGACCTTTGTATGAAGTTGTATTGAATTCCAACTAGTAGTTTTCAAGTTATGGTCCGGACAAGGAAAATGCAACAGACCGCCCGACCAACCACCGGGTGACTCCTGTTTACCCCCCTAAACTTTGTTTCAGGGGTATAGTTAGTGCTTACAACTGAATATAGTCAATGAAAATAACAGTTGTTATATTTATGTAATATAATTTAATGTATTTAATTCATATAAGTTATATTGATACTGAACACAATTTACTGTTCTAAACTTGTAATTTACAAAAAAGTGAATTGTCAATTTCCTTTTATATGAAAATAGGTTGGGAAGCACCTGTCTGAAAATCACCATAACCAGTCAGGGTTGTAACTTGTTTGTTATTTTGAAAATAACTTCTACCAGTTATATTTATCTTTTACTCATCACTCACTAAAATAACTTCTGCCACGACAAAACCTTCTGAAGTAGGACATTCTTCAGGTCATCTCTAAGACAAGTTTGCCAATAAATCCATTGTGTCCAACTGAAGTCATTACTGTCAGCTATAAAGAAAGAACTTGCATTTCTCTCTCTTATCTAAAGGTATTTGCATTATTATAAGACTGAGGTAATCTGCTTGTAATGAAGAAATTCAGGAAAAACTGAAATGTTGAATTGTTACCTGTACAAGTTGTTATCAGAAAGTCCCAATGACCCATTATTTTGGTCACCTCAACTTTCAAGAGAGTTATTTCTTTCAGCAAAGGGAAGCAATTTTATTGACAAAATGTTTCAATTATCACTTACTGTAGTTATTTTCAAAATAACTTAAACAAGTTACAACTTACACCACTGGTTGGTAACAAAAAAAATTATTTGAGCTCTTCAGAGGGTTTACTTCCTTTTACACTGAAAACCAACAGTAAAATTCATACTGTGCCGTACTGTACAGACAAAATTTTGGTTCAATCGTATCCAAAGTTAACAGAGTATTTCAGACCCTTACGGCCGAACTCTTAACACAAATTTTTGTCGAATACGACCGAAAAGTAGTTCTATATTACTGTCCTCTGTTTTAAAATTATATAGTAACAGATCTAAATAATATCAAAACATTACAGAATAGCATAATATTATATTGTTGTTTTTCTTATAATTTGTAACTTAAATCAACGAGGTATCTGTTCTGTATAGAACTATTTTCCTACGCGTTTTTTATCGTCAGACCGGTGTGACATGAGAAATGTAAGACCCGTGAAATACGTATCGCTACACCGGATACACTAAATTCAGTGTTTCTGCGAGAGCGCGTTTTCTGCGGTTTTGACGCACTCATTTTGTCAATGACGCAACAGAAATAGCAAAGAGCGTCTTCTATGACGCAATTAAAATGTGTATGATGAAATTACTACAAAAACAACATTTCAAAACCTCTCAAAACGCTTCGAAATGCAAGATAAATTGTTGATAAAATACGCTTCCGGTATGGGATATGTCTAATTTTGACCCTATTGCGTCGTCGTTGTCGTCTGATTTCGGATCGACCCGCATTTTGTACCATTGCGTTTTTGTGTGTGTTGATTCCTATGATACCGTCATCATAGATCGTAGACGCACAACAAGAGATGGTCGACGAACCTTAATAGGGGAAACAAAAACGTCTTTCTGAGTGATTTTAATGATCATTTTGTAGTCATTTCAATCAGACTGTCACTATTGAAAGGGGTTTAAGTGTGCCAAATAATATCCAAGTTTAATGTCTATGGTTGAATGCACTTATGAAAAATTCACTTTGTGGACAAATTTGACTTTTGAGATGCAGTGACAAAATGGAAAGCATCCAAAGAGAAACACCTTGTCTTGCCAACCCTTTGATTACCCACCATTTTGTGATGTATCACATGCAGTTTTACAGAAGTAAACTGAATAAAACTTCTTTAACACATAGTCATGCCTTTTAATTTTTTACATTAAAGGGTATGACCCTCGGAATTTCTAAATGACCCCCAAATTCTGATACAGAGTCTTCCTCCTCCATGAAAGCCGGAAGTTGCAATATGACCTTAGCTGTTGGGTGCAACGTTAAATCCGAATTAATTCGCACAATACAATTAACATTATGGGAATATCCCATAACTTTTGAATGACATTTATTTAGTTATTCGTACCCAGGTACGAACCGACTTCAGCAAAATGTGGACATTTTCGTACCATTTTCTAACCACGCATAAAATCTAATAAAATACAACAATTACAACATGTTTAAAGCATAAAAATAAGTTTCAGTTATATACTTAAACGCGTAAAGGTGCATTTTAGACTAGTGTTTCAGGCACTACAGTGCGGCATATCTTCAAAGACACTAAATGAACTAGTCAGGCTGCACACTTTTGATGATCTATATAAGGGCGTTGGCAAGTTACAAAAAAATCTTTGTTTTTTACGTTGAATTCCCAGTTTTGTTATTAAAAATTCAAGAGTACCTAGTCGATATTCGGCCACTTCCAATCCAAAAATATAGTATTCTTTCCCAACTATGGCAGAGCAACTTCCCAAAATGCATGGTAAGTTTTTCCGAAGTTTGTTTACATGATTGCAGCATTTCTGGAGGAAGCATTTGTGTGGCATCGATTTTTCGTTGCACTATAACATAACAGCGCACAGTACTGCGTGTTATGCATTACCAGTCTAATCCGATTCTGGGCCTGAATTTTAGTCCATGTCTCAGGGGAGGTAAATTTATTTCGACTTCCGGTTGTCAATGTCACATAAAGAAAAATATTATTGTAAATCTTTTCCCAAAATGGACTTTTATCTCGCATAAATTTCCCAATTGAAAGGCCAAGGCCTCTTCCCAATTTCCTGACGAAAAGCCCTGCTGTTTCAAGTATTAGATAGAGTACTGTTGGCGATAATAATTATGTTATTTCGAGAAGGTTACACCTCTGAGAAATGACGTAATTATCAGAGCCAACAGTTACTCTATCTGATTTGTATCATCGCACGTTGATTAACAGTTCTCATGCCATACAATATTGTGTGACGTAATATCATGTGACATAACAAAATTGTGTGGTAGCGACCCCAATCTTTTTTACTGAAAGAAAATCAATACATGTACTTGTTTGCTGTTAAAAGTGTTCTGTAGCCTACAAAATCATATACCGGAGCAATTAAGTGTATTTGTTTTTCATTTTATTTCTATCCGGCCGATTGTAACTTTTCAAAATTGTAAATTGTAAAACAAAAATCTAGGCAATAAAAAAAATCTGAAAAGTGTTCTCTTTTTCAGAAAGATCATGTCCTCTATTACAGTATTACAGTTCAGTGTTTTTCCTATACAAATATGCAGTAGCCATGATACAAATAAGAAAGACAGACATGCTTACGGTCTCCAATGAATAAAAGCACAGTTGCGATGAAATAGAAGATTAATTGCTTGTATTTTTGGAATCGCACATCCGGGTACGGATAATTAATTTACATTCGGGAAAGGTGATTCCTCGGCTTTCTTCGCTGGTCTCTATGTATCTATAACTTTGAATAATACAATAACCAAGATTAGAAATGAAAGAAGACGATCTCCACTATAAGATTGCTTTGATAATTCTGTTGTTAAAAGCTTTTTGTTTCGTTTAAAATAAATTTAAACATGCATATGAGCAGGGTCCGTATATTACATTATATTGTAATATACAGACCCTGATATGAGTCAACGGTAAAGACAGAGTTTTCACCTTTTACTGAATGGAGAAATGAAAGCGACCTAATAATCAGATTGGTTAGCTGGTCAGTGTGACGTCACGGTTAATCTGAGAATAAACATCAAGTAAGCATTTTTTGCTGCTTCACAGGCTTTCACTGTATTTATCAATGAGGTACAAGAATGCTAATCTCACTATTTCTGCTTCGAAGGATTTTACAGGTTGTTGGGAACACATCCCCAACGAAATTCTGTTGGGCACTTATAATTAAACCCAATAAAATCCAATATATAAATGTATTTATTATGGATTTAATATGATAGGATTAAGTTTTAAAATGATGCTAACACAATTCTAAGTTACATTTATCTAATTACACACCTGCATCAATCGGTGTAATATGAAAATAAACGGCATATCGTACCTTCTGTGTAAACTTGCATGTTTAGGTTTAAACAATCAGATTTTTATAAAGTGGTGAGGTTTTTCATAATTATTTAGGTTTTCATTTAAAGTGATATTTAATTCCTCATTTTAGACGGGAAAATTGTTTTTAAAAGTAGGTAAATTGTGTATTATGCACCGGATTAGCCTCAATATTTCGACTGCAAGACTGACCGATTTTACAAACTGATATTGCATGCGAAGGGCGGCCATCGTATATAACAAAAAGGGCTGTTTGTTGGGCTAGCGCTGGTTGTACCTAATATTGAAACTACACTTTCTGCTTATTATGGAGCACATTAAAATTAGGCGTAGAGGTGCGACAGTTATAAAATATCAGATCTGTGAAAGGGGTTACATAGAAACGCCAAATTAAGTTGGCTACAAGAATGCTAATGAGTGCAAAAAGTCGTATTGCTTGGATAAATTTTATAAGAAACGAAATAACGGCATTTAAACAAATATCTAGTAATAAGAATTATAATTTGAAAATCTAAATATTTAAAAAATATTCCTTATACACAGACTTAATTTTCTATGCAATTGTCCTAAGGTACGTGTTGACTAAATAGAGTACGAATTGACTACGGTACGAGGTGACCAGGTGACTAGATACCGTGTAGCCTTTTATAAAAATGTAGCAATGGCATCACTTGGTTTTATTCTGTTTGCAAGACAGATGGTAACAGATTAGGAATATATTTGCCGAAGCACTTACCAATTCACAAAAGCATTTAGTTCGGCATACTTTGTCAAATATAAAACGTTGGCAGACATGTCTGCCTAAAATGTCCTGCTATATCATCTCGATGTTGATTGGCTGCACGGTTAGTGTGCTTATTTGATTGGCTGCACGGTTAAATCCGGTTCTGCACGATACACGTTTTATTCATAGTTCTGATTGGCTACACGGTTAATCGAGCGTGAACCGTGAAGCGTGTGCCGTTCGTGTTGCACGCGAAAGAAACCGTGTGCGCTGGGAACCCGCACGCAGGCGCCACTGCACAAGTTCGAGTCCTGACTTCTGCCTTCTAATTTTTTTCAATGTATTTATAGGTAAGCGCTCCATGAAACCTACAATACTGTACAA
The DNA here is from genome assembly GCA_022818135.1 of Saxidomus purpurata. Lineage (NCBI taxonomy): Eukaryota > Metazoa > Mollusca > Bivalvia > Venerida > Veneridae > Saxidomus > Saxidomus purpurata. Next base: position 54,432,914 of record JAFMSR010000008.1, on the reverse strand, counting down.
CTCCTGGTCAGTATTACCGCAAATCGTACACTTTTTGCGACACACGCAAATATTATTAATTATACATGTACTAAACACTATAATATAGAGTAGTGTTTTCATGTTTTAAAAAATTCATTTAATCTTCCTAAGAATGATTTTGTTTGCTTCATCAAGTATAATGTTAAAGACTTTTGTTCATTAATCTAAACGAAGACGATTAAAGTGTGTTTCAACCAGAAGCCTTTTAGTTCTTAAATTGATATTTTATATCGATACGCAATTTACTTTTTTCGTACACAATAATTACGCAATATTTGAGTTCATTCCGTCATTATTGGGTTAAAATGGCATTGTGGGGTTAAATAATTGTATTGTGGGGTTGAAAAAGATCAAAGAAAGATCAAAGGGATAACCTCACAAAGTCCGTCTGGTAAGTATGTCCGTCCGTCCGTCCGCACGCATGATGGGTACCTTGGGTTGTAGGAGGTGTGGCCTAAGACAATAGAAATATATTGTCTTCATTCCGTCTTTTGTCCCTTAGGTGGTCATTCTTTTGTTACTTAAGTGGTCACTCTATTGTTCGAGAACGATGGAAATACCACCTAATAACACCTTCGTAAGGGTGTCCGTCCGTCCGTCTGTCTGTCTGTCCGGCAAAGTAGTGTCCGCTCCATATCTCCTAAACTCCTCGAAGGATTTTCATGAAACTTGGGTCAGATGTTGACCTCAACTAGACGATGTGCAAAACCCATGACACCTGCTCAAGGTAACAGTTCAAGGTCAAAGGTTTGAGCCTTGTATTTCGTGTCCGCTCTGTATCTCCTTAACCCCTCGAAGGTTTTTTTATTAAACTTGAGTTAGATGTTAACATCAACTACGCTATGTGCAGAACCCATGAACTAACTGCGCCGGCTCAAGGTCAAGTCACAGAGATCAAAGGTCATATGACTATATTTCGTGTCCACTCCATATCTCTTGAATCCCTTGTAGGATTTAAGAATAACTCAACACAAATCGTCACCATATTGACACGTTGGCAAAGCGCATGTAACAAATGTATTAGTTCAAGGTTAAGGTCACTGTTACTAAAAATAGAAAAATTGTTTCTGCTTAAAAACTCCAGTTAGGAGTCACCAATTGCAATGCAACTTGGTCTGTGTGTAGCTTACATGGAAAGGAAGCTTGGGGTAACTTATGTATCATTATTAAAAATAGATGATTGTGTTATTTTAGCATGTTTCGGCATGATTATTGACAAACTGCCATGGGGGAGACATATGTTTTGTGACAAAAACAACCATCTAGGGAAAAGGCTACCAGAACGGGTCGTAGAAATCGAACTTGGTTTATATATGAAGACTTCCTCCCCCAAACAGTGAAAATGACGTTTTCAAACGACGTTTCTTGTAAATGCCTGACAAATGGCGAGTTCAATACAAAGGGTCACAACCTACACTAATTTAATGTCATTAAACTAATATCAGTCGCAGTCCCGAACTAGATGGTTGTTTTTGTCATGAAAACATATGTCTCCCCCATGGCACTATTTTTTCTATTTTTAGTAACAGTGACCTTGACCTTGAACCAAGGTGGTTGTTACATGCGCTCTGCACATCGTGTCAGTCTGGTGAAGATTTATGTTGAGTTATTCTTAAATCCTATAAAATGTTCAAGAGATATGGAGTGGACACTGAATATAGTCACATGACCTTTGATCTCGAACTGTGACCTTGACCTTGAGCCGGCACATTTTGTAAACAAGCTCTGCACATCGCATAATTGAGGTAAACATCTGACCCAAGTTTCATGAAAATCCTTCGAGGGGTTTAGGAGATATAGAGCGGACACTATTTTGCCGGACAGACAGACGGACGTACTCACATTTTGATACTTATGTGGCTAGCCTTTTGTTCTCCCCATTGTTCTTTTTAGCCACTTAACAGAAAATAGCCACATAACAGCATTACGGAATGAATGACATCAAAGTAAATGTACTGTTACCTATTGTCTATATAGCCACCTAAGTACCAGAATGTGAGCACGGACGGACGGACAGACAGACATGGCAAAAACAATATATCTCCCCAAGACATTATTCTCCATAAAGAACGGAATATTACGTAGTTGCCGAAAATTGTCGATGATTATGCAAGCACGCCGTCTGGTGTAATAATGCGAGTGCACGTTTCAATAGTGCATTATGACATGCATTGTTCGTTCAACTGACACGTGTTGTTTAGCTTAGATATTTTATGCCTATTTCAGTATAACGTAGAAATATTGGTCTATATTAGCAGTTGGCTAATATGTTAAAAGACGTTAAAATCATACATTTCAAGTATGACAAACGCAGTTATTGCATTTCGATCCAGTATCATTAATAGAATGTTATGATGAGGGTATGAATGACAGCCAAACGACGTAGTCAGGTTGTTCAACTTAATTTCGACCGTTTAGTCAATCATCTTTAAATATAAGTTCAGTTTAATAGCAAATACAGAACACTGATACATGAAATAATGTAGAATACAACAGTTCATCTCTCAGAAAGGTGTAATCATTTCTCCACTTTTAATCATAGAACATATCAAAAAGAAACATGTAATATCAGATGGACAAGTACACATGCAACAATGCAAGATGGGATGTCAGAAGGCTCAATGTAATTTTTGCATCAAAACTGTTCCATAGATTGTCATGCAAAATATCTTAAATCTGCGTTGACTTTTAAAAAAATGACCCGAATTCTGGGGGAAACCCGCGACCTACCTTAACTCGCCGGACTTGACAAAATGATTACAAGTATACAGTTACCTGTCAACATGTAGGATTACTTTTCTTCTGTCTTATTATATTACACTTTTTGAAACGGTTGAAAATACCTGTTTTCAAAGTGTTTTCGAGAATATCGTACAAAAATAAAATCTAAATAAACATTCATATCATTTTATATTCTAAAATCCGTACACAGCTTTGTTGAAATTGAATAAATTATCGTGGCGAATTACGTAGTAGCTTCCCTTTGATATAAATTCGACAAATTCAGCCTGCTGCCTATGTTTAAATCCACGTTGTGGGTTAGCATGACTATCACTAATTTGACGCCTATATGATTATCATTTTTTAACATTTCTTGACTATTTCATTTCACTACAATGTCTATTCAACAGCAGGATCAAAATTGTCGATTTAAATTGATAATGGTAAAAATGCATCGAAAAAAACGGTTTAGACGAACAAATAGGCAAAAATACGACTTTTTACCCCTGTATTTTTATCTAAGTAGTATATCTGCGGTAAATTTATACTCATTTTCTTAGAATAATGTGTATAACATGAAATAAAGTGAGCTATAGTTAAACTTGGATGTGTCTAAAATGTTGAAAAATTACGATTTTCCATCTTTTTGGCGGCCATTTTGGCTCGTGCTCAAAAGTGTAAATAAAATTACCTGGGCTCTTGGTCTTCATGAGCATTCTTCAATTTTGACAGTACTGGGTGACATTTAGTAGCGGTAATGTTCTGTCTTATACTGTGGCTTTCCTTTATATCGAATCATACATCTTAAATAATTAAAAAGCTTCCAACATTTTGTTGTTTCCTAGAATATGAGAATTTTTCAACTGTGTATTGGGTAGTTTCCCAACCTAGGTGTCATTCCTGCGCAGACAGCATATTCTGTCGCTATCTCTACCTCTTTTTTCTTATATCATCATATGGTATGATATCTTGTGGGAAAGGTAAAGAACTGAATACACACTCTGATTCAGAAGTAACCTATAAACCATTGTTAACAGTAGGTGGTGTTATTTGTACTCAGGTTTTGTTCTTTGACAGCAAAATTCGAGCTATGCAAACAGACTTATTCACGAACTTTATTTTTGCGAAAGGATTATTCTCCAATAGTAAATCTATGTGAAATGAATCTTTCGCAAGACTTTTAGAATAGCCTAGTGGGAAATTTGCAAAAATTAAATCATCGCGAATATTTCCCAGTTGACAGAATCATGTAAACAGGTCACAGTTTATCTAATCGGTTAATTGGTATGAGACACCCCTTGGTTCTTTAATATGCCCGGTGTACAGCATCGATACATCGGACCTCGGCTTTAGGTCTCATTGAACCTGCGATCCCTGGATTACAAGTCCAACGTGTAAACCACTAAACCACTGATCCGCTCCTTAAATTTGGGTTATTTCTCTTATTTGCCTATATAATTTTAGTTAAAAAAGAAATTAAATCGTTCAATATAGGTGGATTGCCATTATGGCAAGGATAGAAAAAAAACAATAATTTGCATTTACAGAAATATGAAGAAGTGATATAAACATAAATTTCTGAAAAGATAGATATCAGGATTCAACACCTGAAAATAGGGGAGCATGGTGCAGTGGTTAAGGTGTCTGCCGCTCATTCCGGAGGTTGCAGGTTCTAGCCCCACTGAAGTCAAGACTGAACCTCCACATATTACACCAGTGCTAGTTTTTCCAGGAAGCGGACTCGAGAGTGATTCGGTAAGCTTCAAGCTTATAGTATAATCTAACACCTGAAAAAAACTAAAAGACAAAAGTAATAGAAAATGTAACCTTTTGAGTTGGTAAATGATGCCTTAACAGTCGTCATACTGACATTGAGAAACTGTCTGTATCAAAACTATACAAAAATAATCGTCTTTCAACATGCTTTCTAAATACAACGCCGAGAATCAACGAATCTGTTCTTGTCAAAGTAATCACATATTTCTCTTGTTCCATCCTGAAAAATATAATAGAAATATGATTCCATATCTAAAATATAAATAACAACAAATAATTCGAAACACATCTTATTTTCATACAGCTTTCAAAAAAAATTCTGCTTAGAATCACTGAACCGGGAAATGCCGACGATATGCATTAGTAAGTATGGCACTGATCATTCACGTGAAGTTTGGTTGAAATCCGCAAACTGGTGTAAGAGGAGTGGCGCAGACAAACCTAGGGTTAGGTTTTACGAAAAGCGACAATAACTTCGCTAAGAATCACTAAACCATAAAATGCTGACGACATGCACAACTAAGCTTGGCACTGATCATTCCTGTGAAGTTTAGTTGAAATCCACCTAGCGGTACAAGATGAATTGTGCGGACAGTCTTTATGTTAGGATTTACAAAAAAGATATTAACCCCGCTAAGAATCATTAAACCGGAAAATGCTGACGATATGCATAGCTACTTTTGTACTAAACATATCTACTACGTTTTAGTAAAACCAATCCAGGCGTGTAGGAGGAGTTGTGGACAAACTTTTGTGACATTCAAACTGACAGCACCAACTCAATAATAATGTATCCCCGCCACTAGGTTGGAGATATAATAATCTTAATTACTGCTGCTGGTGAACGAACAGGTGATGGCAGGAAACACTCACCTAAACTCACAAGAAGACAAACGAGCCTTGAAAAATCTGACCAGATGTTGAAGTAGGGAAAAGATCAGATTATAAATAAATTCTCAGTTTAAGTTTTGGAAAGCACATTTCATTTTAGAGATCAGCAGGCATAACATTTTTATAAGGTAATAGTGTACGGGAATAATTTGTAATACATTATTCCGTATAGTATTATTCAAGAAAACGGTGTTTTTAAATATAGAAAAATGGAATTAAAAACAATAACAAAACAGTTTTCAAAAGTTCAGCCGACACCCACTACAAAGACAACTGTATGCATCATATGTCGGAAGACAATTAAAAGTACACATAATATACTGCGACTTTTCCAAAAGGGTGTATTAACTGAAAAACTGTTGTGCATTACGATAAGTAACTCAGACAGATTTGCAGAAGGTGCAATTTTAAATGTTAAAGACTTTCCGCTTCCTGTTGCAGCGTAGAAAAATATTTCCTTTCCAGATAAATATCTTTTTTTGTGATTTTCACGAATATTTGCGTATTACAATTTTTGTAAACCATATGCAATTAAATAATTTGAGTCAATTACAAATGAAATTTTGATGACCGAATGAAGAGAAATATAATTTTAATGTTTTCATTTTAAATATCGAAGAAAATAAAAAGTAAAGGGCAATTACTCTTGAGATACTAAGCTAATCTTTACGAAAGTTGTGTGTGTGCCGCGGCATTATGCTATTGTACACTTGTTTTAAGTTTCATGAAATTCTATCCATTTGTTCCTTAGTAGACATGTGTTGGCGGATACCTGATGTGAGGTTGGACATCGGAAAACGGACAAAACGTAGGGGTGTTCTCAAAATTATCCATTGTCAGCCAATAAACAAAATTCAATGTTTCTGTAATTCATTACAATTATGTTTTTAAACTGGTGGCTTAACTTTTGTTTGTAAATAAAAGACTATAATGCTGTCTACTGAGTTCATTTTTGAAAATTTCACTTTCATCGTTTTTGCACAAAATGTTGTTACTGATTGAAAGTTTAGGATATTGTGTTATTGTGTAAGAATCAAGGTGAAACTTATCAAACAAAAATTGAGAAATGATTTTCGTGATGGGAAGGGTGGGGGGATAAGTATATTGTGTAATTGAATTAAGGCCAAACGTGTTAACAAAAATTCGAGAAAAAAAACTTCTTTTTTTGTGGGGGAGGGGTGGGGGTGATGGGGTCAAGGGGATATTTTTTAACTATTTATTGTGTAAAAGAATCGATAATTTTTTCGGAGTTGGTCAGGTGGGGGTGGGGGTTAGAAGTAGGGGTAGAAGAGGTAGAGGGGATACATCATGACCTTGTTGTTATCTTGACAAAATTTTAGTACCAAAAGGGACAAAGTTTGTCAAAAGTGTCCCTGACACAAATAATCTGGCTGCATTACAACCATGTTGTCATATGCAATATGATTTCATTTCAAAGTTTGACGGAGAAATATTGAGAAATGGAAAAATAATAGGTAATGTTAAGTTTTTGTGACAAAATCTAGGCAATGAAGAGGCATAACTATGCAACTATGGTTGACATAATTATGTGATTTCCTGCAGGTGTCTATATTGCCATCAGAAACAAGTTTGCCAAGTTTGTAGTAAACATGTTTGATGGTATAAAACATTCATAAAAAACTTTTACCAACACATACGTCCACGCAAACGCCGCCATCGGTGCGAATGCAATGTTCGAATAATTTAGCTAAAACTAGCTGTGAGGTGACAATTCACAACTTGTCATATAAAACTTAAACATGATTTTCGAATAGGAATTTTATAAGCTGTTATATAAGATCACCTTTTCCAATAGCTGATAGCTATAGGGTACCGTTTTATCACCTATCTGAAAAGATGATATCATTTTTTCAGGTGATATCATCCATTCGAATACTTAATGTGATATTACCCATTCGAACAGGTGATATCACATATTCAAAGGAAATACATGATATCACCTATTCGAATGAATGCTTTCATCTGTTTGAATGTTCTAGCTGGTGTCACTAAATGTGACCATTAGACAGACTATACTACAGAAACTGAAGTTGGAACAATTTAATTTCTTTACGTCGCACACGAATCTCTTGTGTTGTTTATTTCTATAATTACAAAAAGAGTTGAAATAAATTGCAGAAAGATATGATTTTGTTTATTGGCCTTAATTGATATAATGAATCTTTTTGAGAACACCCCTGCGTTTGTTCCGTCCTCCGATGTCCAACCTCGCATCAGGTATCCGCCAACACATGTCTAGTAAGACTCCGGACGGACCGACCGACAGACGGACGGACAACGCCAAAACAATATCCCAAAAATGGAAGACCATATGTTTCATGTTACCTTCAAAGAAACTCGTGTAGTTAAGGTAGGACGACTGTAAAAAATTCCCGCCATAATTTCGAAGATCGGTAAATGTCGGTAAACTTCCGTAGTTTCCGGAGATTTTTTTTACATGTGATTTATTTTGTTACTACGAAATAATATTTCATTAAGTTACTAATTTCTTAAATTATATTGAATTTAACTACTATTATTAGCTTGAATAATCAAATTATGTTGAAAAATAAAATAAAAATCAAACCGGAAGTGATAAGTGCGAATCGAAAGTAATTTGTTTTCGCGAAAAACAACAAAGATGAATCGTGATAAAAAAGGACGTTTTTTACGAAGCAAGCAAACTGTATGGCGAAGGAAGCATATCAAGAACAATCACATGTATTGTGTAAACCAGGAAACAGAAACTACGGCTTCCAAATGAATGTGAACCGTGAAAATTTGGAAGAAGACAATTTGGTGGAGTGACAGGTTCTTCTGTCAGACCCTATCATGCTTATGTTTCCTAATTGTTTGATATCGTTTACGGCTTCTAATGAATGTTGACCTTGGAAATTTAGAAGGAAATAATTTGGTGGAGTGAAAATTATTCTGTCTTCTGTCTTTATTGATGTTGTCAAAGTGTGGACTTGGGCCAGTGCCATTAACTTACCAGCTTACTTACCAGTTAAACGTGAACCATCTAAACAGGGACGCCGAGGGATGCCATGGTTCGCATTGAACACCAAACTTGGAACTGGTATGGTGTATTTGTAAATAATTGCATTTTGAATAAGGAAATACAATCTGTACTCATTGCCGCTTTCAGCAATAGATAGATCATTATGTACATGCACACATAGTTGTAATTATTATTATTATTCTCGGCTTCGCACTAGCCCAACAAATTGCGGCCAGGGCGAAATATTGAGGCTAGGTTTCGCACATCCGGGTACTGATAAATTATTTACATTCGGGAAAGGTGATTCCTTGGCTGTCATCGCTGGTCTCTATGCTTCTTTAACTTTGATTAATACAATAACCAAGATTAGAAATGAAAGAAGACCAAGATCTTCCATTATTTTGAAACAATCCGATTGTTTTTATAACAATTCTGTGTCATTAAAAGCTTTTTGTTTTGTTTGAAATAAATTTAAACTTGCATATGAGTCAACGGTAAAGACTGAGTTTTCACCTTTCACAACTTTTAATGAAGAAATGAACGCAACCTTATAATCCGATTGGTTAACTAGTCAGAATGACATCCCGGCAAAGCCGAGAATTAGGCAGCATATTGCGTACCGTATGGCAATTCTGTACGGCTAGCATATAAGGCATTCTTTTGCAAATGGTAGTACTTGCATTCATTTAAGTGTACCTTTTTCAATATTCATATTTTATTGTAAAAGTAGAAGAAGCCAATGACACTGTCACACAGAAGGAGTTTGTTATAATTCAATTAATTGTTATAGGCTATACACCGTGTAATGACGCTATTTACTGTACATGGTTGACAATGAAGTAAATAATTGCGGGATGTACTGTCGCCCCGGAACCGGGATGATTATTTATTGTAAATGATGCTGATTTCTTTTGATAAGCTCGCTTGATTAATAATAATACTGCAGATTTCATAAAACCGTGCCGTTTCAGTGTTTGCTTTACACACAGGTAGTAAATGACGTCGATGTCACATTCTGTAGTTAGCTCCGCCCAAATCGATACCTTAATCTATCGTACACACTGACTACTATACTGACAGTATAAGTTTACACATCTTCAAGCTACAATTGCGACATTATTTGATTTTTTATGAATCTAGTGCTTATGTATTCTTTTTGGATAAAATTGGTTTATTTTAAACCTCGAAAGTTTATTTCATAAAACAACTTATATTCAATTTTTACAAACGAAACCGAACTGTACTGCGTGTTCTATAATCAACACGAAACAAAGATTTTATACTTTTCTGTAATATAGTCCATATAATAAAATGTTGATGGAAGAAAATGTGTCCTCGGTTAAGTATCTGAAACGTTTGCTGAGCTAAGAAGACACGGTTGTAAAGAGTCTGACTTATACGACCGGAACGTTTTACAAACATGATTCCAAGAACATTGCTTGCAGGATGTTTAGAATGAACTGTTTTAAGACATTTTAGATTCGTGAGTCACTGTTGAACCTGCAGAGAATATAGAACCCTTAATCATCTTTCCTGTATATTTTTTTCATACCGGAAATCCTTTCTAAAGCGTGGTTAGAAATGTATACTTTATATAATTGTTGTTTTGTCGCATCATCGTCGATTGTATTTTACGAGAAAACAGAAATTCACCTTCGTAAAATTTATAAAAGAATGTCCAAATCATTGAGTGACCACTCTTAAACTTCTGGTAAATTATATACATTATACATGCGCTCTGCATGTAAATATTTGTGCACAGCAAACTTCCGTGTACCATCTCAGATTCAGGTAAATGTATCGCTGTACAAACTTGCGAAAAGTCAAATCGCATGTCGATGAAATAAACACAAACTGAAAACATCAAAACTTGGCTCGATTGTACATGATTGTAATCATCACCAATGAAGTGAACGAAACTACTTATAAAACAAAGTAAATTTCATTTGTACTGGCGATAGGTTAACTTGTTGGCAATGTGATGTACTGGTAGTCCTAGAAAAGAGACCTCGCATTTATTATCTTTAGTTTTCACTTTTATGATACTGCATTTTACTTTTTATATTCATTGAGGAAAGACATGCTAACAAAGATGTAAAAAATAAACACCAAAAAATAAGAAAAATAGAAATCATGTAGAAACAAGCATTATGTCTAAATAGTTGGACCACCGGTAGCGGTAAACGCTCTACATTTTTTGTGAAATCCTGGTTTCTCCAGTTTTACGCAACGACTCTGATGACATGTGCGCTAGATATCTTCAGCAGGAATTGTAGAAATAATCTAATAGTCAAAAGTGTACACGATAGATATAAATCCTGTCTTCAGATAAATTATAAACAAAATTTAACGGTCTTTGTTACATTTCTTGCTACACAGATTATCATTTTACATATGTCAGAGCATCGACAGAAACATTTTAGCATTCTTGTAAGTCAAATACAGCACGTGCAAAGCATGCACGGTTGTAACAAGATATCAGTATAGTCGTATTTTATAATGCATAATATGCAAGTATTGCGATCGGATCATTTATAGAAGAGCGAAATAGAATGTATATTTACAATATTTTTATTCATTTTACTGCGACATATATTTACACTAAATTTAAAATGAAATGACAATTGTACCAGATTTACACGTACATGTTGTATATGTATATCCCATTCTTTGATGGGACTCAAGCACACAAGCAACATGTACGTAACCACCGACTAAACACTATTGAATGCCGTAAACAATATGACCGATTTATATTTCTTCTCACTATGAAAACACAAACACACTTTATCTGATTGCTCTCCGTATGTGTAAAATGTAGCTCCGCCTACAAACGCTTTAGTCATTCATTACCTGTATTCAATCGATACGCAACAAACACTGAAACGGCGCGCTATTATGAAATCTGCAGTAATTGAATTTATCAAAATGAAACTTTTCAGGAAAATTGCCAGTCAAGATTCTCTTGCTGCACGAGCCAACATTAGTGGTTTGATAGAAGACATGGGTCCATCTTTAGATGCATCACCAGCAGTGAAGTAATAAAATGCTTTTTGAAATTTTTGTTTATAATAATGTTATGAATAACAAAGTTTATTTTATGGTTTTCAGTGAAATAAAATTGACATTCCAATGCTTTTTATGATATTTCCAGCAGGTTTTGACATTTCATTGAAACAAACTCAACAAAGGAAGCGGTATTTTAGCATAAAATAAAAAGAGACTTTGTTTTTTGTGTAAGATGGTATTCTTATTTCATCGAGAGAACATGTTACATACTTTTGAATGTTTCCTGTTTGGACATGTAATGGTTAAACAATTGTGGCTCAACCCGGACTAGAACCCAGGGCCTTCCGCTGTCAGAGTAGTCACTTTACCAACTGAGCTATCAAGTCAAACGGTCAATTAGCCTAACGATTTATCACTATATACTTGTACATGTACCCGGCTTTAGATAAAATAAAGAATATTCATTTATTTACATGTTTATTATGTTTATTTCAATGTTATTTGCAGACGAAGGAAGAGTCTTATTCCATATAACACAGATTGCTGCAGTCTAGGTGAAGTTTGGAGCCCAATTCAACACATTTGTCACTCTAACAGTTCCAATTAGTGAAGATGCAACCAATGTGACTGACATAGCCATGCTTGGAGAAGAAATGAAAGTGAATGGAAAAGTTGTGGAATCAGTTCCAATCACATCAGCTTTTAATAAAATGATTAGCTGGCTTTGAAAGTTCACAAGAGTATGTTTAGTTGCGCATAACAGACGGCGCTTTGATTGACATATTTTAGTTTCAACTCTGAAGAACATTGGTGCTCTGTATAAATTTTTAAAGTGTGCTTTTATTGATTCACTGTCTGTTTTAAGAAAGTTATATGCCAGGAAGTCTTTGAAACAAGTAGATCTTGTGTCATCTTTGCTTTGTGAAACCTATGATGCACATAATGTAATGGCTTGAGGAAAATTGCTTCAGTTTGTGAATCTCCCAACAAAAGATATGATGGCACACAGTTTCACTCCATTTGCAGTAGCAAATATCTTGGAATTCAACAATACTAAAACATTAAACTTGCCAACCTTTACATCCACTTATCTTCACTGGTGTGTTAAAAAAGCCTACAGCTGAAAATATTGTTGGGCCTGGACTAAGTCTAATGCATTTTAGAATGTTACACACCCGTGGTGGTGAAGATACAATACGAGATGTTTTCACTGCTAAGAATTCAGAAGGTTTACCCAGAGTCTCAAATGCAAAGAAAGTGCTGGAAGAAATTATTCCAAAAAGCTCTCAATATTTTGGGGAAAAAAGTAGACAGATTAATGTTGCATGCATATGAAATGAATGTTGTAATAGTAATTTCATATGTGATTGTGAATTACACTTGTATATTTCTGTGAGATTTTTCATTTTTTCAATTCGGTGATGTCCATTGTATATTAGCTGGAACACATATTCAGTGCTGAACTGTCTATCAGTAAGAATTTAAGTCTTTCCATAGGGATTGTTGTACGATTGAATATGAACCAAAAATGTCCAATTTGATAATAATAAAGTTTTTGACATTTGATGTTTTTTGCTGTTGTAAGTGAAGAGGTCAAGGTCACCTGAAGGTCAGGGTCACTATATATTAGGTCAGTGTGAAGGTCTTGTCACTAGGATTGCTATGTGTGAATATGAACTAAATCCATCCTGTAATAGAAAAGTTATGGCCAATATTTAACTTTTGCACGCTCACGCAGACGCGCATGAGCCAAGCCTGTGACAATACATCCTTCTTTTTTCTTAGAAAAATTGACATGCTAAAAAATGTTTTATTCTAGCTGAATAATAATTCTGGCATTTGTTTATAATAATTAGGCACAAAAAATTCTGAAATCACTGAACATGTGATAATATGTGCTTGAATTTTGAAAACTGCATATAAATTTCTATTTCGCTTGTGTTAAGGTGGCCTTGCAGGGGTATGAATCAACTTCAGTGATATATGTAGTTTCATAATATTGTTTTATTGCAGTTTAAAACTTGTTCTGGTATTCATCTGTAATAGTTACACATTAAATATGATACAATTACTTAACAAATGCTTAAATTTGGAACTTATGAAAACCCTAGGGGTGACATAATTGGAATAAAATGGTTGAAATATCTGACATAGACGTTAGTTTTTCTTATTTTTTTAAAAAACTAGACGGGCAAATTGTTTTTTTGTTTGTTTTTTTAATTGCAAATAGGTTATTTAATAAAAATAAATCATAAATACTGATTGAGTATTCATATTATTGACTTGAGACTCGTTTAATTTTACACAACCTCTTTTTTTCTCAGCTGGGACCGCTTCCATTTTATGCTGGGTTGCCATGGATAATTGGCAATTGTAGATTGTTGGTTTACAAGAATGTCTTATAATGTCTGATTTATAATTCTGTCACTATTACTTGTTTTATAGACACCAAAATTGTTACAGAATTTACAAATGTGAGAGAATTATAGAGCTTTAATCTACCCTAGGGGTCAAATTATTTGAAGAGAAAGTGGAATATGGGGTCTTGAAGGAAAAATTCAAATACTTTTTTTTAATGATGATAAGCCTACCTGAAATTTTGCAAATAAATCAGTGACAAGATATAGATAATGAAAATAATAATATGTCAAATTAGATTTGGAAAGGTGTCCATTACAGTTGCACTACCTTAAATGAAATAAATCTCAGCTGAACTGCGTACTTTTACATTGTCGAAATTAAAAGTAAAATCAACATGACTGACCTTCATTTGTTGAAGCTCAGCAGGTTTGATATCCTTCACAGGAATTTCAAACAGTTCAAGGTCATCCGCTTTTTCTGAAACGGGGCTGTTTATATATAACAATATAAAAACAAGGACTTACTGAAATTCCAAACCAGTCAAAATACTACTACGTTGCCAATGGCAGGTGTAATAAATAGAGGATGTTTGTTTGATACATTTCTATCACTAAAACCAACACGTTTTTTTTTAATTTCGTGCTTTTTAGTGTCTCTTCTGAATTAGGGGTACATATTGTCAGCCATATGTAATGTGTCTCAAATAGCTCAGTGAGCTGTTGGTTGTTATTCCAGAAAGGATTGTTAATCAATTTTAAGAGACAAACATACATGCAAGACTGTTTTAATCACTACTTTTCTCAAGAAATATTTGAATGACTCCATTGAAAGCCAGCCAGACTAAGTTTTTTCTTTCACATAATGATTTATGAATATACTGCAACATTGATAAATACATGCACCTGACACTATCTAGGTACTTTCAATAAACTTTATTATCTTAGATTTACATTTGCTCATCGAAATCCACCCACTCATAAGTCAAGGTCAAATTTCAAGAGAAACTGAAATAGAATATAGCTATATATATGTTCATAATGATATCTGAAGCCCACATAATATTCTGGATTCTTTATGGACGAATAGTTTTCAACCCTCTTACTTAACAGCACAAGAAATATGTCATGTCCATATGCTCTTAAAAAAGATAATGTTAGTCAGATGTCACTGAAATTATATAAAAATCTGAAGATGATGTTTGCGTTAAAAAACTTCCCCATAGAACGACAGCCTTAAACACTATATAACAAACCTACCCACATAGGGATGACTTCTTTTCATTCCCTTCAAACTTTGCTTGCTTGTGTATAAATAAGACAGAAAAGACAACAACATGCTTTCATGGTATGCTGCCTGCTGTAAGGACCTGACTGTGTTCTCAGTTATAACTGCCAATCTGTAAAACAATTTGAAAAAACGCTAATGTGGGAAATTATCTGATTGCAGGCACACAAATGCAATACGAAAAAAATAGTTCAGTCTTGATTTCAACCCGCATTTTAGTTTAGTCTTGATTTCAACCCGCATTTTAGTTAATGAAAATTATGACATGCACATTGCTATCAAGGAAAAGTATATGGCGAAAGTACTTTGCAGCGCGTAATGCATTTATATACTGAACACTATTCAATGGCGTTGGCTCCGTCAGAAAATTTCACCTAAAGGAGTCAAACATCAGGCACGTCACAGGCGATTTCTTTTCCAATTTATTAAGTATTTTCTCCATATACTTTGGCTTCAACTTTAGAGATACTTCGGTAAACAAACTTGCACATCTAGATTATGATATTACCATGAATATATAATACCGTATCAATTAGTAAACGGACTTGCAAGCACGCGTCCGTATTTAAATTATGCACGGCGTATTATAACACACCTTTTTATACATAGTGAGTTTTGTGCACCGGGTCAATCCTCTTTCGGTACGCAAGTGCATTATCTGGTTATACGTCGTGTCGCCGGAGTCGCAGGCGGATAGGTCAAAATTATACAGACAAATTCAAGTAATAAGAAAACATAATTGTTGGAGATACGCATGCTTAGATGCCCTTTTATCTTCCGGTAAGCATGCATAAATTTCATCTTTAAAGATTTTTTGCTATTTTTTCTTCTTTCACAATGCGTTCTTCCTCGCCGAAATAAAGTTTCCGTGCGAAATGTGGATGTAAGTTCTTTATTACAAATGTAAATTATGCTTAAGATGTTCCTACTCATTTAAATAACATTAAAACATTTTCACGCAAAATTTAAGGAAGAGTAGTGTATGTCTATAGACTTAATAATAATGTATTAATTTCATATTTTGTTCTTCCTCGGCGAAACGGGGATATTTCGCAGAGGAAATGGAGATACAATGTCTTAACTACGAGTGAAATTTGTATCTGAAATGGTCTTACTAACTTCAATAACAATAAGACACTTAGGAAATTGGTTAATTGTTTTTTCCTTCATAAACTTTTGTTACAATAAGGGACCGGACCACTATTATTACTAGAAAGACTATAAAAGAGTACCAAAGACTCGGTCTAAAAAAGCTTGTTTAATCCAGATACGACATATTACGATTATTTCAATGTTGAATAAACCCACTCCGTTTCGCTGAAGTAGAACATAATATGAAAGTAGAAAAATGTTCAGAAAAAAAGTTCATTTTTAAAGATTTTATGATAATTTTTTTACTTTCATATTAAAGTTACAATAGTGGACGGGCCCTAATTTTGACAAAAGTTTATGAAGGAAAAAGCAATAAAGATATTTATTTTTCAGTTGGCCGGAACAGAAAATTTACTAGCTAGAAAACTGGAAATTTGCCCAGTAAAACATTGTTAAAGATCTGTATTTTTCTATATAAAGTTTAGACCTTGGCACAAATGTTAAAATATAATATTTTAAACTGGAATCTTGTTCAGATATTTTTGATGGATGTCAGGTAGTTGGGGGTTAATTGACTGTAAAAAAAGATTTAAACGGCGTTTTGAATTAAACAAGGTTTTTAGACAGTTTTTTTGTGTGTTTTTTTATTTAATTAATAGATGCGACGGTGGTCCTACCCCTAATTTTGACCAATATTTTTACAGAAAAATGTTTTGAAATTTTTTTCGTTATTTAACGATAGGTCGATAATGAAAATTGTCTCTTTGAAAATCAAAGATTATTCTAAGAGAAGGGAGGAAAATTAAAAATCTATGTTATATTCGTATACTATGAATCTTTGCGCTTCATTCTACATTTGATTTCATATACATTTTTGTACTGCTATTTACTATTTTAATTTGCTGAGCTAATTCTATTGGCGGTGTTTTTCAGAAATAGCCATATGTGAAAAATGGCCCTCCAGGAACGGCGATATTTTCTAGAGAAAAGAAGATTTTTAAAGTTCACGACTATTTTCATGTACATGTAGTTTAACTCTTGGCACACAGATCCATATGTATTTTATGTTAATGCTACCATACCTTTAAAAGTATATACAATACCGTATTTAAGCAGTATACGGACTCCAGTATTTCAGAATATACGTGGTAGTATACTGACTAAGTATCTAGATTCCCGTATTTTTGGTGTACGGACTGCTGTATTTTCGGAATATACGAACCTATGTGGACACTTCCGTATTTCTGTCAAATACGGGATAGTGTATATAGTTTCCCGTATTTGGAAGTTTACACAATACCGT
The DNA here is from genome assembly GCA_022818135.1 of Saxidomus purpurata. Lineage (NCBI taxonomy): Eukaryota > Metazoa > Mollusca > Bivalvia > Venerida > Veneridae > Saxidomus > Saxidomus purpurata. The sequence goes on along the minus strand of JAFMSR010000008.1, from coordinate 54,415,455 downwards.
ATTTTAGCAGTATGTGGTCTCCCGTATTTCAGAATGTCCGTGGTAGTATAACTAGATTCCGTTATTTTTTAAGTGTACGAAGTGCCGCTTATTTGGAATATACGGACTTATGCGCACACTTCCGTATTTCAGTCACTATACGGGTTAGTATTATCTTGTTTCCAATTCTTGTGAGTGTGCACAATACCGTAGTATAGCAGTATATGGACTCCCGTTTATCAGAAAATAAGTGGTAGTATATCTAGATTCCCGTACTTAAAAGTGTACGGACTGTTGGGTTTTCGGAATATACGAACTTTCAAGCACGCTCCCGTATTTCAGTTATATACGGGAAAGTATATCTAGATCATTTCCCGTAAGAAGCCGCCTTGGCGATAACGTTTCCTTCAGCATCGAATGATCCCTGGTTCGGTTCCCATAAGTCCTTAGGCAATACTAGTAATCTTGCATGCTCTCTCTTTCTCTCTCTGTGAATAAGTTGTAAGAACTTGTAAAAGCATAAATTTTAGTAAACGGAATACCGTATTTGAGTTATATAGACCATTGCAAGCACACTTTCGTATTTCAGTATATACGAAGTTGCAGCCGGTACAGTATTCTAGTAAAATACGGGCTTTCGTATATCAAGATTCCCGTATTCTCAAGTATACTGAATACCGTATATTAGAAATAGGCGGGCTTCCAGCATATACGACCCCGTACACCACCGTATTCTAAAATTTCTGTATATTTCCCCGTATATTGAATATATACGGAGTCCCGTCCACTTCCGTATATTAACCCATTTTCCACAGTGAATTCTTTAGTTTCTTTATAGAATATGTAAGAAAACCGCTTCACCTCCCTGAATGGCCTTTAAAAAAAATATTTTCTTACATTTAAATTATTATAAACTACAAAGTTGCTCACTTTTGCCGAAGATAATTAAATTCTGACAAGACTTTTCAGACAAAAGAATATCGTCGTCGATTGGCTACTGACAAAAGTTCGCCTCGCTTCGCTAATCAAAACATACATAATTATTTGGAAGCATTCGATCGATTGTGGAGTCAACCATTATTGAATGGTTGCTCCACCGTGTTCCTGTATTAAAAATATGCCTCATTAGTGCGTTTTCTGTTTATGGCTTCATACTGCATGAATTATTCTATATTCTATCTGAATGGATAAAATATCATGATAAAGAACCAGTTCAAACGATCAGTTGTCTTCGCGAATTTGAATGTAATGTGTTGTTAAGATTGTTGTAATTGAAGGACAATGGACTTTCTTAAAAGGAAAGCCTTTTACATATTCATATGCTTACTTTCCTCTGTGGCTGCATATATATTGTGCGACAGGCTACATGTATTTCGCGGTATTATAATCAAAAGAAAATATGATTATAATTCAGAAGGTTTCAAAAAACAGTATTTAGATATAATAACAAACTTAAATACTGCAAAAGTAGATGCCGACGCCACAAATGTCGTTTATCTACAGAAAAATGTTTTCATGGAAAAACCTTCACAACTTCCCTATAATTTGACAAAGCCTCACATAAGAGATCCATCACCAGGACAGGCACAACTTGTTGATAATATACTTAACCATAAGGTAAGGTATGTTTACGCTGTATTTTGTAGTTTTAAAAAAGGTTTCTTATAATGACATTTAAAGCTGCTCGACAACAGTTTATGGATAACAAATTTAATTTCTCTAAAATAATATACTAAAACGGAAAATGTAAAAGTAAATATTAGAAGCAATAATACAAGGGAGATAGATATTCTTGATTTCCTCCAATAGAAGAGCATATGTGCAAACAGTATTTGTGATCAAAATTAATTTTACAAGCAAATTTAAATTATAATTACAAAATAAATAAATAAAAAGCAAAATGTAGGAGAAAATATACATAATGTATAAACTGGTGTGTACAATGAACTGGCGTGATAACATTAACATATTATATAATTTGTCCCATCTTTTCTGTAGTGCAAGGTTGGTAATGGGACAAATTATCTCTGCTTACTGACTATGTTTTTCCGGATGTTACTTAACCTTGCCAAAACAAAAACGCTAGGTTAGTTATAACAAAGATCATACTAAGATAAGTTACATTTCGAGTCTTATCACAGAGCAGATAGTAATTAATTACTTAATATATTAACTAGTTATATAGAAAGTTAAAGCTGTGCACATATAATGTAAATAACGGACAGTCATTTTCACAAGATTATTTCTGACATTTTCAGACAATTTCAACTATCATAAAACCTGAGAACAATTCAATACCACAACCTTAAGCGTAGTAGAAAGAAAGGATGTATGAACACGCGAATGCCAGGGTATGATTGAACAAAGAATATAGACCGACAAGCGTGAAGTTAACAATCGGCTGCCAAACAAACTGTTGTGTTATTGTTTTCTCACATATAGCCATCCGTTTGGCATATGATTCAATTTTTTTCAGTAACACAAGCCACAGATCTTGTTTTTGAAATCCTTGCAAATAAACTTAAGTAACAAATGGTTTTTCGTTTTTAAGTAAATTGTTTAGAAACCAAATAAATAATAATACAAAATTATAACGGCCACTTGACTGGAAACTTTCTCAAAAACATTAAACAGAAGGAATTTTACTGTAAATATTTCTTTTACAAATTTTTACACTCGTTTTTAAACTCTCTATTTTTCACATTCTGTTAAGAAAGCCTTTCAAGTACTCGCTAGTATGCTATACTATACATTAATTACTTGGCCGTCTTTTTACAAATAACATTTTCTCTCTCCTCTTTTTGACACAGGTGGAGGGAGCATACCTTTGACTTTTTTTCTTAAGCTAATGTCTTTTTCTATGCATTTTAAAATTGATATCAGAATAAATAATAATGTTTTTTTTATAATTCATAGCTCGAAAAATCTTTACTATAGACAAGGTTCCCACGCAAGCTACATGAAAATAAGCATGTCGCTCCGAAAAACTCTTCCATTTCTTTAAAATTTGAGTGACGTTAAACAAATTTGAACGAATTTTAGAGGGAAATGATAGAGCTTTAAGAAAAGGTTTGCTTCAATGGAAAATTCCAAGCCGTTTTCCTTCGACAAGGAAAATACCAACGCTGATATAGCGCCTTTCGCTCGACCCAGAAAAATGTCACACATATTCCGACGGTGATTTTCGCTAAATTCTCAACTAATATTGCGGTACTGTGAAAAGCAACCATCAAAACAAGAAATATATATTATTTTACTACAAATCATGCTTTTTTACTGCGCGAATTTTCTACATAAAAGCTCTCTTCTACTGCGATATAACACACAAAAAAGAAACGCGTGTCTGGTCTGCAAGCCAAATTTTTTGGCTATATATATACTGGCAGTTTTACACAATTTTGTTAAATAATCATAACCTTTGCACAAAACTGACTGGGTATTATAGTCAGGTAAAACAAAACTCCCTAGATTTTAAAATTTTGGTTAGAAACCAGTATGCATGGGAGTCATACTGGGGTCTTGGCAACTTCACCAGGGAAAAAATCCCACGGTCGACCGGGACTATAAACAATTTTTAAAAGCGTATTGATTATAGGGGATTTATCCCGGCGCGATCCAAATGTGTCTTTGCGTAAGTTGCATTGACTAAGGCAGTTATTTTTGATGACTTCCGGCTTTGCAAAATATGGTAGGCGCCACATTATTTTATATATTTTTGTTAATTAGTCAAGTGAGGGAGAATACACAAGCTGTAAATAAGTCAACTCTGAATTATATGAAACTGACAGAAAAACCATAGGCGCAAAGCGGCTCAATATTTACTGTAACTTTTTTTCATTTTATTTTCATACCTACAAATTTTTAAAAAGCTGAGCTAAAATGAGAGTAAGCTATTTAAATAAAGTTTTATTGACAAAATTGAGATTAAAATGTAAGTACTTTGCCAGGTAGATACGTAACTGCCACCGCGCGTGCACTCTGACGTAGTTCCTGTCATCTGTTTTTTTTACAACAACAACGTGACTTTTTCTTTCATAGCATTGAAAAGATACCTTAGACACATTACTATATTGACATTTATTACAAAACTTGGTTTCAGATTCGAGAAATATAGGGTAGGTTGGTGTTTAATCAAACTTTCGAAAACGTGTTTCATTGTCAGTGAATGACATAGTAATGAGTCCGTGACCGAGCTACATTGCATTTCGCAATAGTTTCTTATAGTCGTACTGACGAAGTTTTTCAAAACAGGTTGAATAATGAAATAGAATGTGGTAAAGGCTAAAGCCAGAATGTTAATATTTGAAACACAATTTTAAAGGAAAAATTTAATCCTTTACGCCGCGTCACGCGGCATGGTATTTGTCGCATCTCGCAAAATGCCACGTGGAATATAGATGCCGCATGTACATTCTTATAACCTATAAGCAAAATCAGCAGTCACGAGACCATATTTTGATTTTCGTTGCTTTTTTGCATCTGCTATTCATTTCAAATTATGAATACATTGTATATAATTTTGAATATGCTTTTATCATAATTTAAAATGACATGTTTTTGATTTACTATATTTTTAGACTAACGGTTTTTTCATAGAATGTGGTGCCAATTCAGGAGAACGACGCTCAAATACTTTGTTTTTTGAAAGATACCGCAACTGGACTGGTATCCTTATTGAACCCAATCCAGTGGTGTTCAAAGAATTGAGGACAAAACACAGGAAAGCTTACACTATTCAAGCTTGTCTAAGTATACACACTTATCCTTCAGTGGTAACATATTATACTCATTTCTTTTAGAAACAAACTTGTAATGCGTCTCGTATACATTCAAAGTCGAATACATGCGAGACTACCTCTGGGTTTCTAGCTAGTTCATCTCTAGATGGTTGGGAAACACCGGAAAGCATTCGGAGTGTGCCGATTCTTTTAATTAGTTACTTAATAGGAACGAAATGTTACTATGAAATATTACAAAAAATCAATACCTAACTTATTCATGTACATGATTTACTTTTTCTTGAAGGTAGTGAAATCAGACGTAAAGTTACAAGGCAGTTTAAATCAATACAATGTCAAAATGTACTTAAACTCTTATTTTCAAATTTATGATTGGCTAATTATGAAGTAATTGATTCTACATATGAGAATATGACATTGTGTGTATATATGCAAATAAATCTATCTTATTATTAGTACAAGAGAGATGTTTAATTTTTTTTATAAGCAAAACGTAACACTGCATTTGTTATGTAAATGTATTGCACTCAACATGTCAATTATAATTTTGCTGTTATGATACGCTTCTTTTGACAGGAGTCATTATTCTATAAAGATACTGCGACGGTGTGTGGAAATATTGTAGGCCGTAAATGCTGGGGAAGAGGAAAGGGTATCCACGTTAAAGTTCGGTGTATTCCGTTATATTCAATTCTATTGGCGTTGGGAAACCCAAAAGTTGATTATTTTAGTTTAGACATTGAAGGGGCTGAAAGGGGAGTACTAGAAAGCATACCTTGGGGAAAAGTTGATATCCAAGTTATGTCAATAGAATATCAGATTTGGTCTGGTGGAAAGAGCTCATTAAAAAGGTTCATGAAGAAACAAGGCTACAAGTATATTTCGGAAGTTAAGGCCGGTGGATGGGACATGATAGTGCAAAAACAGCAGAAGTATCAAATATGATTTCTTGACACTCCACACTGTTTCAATTGTCTTTTTATTCTTTTCATTTATAGCTTTGTCTTGTAAAACCGCTTAAGAGCACTGGAAAACAGCGCGAAAAGTATCATATAAGGTACCGATATCTTGTTACCTCAGGATACTAACACATTATACCTTTTTTAGGTATTAAACCCAAATTGGAGCATCTGTATATTTAACATTGTATTGATTTAAAATGTATATTCCGATTTCAAGCACTGAGTGGTGAATGTACTTTTAGATTCTTTTAAAACAACGGTAAATATCGAGGAACACAAAAAGGTCGTAGGTTTGTAATTCAAGGCTCAAATTCAGTCTCTACTGGAATTACATGTTTTCATATCGTAAAATGTTGAAGAATGCTTTTTACAAAAAATCTGCTTTTCAGTATAGAAAAGTACAGGGGACAAGGAAAGTTACTAAATAATTAACAAAAGCCTTTCGATTATTTTTGTTTTGTTTCTACACTCTTATTTGTGATATTAGTGACTGGCAGCATTTTTTTCTTAATGATTATGAAATATGAGTACTTCTAGAAAATATTACGTAACCAAGCTTCTTTTAGAGTTATGTGAGTTTTTACTAACCAATCAAATTTTGTTATACAATCAATCAACACAATTTTCAATGTCAATAATTCGATATGTATCAAGTATATATTTACCTCTAAAACGTTTTTTAAACATTCATGTGATAAAATAAAAAAAAAATTGTTGTTCATAATTGCCTGAAGTCATTGAGACAAATACAAATATGAAGAAAAAAAATGGGGTTACGAGGTTTAATTTGAAATGAGATATAACCAATAAAAGATTAAAAAATGTGGGAAAATTAATATATTTGGACATTCTGACGATTTTAAAACAAAACAATTATCTTAACACTATTTTTAGAATAACATTAATTAAGTGATCAGAAACACAACTGTTTAACATTATTTATAGCATATCAAATTGCCACATCCACTCTAAAGGTACTGGAAAATTTAGACGCATAAACAAAACACAGTTGAATACTATTCAAATAAACCATAATATGTCATTTAATTTACAGCAATACAATTTTTGTTTCTGATATACTTTGTCCTCCAAATACAATAGTAATATTATCAATTAGTATAGTAATTTGATCAAGAATGGCGGATTTGCTCGATTCGTGTGTAGGATCATACGAATGCGGATAACAAGTATTAGAGCCAGTCCGGCTTCCGGATCATATTTCTATGATAACGATCCATTTATAATATACCTTTTGACACTTATGTGCGCAAATAAACTGATATAAAATGACATTTTTAGCATAACATTGAAGGAAAACCCTTTTTCGGGCGAAAAATGCGTTGTGTTGTGTGTAATGTCATTTTATTTAGCTCATTATATAAACTTGTAGTAACAACTCATGGGCTAATTGAGTATAATCTTACAAATAATCGCGCGGATTGCACGTGCTTACAATATGGATTTTTTTTCTGCCAGTCCGTATTTTATGGTTGAATAAAGGCTTCATTTGCATAATATTTATAGGTATAAAAACAAATACAATGTAAATACAAGTTTTAAACTTTAATTTTAGAACTCACTGTTGTAACGCAAGGTCGCAAGACTTTATAGTTTCAAACGTGGCTATTTCCCGTCTATTTTTATCGATTTTTATCGAGTAAATGTTTCCGACTGTAACTTCTATGTGAATTTCCCGATATATGGTCAGGTGTAACAACTGGTTAAATGTTTGTGGTAAAAAAATGCATATAATAAGAAAGCTAATATCTTAAGCTTTTCAATGATGCATACATGTATATTGTGACAATATCACAAAAAACCATGTCATACAGACATATAACAAATACATGTTATATGATTATAAGCGTAGTACAGTCAGTTTACCCGAAATTCAAGGGAGATAACTCTCAACTTCACTCAATACGCTTCGGATATCTAGGCTGTACAGTCTCAAATTATTAACTTGGAGCACTCTTCTGAAAATGTTATTCGAAAAGTCTTCTTACAACGGTCCAATCTGTGTGTGTTATACTCACGATGTTTTCACAAAACTTTGATTCAGCTGGGTCATTTGCAAGAAAACAGAAAAAGAAAATACAAACTAAAATATTAGTTGTCTGTGTAATACTTATGGATATATATTTCTTTTAAGTATTACTGTATTTTACAAAAATTGAAATGAATCACGTCTTGAAGTGGTCATATTTTGATGGGTGAACTTATTTATTACATATTCTTTATTATAATATATGTAACATGTTAATGCTCAAACACAATTAAACAGTATTATTATTGTTGTATTCCTATTACAAATAAAAAAAATCTACATTTCCTTAGCTCTTGTTTAATTCTTTAGCGGCGACCTTAGATGCTTTGCATCAATGGTTTTTTTGTAATATTTTGTTGTGCAGTCCCAAAATGAGCTTTGATTGAGACAAACTTTTGATAGAAATATTTTTCTTTAAAGACAAAAGACTCCAAGAGAAGAAAGACCTCTTAATCTCAACCGACTTTTATAAGTCTATTGTCTTCCCACATATGTCTTTTGTCTTCCCACACAGTTGTCTTTGTAGTATCTTCAAATCTGTTTTGTTGGTGTTTTGAACTCTAATTGTTCTATATTTTAAAACACCGTTTTACTGAATAATACTATAGAGAATAATTTATTTCAAATAATTCCCGTACACTATGTACCTTATAAAAATGCTATGCATGCTGATCTCTAAAATGAAATGTGCTACTAAAAACTTCAACGGAGAATTGTACAATCAGATCTTTTGCCTAGTTCAACATCTGGTCAGATTTTTCAAGGCTCATTTGCCTTCTTGTGGTCAGTGCTACTGAGCATAAATTACTTGCCCAGCAGGCAATAAAATTTCTTCAGTGTTAAACCACTGATGTGTTTCTCCTTGGATTAAGTAACCAAGAATCGCATTTGATAAGTCTCTTGTGATGAGCTTTGATTGAGACAAATTTTTGATAGAGATACTTTCTAAAAAGAGAAAGACTTGAAGAGCAAAAAGGCCTCTCAATCTCAACAGACTTTTATAAGTCTAATATCGCCAGTGTCACCTAATGCCGTCCGTAATCACCACTGTATTATTATGAATGCCGTCATTACTGCAAACTTTACAAGATTTAAAGGCTGCATTAAATATGTAAATACTCATATGGCCATTGCCGTTATTTCGTAATGGCTGCATTGCTTTACAGTTTTATACATGTTGATATGTATCACACGGTTATACCAATTTATTTTAGTAAGGATTGAAGGAAGCGTGAAAGTCTGCTTTCTGGAAAAGCCAGTACTGGCGTCTTATGATGAGGTGTGGTGGTGACCCCATTGCTAAAACTCATCCTCCTGGATGTGCAGCAGACATCTCAGCCTGCCTCTCATCCCCGAGGATGCGGGTTCGAGTCCCAATAATTTAGTAAATGTGAAATACAACAATAATTTACAAGTGACGTCCAGCAAGTACTAGGAATATTTACATTTTTTAAATTTTCTGCTGAAGAAAATGCAAATTATTTTAAATAAAAGTTAATTTTTCAGCCAGACAATAAAAATAGATGAATAACAAAGAGAATATTATCACAGAAATATGAAAGCAAACAATATTTTAATTCCTGAGATGTTAGAAGTTTTCATATAAGGCATTTATGTAGCAATTTATTTCATGCTAACTAATGAATTACTGTGTTCCTTTAAGATCAGTATTTTAATATTTGTCAATAGAATACAATATACAATACGATATCTTTTATTTTGTCAGGCTACATGTGCAACAACACACAATACAGAGTTTTATATATTTAAGCATATACGTATGCGTGTGGGTAACGAAAACAAAAGTACATAGTTCAAAATTTATATATCAAGTTTAATACTGTAATGAAATGTATCCAAATTACAAAGGTAGGTGACGGGGCAGTGATAATAATTGTCCACTTGTGTAACAACAGACAGTACAGAGTTTTATATATTACGTATGAATATGGGTAACGAAAACAAAAGTGTATACATGTAGTTTACAATTTATATATTAATTTTAATACTGTAATGAAGTGTATCCATGTCAATTACAAAGGTAGGGAAGTGATAATAATTGTCCACTTAAAATTAGAAATTTATATAATTATGATCAGATTTACGCGTAAAGATATAGGTGAGTAAGCAAGGAATGTCATTGACTGTAAAATTGTTAATGTTTGGAGAGAAATAAAGTTGCACGAAAAAAGTGTATGTAATGTTGGGAGAAATGCGATATTATGAATCGTTATCTAATCTCGTAGCGTTACAATTTTCAACAGTGTTAATCAGTGTTTGACATAAAAGGTTAATGAATTAACAAAGGAATTAATGATGTAGATGTCATATCAGTCATCAATATGGTGGCATAGTTCTGCTGAAAATACTTTTTTCATTTGTACAAACACCAAATGTAGTTATTTTGTACATGTACAGCATAAAATGTACTGAAAATTGTTTTGAGTTGTCAGTTTGATAAAAATTATGAAAAAAGTTTTGAAATGCAACACAGTGTAACAAGTGACAAAAGCTTTTTGGGTTTCACACTGATAATTACCAACAAGATACTGCAGATTTCAATTTACCGCGCCGTTTCAGAGTTTGTTGCATATAAATTAAATACAGGTAATGAATAACTAAAGCGTCTGTAGACGGAGCTACATTTTACACAGTACGGAGAGCAATCAGATAAACTATGTGTCTGTAATTTGAATATTGCATGCACATAAGTCCAAGACACAACTGAGGAAAAAATATAATCGGTCATATTATTCGCGACATTCAACAGTGTTTAGTTGGTGTTTACGTACATGTAGAGCACTTACAGATACTGGTCTTCCTTTCTGTGTGTGCTAGAGTCCAATCAGAACAAGAGGGCCATGATGGCCCTTTATCGCTCACCCGAGTACAACTGCTTTTAACAAAAGTGCTAGAAATCATCAACCTTTCTGACAAATTTCCAGAATATTTGGGCTGAAAATGTGTCCTCTAGAGTGTTATCAAGGTTTTTTCCATATTTGGGCTCTGTGACCTAGTTTTTGACCCAAGATGACCCATATTCGAACTTGAGCTAGAAATCATAGAAACAATCTTTCTAACAATTTCCAGGATATTTGGGCTGAAAATGTTACTTCTAGAGTATTAACAAGGCTTTTCCATATTTGGGCTCTGTGACCTAGTTTTTGACCCCAGATAACCCATATTCAAACTTGAGCTAGAAATCATCGAAACAACATTTCTGACAAATTTCCAGGATATTTGGGCTGAAAATGTAACCTCTAGAGTGTTAACAAGGTTTTTCCACATTTGGGCTCTGTGACCTAGTTTTTGACCCCAGATGACCCATATTCGAACTTGAGCTAGAAATCATCAAAAAAACCTCTCCGACAAATTTTCATGATATTTGGGCTGAAAATGTTACCTCTAGAGTGTTAACAAGGTTTTTCCATATTTGGGCTATGTGACCTAGTTTTTGACCCATAATAACCCATATTCAAACTTGAGCTAGAAATCATCGAAACAACCTTTCTGACTTATTTCCAGGATATTTGGGCTGAAAATGTTACCTCTAGAGTGTTAACAAGGTTTTTCCATATTTGGGCTCTGTGACCTAGTTTTTGACCCATAATAACCCATATTCAAACTTGAGCTAGAAATCATCAAAACAACCTTTCTGACATATTTCCAGGATATTTGGGCTGAAAATGTTACCTCTAGAGTGTTAACAAGGTTTTTCCATATTTGGGCTCTGTGACCTAGTTTTTGACCCCAAATGACCCATATTCAAACTTGGGCTAGAAATCATCAAAACAACCTTCTGACATATTTCCAGGATATTTGGGCTGAAAATGTTACCTCTAGACTGTTAACAAGGTTTTTCCATATTTGGACTCTGTGACCTAGTTTTTGATTCCAAATGACCCATATTAAAACTTGAGCTAGAAATCAACCAAACAACCTTTCTGACTAACCAGGATATTTGGACTGAAACAGTAGCCTCTAGAGCCTTAACAAGATTTTTCTATTTTTGGGTCATGTGACCTAGTTTTTCATCCGAGATGACCCATATTCGAACTCGTCCGAGTAATTACTGGGACAAACATCCTGACCAAGTTTCGTGACAATTGAGGCGAAAATGTGACCACTAGAGTGTTAACGAACAAATTGTGGACGGACGACGGACGACGGACATTCATCGATCCTAATAGCTCACCCTGAGCCAGCTCAGGTGAGCTAAAAAGGGATATACAACATGTACGTATATTCCGGTTCAAGTGTCATTTCACTTAAACATTTAGTTACTATCTGTCGCAGAAGTAGCGAGTACTCCCAGCAAAACTATTAAAACATGTCATTTACTGATATCTTGTCATAACCGCGCATGCCTTGCACGTGCGTTATAAGACTTACAAGAATGCTAAAATGTTTCTGTCGCTGCTTTGAAATCTGTAAAATGAAAATCTATGTAGCAAAAAATGTAACAAAGACCGATCAGTTTTGGTTATTTATCTGAAGACAATATTTATATCTATCATAGACCTATATACACTTTAGACTATAAGATTATTTCTACAATCCCTGCTAAAGATATCCAGCGCACGAGTCATAAGAGTCGTTGAATAAACTGGAGAAACAGTCACTGGAATCAGTAGTAAATGCAGCGTTCAGAACAAATTACTGTAGAACGTGTAGTCCAAAAAATTAGACATCATGCTTGTTTCTTATTTCTAATTTTTGAATTGTTGATGTTTATTTTTTTACATTTTTGTTAGCATGACTTTCCTCAATGAATATAAAAAGTAAAATATCATAAAATGCAGGGTTTTATTTATATGACTACCTATGCCGGTAGACAAGTAAATCACATTGCATCGCCAGTACCAATGCAATTTAATCTTTGTTTTACAAGTAGTGTCGTTCACTTATTGGTGATATTTACATCACGGTACAATCGAGCCAATTTTTAATGTTTTCAATTTGTGTTTATTTTATCGGCTTACGAGTTTAATTTTCGAATGTTTGAACAGCGATACAATTACCCGAATCTGATATGATACACGGAAGTTTGGTACACTGTGTACAAGTATTTACATGCAGAGCGCATGTAAAATGTATATAATTTTCCTTATTAAGTTTAAAGTGTGGTCAGTCTTTGCACTACATATTGTTTTATTAATTTTACGAAGGTGAATTTGGGTTTTCTCGTAAAATGCAATCCTTCCTTGAAGATGATGATGCAACAAAACAACAACTACATTTCTAATCTCGCTTCAGAAAGGATTCCCCGTCTGAAAAAATATACTGGAAAGATGATTAGGGGTGCTATATTCTCTCCAGGTTCAACAGTGATTCACGAATATAAAATGTCTTAAAACAGTTCATTCTAAACATCCTGCAAGAAATGTTCTTGGAATCATGTTTGTTTAACGTACGTCGTAAAAGTCAGAAGCTATACAACAGTGTCCTCTTACAGTAGGAATATTTTCCAAGACTTAACCGAGGACTCATTTTCCCCAATCAAAATGTTATTATATTGACTATACTACGGTATGTTAAATTCAATAACAGTATAAAATCGTTGTTCTGTCTTTATTATAGAACATGCAGCACAGTTCAGTTTCGTTTGTAAAATTGAATAGCTGTTTGTAAATAGGTAATAGTTTCAGTACAGCTGTTTTAAGAAGAAAACTTTCAAGGTTGAAAATTTCATGGATTTTATCCACTGTAGCTAGTGTAAGAAAAACAAAAGCACCAGGGGGGCGTTTTATCGACGGTCGTACGACTGGTCTTAGTTAAGGCTTGGTCGTACGACCGTTCTTAAGACCATGGACCGTTTTATCAACAAAGTCGCAGCTAAGAAGTCGTAAATATGAGTCTTAAGTCTACGACCGTTCGGACGCAGTCGTAAGTAGACTGATGGTCTTTAAAATGGCCGCCATTGTTGCAGCTGGGCCAGTGCGTCAAAGACGCCAAAGACGTATTTTTAGACATAGAGCCAGCCTCGCTGACCTACGTGACGGGGAAGTACTGTCCCGCTACAGACTGTCACGAGAAGGGATCTTCATCTTGGAAAATGCTCTTAACGACGATCTAATGAAGGGGACAAAAAGATCCCAACCCATTCCTGTTTTGACTCAGGTATAGTATCTCAAGAAGGATCTATATAATAATATATTCTGTTCAATAAAAGATACGCATTTCAATGTTATTATCGCGTTCACGGTGCTGCACAGTAGGGGTACTGTGAAGATTCTATTTTAAGATTCAAGGGGCGCTACTACTAAGCGCTGATGTCTCGTGTTTATTGATTATGTTATCAAAGATGTCAGGAGCAATAACGATAAGTATCTTGTTCCTATCACCATGTAAATTAGGCAGACATATAGGGGATTATACAGTTCGGTGTGTTCATGAATTCAGTGAGGCTGAATATCATCTGTTTGATATCTGTCAAAGACTTTAGTTGTACTCGCAATTCGTACCCAAAATAAATCGTTCCTATAATTAAATGAAAGTTTAGTATGGATCATAAAGACTAAAGTAACTGTGGGGAGAAAACCTCTGGTGTAAACTTTTTCAGCTTACAACACTGCTCGTTCTCAAACCAATGGAGGTCACCTGACTTCTGGTTACACATAAACTTTGAATCACTACTGAACTACACACCTCTCTTTGAAATTTGTTATATACAGTTGAACAGTTTTATAATATAACTTATAAGGGCATTAGCTGCACACAACATAATTATATCACAAGCCTGTATGTGTCTGTGGTTATATCGCTGAGACCTAGTGCAATTTTCAAGGTCAGATATATACAGTACATGTATAGTACTTAGAGCAAGTTTGCTGAACTGTTCATCAGAGATCGTATATTCAGGTAATATAATAAATCCTGTGTATATATTGCAACTTAAACATAGTTGTTTATTCTAAGTGTACCCATTTTACTAGTCTGTGTACCCTAACTGCAGGTGATTATCTCTGTCTGAATTTGAACCACCTCATTATAGGTCTTTATATACTGTTATTGTTACCAATAAACTTGGAATTTTTATTTAAGGTACTTATTGGTTTGCGATATTTGGCAAAGGGTGATTTACTTTCTGAAGTAGCAGATTTACATGGGTACATTGTAATTTTGTTAACCAGCATTCCATTTTAAGTTTTTAATTCATTGATACATGTATTTAAGAATGAATAAGAAATGTCTACTTGCAATAGAAGCCTGAACTTTCTCCGTCTGACATTGTTTTATAAACTGTATTATGAAAGAAGAAACTTGATTGTCTTGAGTGTAATAGCAATACAAGAGTCAAGGATTGTAATTATTGCCAGCAGCAATAGAAAAAAGCACTATATTTCAATTTAGCAGAATTAGAAATTATTTCATTTCAAGGTTTCAAAAATCAAGGTAATGAACTGCACTTCATTCAGATTGTGTTTAATAGTTTCTGTCATGAGCTTGAGGTTTCAAGTGATTTTACAAACTACAGGCTGTATCACATGATTGGTTACATACAAAATGCTAAGAATTTAACAGTCTCTTGAATTGTCCAGCTTGATTTATACTATAATTTACTATTTAAAATGCATCTACATGTAACCGCACGTATGCTTGGATTAATGTTTTAAAATCTGAATGATTCAAGACTTCTCCAAAAATGTTGATCATTTTTATTGTTACGGTCTTATTTAATTTCATGTCAAGTGCCTGCCACATCATAGATAGGTTTGTAGAGGCGGTTAATCACAGATTTGACAATATCAGGTGAGGTGATCATCTCTCTTTTGTTTCTTTTCATGTGTCAGGCAAAGATGGGGTAATTGAATGTAATTAATTACAAGAAGTAAAATAATTTGAATTAATATGTAATTGAGATATTTTTCAGTTAATGGTACATCAATGTACATGTGATTATTTGATTGATTACATTCAGAACAATCTAATACATGTATTCAAAACAGTAATGGAATCACAAAAATGTGTCAGAACTATATAACCAATAATATGTGTGTTTGATAATTTGCGTGATGGTGATATTAATCTAGTTTGAATAGCAATAAATAAATTTTTGATATAATAGAATAAAAAAAGTAGAAGATAATCAATAAAGAAATGAATAATTCAATAATTTCCAATTATTGCTGATTTACATAGGTATTGAGTGAACTGCAGTTTTTTTATCTTTCCATGTCAGAATGGTCAATATGTAGAAACTAAAAATTCCTGTAGCAATTTACCTGCAATTCTATACCATTTGCACTAATTAATTACATTTCAATGCAATTGACCCTATCTCTGGTGTCAAGGTTAAATGCATGATTCAAACTTTTTTCTGTCATTTTACATACTAGCAGTTTACCTTAACTTTTATAGTTCCTTTGAAGGATCCATAATTATCCATAAAAAAGCACTGCCAACTTTCTCTCAGTCACCAGTAGTAGGACTCAAACCCTTTAATCTCAATCAATGAGATATTTCAGTGATTTATAGTATGTGCCTCACACAACACGACCGCCTGAAACAGTGGCCTGAAACAGTGTTCTCTCTACAAAATGAAACTGTACCAATTTAATAAATAGTACAGAAATATTTCCTTATCTTCACATATTAGATGATGAGAGATAAAGATTTGCATTCAAAATTATACTAATAAAGAAATAAAAGATTATTATAGTCTTGTATATTTTAGAGATGTAATATGTAAAATATTTTAGATTAAAGGTTATAACTTTTGGTCACTTTCAGTTTCCCAGATGGTAGAGAAATTATTGACGTGAAACAGGGCTTCTACCGGAAGTGTCGTATCCCTAACACAGTAGGGGCTGTTGATGGGACACTTATACCTATAATAGCTCCTGCAGAAAATGAGGCGGTCTATGTCTTTTGAAAGAATTTTCATGCTATAAATGTACAAGCATGTGTAGAACACAAAGCAAGGCAAGATATTTCCTTATTCTTTCAATGACTATCATCGTTCATTGGAATAAAAGTGATTGTATTACCATGCAAAGTCCATGTATTTAAGCTTTATTACAAAATTTATTCCAGATGAAAGGCACCCTTTCCATAAATGGTAGTTGACCGGTCAGAAAAATTAAGTAGCTACAATGTAATTGACTGTAAAAAGTGTGTTTAATTGATAAAGTTTTATTTGACTAACGAATCAGTTTGATGTCCAATATCATTGTTTCTTTTTTGTCATTCTTGTTCAATGTAGATGGTACAAAACCAAATAAAACATAAAATTAACACAAAAGGTTTTCCTACAATGAAACAATGCTGTAAATGAACATTTTAATACTGTTTAATGTATCTGATGTTATTTACAAAAGTTCCTTTAACAGTTTACTATATACATTTAGATTTACAGACATTGTCTCCAAGTGGCCTGGTTCAACACATGATGCTTCTGTTTTTGATAACTGTAGTCTTAAGGTAAAGTTTTATATATATATATGAATGATTGAAAGGTAGGAAAAAAGGTCTTGGGATCAGAGTTGATCATATTTTCCAAACGCCTTGAGCTTTAGTCATGTGTTAACATCATCTGGTCATATCCAGTGAGAGACTTTGTATTCCCTGGCAAAGCTCTATGTAGTTGTTTCATCACTGGTAATCAACACGAATGAAAATTATATTGAGTCATTATTAAAAACTTTATGACACTTAAAATCATTATATGCTTTTTATTGGGATACTAAAATATCTTAGTGGAATAAACGGGTGAACATATCAAATCTGCAACTGTGAATGACATCAAATAGTATACCATGTGTAACAAATGCCGGAAACATTATGTTTATTATGTCAACAAAGTGACGTCATGTGTGTATGCTTTCTGAAGATGCTTTCTGAAACTAATCAACATCAAATGTAGTTATTTTCACACAGCCACAGGAAAAATATCACTTTTGGTGCTCACTCAGTGAAACTAAAACATGCTATTACACCAAAACCAACTATTATAAATATTATTCTCTATATAGATATTGTTTGTATTACTCAAATTTAAAAAGCATTACAAGGTATATATTTCTTTAACAGGGGCACTTAGAGAGAATAAAGATGGGTCACCTCTTAGGTGACTCTGGTTACCCTCTGAAAAAGCACCTTCTAACTCCAGTGCTAAATCCGGATACTCAAAGCAAAAGGGCTTATTATCAGGCACACTCCTCAGGAAGAATGGTGGTTGAAAGAGCGTTTGGACTTTTAAAATCTAGATTTAGGTATGATGGTCGTCTTGATATTTTTTTAATCCATCTACGTTTGTTCCCGTAATCATTGAAATAGCTAGTCTCATCAAATATGATGTTAATTGAATGTAGTCCTGTTATCAACTTAAGTCTTTGTGTGAGGAGAAAAGTTGTATTCCTGACATACTGCAAGAGCCTATATAACTTCCCGCCATAATAAAAGGACTTGGTAGTTTTCCATCCTGTATTTGTTAGTTCTCCACTGGTCATATGGATGTTATGAAGACTATAGGTTTGGGCTGCTCCAACCAAATCCACAAGACTACCTGGTGAAACTCCCTTGTGAGGGAATACTTGCATGTACCTATATTTATAGAACTTCACACAGTTGTAACACCATTACTCATCACTAATTTAGGTGACAATTTTAGTTTGAAATTTGCTTTGCTATGTTAAAGAATGTTTAAGAAATAATATGGTTAATATGTGACTTAATGTAATCATTGAATAAGACATAATCATGAGTTTGGAGACTATTCCCAACTTCATTCAACAGGTAACAGCAGTAAATCATATCTTTTACCATAGAAACTGATTGGGCCTGTTTGTAAACACGTGTACTACAATTAAATACATGGATTTATTAATGGTAGCTGCTACATTGTCCTGGTGAACCAGTTTACTACCATTTCTATTCATACTTCTGATTCAGTAAATGCCTTAAATAGTTTATGATTATTTGGAACATTTGATATAAAGCTATAGTCTTAATATAAGTAATTGGCTTTCAGATGCTTGCATAAAACTGGTGGAGTACTTTATAAAAAACCAGGAAAATGCTGTAAAATCATTGTGGCATGTGCAAAAAAAAAAAAAAAAAAAAAAAAATATCAAACAGGGAATGCCACGTACCAAAAACGCAGACTGCATAACTTCTGTCTGGAAAGAAACATCCCTATGCCGGAAAATCCGCCAGTTGTTGTAGAAAGAGAGGAGGAAAGACTAGCTGCGAATCCGGATGTGACTGCAATTGCATACAGGCAACATATCATTGAACTTTTTTAAATAGTAACTGTTGATTTTATATTTTTCTATGGTTTATCAAAATATACAAGTCTATATAAGGAATTAAAATTAATGTGCTGCAAAAGTCTTTTTTATTTTTCCCGCTTGGATGTTCCTTTGTAATCAAGTTCAATCTTGAAATCATTTTACTTAACTCATATCGTTATTTTTTCCATTTCAACTGTTCAGTCCACATCATGCAAGACTGTTTGACACAGATTAAATTGAAATCTGTCAGCATAATTTTAGCTAAACCCCTATATCAACCAGTACTGATATACAAGTGTCAATCAATGGAATTCGCGGTTTCATTAGACAAATGTAAATTCTGAACAAAGAACAACACATTTAGGAGATACAAGCAGTAATTTAATATATTTCTAGTGGGTTTTTTAAAAAAGAACAATAATGAACATGAAGCTTCTCTCATCGATCTTCCATCTGAAGATAAAAGAAATGAAATACATTAGTGACCAAAACATTAAATGTTGCTTTTTATGAAAGTAATTATGTTGAACAGAATGAGATTCCATGCATACTTCGCTTTGTTTTAGCTCTACTGTACATTCAGCTTTCATCGAACATGCTCAGAAAGTTCAATGAAACATGTTTACCATCTCTTCTGTTTTGGAGTTCAGTGGATCAAAGGTCAAGGTCACAGTAAATCTTAACTTTGAAAAAATAGTTTCCATATGTCACTTTGAGATCTATAATGACCCATAATATTCAAACTTCATGATTGGTTTTGCTGAGTAGATGATCTGTATTGGATATGTGGGTCAAGGTCACAGTGACCTATATCAACGTTTCCTTGTTGGCATTGCTAACATTTTTCACAAAACTAACTTTCAACAGTTGAGTCTGAGCAGTAGAGCTTTACTGGCAAAAGGGCCTCTTGTTTAAGTGATATTAATGAATGATTGCAACATTATACCAATAAAACCGAAATGAATAGAAAAACCTCACTGTTCCGTGTTCTCGCGTTTTGTACTGGAATACAGATAAAGGCAATAACTTAAGTCAGTTCTGCTTGTAGTTTATAAGTATGCAAAGACGTAGGTTTACTTACTGCTCTGTAAATATTTTCTGGAAGCTTGTCATGGTATCTTTTTCCCTGAGCTTTGCTGTTGCAGCTCTAAAAATGTAGAACTGATATTGCGCATCTTCTAATGCATTTAATGACCTGAAAACATAAACACAAAGGAAACTAACAAGTTAGTGTAATATACCAAAATCAACATGCACTCACACAGAACAGATATTGTTCACAGTACTTCATTTACTGTGGAGAAAAATAGAATTGCTATCAAGTATGACTTAATTCTAGTAACTGATGTTTGTATTATATAATGTCAAAGGTATGATAAAAATACAAAATCAGATCTTATCCAAGACTAAAATGTGCATTCAGCATATTACTTTTGTATGGTTAGTGTTTCTGTCATGTTCTTTTCTCAGTATAAAACAAGAAGCTCAACAGAATTCATTGCCAGCATATTAATCATCTTCTATTTTTACATTAAGTACAGGCATTATTCTCTGTATATACTTGTATCATATACTTGAATATACCTTTTTCTCTTTTTTCCATGTGCAAAAGTCTCATCTTCCAGCTGGTTCTTTTTATTTTCTACCTGGTAAAGAAAATCAATATAAAAAAATAAGTCAAAATTATTTTTGTGAGTAAGACAAAGTGCTATGAAGTGTTGACCATGTATGCCAAGAAGGTTTATTGCAAAGACAGATGCAGATCTACCCACATGGCTGAAGGTAAAAATAATGTTGTAACTTCTGCTCTTTGTTTAACCAAAAAGTCATTACCATTATCTGCAGGAAATGTATCATTGTGTATATGCATGTAAGAGTTTGTTTAAGGTAACAGTTACTGTAAACATTGGATAACTGTAAATGCATTGATATGGCAGTATTCTCTTACTGCTTCACAAGCTGGACTTGCTCTATTCCTTATAAATTTTAAAACTTTTATAGACAACCACAGCTAATCTAAAAATGTTCATTTTGTTTAACATATCTACAGCCATAATCTATTATGTAACATAAAAACCTGGACATTGATGTTGCTTGGGTGTATCATGACTGTGTCAGTCTCACCAACTTCAATCACTGTCTCTACAGTTTCAACACTTTGTGCTTCGGTCTCTTCCTGTAACCTCCCAACGCTTGATTGTGTGCAGCCTGATACTATATAGCAAAGTAGCATAAGTATATTTATAATGAATGCATAAAGAATACAAAAATATCTGCACTTGAAGTGAATATGTATTATTTACTTTTAAATGTATTTGTATTACTTTAAATCAAACGGACCAGGAGCCAGAAAACAATCAGACTTTAACAAGGTATCTTACATGTACAACTCTAAGAAAGACAACTGCTATAAGTAGTGTTGTAATGTAAGTTTCTTAGTTTAGGGCAAATAACCAAGTAATTATGATTATGTCTGTGTTTCATATTACATAATTATGAATTGCCAGACTGATTTGAATCAAGTAAATGACATCACTAGGCGGATGCAACAATCCTTAGCAAATCTCTTTGAAGAAACACTAGTACCGTAATTACTAACAAGAGCTGTCCATAAGACAGAAAGCTGGACTTTTGTGGGTGCTTGCTAATAAAACAAAACGTTTATCAGTATAATAGCAAAACAAATTCTGCTAACTATTAAGTGTAAACTAGGAAAGTTAATTATAAAAAAGTCAAAATCTATCACTGTATAATTCATTTTTGTTAAATTAATTGTTTGATGCACAATGTACCCCTGAACACTATTGCTAAGTTTGATATAACTACCATAAGTAGTTACTGAGATATGTGCATGATAATACATTGCATGCAAAACTTTAACCAAATTTTCAAAGTCAATCAAAAGCCATAATTTGCACTAAATTTAAACAAGAGTTATCGGTCTTGACTGTTTGACACCCCTTAAGACATTAACAAAGTTTCAAGTCAATATCATCATAAGTGGTTAATGAGATAAGTATGTGCGTGATAGTACTTAGCAGGCAAAACTTTTACCAAAGCTGCAACGCCGACGCACAAGTGACTGTAATAGCTCTCCATATTCTCTGAATAGTCAAGCTAAAAATGCTTTGGTTGAACAATACCAATTCAATGCATCAAGGTTAACACACACACTGCCTCTGTTGATCTAAAAGTATAACTTATTTGATCACATCTTTTTCTAATTTACAATTTGCCAAAGCTATGTTTAAGTTCAATTATTATAATGACCCTGTGATAATTTTGTGTAAATTTTCATATTTTTTTTCTCCATAAAAGATAAGAAAAAGTCACCTTTCAACTTCTTTTGGAACAAGTAAACACCACCATCAACCCCTTCAATGACTGCCTGCGGAATTACTGCTAGAATCTGGAAAATAAATACAAGAGTTCAACGGGTGGAGATAAACAATAAATTTTAAGAATCAATTTCATACTTTCATATGATTTCTTTGCTTTATTGTAAGCTTTCTTTCCACCTTAATTACATTTTACCTTTTCCTCCCAATCTTTCAATGCAGCCACCGCTCCTCCTCCACCTGTCATTCGCATCTCCCTCCTCCTGGTCTGCTCCTTCTTTTTAGTTTGACTCTGCAATAGACACAAAATAAAGCAAAAGTGAAAAATATCTAATGTTTTAAAAAACACATGTAGGCCTACTTAATATTAAAAGAACACAGATTTCTTGTTACAAAGCTTTGAAAATTTCAACAAATTCACCATTCCAGTACTACTTTTAGCATGTTCAATCAGTATTGATTAGTAATAATTATGGAGGTTTAGAAATATGAAAAAAAATGGATATTTTCCATTTCATGTGTAGATCATTTATTTACAACATGAACGAAATAAAAAGAATGTAGTAATTCAGTTATCTTAATTTTTCTTATGATAATTTCACAAAGTGAACAGAGACTAAAATAGCCTCTGAACATTAAAAAATTTAGTTAGTGTCTTGGGACTTTCAAAATGGATTATATTTGTTTAGTTAAAGCAAAATTTCCCTCAGAGATAGAAAGAAGCATATCGGTACATGGATCATTCAAAAGTAGAAATTTTACAGTAATTTAGACCAAAACAATGTATTAGACTGGTGATCATTGTGTCATGACATAAAATATCTGCCATTTGGCTTGTTATTGTGGTTACAACCTGAGATATTTATCGACTAATATACCTTCAAGTCCTTCCATTTCTTTGTTATTTCTTCCACAGATCGAGATGAACCCCCTACACTATTTATTCTGAAAGAAAGTGATTTTATTAACTACCAGTACTGTATGCTCAAAATTCAAGGAAAGAAATGGCTCCTAAACAAAAAATATACTTATATTCTTAATTTAGTAGTTCTAACGATGTAATATATATAAATAGAGACGATATATATCTCCATAATTACCCGTTTTTACATGTTTATTTTCAATACACTCTTGTACTAAACAAATCATTTCATTCTCTCAACGTATTATACTAGATATTTATATTAATTCTTTTTTGTTTTTGATTTTTCTAAGATTTTTACTTCTAAGAATCTAGATTTAAAACCTGTCCTCTAAATCTTTCCATAAATTGGATTTCTGAGCCATGTTTCCCCGATATAATATCAATCTTCTGGGTGCATTCGTTCACCAGACAAACCATCTCGCACTCAGTCCAGTTAGATTTTCTCTTATTTGCCGCCATATTGTTTACATTGGAAACAGACGATTTTGACATTTGCGCGCGAAGTCACGTGACCCGGAAGTTTACGTTTTCTGACTGCGTCACTGTTTTTAAGGTCGTACGTCGAAAATTGATCTTAGCTGCGACCGAAGACTTACGACCGTTTTCATAAAACGGTCTTGTCATAGTCGCAGGGAAGGTCTTAAGTTTCGGTCTTAAGATAAGACCGGTCTTACGACCGACCTTGTTGATAAAACGATCTCCAGAATCATAAAAACTAAATAATGTCGCAATTGTAGCTGGAAAATATTTAAACGTGTATATACAATGTAGTACAGTTAGTAGCAGCGTGTACGAAATATAACGATATCGATATCGGCGGAGCTAACTACAGAATGTGACATTGACGTCATTTACTACCTGTGTGTAATGCAAACACTGAAACGGCGCGGGGAATTGAAATCTGCAGTAAATGTTCTGCCAGACAATGAAGAGTTGTTAACAACATAGAAACATATTTTCACAGACATATAACAGCAAAAAAACATTTGAGTCCTGAGATCGTAGAAGTGTACATAGATAGCATTGGTACAACATTTTATTTTATGCTAATTTTAAATTACCGTGTAATATCAGAAACCAATTGATGAGCAAATTAAATGTTCAATAAATTACATGATGCCGATATACACTAAACTTTTAAACGTTGTACTTGAAACAGGAATAACTCCAGAGGATTGGACTGTTTGAATGATAAAGCCAATTTATTAAAACTAGGGATGTAAACCATTAATCGGTTAGACCCGTGACGACATGGCTTGATTTTAACATCGACATATCTTTACTTTTCTTAAAATAGCTGTAAATCTTTTATACGAAAGGGAAGTGGGAATGTTTGAAGCTGGTCGCCAATGAAGCCATTTAAATGAAAACATGTATCTTTAATTACCCCCACGTGTGCAACAAACTTCGAGTGGCCTTTAGCACTGCATTTCCCTTATTGTGCTCTATCACCCTATTCATTTTCAAGTAATTCTACAGTACTTATGGAGTTATGCCACGGACAAGAAAAATCAGGAAAATATACAAAGGGGGATAATTAATAAATTAGGCAAACTAGAATTTTTCGGGAGCATAAAAACTACAAAAGTTTCTCACATTAAGAGCCAAATGTCCATACTATGACTCGAACCCTTGCCTCTCAATTAGAACGAAACGTTAAGAAAGACATAGAATGATATAGTCGTTCGTACATTATACTGTACATTATTAACGCTGTCACGATAAGCAATGCCCACGGGAAAAGGGTTCCTACGTCGACAACGGACGGATTTACCATTTTCACGGAAAACAATGGACACTATCAGTTTCTACCGGTCAGAAAAAAAAATTAATTAACCGGTTAATAGAATAACCGGTTATTTACATGCTTAGTAAAAACAAAGGTGATTCAAAACAACCTTGTAATTATCGTCCAATTTCATTGTTAAGTTGTATTGATATATTGTGTACATGCATTTTAAACAATCGTGTAAACAAGTACGCTGAAAATACAAACTTGACACACATGTTTGGTTTTGCAAAACCTTTTCAACGGTTGATAATATTTTCATACTTAAAAACTTGATAGATATTGTGCATGCTGGTAAGAAAAACACTTTGGTTTTTTTTGTAGATATTAAACAAGCTTTTGACTCATTGGATTATGGCAAAATCTTTTAAATGAAAGCATAAATGGCAAATGCTTCAAAAGTCTATGTAGCAATATATAATCAAAAGTTGTAAAAACCAATGGATCAAGCCCTTATTTTAGATGCAAGGTAGGCGTGAGACAAGGCGAACACATTTCTCCGTTATTTTCTATCTCCATAAATGATTTATAGAGAACTTGCAGTTATACCAGTTTCGGTAACGATCAAAAACAGATTAATAGCTTACTGGTCGAGACTTATTGAACATATCGAAAATAACACCACCTCCAAATTAGCATCAATAGTTTGCACATTTATTCATGAACTGCACCCGAAAAAGAAATTAAAATCACAGTGGCTGGATAACGTGAAACAAAACTTGTGTAATTTTGAATATTCTGGAGTATGAAAAAAATATAAAGCTTCTTTATCAAAGATCACCATTTATCAATCGAAACTGGAAGATGGAGAAATATCCCTCATAATGAAAGAATATGTGTAAATTGCAAAGAAAAGATTGACGGATATCATTATGTTTTAGTCTGTTTACTCTTTAACAGTGACATAATTCGATAGAATGAAAGATACACAAGAACAAGGCAAAATATGTTGAAATGCATAAACCTAATCGCATCAGATAATTATAATAGATAAAAATAAACTTATTAAATAAACTTGTGTTCCTTTAATTGTTCGTTTTGTCCTCGTGTGTTTGCTTTGTATGCTGGTGTGTGTTGGTAGTGTGTGTGTGTGTGTGTGTGTGTGCATGATTGTGTGTGTGTGTCGTGTGTGTATGCGTGTGTGTGTGTGTTGGTGGTGTGCACTTCTGGGTGCTGTGGGGCTCGTTTTGGGGAGGCTGCGTTTTTGGTACGTGGCATTCCCTGTTTGATATTATTTTTGTTTTTAGTCTATTTCGTAATAAAATAATAAATTACAATAGGGGATCATACAAGTAATTATAGTATACAGTAACTGACTTACAGCAGAAACATGTTTGAAAGGATTAACAAAACAGAAAGTATTACGATGCAATTTACAAACTGTTTTTTCCTATTTTTGTATTATCTATTAACCTAACTATTTTTACATATATACAAATAGTTACCTGCAAGCAGAAATAAAATGTCTTGTTGCGGCCTGTTACAAGTCTAATTGCTTTTGATTTCGAATTTGCAGTTAGACTTGTTTGTCCTAGCGCTAAAGAATGAATGTTCACAAAAAGTGTCAATCTATATTTTAATTAGTATTGACGCTAGAACTATCTAGCTAAGAGTTGCACCCATAATGTACAATTTCAGTCATTTTTTGTAAATTTATTTTACTCATTGTAACCTCAATGGATAGCTGTGTAAATATTTAGTGACTCTTTAGTACTCCATAAATAATACGTTTGAACAATACAGTAAATATATAAAACACCCATGTTTGAATTTGTATCAATATTATTTCAATATCGAATCTAAATAGTGAAGATAAATTTTCATCCAAGCTTACCCACATTTCGTTCTTTAACACATCTGGAATAAAGAATTTAGACAAAAAACTTACCAAAATTATTATATTCCAGTTAATTCTAATAAATGCAGTTTTGATAAATCCAATAGAAATAATATTTAATTTAGCTAAACCAACACTCAACAAGCTTATTCTTTAATTTTGTCACATATCGTCAATGACTTTCCTTTCTTACAATAATTACATCTATGAATGACAAGCCACGATTATTTTTCTCCACTTTAGCCGTTAATTAGTAAAGTTCACGAGTTTCACGGGATGTCATTCACATTAATATAGACAGTAGAGACCGTGAAACTGTTTACACCACAATAATAAAAAGATAAAGAATTCTGATTTTCTTTTTTTTTGTATAATAATACATAAATTTAGCCACGTTTATACAGACCTACAAAAATGTGCCAAACTCCCTTATTTCCCAAGAATTTCTATCTGCCAGGTAATCATCAGCATGGAATTGTATCAATAAACACCTCCCTGATAAATGATCTAAACATCATCTGATCGGACATTAATAGCCCTATCAAATTACAGAGGGTCAATCTAGTTATAATTCTCCTAGCAATCTGTTTGAGCATTGCTGCAGTTGTATAATGATAATTAATAAACAATATCAAAATTTCTCTTGATTTAGGAAATTTAAGTGAAACTATGTCACAAATAACAAAGTGTAAGATATATTTCTTTATTTCACTTGATTAATTTAGTGTTTTTCTAATATTTGAACAATTCTTTTTCAATTTCCTTTATCTTTATTTGACAAGTCAAGGACTCTAAAACATTTTTCTTCACACAAAATATTTATAAGTTTTTGCCAAAACGCCAAAAAAGCCAAAACGCCAAAAAGCTACAATAATTTACACAGATGTCTCTGATTTTTAGAGACATCTCCATTATTCAAGAAGATATCTGTATGGAATCAGATATACATCTTTGTTTTAATGAAATAGTAAAATATATTATCTCTTGTATTAAAGAGATGTATTTTATTATACCGGTAAAACGAGATATCTCTTTCACACTGAGAGAGGTCTTTGTACTTCAGAAAAATATCTCATTAACTCGAAGAAATATCTCTTTTACTTACAGAGATATCTTTCTATTTCATACAGATACATGACTATGTATATCTTCCTCTCATAGATGTCTTGATGTAGTAGATATATCTCTGTTAAGTACAGAGATATCTTTATTATACAGAGATATCTTTATTACATTGAAAGATATCTCTATTTCATTGAAATATATCTTTTTAACATTAAAAAATAGCTCAAGTTTTGGGAGATATCTTTAAAAACGTGAGAGATATATCTGTTAACAGAAATATAATTTACAGAGATGTCTCTGACTTTTAGCAAAAAACAAATGAATCTCATATATGTATTTTCTCTCCAGTTATTTTGCACAAGTACTAGAATAAAGGTCAATGAATTCTCAAATATAACATCTGGCAATGAATGTGAGGCTAGTTGGTCAGCACAGCAGGTTCCTGGGGTTTTATGAGGTGTTTACTGTAACCAGTGATTAGTTACACTGATAAGCCCTTGCTGAAATCTAGCAGGTCCAAGGCACATTTTTGTAGGACTGTATACATACTTTTCTGTTTTCTATAATTTTCAATATAGTATACTGTAAAACCTATACCTTTTAATCATAAAAAAACTCATCTGTGTATTTTCTCTTTTTTTCTTCTTTGTTACCAGATGTACTGTTTTCTTTCTAAAACAACTGAATATGTTATTGTTGCCGTTTTCCATTTAGTCATTGTGACTTATTTCCACATGTATATTTATGCATGTTTTGCTGAGTCTGCCCATATTATGTCGGACTCATGGCATTTTTTTTTGTAAATAAACTTTGAAACTTTGAATTTGCTGATTCAGGTCTGCTGGAAATATTTTTTCAGTGGTACAAATACATAATGTAGTTATCGTGAGTATGTTCCGCATGAAATATTTAGAAAAATTGTTTGTTTAGAGTTGTCAGTCGCACACTCCCCGTATGAAAACGTATGCCCTGTAAAGCTGAAACATTCCGCCTAGTTACTAGGCGTATTACATCTAAAGGCATTTCAGGTTAAAATTACATGGGTTCCTCCTATAAGCAGGAATACACAGCGAAATATGCAAATTTTTAAAGAGGTAAACCGTTACTAGGTTATAGAAAAAAAATCCACCTTAGCAAGTTTTAGCAGAAAAACAATTCGCCTTTTAAAATGCTTAGCAGGAAAAAAATCCGCCTTAGAAAATTATTACCAGGAAAATATTCCGCACAGGGAAAGCACTAGCAAAATATAGATATGGCTAGCAGAAAAAGGATGATCTTTATCTGCACATGTGACCGGTAAAAAAGACAGACTCATTTGCTACAAGTAGTGTTAATCTTGAAACAGTCTGGTATTCACAGTGAAAACACAAAAACAGTGTAATGCAATATTTACACAGTTTTGAAATTTTAGGAAAAGTTAAAATATAGTATTACATTGCTATTGTAAGTACTATGACTTTTATTTATCTTTTACCCCGCTGCGACCATTGCAGATCATGATGAGTATGCACATCAGTGCCATGAAGATCATAATCTCCAATATGTATTATTCAGACAGTAAAATTTCAATGAACACACTTTTGAACAACTGGAACTCCACACGTACATTTTAGAAATTTAGCTAGGTCAGAGGTTTGAAATAAATTATAGATGTAATAAACAGTTCATATTAAAATCCTAAGCTTCAATAATTGCTACAGCAGAAATTCTTAAATATAAAACCAATATTAAAAATGAAGCCACAAAAATATTATTCTTAAACATATTTTAAAAAATCTATCATATCTGACATTTTGTAAAACCCAAAAAGGAGGTAAATCGCCGAATATATACAAAACAATTCAAACATAGTTCCCTGTAAAATCTGCATTTAATCAGTAAAACAACAAACACATCTATACAATATTATACAAGAAACAACAGTCTGATCAAATGCTTTGTATCAATTTAATTCTTTCGAATTGGAGACTTAAATTTTACGCAGGAAAATTTTCACCCTGGCATGGGTCATTAGGTGTGTATTCAAATTCCAATGTCTATGTCTTTTTTTATATTTACTATGGAAGTGAAGATACTACCATGAATAGTGCTTGCCTTGACCGTATCTTATCACACAAGTTATAAGAATTCACTATGAAAATAGTACTAAAATATCAATTAAAAACCTTTTCTCTAATTTTACCTCAGGACTGCTCTATATGGATAGAAAAAGATTTCAATAAGGTGGTATGCTTGGAAAAAACTAACCAATATAATATCTTTAAACTCGCTATATTTCAACCTTATTCCATTCCAATTAAAAAACTGCAAAGAAAAAGATAGGTTACCGTGCTTGATTTCTAACAACAGACATTTATAATTGTAGCATGTTTTCTTAGTTTTTAAGGTTTCAAAAAAATATAAAAAATCGACAGCCATGCCAGTTTCTCTTTTATTCCTCGAAACAATAAATTTTATAATGCATAGTTGTATCAGTTGCATTGCCGACCAATTCGTCATCGCCTTTAAGAAAAAATAAATTACCTCAACCAATTCTAAATCAACACGAAATGTAGACAATTTTAAATAGCAGGACATAAAAATGGAAAAAGAGACATGTCCCCGTGCTTGTTTTTTGTTTTTGTTTTTTTTTTGCACGGGCGTTCGAAAATGCAGTGATTTTATGCTTAAAGTAAGGAAATACTTTAAAATCGGCATATATAGTATCATGAGGATCTCTTTATTTTGCATCGACTAAATTAAAGATTTCTAACCATCTATAACATTGGGATGCATCATGATTTTCGAGAGAATAAGTCTATACCAATATGTGTTTCTGCATTTTGTAATCGATAAAAATAAAACATATTCACCGAACTCACTTCGATTTTTTTTAAGTTGATTATTTCCCGTACAAAATGTATTCGTAGGGTTATAGTTGGTGCTATATGAATTTGATGGATGATTCAATAACGTTCACGAACACACAGAAGCACACATGAACCAAGTAATTTGGGAATACCGGTATAGCGAATATTTGCCTTATAAAAGCCAAGATTCATTGAAATGATGTAGGAATAAGGTTCTGTAAGAGGTTAATGGTTTTGATTTCTCCAGTCCGTATGAAATGAATATATTTGTGTCCAGCCATATATTACCTGTTAGGCCTTTCGGAGTAGTGGACCAATTTCAAGTAATGAGAAAACAAGTAACAGTCTCTTTAATATTTTTTTAATGTTATTTCAATCTGCTGCACTAATATTTAAGCAAGAATTATATCGATAATTAGACTGACATGTTTTTTAGATTTTTAAAAAATATATGAATGTACCAATTACAATTTTTCAACATGAGAAATAATTATTAGCAAATTGGTTAATGACTAATTATGAATGCTACAATATGAATGCTAACCCTAGCTTGTATCAAAGTCCCAGGATATTTTTGAAATTACTGATATTATAAAATAAATATTTACTGATAGGATAATGATAGAACCATGTGCATTCACAGGTGGAAGGAACATACCTTTGAATTTTTTTTCTTAAGCTAATGTCTTTTTCTATGCATTTTAAAATTGATATCAGAATAAATAATAAAAAGAAAAATTGAATTTTTTTTTCCTTCATAGCTCTTTACCATAGACAAGGTTCCCAACACACCCTGTATGAAAACAAGCATGTCGCTCCGAAAAACTCTTCCATTTCTTTCATTTTAAGTTACGTTAAACAAATTTGAACGAATTTTAGAGGGAAATGATAGAGCTTTAAGAAACAGTTTACTTCAATGGAAAATTCCAAGCCGTTTTCGTTCTACACGCGAAAATGCCAAAGCTGTAGAGCGATTTTCGCTCAAACCAGAAAAATGTCACACATTTTCCAGACGGTGATTTTCACTAAATTCTCTATTAATATTGCGGTACTGCGACAGGAAACAATCAAAACATGCAATATATATGCAATATATACTACAAATCGTATCGTAGATCGTACGTTTTCTCAAAATGGGTACGATGCTACGGCGGATTTTTCATTTTTTGTTGACGAAATGCTTTTACTTTACTTTCAATCGCCTTTGGATATGTTTTGATAATGTCCTTGAATAGCTGTTACAAATCACTGCGCAACCTCTCGGACCTTCATGGCCCCTTATACATTTTGACAATTACAAAAACTGAAAAATCCGCTGTAGCATCGAACACATTGGTGTAAAGGTACAATCTACGACATGATTTGTAGTCTAATAATAGATATTTTTTATTTTGATGGTTGCCTTTCGCAGTACCGCAATATTAGTGGAGAATTTAGCGAAAATCACTGTCGGAATATGTGTGACATTTTTCTGGTTTGAGCGAAAATCGCTATATCAGCGTTGGTATTTTCCTTGTAGAATGAAAACGGCTTGGAATTTTCCATTGAAATAAACTTTTTCTTAAAGCACTATCATTTCCCTCCCGATCGTTTTCACTATATAAAATCATTCCATTAAGCGTTCATTTTATTGTGCAACCAGCGGCCAGTAAAAATGGGTCCCAATTACTCTAAATATATGTATAAAGCGACCGTTTTTTAAATAAATTGACGAATAACACCTTTTAGTAATTTTCACCCCTGGTAATTAGCGAGTTTGTTCGCACCTAAGTTCATTGAATACGGCAATTAAATGTAACGATCGAATAATCAAGCAAACAACCATGTTCAGGGTGCATGAATAGGTAAAAGTGTTCACCATTTTCACAATCTTTTTAACAATCTAAACATAAAAGTGCAAAGAAAATTGCCGATGAATTTGGAGTTGGGAAAACGCAAATTCAAAATATTCTTAAATGGATTTAATGTATTTTATTAACAGTTCAAAAATTGTCTGTCTAAAGAAATACATGTATCACAAATGCTATTAAAAGACCACTCTATTATAATAAATAATAGTGGTATCAGAGGAATTCAATTATTTCCCGAGTCAACTGAGATTTTATCATTACTCTTTGCAGACGATTTAGCCCTCACAAATGAAACAGTAATAGGTCTACAGAGACAACTAAATATTCTCAAAGATTACTGCGACAATACAGGTTTAAAAGTTAATATAGACAAAACTAAAATAATAGTTTTTAAAAAGGGCGGTAGAATATCACATAATGAAAGGTGGAATTATGATAACCAACACATCGAGGTAGTAAATAATTTTGCATATGTTGGGGTTACACTGTCTAAACAAATGTCACTGCATAGAATGGCAGAAGAACAAGCTTTAAAAGGGAAATGAATTTTAGTCTCTCTTCTATCGAAATTGTATAGCTTTGGCCAATTACCAAAACATGTATTTTTCAATATTTTTGACACAAAGGTAGTACCGGTCTTATTATATGGAGCAGAATTGTGGGGGATAAAAGAACAAAAAGCACAGGAAACTGTTCAACATTATGCATGTAAGCGGTATATGTGTGTTAAACAAAACACAACTAATGCAGCAGTACTGGGTGATTGTGGCCGTTATCCTTTACGTATTGTAGCGGCCAAAAGAAGCATCAAATACTGGTTAAGAATATTAAAAATGCAAAACAACAGATTTGTAAAACAGTGCTACAATATGATGTTAGTTTATGATGAAATGGGAAGAACAAACTGGACAACTGGAATTAAGCAATTATTAAATGAAAATGGTTACACCTATATCTGGAACCAGCAAAGTGTAATAAATGAAACTAGTTTTATCAAATCTTTTACAACAAGAATGTGTGACCAATATAAGCAAACTTGGAACGATTATGTAAGTAATTGTTCTAAGTTAACATCATATAGCCAATTCAAACCAAATTTTGAACATGAACTGTATTTATCTAGTATAACAATAAGAAAATTTAGATGCGCATTAGCGCGGCTACGAACGTCTTCACATGAGTTAGAAATTGAATACGGTAGATATAGCAATACACCAAGGGAAATGCGTTTTTGTAAATTTTGCAAGACAGCTGTAGAAACAGAATATCATTTTACTTTAATTTGCCCTTTTTATGAAGATCTTAGGTGCCAGTATTTGCCTATAAAGTACTGTACCAACCCGACAAATAATAAGTTTAATATCCTTATGAGTACAAAGTCAGAAACATTGTTAAATAAATTAGCAATATTTGTTTACTGGGCCTTTGAAAAAAGGAAACACATTGCCCATGTACAGCCTTAACACTGCTTAAAAAGCCATACGAGAACTATTTTATACTCAAATCATAACTATTACGGTTTGTACATAATATATTTAACATGTTTATAATATTTAATTTTATATATATGTGTGTATGTATATAAACAAAATATGTAGTTGACCATCTTTAGTAACTTTACTTACCTTATACATGTACATTTTTGTATATGCATGTTTTGCTGCTGTCTTTTTTATATTGCATTATCTTTAAAATGGGGAAGATAAAGGTCAATTGATTTAACTTTCTGCTAAAAATAATCCGGTTTCCAAAAGACTGTCCTTTAGTTTCGTTTCGTAAAGGCTAACAAATGGATAGGAAGAAAAATCACAACTGAGAACATACTGGAACTTGTATACGTATACACATTATGTGGTGGTTTATATACTAGTCTATATGTTAATATTGAATATGTAAAATTGTGTAATTGTCATGGGCCGGAGGCCAGTATCAAATAAAATCTTTGTCATTGTCATTGTCTATTAAGAGACCGGATTTTAAAGGTCCCTTGGGTGGTCTCTTAATACAATGTCGACTGTTCTGAAAAATTAGTTAAAAGTAAAATATGGTGTCACTATACAGTGTTAAATAGTTGAAGACAACTTTGAATGTGAAAGGAATCAGTATCAAGCCATACAAAAGTAGTATTTACTTGAAATTTCTATTCTTCAAAATAAAAATGATAATTACACCAAGGCAGAAGTATTATCTCATACACATACATATTGCCAGATAAGTACACTGCAATTGTAAAAAGTTATATGCAGTATAGGTCTTTATACATGTACAATAATAAAGAAATCTCAAAGTTACAAATGTACTTATACTGGAAGTAACAGACTTTCCCCTAAGATCATACTTTATCATGTAATAATGGATGTAACTAATAACTCCATTGTTCACTAGGGGAATTGCCAGAATCTGTCAGGTAAAACACCTGTTTTTCTAGAAAAAAAACAACATAAATATAGATTAATTTATCTAATAAAGATAGTTGAAATAATATAAAAAATATATACCTTGCCTAGAAGTTTCTTTTGAAAAGTGTGTCATTTTTGTATAGATTCATGTAACATAATAATAATAATACATATGAATAAAAAATAATACTTAACTCATTGAATGAAAATAGATCTTACATGATATCATACATAATATAATAAATCTGGTTGAACATTTTATTAAGTGTTAGCAAGGATAATAAGGTGAAGGTTTTAAAAATGATAGCCTAAAAAAATGTCGCGGGCCAGCCCAATTCAGTAGAGCGTTATCGTATATCGGGACTCTAGGGTAAATAATGACTTACCAGACACACTGATACGGTCCTGTATTTATATAGATATATAAGGACAGCAGATGGAAATATAACGTCTCAGCACCAAATGGCTACTTGTTTATATATTCAAATATGGCGGAGAAAGTGGAGAAGGCTGTGATTTTATATTGATACGTGCACAACAGACTATTTTGAAGTGTTAATCGAACAAAATGAAGGATCTAGTCTAGATACACCGACGACTTCAGTATTTGACAACACTACCTAAACTACTAGACTATGGGTATTGAACCACTGAATAGATATTCTAGGATCTGAAATATAAAACATGTTATACGATTGAGTTTATTTGATAGACATAACTAAAACGAATACATATTTGCATGAGCTCTAAATTAACCCTATGACACATTCCCATTGGTCGAAAAATGGCGTCCTAACATTTTCCAAATGTCAAGGCATAGTTGCGAACAAGACAATCTGAAATAAACAGAAAAAAATAACAGTATAATAATGCATGAATTACATGAAATAAATTTATGTGATTAAAATATTCATTTAAGAACATTTCGCAATTGCATACACAAGACACAATAGCTGTGCGAACAAGTAACCCAATAATGAACAATCTCTCATCTTTAGTAAGCTTATTAATTGTACATTTATCCTTGTAATACAAAAACGTAAATGCCTTTACGTCCTTTTACAGGATTATAACGAATGCTGTTCATAACATCATGGTTTACGTCCTCCTGTGCGAAGAATGTCAATATAAAAACAAAAATAATATCAAACAGGGAATGCCACGTACCAAAAACACAGCATCTCCAAAACGAGCCCCACAGCACCCAGAAGTGCACACCACCAACCCACACACACACACACAATCATGTACACACACACACACACACACATACACTACAAGCACACACTAGCATACAAAGCAAACACACGAGGACAAAACGAACAATTAAAGGAACACAGTGGGGCACCGCCTTGGAACGGTCAGTGGCAAAAACACCACTGGGGAGCTTAAACCGGTTTATGGTGCGCACCCAACCTCACTCTTACCCCCACCATGTTCCAAAGTCACAGGACAGTGTAAATAAAAGTAATCCCTGCTAGGTGAATCTCTAACACACGCAATGGAAACAAAAGGCATGGTATGTAAAACACAAAAATGCTCGTGTATAAATATATAAAAAGCAAACCTTGAGAACCAAAAAACGTATGTACTCAATGCCTTTGCAGAAGGCAGAGCACCAAGAGAAACACCCTTAAGGGCCCGACGAAACAGGCCAGAGGACAGAAATCAAAACAGTTTCGTCCCAGTGGGATTTAAAAACTGCCCATCACAGAGTCCTCCCCCTCTTCCGTCAGACACAATCAAAGAGGGAAGCATAACCCTTTTATTATATACCCTTTGACACTTGTCTGCCCGATAAACTAAATTAAAATGACATACTAAGCATACAATTGAAGAAAAACCCTTTTTAGCGCGAAATATACGTAGTGTGCGACGTCAGTTTATTGACGTCATCGTATAAACAAATAGTAACGACCCAGTCAAAGGCTGGATAACCCATTTTGAATGTACTGAAAATAAACAGATACACTGCATTTAGTACCGTACTCATACTAAGCTATCGTATCTTACCAGTCGGACGGACAGACAGACAATTTAACAGTGCATTACTTTTTATCTATTGCAAATATAATCAACTTGTTTACATAAGGAAAAGTTTACAACCATTTCATCATTAGGTAGATCTTGTGCACAGAGGACGTTACGTCCTCTATAATAGTCAAGATAATAACACAATAATAGTGAAAAAAAACAAAAATAATATCAAACAGGGAATGCCACGTACCAAAAACGCAGCCTCCCCAAAACGAGCCCCACAGCACCCAGAAGTGCACACCACCAACACACACACACACACACACACACACGCACACACACACACACACACACACACAACACACACAATCATGTACACACACAAACATACACTACCAACACACACAAGCATACAAAGCAAACACACGAGGACAAAACGAACAATTAAAAGCCTTTTCCATACTTATAACAAGGTATGTGTAGTATTGCATTCAACAATCCTCATAGTAGATGGGTATCTACTCACATTTCACATTGCATCACAGTAAAGTTAACACGTTAGTATGTTCACAAAGTCAGTCAAAATAAGACTGACCAAATATTTTTTTACTTAGTCATCTGATGAGCAAATAAGTACAAGGTAAGTTTATTCAATGTATGAAAAAGAGGTAAGTACTTTACACACGTATATATACAGATTTCTCTTGCACTTCTTCGCGATTCATCACACTGTAGGTAAGTACTTTCACGTTAGTAATTCGAATGTCTGATATACACGTAAGTATTCCTTAAATCACAGTGATTCATATTTCAGATAAGTATTTACTTTATTATCTTTAGCGTCGGGTAAATATTATACATTCCTCAGTCCTAAATCCTTTCTTTTTTCTTTATACAATTCAATCACCTGAAGCTTTCCGCTTTTGGAGAACGTCTTTGGCGCTTTGGTCTATCTTCGATCACAACATCTCTAGCGAGGATTCCTGTTGTATTGCCTCTTCTCTGTTGTAGTACATATTTATCAACGCTCTTGTACTGATCATTTGAGTTGTCACCCTTTTCTGTAGCGCAGTTCTTATTGGTTAAAGGAGATTTCTGTGTAGTATTCGTATTTTCTTGACTTGGAATTACACTGTTTTACAACATAAACTGGTGCATTTTCATTTGGCTGAGAATTAACCTCACATGGATTTGACTCCCATATGTCTGCATTCTTGTGTTTACCTCTAATGGTGACATTTCTTGCTAGAACCATATCGCCTGTATAGAGTTTAGCGGCCTTTGCTTCCTGATCGTAAAATCTCTTGTTTGTGTGTGCCTTCTCTCATGCAGTTTGCTTCGCCTTTTCGTAGGCAAAAGCAATTATGTCTCGTAGCTTACGTACATATTCATTTCTGGACTTGGATTTATCATTGTCGAAATTTAGACCAAGTAAGGCATCGATGGCGAGTTTTGGTTGTCTCCCAACCATGATGTAGTACGGAGAGAAACGTGCTTTCATGTAAAGTGACGTTGTAAGCGTGCACAAGAGGGGTAACATATGATCTCCAATCGGATTTCTTGGTTTCTACGAGTGTACCAAGCATCTTAAGCAGCGTTTGGTTGAATCGTTCTGCCATTCCATTTCCAATAGCGTGGTAAGGGAGGGGTGGTGTGGGCCCTTAAGGGTGTTTCTCTTGGTGCTCTGCCTTCTGCAAAGGCATTGAGTACATACGTTTTTTGGTTCTCAAGGTTTGCTTTTTATATATTCATACACGAGCATTTTTGTGTTTTACATACCATGCCTTTTGTTTCCATTGCGTGTGTTAGAGATTCACCTAGCAGGGATTACTTTTATTTACACTGTCCTGTGACTTTGGAACATGGTGGGGGTAAGAGTGAGGTTGGTGCGCACCATAAACCGGTTTAAGCTCCCCAGTGGTGTTTTTGCCACTGACCGTTCCAAGGCGGTGCCCCACTGTGTTCCTTTAATTGTTCGTTTTGTCCTCGTGTGTTTGCTTTGTATGCTAGTGTGTGTTGGTAGTGTATGTGTGTGTGTGTACATGATTGTTTGTGTGTGTGTGTGTTGTGTGTGTGTGTGTGTGTGTGTGTGTTGGTGGTGTGCAGTTCTGGGTGCTATGGGGCTCGTTTTGGGGAGGCTGCGTTTTTGGTATGTGGCATTCCCTGTTTGATATTATTTTTGTTTTTTTGTCTGTGCCTCCCAATATACATAATTCCTTTATCTTACTCGACTCAAAGTTGGCTCCTTGATCACTGTGCATTCTAGATAGAAACCCATAAAGAACTATGAACTGCTCAAATAAGACCTTGGCTGTTGTTTTGGCGGTTTGGTGTCTTGTTGGAATGGCTTGTGCATATCTTGTTAAGTGATCTGTAACGAACAGTATGTGCCCAAAGCAACCCTTTGACCGCTAAAGCCTAAAACGTCCACACATATAATTTCCATTGGAACAATTGAAGAGATTTTGACATGAGGTGCTACTGATTGTTGTGCCTTCCTTGCAATACAACGAGAGCATTTCCGTATCTTATCTTCAATATGTAGTCTTCAAAGTATCCATACAAATCCAGAAAAAAATACTGTTTGAATAGAGAGGTTGTCTGTCACGGCCCAGATGTTCTAGATCATCATGTAAGGCACGGAACACTTCATCTCTAACAGACTCTGGTAATATAAGCTGCATATATTTCTGATCTTTTTAATGACTGGATCTAAACAGTACGCCGTTCTTAAGTTCAAACTTGTTCTAGTCACGAACGTATTTAACCACTGGTGAAATATCGTCACTAACCCGCTTAGCTGTCTAGTTCCTTTTTCCAAATCGTCAATAAGCTAGGTAACAACTGGATCGTCAAGTTGCGCTTTTCTTCTTTTTTTTTAACTTAGTGATTGCGACTGAATAATGTCAGCGGGGACCTCTTGTGTTAAAACTGGGTCAACATTATCCAAAGATTCGGGAGTAATGATAGAAAAGACAAGTGGGGTCTCTGATGGCGGTGAAGATAGTGCTAACGACATTGCTGCAATGCAACTCTTGTCAGTGATCAGTTGTTCTTGAACTCGCTTCTGAGATGGTATTCGAGACTGTCCATCTGCATCTGCGTTGTTTTTGCCACTTCTGTATGTTGTCTTGAAGTTGTTATTTGATAATGCGGTCATCCATCTCTGTCCAGTATCATCTAACTAAGTAGTGGTGGTAACGTATGTCAGTAAATTGTTATCCGTTATAATCTCGAATGTCGCGCCATAAAGATAGTCATTAAACCTTTCCGTTACAGACCACTTAAAAGCCAGGTATTCCAGTGTGTGCGCATGATAGTGTCTTCAGCTGGCTTGAGGCTCCTACTGGCATATGCAATAACTCTGTCAATACCGTCTTTTCGTTTGTACAAAACTGCTCCGAGACTTTTTGTAGACGCATCTGTATGTACCCGAAATGGTAGTTTATAATCTGCATACGCAAGTATAGGTGGGTTGGTCAAATTCTGTTTTAGCTCATCAAATGCATTTTGTTGTTTAATGTCCCAAACAAACGGCTGATTTTTCTTATTTCGTTTAGCAGGCTTGACTTTTTTCAATAAATCACCGATAAAAAGATTGTTGAGTGGTCTGGCAATGGCGGCGAATCTTTTTAGAAATTTTCTAAAATACCCCACGAATCCTAAAAATTGTCTGACTTCTTTGACAGATTTTGGTACTGGGCAATCTTTTACAATTTCAGTCTTTTTTCGGATCAGTTTGTATTCCATCTTTTGATACGACGTGGCCTAAATAAGTAACTTGGTCTTTAAAGAATTCACATTTGGATGGCTTTTTTTCAAATTGTTGTCTGACAAGCGCTGAAAGACGGCGTTGAGACGATCTAAATAAGAATCCATGATTTCAGAAAATATGATATCGTCTAAGTATATTAGGCAATCTTTCAAGTTTAATTCACCCAATCTCTCCGTGAGGCGGTGAAATGTTTCTGGGGCGTTGCATAGCCCAAATGGCATCCTATTACATTAAAAAAATCCGATGCCCCAAACTTGGAATGCTGTCTTTTCTTTGTCGGATTCTTCCATTTCAAGCTGCAAATAGCCAGATTTCAAGTCTAGTTTGGAAAATTATTTAGTTCCTGCTAGAAGTTAGATCCTTCGGATCGGATAGGCGTCCTTCTTTGTTCGTTTGTTAAGTTTTCGGTAGTCTATGCAGAAACGGATAGTGGTATAACATATGAGAATAGAACTATGTTTCCAGAGAGAGATTCAAGTAATTTGAGTGTGTGTACCTCAATAACCACACGTGCCTCAGTCCGCCCAGCTGTAAATGGGTAGCAGTGATGAAAAACTCGCTGCCTCTCTCTCGCGAGCATGACGACATATGGATTAAGTGTTCGAGAGCGTTTCAATAAGATACGGAGCTTTCTTCGTTATTTCGTATAAACTAAGTAATTTGAGGCTGCAGAATCCAGTCCAGTAATGGTAAATTAATCATTTTACACATATTTTTGGGGCAATTTGGTCTATATTTATATGAAGGACTGATGAGATATTTATTTTTAGGATTTAAATGAAAAGAGGAGCTTAAGGTAAATGTATCCTAAGAAACCGGACAGGATATAAGCACCGCTTCAGTCACACTTGCAACAGAATATGTAGTATGTTAACAAAGAAAATAATTTGTAAAAATAGGGTATTTACGGGTATCCTTAGCTGTACAGACAGTCCACACACGCACAGTTCTACCAGCATAACCTTTAAAATCTAATTCAAATTAGATAATTAATTATTATGATTATCAGGAGCAAATTGATGTAGATACTCACAGTTACCAGCTGTTTGGCTAGTCCAAACGCGCGAGGCTCCTCCAATCATGATCTTCCCTTTATGGATTAAGGTGTTGACGAGACGGATTGTAAGCAGAGACCGGAGGCTGGATGTAAAACTCAACTTTACCACAATATATGTAATGTACATATCAGTAAGCTATGCATAAAACATACTGTAAACATATTACGATGCTATATGTATACATACAACTATATGTTAACTAAAGAGTCCAACCATACTCTTTGATTGTACTCAGACCCAGATTGTACATATTTGCATCTCTATTACTCTCTTATCTGTGGTCTAAGGGAGACAACCTTCACAAAAAAAGTAAATTATTTTAACCGTCAAACGGATGAAATTTATGTCAACATGCTACATGTTGCAATGCAGTACATATTTATTTGTACAGAAGATTCAAACTTCTCTGTCACTGTTGTGTTATCAGCCCTTGGAGTCTTTAGTACACATACATATAATGATCTGTACTAAGCTTAGAGTAGGTTTTGCTCACAAGCCTGTGGTGTATACATTACTGATATATATATATATATATATATATATATATATATATATATATATATATATATATATATATAAAGATAAAAACACAGTCCATGAGATAATTAAATTATTATTTGCCCACTGGTTTCGCTTTCATGCTCATCAGGGCAAATATGGCGTCAAAATATGTGTAATTGCTTAGAAACGTACACAACGTACGTCAATATTGATGACGTCAGTTATATTTTTTAGTCTAAAAATAGCGAAACAGATCTAATAATTCTAGACAAAAATCAGAAGATGATGTGGTTACTCCAGAGGACTTTGATTCTTTTTTAGAGGAGGACCACAACTGGACTTGCGAACTGTAAACACAGGTAACCTAGCTGAAACAAAAGAAACATTTACAAAAATATATAACCTTTCAAATAGAAAACTTTCAGAAATTGAAAAAAGTGTCTTGTTGATGGGTCTAAAATTTACACCGACACCCGGAAAAAATGATTCAAGTAAACTTAGCAATGATATTTCTGAATGTTTTCGAAAAATAAGATTGCTTGAATATTTTGATAAAGGCAACAATGAAAATGCATCTTTGGCAAAAAATAAAAAAATATTTTAATCCACCTAGCGGACGAAATGAAAACTTAGATGCATATATATCTACAACTAAAACTTGGTGTTCAAGTGTTTTAACTGACAGTAAAAACATTAAACACAACATAACTTTAAATCAACGGAAAGCTCTTAAATCATTAGCAAAAGATAAGTCAATAATCATTAAAGAGGCAGATAAGGGTGGTGGTATTGTCATAATGAATGTAGACTTTTATAAAAGAAAAATTACTGAAATGTTAACAGATCAATCCTACTACAAATCTATACCTGATTGTAATAAAAAAGAAATATTTTCTAAAATCAAAGAACTGATCGACACAAATACAAAATTAACCAAACAGGAGATAGATTTTCTTCTGAACGTTGAAAGTAAATCAAGCACAATTTATGGTCTTCCTAAAATTCATAAAAGCAAGATTATTCAGGAAATATGCAGTATAAAGAACTCTGAATATATTGAAATACTCAATCCTGAAGATTTGACATTTCGACCGATAGTTGCTGGACCTCAGTGCGAAACGAGTCATTTAAGTTTTTTTCTTGATATTTTATTAAAACCTTTTCAAAAACAGAAAGGTGAAGATTTTTCAAAGTACATTCAAGATAACTGGAAAAGATTCTTGGATGACTGCTTTATATTTTGGCAAAAATCTCTAGTAGATTTATTACATTTTGAAACATTGCGGAACTCACTTCATAAAGATATAAAATTCAAAATTCAACAGAGTACATATAAACTTCCGTTTTTAGATGTAATGGTGATAAAGAACGGAGAGTCAATAACCACCATCATATATTATAAAAGCACTGATTCATAACAATATCTAAATTTTAAATCATGTCATCCAGAACATACAAAAGTTAATATTCCGTTTTCACTTGCAAGGAGAATCTGTACAATTGTATCAGACAAAAACATATTACAAACTAGACTAAAGGAACTTGCCACTACCCTACTTAAAAGAAAATTCCCGAAAGAGGTAATAAAAACAGGTATAAGGAAAGCATTACAAATTCCTAGAACAATCTTACTTCAAGTTAAAGAAAAGTCACAAGACAAAATTTTACCATACATTTCTACGTGCAATCCAAAAAACAGAGAATTGTTTGGAATAATCAAAACCAACATAGAAATATTAAGACATGATCAGAAAATGGAAAAATTGATAAACAATACTAAAGTCATTAAATGCAAAAGACAACTACCCAATTTAAAACACTTTCTAATAAATTCAGAATTCAAACAAAATCAAACAAGTCCTACCGTAAAAAAATGTAAGGAACCGAGATGTGGGCTTTGCAATTATTTAATAGAAGGATCGTCTTTAGAACTGAAAAATATAATATTTCATGCAAAGGAAAATATGGATTGTACCGTGGAAAATGTATTATATGTTTTAGTTTGCGATGTATGTAATGAATTTTATATAGGTCAAACAGGAGACAAACTTAGAAACAGAAGAACAGATCACGCACAACAGATAAGAGACCCGTCAACGAGACAATTACCTTTAAGTGAACATTTAGATACATGCGCCAAAAGAGACCCAAAGTTTTATATTTATCCATTTTATAGATTTCATACCAATAAAGTTTCAGCTAGGTTATCTAGAGAGCAATATTTTATAAACATTTTTGAACCAGATTTGAATAGCGTTAATTGACGTCCTATTTTTAGACTAAAAAATATAACTGACGTCATCAATATTGACGTACGTTGTGTACGTTTCTAAGCAATTACACATATTTTGACGCCATATTTGCCCTGATGAGCATGAAAGCGAAACCGGTTGGCAAATAATAATTTAATTATCTTATGGACTGTGTTTTTATCTTTTAATATATTTAA
The DNA here is from genome assembly GCA_022818135.1 of Saxidomus purpurata. Lineage (NCBI taxonomy): Eukaryota > Metazoa > Mollusca > Bivalvia > Venerida > Veneridae > Saxidomus > Saxidomus purpurata. The sequence continues at coordinate 54,370,682 of JAFMSR010000008.1, read as the reverse complement.
CTTTTTTCCGGCACATGTTTTTGAATTTTTGAAGTATATATATATATATAGTCCTAAGGTTTAAAACCCTTAAAATGCCGGAAAAGGCGAAATATATAATGAATTAAATAAAAATGACTTGATATGGCTTTAAAATAATGATTTAATTAACTAAATTAACTGTGCTACGCGTTTCATACAATTCATCAGGCTCAACTGTAGTAAATGACGTTGTTTCCATGACGTTAACGTCATTCACTTCCTGCAAGGGAGATTACTGTTGTAAAAATGCAGATAATTAATGTAAATTGATGGCGTTAAGCCTTGGTTTGAATTTGTTAATAAAATAATTTTCTTTTGCTAACCTAGCTGAAACACATTTATTTTTTAATTTAAAGAAAGGAAACATTTCAAATTCTTTATTTCCACATCTATCTAAATGTTCACACTTAAAGGAATTTGTCTTGTTGAAGGGTCCCTTATTTGTTGTGAATGGATTGTTCTACGTGTTCTTAGTTTTTCTCCAGTTTGGCCAATATAGTATTCCCTACACACGGTATACGTTATAACATACAATACATTTTGTACATCGCATGACATATCCTGGTTTACGTAGAACTTTTTTGCTTTGAAACTGTAAAAAGAATTTTCAACGATATGTTGGCAAAGCGAACAGTTTGGTTTGTGGCATTTTGTTACTTTAAATGATTTAGTTTTAGTTTCTGTGAATTTTGCTCTTGTTAATAACTTTTTTTAAATTTGGTGCTTGTCTTTTGCTGTTAATAATTTTACAGTTATTTAAGATAATAGACATATCAGCGTCATTTTGTAAAAGCGGCAATGTATTTCTTATGTTATGAAAAAGTTCTTGATTTTGAGGATTGAAAGTTGAGACATAAGGAATACTGTCATTAAACTGTTTAGGTTTAATTTTTAAAAATTCAGATTTTGGCGTTTTTAAAGCTTTTAGTATGCTGTCTTGTATTAATGTTTTTGGGTAGCCTCTATTTATAAGTGAGAAGTTTAATTCATGTAAGCGAATGTCTTTGAGTGTAGTGTTTGAAACTATAGTGCAAATTCTTCTAGCTAAGGCATAAGGTAAATTTGTTTTGGTGTGTTTAGGATGACAAAAATTGAAACTGAGATACTGCTTAGAATCTGTTGGTTTGTAATATATATCTGTTTCAATTACAGTGTTTTGTTTGGTAATTAATATATCCAAGAAGGATAGACTGGTGTTGCTGTATTCTATAGTAAATTGAATGTCAGGATGTAATTGGTTTAATACTATGTGAAATTGTTGCAAATCATGAAATGAATGTGGCCACAAAATAAAACAGTCGTCAAGAAATCTTTTCCAGTATTCTTTGATATAATTTTGTTCCCATTGCTGTTCCTTTAATTTGCTTGTAGTACGTATCATTAAAAGAAAAAGTATTATTTTCCAAAATGGTTTTAATTCCACTAATAATAAAGTCACGTGAAAACCTTTTGTGTATGAGCTCAGGGTGTTTGTCTAACCAAAATTGCATTGCTTCTAAACCCAACTGATGAGAAATGTTTGTATATAGTTTTTTTACATCAAAAGAAACCAAATATATATTCTCTTTAACAGACTTTGGTAAATGGGAGAGAAAATCTATGTCATCTCTGACATAACTTTTTATTTTTGTTGTAAATGGTTTTAAAAGAATATCAATTTAGTTACTTAGTATGTGCGTTTCACAAATAGGACCTGCCACTATAGGTCTGAAACTTAAATCTTTTGGATCTAAGATTTCAACATATTCAGAATGTGAGTGTCTACATTTTTCAGTAATTTCACCACTTTTATGTATTTTTGGTAAGCCATAAAATGAGCTTGATTTTGATTCAAAATCAAGAATATAATCAATTTCATTTTAGTCATGTGATGTTTACATTTTAGTAAATCTCTTAAAATTTTGAATGTTTCTTTAGAGCAATCACTTTCTATTTCTTGATAAGATTCATTGTTATTAAGCATCTCAAGCATTTTTTTCTGATAATAATCTTTATTCATAATAACAATACCACTACCTTTGTCTGCTTCCTTTATAATGATATTTGGGTCATTTTGTAATGATCTTAATGCCTTTCGTTCTTTTAAATTAATATTATACTTAACATGCTTAGTAGTTGTATCTTTTGCTAGTGATTCATTTACATTAATAAATAATTCTAAATTTATATTCCTTCCTTAAGGTGGTTGGAAGTAACTTTTATTTTTTACTATAGAATCCTGACTGTTATATGTTTTGTCTAGAAAGAATTCTTTTAAACGCAATTTTCTGTTAAATTCAGATAAGTCATTGTCTAATTCTTGTGTATTTTTGTGTTCGGTGTAGGGGTAAATTTAAGGCCCTTCAACAATAGATTGATCTGATCTGAAGATAGTTTACGATTAGAAAGATTAAATGTTTTTACTGTATTTTGATTAGTGATGGTTTCAGCTAGGTTAACGTCAATTATCTGATCATATTGGATTTTGTTGTTTTGTCTAAAAAAAGAATTATCATCTGACAAAACAACGTGTTCCATCTCATTTGTCTCTGCAATATTGATATGTTGACTATTTGATGAGATTTGTTTTGTTAATTTCATTTTATTACTGATTCTGTCTACATTCTTATTTAATTCTTCTATCATTCCTTGAAGTGTGAACATTCAATTTCTGCTTGCACTGTTGAAACTATTATGGTTGTTTGTATAAGTTGAAGTTCTTGTATTTTGAGGTCTGTTATTGTAATTTCTTCTTCCTGCATTTGAAATATTTCTTCTGTATTCTACACAAAACACATATGCACAAGTAATAAAAGGTGGAAGACAAAATCATCATAAAGACAACAGAGACACATTACAGAGAAGAGATAGGAGCAGATCACGAGACAACAGAAGGAATGTTCCAGAAGACAGAAGAAATATTTCAAATGCAGGAAGAAGAAATTACAATATTTAAAGAGGAAAGCCAAAAACATTTTAAGCGTAGTGTGAGCCTTGAACCCTGTCCACGTGGGTGGCTTACTGTAAACGTAACCACTCGACCATTTCTGATAAGTTCTTTATACGACTGTAATTAAAACTACTTATCTCATATCGATTTTATATTACTCCTCATCCGTTACACAGTCTATTTATGTTTAAATTGTATTTCTTGAATATACTTAGTTTTATACATTTTTATTCAAATAATTATAAATCTGACATAGTTTCGTTCACATTTTCTGCAATATCGATAGTCAGTGTACCTTTACAAACTGAACCCCTGCTTTTATCTCAGCGCATGCGCAATAAAATCGGAAAACCCCCGGCTGCTGGCAGCTTAGGTTATAAATACTAACACAATAGAGAAGTGATTTCAGTGGGATATTTAACAAATATGAGAAGTTTGAGTTACCTATTTAGTCACTTACACCGAAAGAACAATCGTCCCAGTGACACGGTTGCGTAATCTAGGACCTTGAGTACGGTATAAAGCCTGTGCGGTACGAAACATAAAAACGCCCTAAGATCTGGTAGCGCCCGAGAACTGGTAGGAATCCAGTAATGGTATTCTTATTATGAATAAAGATTATTATAAGAAAAAAATGCTTGAGATGCTTAATAACAATGAATTTTATCAAGAAATAGAAAGTGATTGCTCTAAAGAAACATTCAAAATTTTAAGAGATTTACTAAAATGTAAACATCACATGACTAAACATGAAATTGATTATATTCTTGATTTTGAATCAAAATCAAGCTCATTATATGGCTTACCAAAAATACATAAAAGTGGTGAAATTACTGAAAAATGTAGACACTCACATTCTGAATATGTTGAAATCTTAGATCCAAAAGATTTAAGTTTCAGACCTATAGTGGCAGGTCCTATTTGGGAAACGCACATACTAAGTAACTTAAGTGATATTCTTTTAAAACCATTTACAACAAAAATAAAATGTTATGTCAGAGATGACATAGATTTTCTCTCCCATGTACCAAAGTCTGTTAAAGAAAATACATATTTGGTTTCTTTTGATGTAAAAAAACTATACACAAACATTTCTCATCAGTTGGGTTTAGAAGCAATGCAATTTTGGTTAGACAAACACCCTGAGCTCATACATAAAAGGTTTTCACGTGACTTTATTATTAGTGGAATTAAAACCATTTTGGAAAATAATACTGTTTCGTTTAATGATACATACTACAAGCAAATTAAAGGAACAGCAATGGGAACAAAATTTGCCCCAACATATTCTGCTTTGGTTTTAGCATATCTGGATGAAAAATTATACACATTATTAGAAAACAGTCATGGTGCAGAGTTTTGTAATTATATCAAAGAATACTGGAAAAGATTTCTTGACGACTGTTTTATTTTGTGGCCACATTCATTTCATGATTTGCAACAATTTCACATAGTATTAAACCAATTACATCCTGACATTCAATTTACTATAGAATACAGCAACACCAGTCTATCCTTCTTGGATATATTAATTACCAAACAAAACACTGTAATTGAAACAGATATATATTACAAACCAACAGATTCTATGCAGTATCTCAGTTTCAATTCTTGTCATCCTAAACACACAAAAACAAATATACTTTGTGCCTTAGATAGAAGAATTTGCACTATAGTTTCAAACACTACACTCAAAGACATTCGCTTACATGAATTAAACTTCTCACGTATAAATAGAGGCTACCCAAAAACATTAATACAAGTCAGCATACTAAAAGCTTTAAAAACACCAAAATCTGAATTTTTAAAAAATAAACCTAAACAGTTTAATGACAGTATTCCTTATGTCTCAACTTTCAGTCCTCAAAATCAAGAACTTTTGCATAACATAAGAAATACCTTGCCGCTTTTACAAAATGACGCTGATATGTCTATTATCTTAAATAACTGTAAAATTATTAACAGCAAAAGACAAGCACCAAATTTAAGAAAGTTATTAACAAGAGCAAAATTCACAGAAACTAAAACTAAATCATTTAAAGTAACAAAATGCCACAAACCAAACTGTTCGCTTTGCCAACATATCGTTGAAAATTCTTTTTACAGTTTCAAAGCAAAAAAGTTCTACGTAAACCAGGATATGTCATGCGATGTACAAAATGTATTGTATGTTATAACGTGTACCGTGTGTAGGGAATACTATATTGGCCAAACTGGAGAAAAACTAAGAATACGTAGAACAATCCATTCACAAAAAACAAGGGATCCTTCAACAATACAAATTCCTTTAAGTGAACATTTAGATAGATTTGGAAATAAAGAATTTGAAATGTTTCCTTTCTTTAAATTAAAAAATAAATACCATACATTACCATACAAATACAAAACATATTTTAAGTCGGTATGTCATTTATGTCATTACAAACATGATAAAACATAAGCTATGTATAGCTTTTGACCGACATAACAATAATCTCAACAAATAACAAACATGGTCAAAATAATAAATGGTTAATACACTAAATATTCGATATTAAACCTGCAAGATAAAAAAAACATTATAATATCATATAAGAGACATTTAAGAATAGAATAGCACAACACACATGTTTAAAGTTGAAAAAGTTAAAAAAAAAAAAAAATCTCTCACAAAGAAACGCTTCACGGTAACGGATCACATGTGAAGCGTTTCTTTATGAGAGATGGTATTCATCTTAGTGTTGAAGGAACGCGTGTACTCCTTGCAAACATAAACAAATATGTGTCAATCATTCAAAACAAAGAGCGTGTACAGACTAGTTCAGGGTATAGACAACCTCCTTTTGAATGGAGGTTTCGTGGAAGGCAAGAACGCTATAGTAGATATAATTACGATTTATTGAGCAGCACCTACGTATCCTTTATTCATAAAAATCTGTATGACACTTTAAATGAAATTTGCTCTGAATGTTTTAATCATACTTGTATTTGTGAATCTATTTGTAATGACACTGAGTCTGTTTTAAGTAATGAATCTTCTGTAATTTTGAATAGTTGTGCTAGCAATTTTAATACGCAAAACGATATAACTGTAATTGGCTGTGATTACTTGAACTCCACTAACCCTAACCCTAACCCTTAAATGGTATCTGTATTAGTTTTTGTTCGCAAGATATTAGAACAGAAATGTGCTGTGCATGTTTGAACTCTATTTGTACTTGTAAGTCGGCTTTCGATGATAAATTTTTACATGATGGATCTTCTTCACCGCAAATTTTGAATACCAGCTGTAATGATTTTCAGATGCAAGATACATTTTCTGAAATTAGCTGTGGAAGTTCACACGTTATTTCATCAAAGTCAAAATAGCAATGGAAGCTGTGTCGATCAAATGCATGTGGTCAATTCGCAAATCTCAAATAATTTAGACAATTTTGACCAAACGTCTTTTAAGAGCTTAATACATTCAAAAACACTTGTTCCTCGAAAAATTTTTAAAGTTTAAACATAACGGTTTAAAATTAGCAAACTTAAATATACAACACTTAATGCCTAAAATTGACGAATTGAAATGTATCCTACAGGTCCAAGATTCAACAGATATAATAGGTCTGTGTGAAACTTTTCTCCCTGATGCAATTTCTAATGTAGATATAAAAATTGATGGTTTCAAAACGGAAAGGAAAGATAGGACAAATAAAAGGGGAGGGGGACGGGTTAGTAACATATATAAAAAACACTATCCCTTATGTTTGTAGGTATGACATTGATAATTCAGAAATAGAGAGCATTTGGATTGAAGTACGTTTTCCTCACAGTAAATCGTTTTTAATTGCTTTTATTTACAGACCTCCTAGTTCTTTACAGTCATGGATAGATAATTTCGCAATTCAGTACTGTCATGCATTGAACTGTACAAACGAAATATACTTTCTTGGTGATATGAATATAAATTATTCTAAGATACATAGGTTTGAAAACAACAAGTGGTCATTCTTTCTCCTTAAATATGGCCTAACACAGCTAATCAATCTCCCTACACGGGTTACAAAATCTACTTCGAGTACAATAGACCACATCTATTCAACACACTCGGAAAATATCCTAGATATCAGGGTGCTAGACCTCAGCTTAAGTGACCACTACCCTGTTTGTTGTGTTCGTAAAATAAACAGAGCCATTAAATCTGCACTTTGCAATCATAAAATAATTCAATACAGAGATTTTGATAAGTTTGATGCAGTCAAGTTTGAAATGGCCTTACAGTCATCTAGAAAAGAAACAATAGAGACTATTTCTGACCCAAACATGTCACTTGAATTTCTGTATGATGAAATGAATAACATTTTAAATGTTCATGCCCCAGTAAAAATTAAAAGAGTCAAGTATCTTAAACAGCCTGAGTGGTATACAGATAAAATTAAAGAAGCTAGACAAAAGAGAGACAAATATCACATATCTAAAAACTGGACATAATATAAAAAGTGGAGAAACAAAACTAAATATCTCATTAAGAAAAGTAAAATGTCTTATTTTTCAGAATCAATAAAGAATAATGACATTAAAAGTATCTGGTCACATTTAAAATCAGTGTCAGGACAGTCTCACTTAGATAAAATAAACTTTCCTTCAATATTAAAAATTGACAATATCACTGTTGAAGGAGACATCAAAAAAGCAACTGCTTTTAACAATCATTTCATTAAAATTGCAGATAAGGTAAAGAAAACAAAGTTCAATGAAGCCAATTTTACTAGTCTCAAACGACCTACTGAGGATAAATTACAGAGCGTTTCTTTTTGCATTAATCATATAACCGTTTCTGAAGTTATAGAACAATTAAAAATTTATAAGGCAACCGTTATTGATGGTATATCCCCTCGAATAATCACACTATCTGTAAATTGTATCGTAACTAGTATTACTGCAATCATTAATAAATGTAAACATCAAAATATTTTCCCAGAGAAACTTAAAAAAGCTTGCGTTTTACCTTTATATAAGAATAGACCATCTGACGATTTAAATAATTAAAGACCTATATTTATAATACCGACCATTACGAAAATATTTGAAAAGCATTTTGCAGTACAATTACAAACTTTCTTTCAAACAATTGATATATTATATGTTGCTCAATCAGGATAACGAAAAAAACATTCATGTCAGACCGCTCTAATACTTCTAGTAGGTAAATGGTTAGAATATATTGACTCTGGTAATCTTATTGGCACAATTTCAAAAAGGCTTTCGATATGGTAGACCTTGATATTTTACTGCATAAATTAGAATTGTATCATTTTACATCAGATACTGTAGATTTGTTTCGTTCTTATTTATCTAACAGAACCCAGACAGTAAAAATTGGCGTTTGTCAGTCCAATGTACAAAGCATAAAGACAGGCATAAAGACAGGCGTTCCCCAGGGTTCGATATTAGGGCCCCTCTTATTTCTCTTATATGTAAATGATATACATGTACCTTGAGTTTCAGAAGACGCAATGATAGAAATGTATGCAGACGATTCAGCTTTATACGCTGCAGGAAAAACTTCTTCACAAATTAAAACGAAATTACAGACTGAATTGATAAGTATAAATAATTGGTGCTCTATAAACAACATGGCACTAAACCCAATCGAAACTACATGCATGCTTATTGGATCGCCCTATAATGTGAAAAGATATCAACCCCTTGAGCTTACCATACTTGATTGTCCTAAAAAAGTTGTAGAAAAACAAAAGATACTTGGTGTTTACGTTGATCAACTCTTAAAATGGAATCTACAGATAGAGAAAATATGCATTAAACTGTCCATTAAATTTACACTACTTCGTAGAATATCCAAATACCTCACTCTAGAAACGAAACATATATTTTATAATGCATATATTCTTCCTGTTCTTGATTATGGGTCAATCATGGGGTAATTGTACAAAAAGCTCCTTTTTAAACTAGCCAGTATTCAGAAAAGTATGGGTATGTTAACACATCCTAGATTTCGAAAATCTTAACCAGTCATTTAAAGTTGTTGCTATGCAAACTTGGAATTCTATACCAGATATCATCAGAAACGCAGTTTCCTTTAATGCTTTCAAAAATCAATACGTAGCTGCTTAATGTTTAATATGCTTTTTAATCACTGGTGTTCTGCTCATTTCTTTTGTGTTTTGTGTGTGTAATGTATCTTTTTTTTATTTTTATGCTCCCGATGGGAGGCATATTAAAATCGAACCGTCCGTCTGTCTGTCTGTCCGCCCGTCTGTCCGTCTGTCCGCCCGTCCGTCTGTGCGTCCCCACTTACAATCCGTGTCCGGACTGTAACTCTGTCATGCATTGAAGGATTTTAAAATAACTTGGCACACGTCTAGCACATCAAGACGACGTGTCGCGTGCAAGACCCACATCCTACCTCAAAGGTCAAGGTCACACTTGGAGTATGAAGGTTATGGAATCCTCTTTATATGCACACATTCGTGTCCAGACTGTAACTTTGTCATGCATTGAAGGATTTTAAGATAACTTGGCACAAATGTCTAGCACATCAACATGGCGTGTCGCGTACAAGACCCACGTCCCTAGCTCAAAGGTCAAGGTCATACTTAGAGTTTGAAGGTAATGGATTTCTCTATATATGCATATATGCACACATTCGTGTCCAGACTGTAACTTTGTCATGCATTGAAGGATTTTAAGATAACTTGGCACAAAGGTCTAGCACATCAACACGACGTGTCGCGTTTAAGACCCACGTCCCTAGCTCAAAGGTCAAGGTCAAACTTAGAGTTTGAAGGTAACGGATTCCTCTATATGTGCATATATGCACACATTCGTGTCCGGACTGTAACTTTGTCATGCATTGAAGGATTTTAAAATAACTTGGCACAAATGTCTAGCACATCAACACGACGTGTGGCGTGCAAGACTCACGTGCCTAGCTCAAAGGTCAACGTCATACTTAGAGTTTGAAGGTAATGGATTCCTCTATATGTGCATATATGCACACATTCGTGTCCTGACTGTAACTTTGTCATGCATTGAAGGATTTTAAAATAATTTGGCACAAATGTCTAGCACATCAAGATGACATGTCGCGTGCAAGACCCACATCCCTACCACAAAGGTCAAGGTCACACTTAGAGTTTATAGGTAATGGAATCCTGTATATATGCATACATTTGTGTCCGGACTATAACTTTATCATGCTTTGAAGGATTTTAAAATAACTTGGCACAAATGGCTAGCACATCAAGCGGATGTGTCCTCAAAGGTCAAGGTCACACTTAGTGTTTAAAGTAATGGAAAACTGTATGCATGGTTACTCTGTCATGCATGGAAGGATTTTGAAATTACGTAGTACATTTATTGCGCACATGGAGAGGACACAGACTGTGAGGCACCTCTTTCGGGGGCATTCGTCACTTCTGAGGGACAGCTCTTGTTTGACTTTGCAATGTATGTTGATATGTTGTTGTTTTATAGAAAGCCTCATTGAAAATATGTATGTACATTTAATTTAATTTAATTTTGATGTATATGCGTAATGAGTTTATACCTTCTGAAAATAAAGAATTTATTATTATTATTTTTATTATTATTATTATACTGACTGACTCACTTACTTCCTTCATCCAATTTTCTATGCAGATGCATGTAAAGTCTAAAGAATGGACGGTTAAGGCTTTCAAATCAGAGTTTAGGCTTTCGAATCAGGGTAAAGTGTTTCGGTCAGAGTCATAGGGTTCAGTGTTAGCATTAAAGGTAAAGGGTTTGGTGTCAGGGTTAAGTCCTAGGGTTCAGTGTTTGGGGTCGGCGTTAAGGGTTGGGGGTTAGGGTCAAGGGTTGGGGGTTGGGGTCAAGGATTTGGGTTTAGGGTCAGGGTTAAGGTTAGGGTTAAGGGTCTGTGTTAAGGGTTTGGGATCAGGGTTAAGAATTCTGGTCAGAGTCACAGGGTTTAGTGTTTAGCGTCTGTGTTAAGGATTTGGGGTCTGGATGAAGGGTTTGGGTTTCGGTTCACGGTTAAGGTTTATGGGTTGGGGTCAGAGTCACAGTGCAACAGTACCCATTTTCAACGCAAACTTTTCTATTCACACACAGACGGACGGCGGACAGACGCACAATCAGCCACAAAGCCATAAAAAACGTTAATTGTAATACATACATGCCAGTTTAACAACATTTCCAAACATATAAGACTTTTATCAAACCGCTGCTGACATTTCCAACCATGCTTGCTACTATGTTCATTTCATTTTTATTTAAGCACAATCCCGTAAACACTTACCCGTATCCTGTATTTCAAAGTAGCGCATGCGTAGTATGCAAGAAAAACTTCGCGCATGCGTACTAAAATGGGCATCTTTTATGGGCAACTCCTCCTTATAAGACATGTTTTGGCGGATATGTGATGTGAGGTTGGATATCGGAGGACGGACAAAACGAAGGGGTGTTCTCCAATTGATCCATTTATATTATGTTAGGCCAAAAATCAAAATTAAATGTTTCTGTAATTTATAACAAATTTTTTTTTTTTGGTAATTGTAAAAATAAACAGTACAATAGATTCATGTATGACGTTAAGTTTGTCTCATTGTCACAGTAACAAAACAATTCATTGCGATTCGGAATCTGCACTGCTGATTCCTAGTTCACGTAAGAGTGTTGGCATTTTTTTCGCAGAAAGCGACTGTATATATTATGGTATGCTGTAATAATTTCGACGATTGGTCTCTTTCTTCATCGACGATATCCACCTACATTTTCATCCTGCTCCTCGTCTGATGACTCAGATATCTGGGCCGCATCATGGTCTCTGATGTCAACCTGACCATCAGCCCTGGCACTTGCTTGATTTTACTGTCAAAGAGGAACCAATACAGGCCCTGCAACTGCTGCCACGCCACCACCACGTGCTTAGTTTTGCGTACCGAAGCCACTGCAGGCCCTGCAACTGTTACCACGTCAATACTTGATATCACCTATTATTGCATATGTTACTATATATAGTATCAAATTTACCTTGATTTTCAGTGATGTGGGCCGATTAAACGATCACATGACGTAGTGTGCCGATAACTGATATCGGCACACTTGCTCGTGTACCAGACAATTCATATCGAGACTTTTTCCGGTCTACTGTTCAGCAACGCTAGACCGTCAGCACGTGGAAGCGTTGACGTAACTGACAACGTAGACGTAACGGAAAATGACCTCCGAGAGGACACAGAAGTCTCTATCTCACCGTTTATTGAATTTAGATGGCTTATTGAGCAGTCGAATGCTGAAACTGACACGTTACACGTGCACATGCATCTCTTGTTTTGTATTTTTACAATAACAGGAAAATATTTGTAATTAAATACAGAAACAGTTAGTTTATTTATTGGCTTTACATAATATAAATGGATCATTTTGAGAACACCCATTCGTTTAGTCCGTCCTCTGATGTTCAACTTCACATCAGGTATCCGCAAACACATGTCTATTACTTCTTCCCTAACCCTAACCCATATCATTTAAATGCAAAACAATAAAAGTTTTTATTATGCATATACAAAATCGATGTCATCGATTTCACATTCTGTTCGCCGTGAAAAAACAAACATCACGATAGACACAATGCATGAATGACCTTTGAAAATGTGTCATTTACATGATGAATGTCTCAACTTATAAGGTGGATCTTACTATAGTTTAATTAGTCACGGTACTATTACCCGTGCGCTTCACGCCAACGTTACACGTGTGTAAAATATATAGGATAGAGATTAATGCGCTACATCAGAAGCTTGAACGAAACACTTAAGTGTCGGGGATTATTCGAATTCTTCACATGAAATCATGAACGATTTTTCCTGAAACAAAACTCTTTCAAAGTGTGAGTTATTGAAAGGTTACTTTTGTTAATAAAAGGAATAATTATTGTGTGGTATGTTTTCGTTTTCCCTTTCCGCTGTAGTTAATTGTTCTTTGAAAGCACACATAAATATATTTAATTGTTTCCGAGATGGGCATATATTAAAAACGTATATGATACACAAATTTAGGGTTATAAATGACCAAGACTAACATAGACTTTTATTTCACCCTAATAATCCATATCCGTTCTAGTGTTTTATTGCCTCGGGTTATATTGTAAAACGCAAGTGGTAATTTTTATGACAGGTTTTAATATAAGGCTCTTTAAAATATACTAGTTTACTGCACCACATATATAACTTAATATGATTATATGTCGTAGGTGACTTAAGGGCCCACTTGGCCGGGTGCTAATGTTCATGCTCATTAATCACCATGTCATTGTTCTGTATAAATGCACAAGTCACTTTAATAAATAATTTCTTATCTTATCTTCTCTAACATCCAATTTGCATTTTCTTTTTAAGAACAAAATCTGATCAAAATACTAGCAGCATATAATTCACAAACAGCAAGTATCGACACTTCATGTACCTGATTCTGATTTCTGACCGGTCTTAACGTTTTCATTTGTCAACAACTTTACAAAATGTTTATAGCGGGACCAAAGTAGACGAAAACGATTGTCAAAATGTGCACAATAGCAAAATAACAACAAAAGAACAACAACATTTATGACAGCAGAGATCTACCCGGATGAACGTATTCAGAAAACAAATTCTTTTTATAACATAAGCGTCACAATTTGAAAGTGACATACGTACTTGTGTATATATGTGTTTTGTATGGCATTACACCAGTCTATGATTTAAATATGAAAGACTTTTTCCCGTGAAAATGTGTAAAAATTCAGTGTATACACAAATTCTTATTTTCACAGGTGTTACATTTGCCTGTTTACGTTGAGTAAAAATAAGTAAATTTGCCATAATACAGATATAACTTTGACCAAAAGCAGTCCTTTTAATTTACTAATTTAATTTACACATGGATAAAGGGACTCGTTCAAAGATCGGTACAATCATTATTTACTTATTTTCCGCTTCATATTATTTATGCCGTCCTTACGTTTTAAAGCGACAAGACGTACAAAATCTCCAAGATTTTGATACGATAGAATTCGACAACGTCCGTGAAAATTACAGACATGCCCAATCTGTATTACGATTACATTTTTAAGTGACTGTGCTTGTAAAAATATTAAAAAGATAAACGAATTCCTTCAAATATTTGTTTATTTTTACACCAATTTGTAGTTGATATAATTCCGTTGCCGATATCACTAAAGCAGAAACGAAATTATAAATGATGTTCTATAAATGGGTTAAAATATTTAGACAAATTTTGAAAGATGATATCACCAAATCTAATAGGTAAAATTCCGCATTCCCTTTAAAAATGTGATATCACCTATTTGAATATGTGATATCACTAATTCAAATAGGCGATATCACCTATTCGAATGGGTGATACAAATATGTTATATCACAAAAGTGCATAAAATAGTAAAACAGAGCTCAATAGATATCATATACCGGAATATCCTATCACACATTTCACCTTTGAATAGGTGCTATCACCAATAGGTGATACCATGTTGTCACAGAGGTAATTAGTGATATCACGTATTTGAATAGTGGTGCTACTTACTGTGACAATTAGACAAACTACGCTGCAGAAAGTTGAAAAAATTTATTTTACGTTACGTCACATGTTCACATGCATCTCTTGTTTTGTATTTTTACAATAACATGTCTATTAAAAAATATTTGTAATTAATTACAGAAACAGTTAGTTTTTTTTATTGGCTTTGCATAATATAAATTGATCATTTTGAGAACACCCGTTCCTTTTATCCGACAGATATCACTGAAGCAAAAACGAAATTATAAATGATGTTCTATAAATGGGTCAAAATAATTAGACAAATGACCCCCAAAAACTGACAAAAATCTTGCAATCCTTAACATTTCATACGGAAAATTGGGTGGTACATTTTTTAATTAAGAAAGGTAAGTGAAAGACCAAATTAATATATCCTTATCAAGAGGAAAACTAATTTTAATTCGTCTGACCAAAGCGAAAACGATTAATTTAACGGTTTTTAATTTATAAGGCTTAAACCGAAATCTTCATTATTTGTTTAATGTGTAAAAGCCGCATCTAATCGATCATCAGGTAAAAATGAAAGTTCCATATGGTCTCATTTATGTACAGGAAATGTAAGCAAAAGACGGGTTTTATTTTTAAATATTTTTTTGACAGCTGATCTGTATTCAGTGATAGTAAAAGATATGAAATCAACTGTTTTGACTACAGATGCTACGCACCAATAAATGCAGTTGTTCACGGGATCTTCTTTATACAGTGATTTCCGTTCATAGTGACCACCATAATTTTATGGAAGACATTTTGTAATGATTTACACTCCTGGAATAATGAACGTTGCCATAGTTATAACATAAACATTCGATAAATATAGCATTTTCTTTCAGTGTAGGCCTCATGGTTTTGAGCAATGGGCATTTTTCTATGTAAGTCTATAAAAAGCAATATCTATTCAATTAACCAAATTCATTTTAGGGCTGTTACACTTATCAAGTATGAACAATTACCACAAGTTGAAAAAATTGATCAGAAATAATAAATGGACCCTGGTAATATCAGCATGGACTTCAGGTAAATGTGCTTTATCTTGCATACTATCTGTACATAATTATTTTTGATTCTTTACAAACGTTTTGTATTTACGAGAGGGCCATCATTGCCGTATATAGCTCACCTGGGTACCATTGGCTATTATGCACATTCAAGAACAGCGCAACAGAAAACAAAAAAATAGCTCTAAAACTAGATCAGAATGGCAGAACCACTAGATAATGCTACTTACCAAATATCTAAGCTCTAGACGTTGCAGTAATTGAGAAGAACAATGACCAAGTGTTTTCAGACGATATTTGTCAGAAGGAAATGGTGGACGGACGTACATGTATACGTACGACGTACGGTGGAGGCCAGACGGTACGAGATCCTAATATTTGTGTGTCAGATGAGCTTGAAATAGTATATGATTATGCTACTTACCTTATAGACGTTGCAGTTATTGAAAAGATTTACAAAAAAAAAAATAGTTTTATAAATCTTTGTAAAATAAACACACCGGGATGTGGACAATCATATTTTAACAATCTTGGTAGATGACCATTAGGCGATGATACGCAATAACTATATAAGGTGTGGCCCTCACAATGGCCAAGTGATTTCAGAGGGTATTTTTCAAAAGGAAATGATGGACGGACGTATATGTGTACGTATGACGTACGGTGGACGCCGGACGGTACGAGATCCTAATAGTTGTGTGCCGGGTGAGCTTGAAATAGTGTACCGCCAAATTTGTGTAAGGCAGCCGTCCGGTACAACAGAAAAAATCCCTTGAAGCAGGTGATTGTTCATAAAAATATGTACTCATTAAATCTGATGTTTTAGAATAAAGACAAACCAGCTTTAAGCAGCAAAGGTGGTGTGTTAAGACATTTGCTATTTGATACAAGGGTATTTGTTATAAAATTGACCATTCGGGATACATCGATGTTAGACGCTTGGGGCAGGCTACTACATATTTGCAATGACCCCTTTTGTGTCACTATTTGCTGCATGAGGCAAGTGGCTGCACAATCCGGGTTATCTAGGCACAGGTTTGGACAGGTATGATAAGGTATATAAAATTTTGGACTGATAACAGCTTCATGTAGGTTTTTCTGTAAAACAAAATTTAGTTTTTAAGGTATGTGTAATTGAAGGTATTCCTTAACTAAAATATGGTTTGTAGTTTTAAGGGACTCTTTAATAAAGTACTACGCTAAACAGGCAACCATTTGAAACAACACAAGCATGTTTTAAGGTTAACTAAAAAGATATTTACGAACATAATATAAATAATATTATTAAATACTAACTTGCATTCTAATAACCTGTCCTAGTAATAGAAATCGCGGCTGATATAGTACGTTACCACTTAAGAGATTGGTAACATGGTTCAAATCTTACCTTTCTGACAGGCAGCAGCCCGTAGATGTGGCGGGTACACATTCTACAGCTGCTCCTGTAACCTGTGGCGTCCCTCAGGGGTCCATACTAAGACCGCTTCTATTTTTAATTTATGTGAATGACATGTCAGCAGTTATAAAAGAAAAACTTCTGTTGTATGCTGATGACTCTGGAATTCTTTCGTCAGGTAAATGTAAATCTGATGTTGGAAAAATGTTATCAGATGCCTTGAATCTTGTAAGTCATTGGTTAAGTTATCCCTACACGTAGGTAAAACAGAGTCTATCTTATTTGGTTCCAAGAGTAGGTTAAAATCAGATCCTAATCTCAATGTCACTTGTAATGTTGTACCTATTAATTCTGCTTCTGCTGTCAAATATTTAGGTGCTACCCTTGATCAAAATCTTTCATTTGATTCAATGGCTCGTTCAGTACTCCAAAAGGCTAATTCAAGGTTAAAGTTTTGATATCGCAAACGAGAATACCTCACTCAACATACTAAAACATTACTGGTCATGTCCATGATTCAGTGCCATTTTGACTATACCTGTTCTATTAGGTACAATGGTCTGACACAAGTTTAAAAAAGTAAGTTACAAGTAACTCAGAACAAGTTAATGAGGTTTGTACTGGATCTAAATTGTAGAAGTCATATAGATGCAGAACATTTAAAAAAACTCAATTTGCTACCTGTTAAAGAACGTGTAGAACAGAATATTCTATGTCATGTGTTCAAGATCAAAAATGGTTTATCTCCAGTTTACATGGGAGACAATTTTGTGTCCCAACATAATGTTCATAATTATGGCACAAGACTTAGTAATAAAGGTGCCTTTGCTATTCCTAAGGTAAAGAGTTTTGGGTCCAAATCCTTTTGCTTTATGGGTTGCACTTTGTGGAACAGATTACCTCATAAGGTCACAAAAATCACTAAACTCTCTGCTTTTAAGGTTGCTGTTAAAAACATTTCTGAGATAATTTGAAGTATTTTTTTTATTTTTTTTTTATTGAATTTAGTTATGTATAACATGTATAATTTTGGTATGGTTCATATAGTTCAATGTTTCTTAGATCTTCCACTTTTTAAATACATTTACATAGCTTGTTACATAAATAAGATGTAAGCATTTTTAATTGTCAGTCAGCACTGTGATATTTTCATGTGATATAATTACTGTCTCACAGAAATGAAATGTGATAATAACATTAAATTATTAATTTTGTAATAAGATTCAAGTAAAATATATGATAATTATAAATTTTAAAGCAATATGTGATATTTAAGTTATGTGATATTCTGTGATACTGATTACTGTACATTGACTCATCGCCTGTCTCTGTCATGCCACCAACACAAAGGGACCACAATGGAAATAAGAGTTTACTCTTTTTTGTGTTATCCCTGGTGTCTGTGTGCATGCCATGGTTATTATGTTCATGTTGTGATATTGTTTTATTGCATTCATGTTTGTTTTAGCCATGTATGTACTCCATACCAAAATAAATTTTATCTTATCTTATCTTAAGGGACCGTTTACATAAACATTAAAACGGTTAAGTAAAACAAATGACACTTGCAAGCGATGCATTATAATACATCAAAACTAAAATATTTTGCCCGACAACTATTTGTACATGGTTAAAGTATGTAAAGTGTTTAAAATACATTACTTTGTTATTTTCAGCTATCGTTTGCCTGTATCCTCATTATGCATCAAGTAAGTGATGTCACGTTAGTTCTCTGATCTACACATGGTTTGTAACTGCTTTAAATTCTTGTGGAGCGCACTGTTATCTAGGTTTACCAAACTTCATACAAATGTTAGTTAAGATGCGAAGTTGTGCATCTGAGTTTTATTTTTATATTGGACCAGAAAAACCTGAGTTATGGTCCTCGACTTAGTCTAAATGAAGAAATTTTAAATGGTAAGTTTTTGACACGCACTGCTCTTTATGTGCAATACAACCTAGAAATTTCGGTCGGCCTTCGGCGGAAGAAAATCAACCTGATTATTGAGACGAACGGATTTTTGGAGGACCAGACTTTGTAATTTTCATTACTCTGGTATTTCCTGTATACGGGATATACATTTATATATTTCACGGTGATTCCTTTGCATACATGATCGTCTTTATTGAAATTCATTATAAACATTTAAATTCACGTCAACGTCCGTTAAACATAAAAGATTATGAAGTCTAACAATTCAGATAAAGTAAATTCCCAACGCATTTGTTAAACAGTGCATTGTTACACTTGTTACACTTATTATCACTTATCCTTTGTGACAGACTGTGGAAATTAGATTATCGCCGTTATTATATTATGTTTTATTATTATTATATGTGTCGTATATTTATGTCATCTCATATTTCTAGTCTCCTTGATAATTTGATTATTGTTATACATATTGTATCATTATGCATCATTATGTCATTGCCATGTCATGTACACTTTTACCGAATAAAACTAACTAACTATGGGAAATTGCAAATGTTGACCACGAATCACTGAACTTAATATTTATATTGGACCAGTCACAGTCATGAGATTGTCAAAAGTTATGCATTCTATACGGAAAGTTTGTGGCACGCACTGCTTTAGTAATTGAGACAGATATTTGGCAAGACACATCTGTCAAGACTGTTTTGCATATACTTATATAAGATCATTAAACGTTTTCTTGTTCCAATCCACAAGACCTAAAGCTTTAGTATTTGTCAGAAAACTTCACTTAGTGATCCTCTGCTCTGTTAAGAAGATTGTTAAAATCCCCCATGTCAAAATTGACCCGCCCCTGGCTCATTTGACTTGCGAGAAAATCTTGAACAATCTTTTCTCAGACCACAAGACCTAGAGTTTAGATATTTGACTTATGGTATTGCTACCATATTGTTTAATTTATACCTCTTACACCAGAGTTGGCCGGGTCCCGGGGTTACTTGACCTATTGACCTACTTTCTCGTGATTTGTTTGGCTCATCTAAACAATGCAGATCTCCTGTTTATGAACGTTTCTTGAGCACAATCTCATGTTCAGCACAAAATCATGCTCAATTATTTTGAAGTCAAATCAAGTTAAATTTTGACAAAGTCGGGTTCTATAAAAAAACAGAAGGCCTGTTCTTCAGCTGATATATCATGTTAAACCTGAAATAGTAAGTAAATACAACTTAACTTCATATTACGTAAGAATTATATTCTACTGAGTATGAGTGCTCAACAAACAAAAGGGGAGCGGTGGTGTAGAGGTTTAGGTGTCTGCCACTCATCCCGGAGGTTGCGGGTTTGAGCCCAACCAAGGTCACGGCCGTACCTCCTCATATGACACCAGTACTGGTTTTTCAAGGAAGCGGACTCGAGAGTGACTCGATAAGCTAAAAGCTTTCTTCACAATCGAGCTAAAATAAATTAGTATAAACTAAACACATATAAGCACGGGGCCTGGTCAGTAATGGATATTATTTAGTTTTTTTCTAGACATTTCCTTTTGCATATTATTAATATCGGTCTCATGTGTGTCGTTAAAAAGTATCGAACACGCTAAAAACAGTTCATTTCCAGTTCTAAATATGTATTATTTACCAATTTTTCAAAGTGTTAGCTATTCTCTCCTGTATGACACGCAATTTCATTTCACGTAGACGAATTTTAGAACGGCTATCCGCCTAATGTATTGTCTTATCAGAAGACAAAAATAAAAACACGATCATTATTTACTAATTTTTCAAAGCGTCAGCTATTCTCTCCTGTATGACACGCAATTTTATTTCACGTAGAAGAATGTTAGAACGGCTATCCGCATTATGTATTGTCTTATCAGAAGACAAAAATAAAAATATGATCATAATACAAACCATTGTATTTATTTTTCCTGAACGTGAGTATACATCATAATCACCTTTCTTCACTCTAAAATACATACACAAAACATGTGCATAACAGTTACGATGTGAGCGAAATAATTTACATTTTTATATTCATTACAACAAAACCATAACTAATTGTAGAAATCAACGTTGCTCATATGAACTAATACACAAAACAACGTATTGCTATTGTTTTCATCTGTAAGTTATAATACTGGTCGGACAAGAAATAATTTACTCTCTTTAAAAATAACATAGTCGTTATAATTGTTATTACTATTTATAATTATTACTGCTACTAGCTCTGCTACTGTTACTGTATTTTAACTATTATCGAGACGATTGTTTTTGGACAGCGAATTTTCACTTAGAATTTCATCACATGCTATTTGTTTATCTGTCACTCAGCTGAAAATGTTAAAACTGTATTTTTATAGCAACTTTTCTGAAGATTTTCACGGTCTCATGTAGTCGCTCAACTTAATTGTGATCTTTTCTGCAGCTTCTCTCATAACAATGCAAGGGGAAGAGGACATCTCTATAGTTCCAAAACTACCGAAATCAATCATACGGAGTAAGTAATTTCTTTCAAACTGACGACTCTGTTTTAAAAACTCGTTCAAGTAATAAAATGTTTTAAAATATACTGCGGAACATTTCATTCAAATGTAATACCATCGATTCTCGCTATGGTGATATTAAGAAATTATGTAACTTTATACGGTTATTCTTGTTTGTAACTTCACTAACATTACATGGTTAATTGTTATGCTTTTCCGTTAGGTCGTATACTGTTTGTATTTCAGTAGAGCATTATGACGTTTTGCTCAACGGTTACATGAGAAGTGGTAGCACCCTAACCGGGATGATTTTAGGCTGGAGGAATGACGCTTTTTACCTGTACGAGCCATTGTGGAAGATCTCACGCTTGACTTACTGGCATGGTAATGACACTGTTTGTCGCTTGGATCGTCTTACTTGTAGGTGAATAGGTTGCATCTACCAGCTTTCATATTTATACGACTTTGAAATACAAAAAAAACACATTATGATCTTATTTCTACTGTATCAAAATCTAAATGGTCTCCAGTATTCAAGTTTTATATGAAATTAATTCACTGCATTATTTTTGTAGTTTTTCTTTGTAAATATGTCTTCCATAGGCGATTCATCTTCTTAATCTTTGGCTGAATTTTGATCAAACGTAACATGAATCAACGATATATTATCTAGTTGTGCATTAAGTAATTTGAGGTCGCTATGTCATGTGAAAAACGTTGCCTGCGAATTATTTTCAATCCGTTGCTGGATTTTGAACACACTTAGTAGGAAGCATCAGATTCAAATCAAGGAGTACATTTTTTTAAATTAGGTCCCTTGGTGAATGTCACAGGTACATGGGCCTTTGTATAGAAAGTCTCGATTTACTTAGTGCTTAGGAAGCTTGCATGGAAAGGAAGATATTTAGATATTTTTTATTTTAATCTTTTATATCATTCTAAGCGATCTTTTTTTTGAAGGGGGGAAAGAGGGTTCACTGTAAATATAAATATTTTTTTTCTTTCGATTTTTTTTTTATTATAAAAGTGTTTTACACAAAAAAAAATTTCTTTAGGTCAAGTATTTTTTTTTAGTTTTAAATTGAATTCAGCAAAACATATTTGTTTAAGGGTCAAGGTCAAGGTCACAGTTACTGAAAATACATTTTTAATTTTTTTGTTTGTTTTTAATTGTATTTTTGTAGCAAAAAACAATTTTTTTAGGTCAAGGTCACTGCGTTAAAATATTTTTTTGAGGTATGTTTTATTTTTTTTTTTATTTTTTTTTATTTTACAATTTCTACAGATGCCGTTTTTACGAATTTCACACTGACTTTGAATTTAAAAATTGTTCCTTTCATAGTACAACTTTTGCACCAAGGGGGCATACGTGTTTTACAAACAGCTCTTGTTTATTCTAAAACATATGCGCAATTATTGTTTGAACCTTTGAGTTCATACTACTTCTAAATCCGAGATAAAAGGTCATTGATTCTTGCCTCTTAATCAATCAGATTATTTAAGAAAGTTGGCAGTTTCTTCAGGACAAGAATCCAGTAAATTGAGAAAACTGCTGAAACGAAATTAAACCACTTTGCTTATACGACAATATCGTCGACATATAAATGCATAAAACTCTTAGGAAAAAAATCAACTATGTTGCCAAATCGTTTGCCGTTGTTAATGACAGCAGTAAACCATTATTGAAACTGACTTATGTCAAATGTTTCCAGTTATCAACGACCTGTCTATGTTTTATTTTCAAAGGAATGTGGATCCAGAAAAGACTGTGCAAGACAAAACGTTTCCTGACAAAACTAACAGGTAAGAACTATGATGTTTACACCAACATCCATCTCCTTTGTCAAGGACACTTTGATAGTTTTAAGAGATAGGCAAGGCATTTCATTTAGGTCAATATCTCTTTTTCGAATATTCTGATTAAATATAACTTCAACGCTAAGAGCAGATTCCCTTCTCTTCTAATTGAAAGAAACGTTTTATCTAGTACAACCGAGCAACATTGATCAAAAGAAAATGTTATGCACCTGTCCATGTTCTAAATTAGTTCATCTGCAAATGACCTCATATTTTCAAACACAGCGTCCGAGACAATAGATCGTTCTTCAAGTAGTAAGTATTATAAACCGAATTACTAAAATGTTACAATAATAGTACAGTAAGTGCTCGGGCTGATTGGCTTCGATAAATTGACTATAATATCTGAACGTCTTCGTTTTTTGCATCATACATTTAATTTCATTCGATCGCATGAAATGTGAAAATCAATATAGTATAAAACTGATCAGAAATACAAATCAAGTCAAGTCAAATTAAAACACTTTTTCTGTCATTTCATGAATGGCATGAATGAATGAGGAAATTTACAAAATATTTTAAAAGGTTCAAAAGTTAACTAGACTGACAGTATTTAGTTGTTCTTAATGTTTAAGCGAAGTATATGTTATACTTTCGCTGGTGGTTTACGGCAGATGGAGAGTCTTTGTGATTAAAACATTTTATTTGTTTTGCCAGAAATACTTATCAATCCTCTGGTAATTTTGAAACTATTTGTTAGCAAAATGCGAAGTAAAAAACAAACTACTGATACTGGCCCTGGTCTACTTGAAACAATATTTTTCAGGTTGTCCGATGGATCACTTGTAATGGCAAAGAAGATATTGAGAAAGTTTTATGACTGTCAGTTTAACGACTTTGAGCTGCCAGTTCTTCACCCAGTACTGACAGTTCACCTTGGGGGTATTGTTTTAAGAACTCAGACTATATATTTTGTATTGATCATATTGCCTAGCTGTTTGATTGGTTTTTAACAACGAGTATTTATAATTACTTTCGGACCAGGATCCAATTAACCAGCGTTATGAATCAGAAAGAAATAAACATTTGCACCTGCCAAGAAGAGTGTGCTCGTCACGTAACATTATCGTAGTTTGGTATCAATTTCATTTCAATCAGACCGACATTTCAATTTTGAATAACCATTCATATGACAATTTAAAGAACGTTTTTAGTAAACTGTTTAATCTGTATATTGCAGGACCAAGCTGGGCTCAGATAGCAGCTTGTATAAAAGGTAAAGGGACCCAAAATTTCTGCTTACATAGGTATGCTCCTAGAAAATGCAAGAACGCAATTCACAGAGTGTCTAAGGTATTGAGACTTACAACCGATCTTCTTGGTGACATGCTTCGTGATCGACCAAATTTAAAAATCATTCATTTGTTCCGAGATCCTCGCGCTATTATCAATTCAAGACATAAATCTTGGTACCCTACATATACAACGGACAAGCTCATTGAACACGCAAAATCACTGTGCTATAAAATGTTACATGACCTGAGAGAAGGTAGGAAATTACTGCAGTTGTATCCTGGCAGATTCAAATTTATTTATTATGAGGATTTGACTACAAATCCGCAAGGTAAAGCTAAAATCCTTTTTAAATATTTGGGCATGGATTTGAATGAAAGTACATACTTAAAAGTAAGTAAAATGGCAGTATTTAATAATTCAACCGGAAAAACAAAACGTCAGCAAAACACAGCATTTTGGTGGAGACTGTCACTACGATGGGACATTGTACAACAAATGGAACCAGTGTGTTCAAAGGTTTATAAAGAACTTGGATACAACTCTATATCAAACTTGGAGGACTGCAGAAACTTGTCGATAAGTAGTGCCGATATACCGAAACAGTATTTATTGACCTGAGTGGACAAAGTATGAGTAGTTGAAAATGTGGCTACATTGGCTAGATATAACTAGGAGTAATATATTTGTTGCATTTTTTTCAGTTGAGATACAACTACACGTACAATTTGGAGCTGTATATACATATTATACGTAACCGGTCATGCTTAGGAGAACACGCTACGCCAATGATTGTTACGAGAGGAGCGATGTTGTGCTTCTTGAATCAGTTTGTCATCTGACAGAACTAATTCTGAATCGAACAATTCTTTTTCGGAATAAGCTAAGCTTTCACTAAGGAGACATTAAAAAGGGCCAAAACTGTTTTTAAAGATAACAACACTAGTTTTTAAATATATCAGTGAAATAATATAAAAATGCACGAAATTTCATGCAAGGATTCTTATAATGGACACCAAGTTTCTGATAGTTTCAATCACGTGATTACAGAAATTCTGTCTGAAATCCGGAACTAAAGTAATTATTTACGAAACTAAAAAAGGCTTAATCGAACGCTTCAAAAGTACTTTTAGAAATAAATTCTCAATTCAGAACTTCCAAATCGCGCCGTTTTCCGAAAAAGAAGGAATTTATACCGAGAAAGAGAAAAACGTAACTGAACGCTTCAGAAGTGCTTCTAGGAATCAATTCCAAATTCGACACTAGGAAATTTGGCAGTTCCATAGTGGAGGATGAGAGGTTTAGTAAAACGATGGTTAAAACTTATACAGATCTATTTAATTTGGTTTTAACATTGCTATTGCAGTGGAAATATGTACTAAAAAGATAGTAACAGTTTGTTCTTTTCCTAATAGTTTGATGGCCACTTTGAACAGAAAAACAATTTTCTAGAAAGAAAATTAAATCGTCTGAAAATATATTCGTCTGCATAACCTACTGAATTCACTTTATGGTTTTCAAATGAGCGAATATGTAAATATATTTTAAAAAGACAAAATTTGTAAAGTCAGAACATTATGTTGTGCTTGTTAAGTTTCCGCAAATCATTTGCTTCTTTTAACTTTTTCCCTGCATGTCGTAAGATATTTTACCGATCTTCCCTTAGTGTTTGCCCTACATTTTTCGCCAATGAAAATATCTTAAATTTTAAAATCTTCCCTGTCTATTTGCCATAAATTTCTGACAGGTAGTTCTATGTATCACTCTATCTTGATAGAGCGAGACTCTATAGACCTGTTTGCGCATGACGTCATAAAATGGAGTAAATAAAGACTTCCATTCAAAACATAGTGTAGTGTAATTGTGTATACCAATAAAGATATCCAGCCATGGTAACATAATAGATCCAAATCTACCGATATCGGAAAGATAACGGAATGTTTGACCGATACCGTGTGTAATAGTGGCCAGACAATAGTTTATGTTCACTGCTTTCTAAACGTATACAGAGACGTATTTAATAATTTGACGTTAACATGAAAAAAAAACATTAACCTTTTGACATATTTAAAGCTACACATTGAACATTTATGTTAACCCATTCTTAATCCTACCTTCTTAGGCAATTCTGATTCACTTCATACTTTTTGTGCAAAAAAAAAATTCAATACTTTACTCATTTTTCAAAAGTATTTCTGTATTTTTGAAATTATACGCTACTAAATTATAAAGCATTACACGCTTATGAAATGTCAATATAAAGATATAGTGAGCCGTGAAACCAAGCATACTAGCTTCGTCAACATATTTGTTCAATTTTACTGTTGTTGATTCTAGCCATTAATTTTACAGTGTAAGTTTAAGTATAGTCTTTTGGAGAATGTGTTTTCATGGGAAACTGAACGAGCAGATTTAAACATAGGTCACCGCTACCGCGGCACACAAATTTAGCGAGCCGGTATTACAATAGGATTTGACTATAAAAACAACCTAAAACTATTAACTTTTCCCAAAACCAAAATCACAAGGCTTTCAGCGTCTTCGTTCCATTCAGAGCAAAACTCGGAGTCCAAAGATTTACGCTGACTGGTGTATTCAAACTGACTAATAAAATCAGGCCCTACAAACAAGATACATCGCATGTGTTATTTGTGGACTGCGCATTTGTATTTCAGTGAAAGATGAATTACAACTGCGCTGTCCACAGTGACCGAAAACATTGATACTAAGATAAATATATTTCTCTGACTTGAGTATTTCTTAAATAAATGTATTTGGTTTTAGTTTGTTCCTTGTACCGATGATTTCACCATTGCATACCGACTACGTTACTTAAAGTATTGAATAAAATGGAAGGGAACTTGTAGTATTTTTTCTATTGAAAGCATATGTAAAATACAGTTTGTGTGTTGAAACATGTGCTTTTCAGTGACCTGTTAACACAAACTTGAACAACCTTTACTTTATTCAATGGCAATGGGAACACCCTCACTTTTTATATTATACTTAAGTTACGACCGTTTCTAAATTCAGTTCATACATCACCGTACTAAAGTAGGTAAGGGTCTTGTGAAACTTTGTACACATCTTCTGTTAGTTTAAACAGTATTTATTTCTAGAAAGATAATACATCATATATGACAATTTGTAAAAAAAATTAACAGTAGTCATTATACACATAAGTTATTAGTTGTATCATGATTTGTGAATAAATCCTCTAAAGGCTTATATGAATACAGCTCCTATGATGTTTGGTAAGATGGGATGCTTTGTGTTATAGAGCAATTCTAAAAAATACAGAGAGATGAAAAGAGAGACGTAGCGGAAGCATGTAAGAAAGAGTGAAAAGGAAAAGCAATAATGAAATAATTATAATGGAATAATGATAATGTTGCTACTTCTGTTTAGTGCAAGATGAAAATCGCTCCATAGCGAGGATGCATTTCTGAACTCGTGAAAGAACTATAGTGTTCTGGTGATTTTGTGTTCTTTTGAATTGTCAAAAGACAAATCGTTTATTAACTATAACAGTACATATATACAATAACAATAAAATTAGGTCATGTATTAGGCGATGATTATAATTTTGGTCTTAATCGTTTGTGTATAATACGTGTATACTTAATTTTCTTCTATTTCTATAATGAATGTCTAAGGCTATTAACAAAAAATGTAAACTTTTTCAAACAATTTAACAGAAAAAGCTGTTTCTGGTTAACACTGTCTTAGTATTTAGTTGTTATTAAAATGTCGTAATATAGTTTTGGGTGTTTTTGCCACTGACCGTTCCAAGGCGGTGCCCCACTGTGTTCCTTTAATTGTTCGTTTTGTCCTCGTGTGTTTGCTTTGTATGCTGGTGTGTGTTGGTGGTGTATATGTGTGTTGGTGGTGTATATGTGTGTGTGTACATGATTGTGTGTGTGTCGTGTGTGTGTGCGTGTGTGTGTGTGTGTGTGTGTGTGTGTGTGTGTGTGTGTGAGTGTGTGTTGGTGGTGTGCACTTCTGGGTGCTGTGGGGCTCGTTTTGGGGAGGCTGCGTTTTTGGTACGTGGCATTCCCTGTTTGATATTATTTTTGTTTTTATTACCATATTTATGAATTTCTGTCGGCGATCACTCAAGAAATAGGTTTTATAAATGCAGTATGGTATTAAACAAAGTAATAAATTGATACCTTGGTAATTGTTTTGTCTACTCTTTTAATCAATTACAATACTTTCCATATTTCTAAAGGATTTTGAAATTCCGCTTTTTCGTATATGATTTTCCAAAAATCAGAAAGATAATAACAGTGTAGGAAAAGATGCTCAATATCCTATATGGAATTACAATGAAAGCATAATGAGTTCTCACTAATTTTCCAAGTAATAAGATTGAGATTTGTAGCAACAATGCGATAAATAAGTTTTTACTTGAACTGTTTTATATTATTGTCCTTTATAGTTTTATTAAGTATATGATAAAATGCATCCAAATTAATTCGATTTCCAAATAAAGTTTCCCAATATTTATGGACGTATGGATGTTCAAATATGCGTTTCAAAAATTCGTCGTATATATTTTTATTAGTGATATCTCTGAAGTGTTTTCTATTGCCAACTATTAATTCTTCGTAAGTCTTGACTTTTGTTAACTATGACTCTTCAGATCTTAAAATGGTTTTCCATGTATTTGGTATTGCTTTTTTAATTATATTCGGACAGTAGGTCATCAATAAAAAGAATTTTGGAATCGATCTAGGCTTTAAATATTAAGCATTTTCCTTAATATTTAATGAAACTTTTTCCCTATATGAGCTGCCTTCTTATTGCATAAAATGACTCTAGTTTGCTGATGTTTCGTTTGTCTTTGTTAAATTCAAACCACACGTTTAATAAAGATTTATAAAAGGTTGGTAGTGAGAATATCGAAAGCGGAAGAGACTGCAAAGAGTCTAAGTTCATGCAAAAAAACAATAAATTGTCTCCATAATGATTTAAAAAGAATGAAGGGATAACTTTCAAATTGGATTTGTCAGTTGTTAACAAATTTTTAACCCATTTGATTTTCATTGTTTTAGAAAATATATTTACATCAATCATGTCAAAACCACCATTAACTTCATGACCTATAGTAATTGTTTGTCTAATTCTATCTGTTGTTCCGTTCCAAAGAAATGTTTACAAAAAGTGCGTTTATTTGGCTTATAATTTCTTTTGGAGCATTGAAGTATTTTATCTTCCCAGTTGAATTTATTGCATTCCTGTTTGTTATTTCCGAAAAATACACACAGCGCTTTTACATATCTAGAGGTTAATTTTATATCAGACATTTTAGGGCACGTTTCATTCTTCTATTTTCAATTTGTTTAATTTTAGACAGGAATATTTACCTAGTTCATCAATAAATTGAAGCACTACAGGGATTTCTGTTTTACTTTTTAGGAAAAGAGTGGTGTCTTCTGCGAGCTGGGTTATTTTTATATGATGAATTGCTTTATTTTTAACAGTAATTCCTATGATATCCTGACATTTACGAATTTTATTTGCCATAATTTCTACTGCGATGATAAAAAGTAAAGCTGACAAAGGGCATTCTTGTTTAATACCCCTTGATATTGTAATAAAGTCGGATTTCCATCAATTATTATATATTGTTGTACAGGACTTGTACCCATGTTATTAAAATATGTTTTAAAGCCATATTTTATTAAAGTCTTTAGCATATATCCCCATTCAACTGTTTCAAAAGCCTTTTAAAATCTAAAAATAGGATAGCACCATCTTTATTCAGTAAGACTGTGTAATCAATTATGTTTAATAGTAAGATTGGTGTCCAATTCTCAATATTTTCAGGATTACCTTTTTCGTAGATTAAAGAGAAAACGCTTTGCTTTTGAGATCTTGTCATTTCCCCTTTATCATAACCTCCATTAAGAGAATCTACTACTAATTTACAGAAAAGGATTCAAAATCTTAAATGAAATTCTAGAGTTAAGCCATCCAGTCCAGTACTTTTATTTAGCTTCATTTCGATAATGGCCTGACAACATTCTTCATAGAATAATAAACCTTCACACGTGTCCGAAAGTTGATTTGTTCATTCATTGTCTAATCTTACAGAATTTAAGTATGATTGTGTATCAAAAGTAATTCCTTCAAAACTGTTTAATTGCTTATAAGATAAAACTTCTTGCTTCAAAATTTCATTTTTGTCTTCAACAAGTGAATTAATTACTTATCTGCATTGTCTCGATTTTTCTAAATTAAAGAAGTATTTCGAGTTTTGTTCACCCTCTTCTAAAAAAACTAATTCTTCAACGAATGTGTGTATGGCAAGCGAAATGCACATTAATCCTTTAAACTATAGGTTTAACAGTTAAACCCATAGTTTAACACCTCTTAAACCCCTAGTTTCAGGTGCCGTTTGCACAATTATTCTTGGTTTAAAGTCTTAAACCGTAGTTTAAAGTCTGTTAAACCCATAGTTTAAGAGACGACCAATCAAATGAGCTGAAACCACGGTTTAAAGTGTCACGTGACTCGTTAAAACGATGTTTTACATATAATACTTTAAACTGTGGTTTAAGACATTAATCTAGGGTTTTACGCGCCGAATGCACATTTAATCTGTTAAACCCTAGGTTTAACTCTTAAACCCATAGTTTCAGGTGCCGTTTGCACATTAATTTCTTAAACCGTGGTTTAAAGTCTTAAACCGTAGTTTAAAGTCTGTTAAACCAATAGTTTAAGAGACGACTAATCAAATGAGCTGAAACCACGGTTTAAAGTGTCACGTCTCCTGTTAAACCCCTAGTTTAAGATACAACCAACCAAATTAGCTGAAACCACAGTTTAAAGTATCACGTGACCTTTCACTGTGACGCGTGGAATTTGTGTGTAAACATTCACAACATGACATAGGCTGTCAAAAAACAACTCTTTGGTCATTATCTATATGTTATCTTCGGATGTAATTTAGGGGATTTTTGTAACATAACAAGTAACTGTTCATAAAACATTTTAGCGCATGGCGTAAACATGTAATTTTATTCATTTATTTGTTTATTTAGTTATCACAATATCATATTTTTCATATTTGCGCTTTAAACCACTATATCAAAGAAACACTGATCTAACATCCTCGTTAAAAATCGACAATGGCAAAGACTTGGAATTGCTTGTATAATTCATATAACTTTGACAGAATGAAAAAATACACCTTTTACAGCATCTGGGGTCGGTAAAATATGACGTTCTAGATCCGACTTGTATTACATATAATGAAAAAATATCTATGTGTATAGTTTTAGCTAAAACATTCATTTAGGGCATAAACATATATCCGTTTCATTGACAGATTTTAGTTTTTTTTAATAGAATGCACAAATCAAATCCTAGTATACAGCTTAAGTATTTTATTACAGGTCATCATAAATGTTACGTAATGTCCGGCCATAAAGCATCAATAAGCGAGCAGACGAACTGATCATTAGGAAGTGTTAGAGCAGCATTATGGGACATCCGTGCGACAATACCTATGTAAACAAAACTTAAAAACAGTCCCTTTTCCTTTCTTTATATATATTTTATATCACCATAATCTAGAATGATTGTTTTATTCTAACCCATTTGTGATTCTTAAATACTTTCATAGTTGTTATAACTTATGCCAGGATTTATTAAATTAACGGCCCTGTATATACGATCCCTGCTTATGCGCAAGTTAAAAGATTAACTGGTTTTTTAGTAAACATGGTCACATTTTGCGCGTTTTAATTTAACTGATCATACAAAGTATAGTAATATGACAATTACGAATTTAAACTTAAAACAGATCAAATTAGTCAAGTCTCAGAGAAATGAAAAAATATCATTAAAAATAGGAAATGTTACATTTATCATGCCGTTTATGATTATAAAATAACTTAAGTTTTATCGGGAGTTGATTACGTCAATGGCGTGTACTAGCCTTGACTTTGACATTTTTTTCTGACACATGTTAGAAACTTATAAAAAAATTGCATTATACTGGAAACATGAAAACACTTAACTAATTATGCCGCGCCTGTATATTATTGGTTAACATGGTTTTAACAGCTTCTTATAAAAAATTACATGTATATCCGGTAAAATGTTTTTAAGCTTCAGAGGATACAGACCGATATAGTACTATAAAAAGCAAGGCACGACTTTAGCCGTAGGCAATATCCCGATAAGAGACAGGTAATAAAACAATGAAGGGTCATAAACCTGATCCACTATAACCCAATTTCAGTTTGAGCGGGGCCCTAATATAACGTTTATAGGACGGAGGTTTATATATAATTCAATTTGTCATAAAAAAATAATCATCATTTCTAGTTATCTTATATTATGAATATGATAGGGTGGTGATGTAGAGATTAGGGTGTCTGCCGCTCATCCCGGAGGTAGCGGATTCGAGCCCCACCGGGGTTGCGACACCAGTACTGTTTTTGCAAGAAGCGGACTCTAGTGACCGCATAAGATAAGATTTCTTCACAATCGATCTAAATTGAATTAGTACAAACTATAAACATGATTTTGCTTTACTTATAAATTAATTATTACATGTAATTTAAATGTATTCATACTTAAATGTGACGTGTGAAGAATGCGAGCAACACTCGCGTTAAACAACCCGCCCAATTTTGCACAAGGAGACATTAGTCCCTTCATTATTTGGCAGAAGCGGACATTATCCATTTTCAGTCTTCAAAGCTTAAATTTGATTTAAAATCATCATAGCGTAATACCACCTGGTGACAAGCTTGTCTGTCCTGATGAAACCACCCCAATCCCTCTAATCCCACCTTATACAGATGCGATTCACCTTCGTGGGTTCGAGCATTGCTACAGAACATGTTTCTTTGCGTGAGCAAAACAATACAGTTTATTACGGACGATATGGATCTGCACGTAGTACTGGTTCGATCCAGAAACAGTGGTTATAGGTAAACTGCCCGTAAATGAAAAGCTAGAGGCACTTATTTTGTATTTACAATTAATAAACATTCACAACATGACATAGGCTATCGTCTGCATAATGCATCGGTCAATCATACGACGCAAAACGTAAAACCAAATTAGAAAACGTGTTTTCCACAGATCATGGAATGTTTGAGAGGCATTATATTATGTCTTACTAAACCTAGTAAAAGTAATGCTGTACAGGCTTCAATGATACTATTTTTCTATTTGCTATTTACCTTGTATAATTACTAGTATGTGAGCTTAAGGCAAGTTTAGTTTTTGTAACGAATTGACCATTATGTATTAGACCGTTCTACTTGTGTTCGAGTTCCGCGGCGCCGTGGTCCTGAAAACTTAACTTAAGGGGTTAAATAGTATAGTATTCTTAGACTGATACTTACCAGGAACAATGGTTAGGCAAGGACATGACTGTATATACAGTCAAACCTGTGATAAAGACCACCTCCAAATAGAAACCACCCTATAAATAAAGACCAGCAGGGAGATCGCCATGCACTATTGATATATTATACTCTTGTATCAATTTTTTTGTGCACAACGTAAGCTTTAAGAATATAAGTCAATAACAAAGGGATTATTTGCAATTTGACAGTTTTCGACCAAATGCTGTAGTGTTAAAACTAGTTTTCGACCACATGTCGTAGTCTTGTCTTTGACAAACTGTCGTATTAGACCAACTATCTTATTCGGCGAAGTGTCGTAGTCGACGAAATGTCTTTCGGCGAAATGTCGTGCACCGCATAGAATCGAGTATTCCTACCAACCATGTCTCTTTATGTGAGAAAATTGTTAGTTTCAAACGGAGAAGAGGAGTCTAGTACTGGTGCTTAGCAGAAACAATGTTTAGGTAAACTGCCCGCCTGTTAAAATGACTAGCAGCCCCCATAGTAACATGATGTCATGCCGTTACATAGTGGCGCTGTGACCGAATTTATTAATTCAGTTGCCTGTTTGTATATAAAGTGAAGTTCAATTTCGGTTTGGCTCGATCATTTCCGGTTTCGTATGAGAAATTAAAGTCTATGATATATGGGTTTTTTTTGTACAAAACTTGTTACAAGTACATTTTTTTCGGAAATGTAGTTTTTATCATATACTGTAACCTGTCATACTAGGACCGTGTAGCCAAATATTCTTATTTAACATCCGAAATATTGCAAATTGTCAAATAATCAAACAAGTAAGACAACATACTTCTAATGATTCACAACAAGCTGCTAATGGCAGGCCTAGATGAACGATTGTCAAAGTGATATGCAATTTATTATAACAAATATACAAGCAATTTCAAGTCTTTGTGACCGTTGATTTTTCACGAGGGTGTCAGATCAATGTTTCTTTAAAAAAAATGGGTTAAAACGCATATATAAAAAATTTTGTATTGAAAAAATGAATGAATGAATGAATGGATAAAAATACAAGTTTACGCTTTGCGCTAATCTTTTTTCATATCCAAAATGATTACTTTTAGATATTGTCCAAATAATTGTTTATAATGTATAAACTAAATCAAATTTAAAATGCGAAATTAAAAAATTATCAAATACAGATTTTCTACACGTATATCATTCGTTATTATATTAGTGCGTCAAGTAGTGTGTCACGTGACACTTTAAACCGGGGTTTCAGCTAATTCCATTGGTTGTCTCTTAAATTTGGGTTTAACAGACTTTAAACTACGGTTTAAGACTTTAAACCACGGTTTAAGAAATTAATGTGCAAACGGCACCTGAAACTATGGGTTTAAGAGTTGTTAAACTATAGGTTTAAGAGTTAACTGAATTAATGTGCATTTGGCGCGTAAAACCCTAGATTAATGTCTTAAACCACAGTTTAAAGTATTATATGTAAAACATCGTTTTAACGAGTCACGTGACACTTTAAACCGTGGTTTCAGCTCATTTGATTGGTCGTCTCTTAAACTATGGGTTTAACAGACTTTAAACTACGGTTTAAGACTATGGCAAGCGAAATGCACATTAATTCTTTAAACTATAGGTTTAACAGTTAAACCCATAGTTTAACACCTCTTAAACCCCTAGTTTCAAGTGCCGTTTGCACATTAATTCTTAAACCGTGGTTTAAAGTCTTAAACCGTAGTTTAAAGTCTGTTAAACCCATAGTTTAAGAGACGACCAATCAAATGAGCTGAAACCCCGGTTTAAAGTGTCACGTGACTCGTTAAAACGACAATTACATACATATTTACTTTAAACTGTGGTTTAAGACGTTAATCTAGGGTTTTACGCGCCGAATGCACATTTAATCGGTTAAACCCTAGGTTTAACTCTTAAACCCATAGTTTCAGGTGCCGTTTGCACATTAATTTCTTAAACCGTGGTTTAAAGTCTTAAACCGTAGTTTAAAGTCTGTTAAACCCATAATTTAAGAGACAACTAATCAAATGAGCTGAAACCACGGTTTAAAGTGTCACGTGTTCTGTTAAACTCCTAGTTTAAGATACAACCAACCAAATTAGCTGAAACCACAGTTTAAAGTATCATTTGACCTTTCACTGTGACGCGTGGAATTTGTGTGTAAACATTCACAATATGACATAGGCTGTCAAAAAACAACTCTTTGGTCATTATCTATATGTAATCTTCGGATATAATTTGGGGGATTTTTGTAACATAACAAGTAACTGTTCATAAAACATTTTAGCGCATGGCGTAAATATGTAATTTTATTCATTTATTTGTTTATTTAGTTATCACAATATCATATTTTTTATATTTGCGCTTTAAACCACTATATCAAAGAAACACTGATCTAACATCCTCGTTAAAAATCGACAGTGACAAAGACTTGGAATTGCTTGTATAATTCAAATAACTTTGACAGAATGAAACAATACACCTTTTACAGCATTAATGCGAGAACTGCTGGGGTCGGTAAAATATGACGTTCTAGATCCGACTTGTATTACATATAATGAAAAAATATCTATGTGTATAGTTTTAGCTTAAACATTCATTTAGGACATAAACATATATCCGTTTCATTGACAGATTTTAGGCTTTTTTTAATAGATTGCACAAATCAAAACCTAGTATACAGCTTAAGTATTTTATTACAGGTCATAATAAATGTTACGTAATGTCCGGCCATAAAGCATCAATAAGCGAGCAGACGGACTGATCATTCGGAAGTGTTAGAGAAGCATTATGGGACATTCGTGCGCCAAAACCTTTTTAAACAAAACTTAAAAACAGTCCCTTTTGCTTTCTTTATATATATTTTATATCACCATAATCTAGAATGATTGTTTTATTCTAACCCGTTTGTGGTTCTTAAATACTTTCATAGTTGTTATAGCTTATGCCAGGATTTATTAAATTAACGGCCCTGTATATACGATCCCTGCTTATGCGCAAGTTAAAAGATTAACTGGTGTTTTAGTAAACATGGTCACATTTTGCGCGTTTTAATTTAACTGATCATACAAAGTATAGTAATATGACAATTACGAATTTAAACTTAAAACAGATCAAATTAGTCAAGTCTCAGAGAAATGAAAAAATATCATTAAAAATAGGAAATGTTACATTTATCATGCCGTTTATGATTATAAAATAACTTAAATTTTATCGGGAGATGATTACGTCAGTGGCGTGTATTAGCGTTGACTTTGACATTTTTTTCTGACACATGTTAGAAACTTATAAACAAATTACATTATACTGGAAACATGAAAACACTTAACTAATTATGCCGCGCCTGTATATTATTGGTTAACATGGTTTTAACAGCTTCTTATAAAAAAATACGTGTATATCCGGCAAATGTTTTAAGCTTTAGAGGATACAGACCGGTATAGTACTATAAAAAGCAAGGCACGACTTTAGCCGTAGGCAATATGATCCCGATAAGAGACAGGTAATAAAACAATGAAGGGTCATAAACCTGATCCACTTTAACCCAATTTCAGTTTGAGCGGGGTCCTAATATAACGTTTATAGGAAGGAGGTTTAAATATAATTCAATTTGTCATAAAAAAAATAATCATCATATCTAGTTATCTTATATTATGAATATGAGAGGGTGGTGCCGCTCATCCCGGAGGTTGCGGGTTCGAGCCCCACCGGGGTTGCGACACCAGTACTGTTTTTCCAGGAAGCGGACTCTAGTGACCGCATAAGATAAGATTTCTTCACAATCGATCTAAATTGAATTAGTACAAACTATAAACATGATTTTGCTTTACTTATAAATTTAAATATTACAGATAATTTAAATGAATTCATACTTAAATGTGACGTGTGAAGAATGCGAGCAACACTCGTGTTAAACAACCCGCCCAATTTTGCACAAGGAGACATTAGTCCCTTCATTATTTGGCAGAAGATGTGATTCACCTTCGTGGGTTCGAGCATTGCTACAGAACATGCTACAGAACATGTTTCTTTGCGTGAGCCCAAAAATATAGTTTATTACGGACGATATGGATCTACACGTAGTACTGGTTCGATCCAGAAACAATGGTTATAGGTAAACTGCCCGTAAATGAAAAGCTAGAGGCACTTATTTTGTATTTACAATTAATAAACATTCACAACATGACATATAGGCTATCGTCTGCATAATGCATCGGTCAATCATACGACGCAAAACGTAAAACCAAATTAGAAAACGTGTTTTCCACAGATCATGGAATGTTTGAGAGGCATTATATTATGTCTTACTAAACCTAGTAAAAGTAATGCTGTACAGGCTTCAATGATACTATTTTTCTATTTGCTATTTACCTTGTATAATTACTAGTATGTGAGCTTTAGGCAAGTTCAGTTTTTGTAACGAGTTGACCATTATGTATTAGACCGTTCTACTTGTGTTCGAGTCCCGCGGCGCCGTGATCCTGAAAACTTAACTTAAGGGGTTAAATAGTATAGGATTCTTAGACTGATACTTACCAGGAACAATGGTTAGGCAAGGACATGACTGTATATACAGTCAAACCTGTGATAAAGACCACCTCCAAATAGAGACCACCCTATGAATAAAGACCAGCAGGGAGATCGCCATGCACTATTGATATATTATACTCTTGTATCAAATTTTTTGTGCACAACGTAAGCTTTAAGAATATAAGTCAATAACAAAGGGATTATTTGCAATTTGACAGTTTTCGACCAAATGCTGTAGTGTTAAAACTAGTTTTCGACCACATGTCGTAGTCTTGTCTTTGACAAACTGTCGTATTAGACCAACTATCTTATTCGGCGAAGTGTCGTAGTCGACGAAATGTCTTTCGGCGAAATGTCGTGCACCGCATAGAATAGAGTATTCCTACCGACCATGTCTCTTTATGTGAGAAAATTGTTTCAAACGGAGAAGAGGAGTCTAGTACTGGTGCTTAGGAGAAACAATGTTTAGGTAAACTGCCCGCCTGTTAAAATGACTAGCAGCCCCCATAGTAACATGATGTCATGCCGTTACATAGTGGCGCTGTGACCAAATTTATTAATTCAGTTGCCTGTTTGTATATAAAGTGAAGTTCAATTTCGGATTGGCTCGATCATTTCCGGTTTCGTATGAGAAATTAAAGTCTATGATATTATATGTTTTTTTTTGTACAAAAATGTTACAAGTACATTTTTTTCGGAAATGTAGGTTTTTCATATACTGTAACCTGTCATACAAGGACCGTGTAGCCAAATATTCTTATTTAACATCCGAACTATTGCAAATTGTCAAATAATCAAACAGGTAAGACAACATACTTTTAATGTTTTTTACAACAGCCTGCTAATGGCAGGCCTAGATGAACGATTGTAAAAGTGATATGCAATTTATTATAACAAATATACAAGCAATTTCAACTCTTTGTGACCGTTGATTTTTCACAAGGGTGTCAGATCAATGTTGTTTTTTTTTAAAATGGGTTAAAACGCATATATAAAGAAACATTGTATTGAATGAATTAATGGATAAAAAAACAAGTTTACGCTTTGCGCTAATCTTTTTTCATATATATCCAAAATGATTACTTTTAGATATTGTCCAAATAATTGTTTATAATGTATAAACTAAATCAAATTTAAAATGCGAAATTAAAAATTTATCAAATACAGATTTTCTACATGTATATCATTCGTTATTATATTAGTGCGTCAAGTAGCATGTCACGTGACACTTTAAACCGGGGTTTTAGCTAATTTTATTGGTTGTCTCTTAAACTATGGGTTTAACAGACTTTAAACTACGGTTTAAGACTTTAAACCACGGTTTAAGAAATTAATGTGCAAACGGCACCTGAAACTATGGGTTTAAGAGTTGTTAAACTATAGGTTTAAGAGTTAATTGAATTAATGTGCATTTGGCGCGTAAAACCCTAGATTAATGTCTTAAACCACAGTTTAGAGTATTATATGTAAAACATCGTTTTAACGAGTCAC
Source organism: Saxidomus purpurata (assembly GCA_022818135.1). NCBI lineage: Eukaryota > Metazoa > Mollusca > Bivalvia > Venerida > Veneridae > Saxidomus > Saxidomus purpurata. The sequence goes on along the minus strand of JAFMSR010000008.1, from coordinate 54,330,879 downwards.
GTGACACTTTAAACCTGGGTTTCAGCTCATTTGATTGGTCGTCTCTTAAACTATGGGTTTAACAGACTTTAAACTACGGTTTAAGACTTTAAACCACGGTTTAAGAATTAATGTGCAAACGGCACCTGAAACTAGGGGTTTAAGAGGTGTTAAACTATGGGTTTAACAGTTAAACCTATAGTTTAAAGAATTAATGTGCATTTCGCTTGCCATATAAGACTTTAAACAACGGTTTAAGAATTAATGTGCAAACGGCAACTGAAACTATGGGTTTAAGAGGTGTTAAACTATAGGTTTAATAGTTAACTGAATTAAAGTGCATTTAACGCGTAAAACCCTAGATTAATGTCTTAAACCACAGTTTAAAGTATTATATTTAAAACATCGTTTTAACGAGTCACGTGACACTTTAAACCGTGGTTTCAGCTCATTTGATTGGTCGTCTCTTAAACTATGGGTTTAACAGACTTTAAACTACGGTTTAAGACTTTAAACAACGGTTTAAGAATTAATGTGCAAACGGCAACTGAAACTATGGGTTTAAGAGGTGTTAAACTATAGGTTTAATAGTTAACTGAATTAATGTGCATTTAACGCGTAAAACCCTAGATTAATGTCTTAAACCACAGTTTAAAGTATTATATTTAAAACATCGTTTTAACGAGTCACGTGACACTTTAAACCGTGGTTTCAGCTCATTTGATTGGTCGTCTCTTAAACTATGGGTTTAACAGACTTTAAACTACGGTTTAAGACTTTAAACCACGGTTTAAGACTTTAAACCACGGTTTAAGAATTAATGTGCAAACGGCACCTGAAACTAGGGGTTTAAGAGGTGTTAAACTATGGGTTTAACAGTTAAACCTATAGTTTAAAGAATTAATGTGCATTTCGCTTGCCATATGTGTGCGCCAATGGTCTTTAAATTGTATTTTGTTCAATTTCGTATTCAAGTCTATATATTTGAGATTTTATATTTTCATCGGGATGGAGTTACATGTACTTAATTAAAATATTCAGTTCTTTTTCTAGTTCAGATGGACGATTAATTCTCTCTCGCGCAAGATGCTTTGAAAACTTAATTGATGATTCTTTTATTACAAGCTTACACATTTCCCATTTGATTTGTTGATTTTTTTATTTTTGACACTAAAATGTCTTAAATGACTTGCGAAATATATAAAACATAAGAATCATTTTTCAAAAGAGAATTATTAAATTTCCAAAATCCTGGTCCTCTTTTGTCCGTTTTTTTTTCAACTTGAGAGAAATTGCAAGGTGATCGGTAAATTTAATTTAGCAGGTCTAATGCCAACCGAATTTACTAATGGTAAAATATTTTCATCAATTAACGAAAGATTTATTCACCTTTTCTCATTACTATTTTTTCTGCGCCAAGTAAACTGTTCCATGGTTTTATTATTATATATCCATATGTCTATTATATGTGACTGTGACTGAGAAAATGGGTCCAGATGAGTAAAATTCACACATTTTGTTTGAAATGTCTTCTTAAAGTATTTTGACTATGAATTGAAAATTTCAAGTGAATCTACCCGCTACTTTTAAAAGTATAATTAATTTCAGATAACACCCATTGCCATTCTACATAATGACGTCCGTAACGTCAAGCAGTAATTTTTAACGTCAGTATATTTGACGTTGTAGATTGCGATGTTACATATTCATATGAAGGTATTTTTTCTTGAAACTTCACCTGATAGCACATGATTTGTCGACAAGTATTATGCTTGTTTCATTTTGTTGTAATTTCTCAGCTTTTCAATAAATCCTCTGATCCTCTATCATTTTATAAAATATCGTTATAAGCTATCAATTTCAAACCTTGGCTATTTTGCAAAAAATATTTCTAAGTTTTTTTGTCAAGCGTGTACATATTATCATTAAGTTCAATGTTTAGTACAAGATATCTACTAGCTTCATGATATAATTCATCAATAACTTTGTATTTGACTTTACTTTGTATAAAAATGGAGCAACCGCGACTATTTGTTGTACCAAATGAATGAAATCTACTCCAGTCTATAAACTGCAAAAATATATCTTTTCTAATATCAGGAGAAAAATGAGTCTCTTGTATAAAAACAATTTGTGCCCTTTGTTGCTTTAACCATTCAAGTAACCTTGACCTTCTTATTTCTATTTTTTAAACCTTGCGCATTTAAAGACACAAAGTGATTATAGAAAAACAATCTGTTTGACTCATTTATGAAAAAATATTAGAATATCTTTCAAAACTAGTACAAATTGAATACCGTTACCTTACACGCGACACCACCACGATAAATTCTGTATCAAAATAAGTTTACAATTTACACCATTACTATGCAGATTATCGAAATAATTCATGTCAGCATGCGCAATTAAGATAAAAAAAGTGTATGCATAAAACAATAAACCAATTCATGTACCAAGCATGTCCTTTCAAAACGAAATAAAGTACATTTGTGCAAATTTGTTTAAGTATACAATGACAAACATGAACAATACATTTTCGCTAAACAATTGTAAGAAAAATAAAGGTGTTTTACAGTTCGTATATGCATTAAAAACTTGTTTGCAGTTACTCTACTGTCTCTCAGCTGTCTTATATGATTTATATATTTGTTAAAAATCAGTTTCAATGACTTGTAACACTTCAGTCTTTCAGAGCACATTCTTATTTATCAGTTATGTACGTTTCTTTGGTGTATGCTTTTTCTTTCTAACGTCTAGCGTTTGTAAGCAGATCCTGACCGCCAGACAATATTTTATTTACTCTGTTGTTGATATAATCAACGTCTTGTTTGTTTGATTATGTTGCGATTAACTCTCCCGCCGGTTGAATTCGATCCTTATCCGCAACCTTTTTCTTTTATGCCCAAATCATCTTGTTTGCGGCCAAATCTCCCACTTCGGTCCCGATTCGTTTTCGTCCCGCTTTTTAAAGGTTGTTTGGACGCGGTTGTTTAAGCCTTTTCTGCAACATTTGCGGCCGAAGATGGAAATACTCTGCTTAAGACATCGAATATACCAGAGCCTTGTACTTCAATTAATTCTTCACCCGTCCAGGGCCAATTTATAAACGAATATACCCTTGCTTTTTTCATACACCGTTTTGTACATTTATAATAGTTAATCAATTTGTTTCTTTTAAAGTTTGTGTAAAACTAGTATCGACCTCGTTGAGATTTATAATTCTACCAAACCATTCAGATGGACTGTTTGCACTAGTCTTGTATGGCAGAAAACAACACCAAGCTTTGTAGAACTTGTACTGCACTGAATAAAGAACACATACATCAAGCTGATATGATAATCATGTACGATTCCGGACCAGTACGTTATTCAAACAGATCCGTTTTACACTGTGTCATATCTTATCCAAAATTACACACAACACGTTCTCCGTCCACACATTGACACTCAATCTGATCATGATAGACATTTTCTTAAAATTCATTTCATTAATAAAGGTATTGACTTCATCGATGTACCCAGTATATTTCGTGATAGACGTGTCATTGATTCTGTGCCTAAGTATTTCCGAAACTCCGAAGTTCCTATTATCTGTTATAAATATAAAACACCTGTTAGAAATGTTATATTCAATTACAATAAAATTGTTTCCGACCTAGATGTTCAAACAAATACCCCTTCTTACTGCGAATGTAAAAACTCGAAATTTTGCTATTCAGATGCCGGTCATGTCATCACTGGTAATTTTGATATTATTAAAGACAAGCGTATTCGTAATTTATTCTTTAAAGGACCAAAATACAGAATTCCTTCTACTATTGATTTTCATGCTTGTCGTGGTCATATTGCAGAACCCATCGAAACTTTTGTGTTAAATGGTGTCGTCGTGAGAATGCTGATCCAAATGCATTAACGTCTTGGAAACGAAGTATTTGTAACATTGTCGATTCTCGTATAAAATTTTACCAAACAAATGAACACCTACTTCCATCTAAACCCAAGTTTACTTTAAGACATCTGAAAAAGGAAATCCAAGAATTTCATTCTAAGTATGTCTTAGTTCCAGCAGACAAGGCGGCCAACAGTATTATCATCATTTGACGCCTAAATTATATTAATGTTTTACAAAACGGACTAAATAGCACTAAAGCTTATATATTGAGTCCTTCCGTTGAACAAAATGTGATCACTGATCACATCAGTGAAATTTCTAATTTGAAAGTTCGTATAGATGATCAACATATTAAACTTCCTACTATGTACTGGATTCCTAAATTACATAAACAACCATATAAAGCTCGTTTCATCGCTAATTCAAGCTCTTGTACCACTACAAATATTTCAAAACTATTAACATCTTGCCTAACTGCTATAAAAACCCACGTGAAAAGATATTGTGATAACGTATACGAAAACTCTGGTAAACATTTATTTTGGTCGATCAAAAATTCTGGCGAAATCCTGGATAAGTTTAAAGTTAATAATTACAAAGTAACTTCAGTCAGTACATACGATTTTTCTACTCTGTATACCACTTTACCACATAATTTGATAAATGGCAAGCTAACTGCCCTAATTCAAAAGACTTTTGCCAGGGAGAATGCTACATTTCTCGCCTGCAATTTCGATAAAGCTTTCTTTACTAGCTGTATTGTTAAACATTATACTATGTGGACCTGTGATGAAGTTTGTAAAGCCCTTTCCTTTTTATTGAACAACATTTATATAAGGTTTGGGAATGCAGTTTTCAGACAAGTAATCGGTATTCCCATGGGAACAAATTGTGCACCCCTTGTCGCAGATTTGATTTTATATTGTTATGAAAGAGACTTTATGTTGAGTCTTTCTCCAGATACGCAGGCAGACATTATCACTGCTTTTAATAATACATCACGCTATCTGGATGATATCCTTAATATGGATAACCCGTTTTTTGGTCAATTGGTGGACACTATTTATCCCCGGGAACTCCAGTTAATTAAAACTAACTATTTGGATACTGGTGCTTCATTTTTAGATTTACATCTCTCTATTTATAACAATATTATACATACCAAAATTTATGACAAGAGGGATGATTTTAATGTTAGTATTGTAAATTTCCCCCATTTGGATGGGGATGTACCTCATGCTACATCTTATGGGGTATACATTTCTCAGTTAATTCGGTTTGCCAGAGCGTGTAGTCATGTTGAGGATTTCAATGAACGTAATCAATATATTACAAATAAACTTCTTCAACAGGGCTACCGTTATTACAAATTGCGTAAATATTTTGCCAAATTTTACTACCGTAATTCTGATTTGGTTTTGAAATTCAATAGTAATCTAAAGACTCTTCTGCGAGAAGGTATTTCAAAACCCGATTTTTATGGGGATGTGGTTTACAAACTTCGTAAGATTTTGGGTCATGGCAATTTTCCAACTGTAATTGCTAAAATTATAAAACGTTTTGTTAAAAGAGGTTACGACCCAACTGTTTTGAGACACACCGCATGTTTAGTGTTCAACCCGTTTACAGTTGGACGCTATGCTTCCCTCTTTGATTGTGTCTGACGGAAGAGGGGGAGGACTCTGTGATGGGCAGTTTTTAAATCCCACTGGGACGAAACTGTTTTGATTTCTGTCCTCTGGCCTGTTTCGTCGGGCCCTTAAGGGTGTTTCTTTTGGTGCTCTGCCTTCTGCAAAGGCATTGAGTACATACGTTTTTTGGTTATCAAGGTTTGCTTTTTATATATTTATACACGAGCATTTTTGTGTTTTACATACCATGCCTTTTGTTTCCATTGCGTGTGTTAGAGATTCACCTAGCAGGGATTACTTTATTTACACTGTCCTGTGACTTTGGAACATGGTGGGGGTAAGAGTGAGGTTGGGTGCGCACCATAAACCGGTTTAAGCTCCCCAGTGGTGTTTTTGCCACTGACCGTTCCAAGGCGGTGCCCCACTGTGTTCCTTTAATTGTTCGTTTTGTCCTCGTGTGTTTGCTTTGTATGCTAGTGTGTGTCGGTAGTATATATATATATATATATATATGTGTGTGTGTGTGTGTGTGTGTGTGTGTGTGTGTGTGTGTGTGTGTGTGTGTGTGTGTGACCTTGCGTACATATGACAGTGGGTACAACTACCAGTAATAACAGCAACCAGTGGGGACTTGGTGGTACATTGGGGACGTCCCCAGTCGTCAACATAACAAAACTGTCCAAAAACGCTTATTTTTGCACGAAAAACGAAATAATATATTCAAATTGTCAAGTCTCATTGACCCCTCTATCTCCTGATTTTTTTCCCTGTAGTGTGTCATCTTTTAAAGTGCTGACTATTTTCTCTTCATCAGATTACACACTCGCGCATGCGCATTAATCATCGCGTGCTCTGACGTCAATAACATGGCATTTTGAAAACAACATGGCCGACTTCTACCACTGACATTGATACAGGTCATAGTTAAACAAGAAAAAACAAGGTGAATTGCCCTTTTTTCTCATACGTTTATTAATTTAATGTACTGTAGAAAACGAGGATCATTCGCTGAAACAATTTTACAGTGCCCAGGGGCGTAGCTAGACCTATTTGTAATGTACGCACAGATTTTGCTGGGGGCGCCAGGACCCCCGGTGGGTCCAGGGCAAAGCCCTGGCCAGGGGTTCCTCCGGGGGACCGGAGGTCCCCGGAAGCTCTGTGGTTTTAGAATTTTCTGAACGATTCAGATGCGTTTCCAAAGAACCTATGTATCTATTGTAGACGAAACAAAAGTTGATATGAAATGAAATTACAAAACTGTCAAACGTTGAAAAGTTCTCTCGCCCAGTCCGTGTGATATGAAAACATTTTTAATTTAGAAAAAAACATGGCCCTTATACAAACTCTCTAGAAGCCCGCTCCCTCTACTAGTATCCTGTTTTCTCTTATTCTCAGGGGGCTAAGCGTGTAAATGTGTTACCTATAAAACAGTACACATTTCAGCAAAATTATTTACATGTTATTTGATAGAAAATTTAAAAAATACCCATCTTTCAGTTGGTGTCATCATAAATTGTATGATTTTTCTCCTTATGTAAATTTTGCTGCAGTATCTGAGGTCACCCTAATACTCAGAAATGAGAAGAAAGTTTCTCGTATTCTCACGGATTTATGTTTGAGTCTCGGGCATTGCCACATTGTAGAATCCAAAAACTTATAAATGCCAAGGTGCATAGCTTGGCATAATATGTTACAAATAACATAAACATTATAATGGTAGACAGCAGAATAAAACAATATGGGCACTTTTACTAACCCCACCACAAACAAATAAGGAAATTTCAGCATTTTCAGTAAAATGCCAATATTATCATTAATTTTCAGTCAAATCACTTGAAACTTTTTCTTTGTGCCAGTTTTGTATCATATCTCTGTAAATGATAACAAAGAGTTGCCAAATTGACACCTTTAATCATGGACCTATATACACATGTGTATATAGGTCCGTGATTTAATATAAAAAAGAGAATATGAGAAACCCTGAGAATACGAGAACTAGTTGGACCAATCTTCGTTTTATGAATTGTTATTAATCATAAGGGATATACTGAACATGTAGAAAAGGTTAAAAGCTATCACGGCGTTTATTCAAATAATTTTAAATCATATTCTAAGCATACCCAAACCAAAATACTAGTTTGCAGCAAGCTCACAAGCTTGCGCAAGCTCGTAGCCTAATTAATTTGGCGTTTCAGTGTGTCCCCTTTCACAGATCTGATATTACAACTATAAAATATCAGCCTATAAATTCGGTTTGCCTTCGAATTCGAAATAGTTAGACTAGCAAGCTCGCTGCAACCAATTACCAAGACTGCAGTCCTAAAATATATGTTTCGTAAGCATCCCAAAAGCATCCCGCAATCTTAGTGTCGTTTAAGATTCCGACAAGCTAGCGGTCCTGTAAAATTATTTCAGATCGCGGCATGAGCCTGCAGAACTGGGACTAACAAATCTCACAGCATGTAAATATTATGCATGCACCAACTTGTTTGGAATGATAGAAAGTTTTTGGGCAAAAGTAAGTGGCTTGATGTCTTTTCTGACAAAAGTAATTGGCTGTATTGTTCAATTTCTGTTCTGTCTTTTTAAGGGAACAATTACAATATTTGACTACAAAACAAATTGTGTCAGGGTTTATTTGTCACAAGTTTTCATGACTTTTTCAGGTGGGGAAGGTTTTACTTTTAGCTAAATTAGCCATTAAATGCTACTGGTATCCTACGTGTTAACACGGACCTATATACACATGGATTGGCAACTCTCGTATCTTCCTATACAAGTTCAACCTTTTTCTCGCAGAGGCCGGGATTTTATGCGAGATGTTAGCACCGATGGACAATATCCGAGGTTTGCCGAAATCGAAACTCCCAGCGACCACCTGTCCTCCATCTTGGAACGAATCTGGGAAAACGTAAAATCGTAAAAATAATCAAATTTAATCGTGTCTCCTTCAATATTTATGACTCAATAGTTTTTTTTTCTTTCTGTAACTTTAGTCTCATTCCAACCTTTATCTTTTTTCCGTAATTCGTAACTTTTATCGATTTTGTATGTTGAAAATTTTGTCAGCGCAATGTAGAAATTATGAAGCTTCCCGCCGTCCTCCATCTTGGAAGGTATCGGGGAATCAATAAATCAAATTTAATCGTGTCTACTTCAATATGTATGGCTCAATAATTTGTATTTTTCTTTGTTTATGCAACTGTTGTCTTATTCCAAGCTATATCTTTTTTCATAGCGCGTAACTGTTATCGATTTTGTTTGTTGAAAATTTTGTCAAGTCTGGCGGCACCTGCCGAATTTCACAAATCGGAATATTTCCGAAAAACACCGAGCGCGCGCTAAGCATGATGGGTAACATCTACTCCGATATCGCATTATCGATTTTCGGAAGTTGCCAATCCATGTGTATATAGGTCCGTGGTGTTAACCGGACGTTCAATCATCCGGACAATTTCAATTTGCACGTCATTAATCAGTTATCCTTTGATCCAACGTGTAATGAGAATACCTCTGAATCATGTAGACGATTTCCGTTTCTGTGACAGTGTAGCCAACTTATCACCTAGGTGAACAACATTAATAAATTTGATATAGCCTCGGATACCGTCGTACCGGTGGGATAAGAACACAATGGCTCCGAAACATATTTTAATAGACATACATCACAAATAAAATACTTTCCACGTAAAAATGAACTACCTTTCTTAAAAATGCAACATGAAAAATTGTTCGAAAGTTGGACCCTGGTGAACTGTGCTTTAAAAAAAATGGCTTCTAATTTCCGGTGACGTCAGTCGCACGCTCACCAAGGAAAACTGCCAATAAAACAGCAATTAGTGGCACAGATAGGTTGTCTTATGTGTTTCAGAGGTGAAGTTTTAGTTCATATACAGTACACGCAAGGTGTTTTTTCCAATTGTCACCCATCATCGCGATGTCCAATCATCGTGACCACGCAAATTTGGTCACCCAAATGCCCGCCTAAGGCACCCGTCACCGCAAATTAGCATGTCCGGTCGCGGTGACTGGTCACGGTGTTTCGCGGTGTCCACATTCGGGTCGAGACTTGAATATTTGTTATGTTTTTTTACTGATTAACTTTAAATTGTCAATAAAAAAATAGAAAAATAATTGTAATTTGATGTTTTTCGAAACTTTCCGACGCTCAAATCGTTTTAATTACGATGCCGCTATCAACAAACTAACATACTGTAGGATCAAGTAAAACAACCCCGGCAACACAATAAATCTAAAAAATCAAACACTTTAACTATTCCAAACTTATGATCTAATAATCCAAAATATCAATCTATTGTCAATGTCTCAAACTGTTTCTTTTTAATAACGCGTGCTCACTAAGATCAAAGAAACCGGCCATTGCGGCGGCATTCTTTGATCTCTTGACACCTGCTGCTACGTTTGATATAGAAAACACTTTGCAGAAAAAATAACTTTATTTGGCAAAATGAAAAAAATGTAACTGGGAAAGCATGGACGTTGACAGTTACTGAAAAATTAGAGGCAATCGTAAACGACAAAATAAAAAGTACGCTGCAAACAAGCAACTCGTTTTGATATTCAAGATTTCTGTATTAATAATGTGCATTTCCGTAATATTCCGGTTGTTTGTGTGATCCGTACAAAATAATAAAATTAAATACACTTGGAGCCACTTCTAACCCGACACTTTTCAAATTCGATTTTCTCGAATACGGTTCAAGATATTTATTTCAAATTGAATATTATGTTGTTTGGCAACAGTAGCTGTATAAAACTGATAAAACCTTTCAACTGTGACGATCGGTTACTTTTGCACGTGTGACAAGTACGATTTCACCATTTTGCACGAGGAAACGTAGGTGAGCGAAAAATATCGATTTTCATTTTCATTTTATTATTCTATAACGCCATTCAAACCGTAAAAACAGAATTTTGATTTTAAAAATCAGTCACTTCGAATGAATAACCAAGAGTGTGGTCGCGCAATTGACATGTTGCTTGCTGACTTATCACTCAGACAGTCACGTATATAAATGTATCATATTTATTTAGCAATAATTTCATTTGCAAACATATGCAGTATCAACCTGTTCACTATAAATAGTAACAAAGGGGGAAATTTATCTTTCATTGTGTCAAATAGCTTGGGTTTGCAAACAATTTTTTGAGTTAAATATGTCATCCTTTATTACAGGCAATATTTTTCACACCCACCGTGATTGACAAAAGGCAAGTTGGGATTAAAAAGATTGACCAATTACGGCACATTGTTTACGTGAATTATTATTTTAAATCTACATAAACGTGATAAATATAAGTTCAGGTAGGAAAGAAAACGTTTTGAAACAATTATACATGTATCTAAAAATGATGATTTTTTATGCAGTAATACTCGAGCGGCAATTCGGAACAGAAATTCCGCGGCGACGATGTGCTAATAATAGAGATCGTAGATGAAAAATAAAAAGCATTTACAGAAATTGATGTATTCTACATTTTGTACATCAATAAATATAATAAAATAATTGTAAAATACTTTATTTCAGTCAAATTGGTCACCGCGATTTCGGCGTTGGCCACCGTGAATCACCGCGACCGCATATCTCAGGGCATCATAAATGGTCGCGGTGGCCGTTTAGGTGACCAAAACTTTTTTAGGGTGACCATGTCACCGTGACTGGTCACCTAGAATGAATTTCTGTCACGGTGACTGGGTGACATTTGGAAAAAACACCTTGCGTGTACTGTAGAAGGAATATTTTTTAAAGCAGAAAAAAATACAAAATAGTAAACAAGCATCACAGGATATCTGACATCAATATGTACCTGGCCTACAGTCTTGGCCCCTACGAATACTTTCTGGAACATTACAGTTCAGCTGCTTTTCTGACAGATGTACCATGCATTTGTCAGTACAGACGGGGAGTTAAGTTTTTTTTGTACGCCTAAACTTTTATGAATTTTGCTGAAAATTCAGTGTAAAAATTTAATTAAGACACAAATTTTTACATAAGGCATGGGTATGAAAACAACACAAAAAAATCAAACTTTGTCTTAAAATACGGAAAAATGATCGATGGGAACCTGTCAATAAAGGTTCGTTTACAAACATGAAGCAGGTGTCAAATTTGCAAAAAGTGGTTTTTGGAAGTTATAAAACTTATTTAAAAGCACATGAATTGGAAATAGTGAAAAATACAATTTTTCATCATGTGGACATTGTATGGCCTCTGTTTTACATGTTTTGTTCACATTTTTATTGTTTTTGTTTTTGGTGTTAGCGTTCTTCAGTTCTCATTAATTTACAAAGTGCCTGGCGTATGATGACGTAAATCTCGCGAGATACCGGAAGTAAACAAAAGTCACCGGAAAACAGAATAACTCGGAACGTGGGCTCCGGAGTATATATATTATGTACCGCACTTGCATTTTGTTTTTATTGCAGACGGCCATTGTCACGTGGGGACTTAATATATCAATGCACATTCGCACATGCGCAGATGTATAGCGATACTAACATTCCGTTTCAACACTAGTTTCGTTAAAATTTTATCAGTTGGGAATGGGGAAAGCCATTCAAACTTCAAAGTTAATATTTAAATCTTGAGAAGTAGATAGTCTTCGTCAAATTCATACTGAAAGCATAACATAACCTATTTAGTATGTTATGACCTAAATCAATGCAACCATGACGGACCTCGTTTCAGGATTAATGCTATAAAAAGTAACTAATTGTTTTTTTCTGTGAATGCCACTTGTTTACTTTTAGCTGTACAGAGCATAATGTGAAAAATCAACCAGAAAGAAAAAATTCTGATGAAATAACAGGCTTTTTACACATATAAACAACTGTCCGGATAATTGAATGGACGTTGCATATTTCGGGGACGTTTCATTGGTTATTGTTTTACTCGAATTGAACTAGAAAACATATTTTGTGACCTCCGCAAATTTTACGGATGCGTACAGCTGAGACCGAAGTTTGTTGTGTGAAAAGTTTCTATCAACAATATTGGCAGAATTATTTAGAAATAGGTCCTGTTTCTGTCTGATTAATTGAAAGAAACCAGTATATATGGCTACATAATGAACAAAAGAAATGCACATTTTCCTTACCCTCACACAAAATACTAATTGGTCCATTCTGTCACTAAGTCCACATATTTGTTACAAATTTCTACACATGAAGTGATTATCAATTACAAAATTTACCATTGCAATAATTATTTATGGCTTGTTCAGTTGAAAAATATATGCCTAGTTATTCCGGTAATCACAACAGCCTGTATAAACACCTAGGATGCCTTTAAGGCCATTGATTATATGTTGAGCATCCCAGGCTGGTAGGTTTTGAATGATAAATTAAAAAAAAATTAATGATCATAATAAACAGTGTCTGTTGCGATTTCACCTCAAGTATGCATAAAACATGCTGCCTTATTTTTACCTCTTCATTGTTTTTTCCTGCCTGGTAGGTAGGTTTGAAATTTTGACCCCCACGCTAAAACATAGATTCAGTTTGCAATAGCCTAAGCCCATCAATGTGACCATGCAGTATTTAGATAAGGCATTAAGCTGGCAGGAGGAGATCAAGTATTTATAACTGGTTACACACCTACTCTTTTGTTTGGCATGGGTCCATATATTTTGGAAAGACCGACAGTAACAAAGGAAAGCTCGTGCGCAGGTCTATCTGTGCTTTGCAGGTCTGGTATTTCTCTTGCCAGACCTGTCCACGTGCACAGATAGACCTGCGCACGTGCATAAAATTACTTCTGAAAGAAATGGGTCATTTTATAACACAATCGTAGGTCTCGAAAAAACAGAAAACACAATCGATCCAGTGCATTTTCTTTTTATGTTTTCGATACCACAAATTCTAGTATTCTAGGTATATTTTAAAAAAAAGCCACACAATTCTCGATGTAAACGATACTGCTAGACGTTTTCAAAATCAAAGGGCCGTAACTTAATTAGCTGATATCAAGACGTTGCCGAAAAGAACCAAACACTCCAGTAAAGTTTCATAGATTTCTGGCAGGTGGTTACTTAAAAATTGCTATATCCGCATTACTGAATAAAAACCTGAGCGCAACATGCCGACGATATCCGAAAAATACGCTCAGTACCGACCACTACTTTGAAGTTAAATTTGCACGAACGGACACACTGACAGACATACAGCGCGACTCAAGGATACTCCCTGTTAAACTTCGTTACGAGGGTATAAAAACTGAAATACATGTATATATTTTCATGTAAATACCGTACAAATATTTCAAGTGTTATTTCACGGACACTCGTGTATAACAGATGAAAATAATACATCTAAAAATACATGTACGTATTCTGCATTAGAAACATTTCATCTGCCTCCTGTTCTTAAAAAGTATCCAGAGCCTGTGATAAAATGTTGTAAGAATCGTACTCCAATTCAACAATGTAACTAAATTCAGACATGTTACTAGCAAGACTTGTTGGTGGTGTGTAAGCCAGATATCGACCTCGTACGGCCTTTCTGTGTAGGAAAGACCTGTGCACGGGCTTCATGAAGCCCCTCGAGCGGCTACGCGCTCTCGATGTTACATGCAGCCCGTGCACAGGTCTTTCCTACAAAGAAAGACCTTGTACTCGGTCGATATCCTATACATATTGCATGAAGTTTCCATGATAATTGTGAGAACTAAAATCTTCAGTACAGAATCTTTTGACAGAATTATGCCCCTGACGGTGTGCACCTTAGAAGATATTTTGAATACAAGTTCGCGGACAGCATCAGTCATGCCTTCCTGTACCTGCACCAGCGGAGCTGAAAACAGCCCTTTACAGAGCTAAACTGACCGTTAATGGGGCTGACAGGCCATGGACAGAGAGCCTCCTTGTGGTGTGGTCTGCATGTGACCTAATGAAACTGAAAGCAAATTCTTATATAACAATAGTAATCAACATATGCATTGTTTCTATAGCTGTATGTTTTACCGTGCCAATATCGACACGACAATTGATTCGTATGTGTATTAATTCCGGTTTGCTAAGGTCGCTGTCTAGGGAACGAATTCACTAGACACTTCCATTCAAGAAATATCTTTCCAAAGCAAACATGATAAAAACAAAAACAATTGGCTTTTTCCATGTTTTACTTTTTTGGGTCCAGCATTTCACAAAGTAACCCAAATATTTGTTAACTTTGTAGTAAATTAAAAGCTACAATGTATCAATCAAATATATCCTTGACCTACAAAATTTGGGACAAGTTTATTCTGCGAGCCTAGTAAAAAGTGCTAAAAATGCTAGGTTATGCATAAATTATAAAACAGAAAGAGTTTACACCAATACATTAAGATGTTTAAAAGAATTTTCAGTCACTAATAATTGTGATCTTGGCGTTTCCTGCACAACTTTCCCTTGTATTTGACGCCTTTTCAGCTGCTGGCCTATTTTACGAGGCCCGCAGTTAAATATATATATACATGTACTGTACTGTACATGTATATATATATTTAACTGCGGGCCTCGTAAAATGTACATATATTCTTAAAATTTTACAGAAATGCAGCTCTTAAGGTGATGATGTAGTGCTTTTCTTTCATAGTGATTCTTTTGAGAAACTTGAGAATTCTTGTTGTCTGAAACTTGTAGTACTGAATTGATTTAACTTACAACAATAAAATTCCTTATGACAGTAACTTGGATAAAAAATTATCCCTTTGGAGATGAGGCCCAAATGTGTAGGTGAAATTTTAAAAAAATAAAAAAATTCTGAAACAGACAAACCAATACAATTTCCACTTGTTCTTTTTCAGTTATTTTCTTCATTTTGCAGGGTATACATGGTATATAAATTCACTGAATTTGCTTGTTCATATTCATTTCAGATGAGAATGGACACACCAAAGTTGCAACTCTCCAACTATTTCAATGTTTGTTGGGAAGAAGAAAGACAATTGTGAGTTATCGATGGGTAAAAGACTCCATAAGGTTTGGAAAATTACAAGACCTGGTTGGTTTGTTAAAGATTCAGCTTTAAAGTGACATGGCTCTCATATAATACATTTTGCATGAGTTGTGGCCCTTTTTTCAAAAGAAAATCAGCTGACAAGATTTAGTATTGTGCAGTGGTTATGACATTTGGTTCACAGCAAATAGATTTCAGATCTGATTCCAAGTCAGGCTGCTTGAAGTATGCCGTTTGCCAAGACACTATGCCACACTTTTAATTGTTTTCTCTCTGTCACTGATGAGTAACAGCCAGGGATGGTATCTAAAGAGGCATTAATATAATGTCAAGAGACCTTGTTCAGTGCGCAAGCGAAACAAATTTGAATAAACAAGATATAAACATTCTTTAAGACAATACTGTGCCTTTCAAACTTACACTGCTTATTCATCATCATATTAAGAATTGTAGGAAATTAATTTAGTTTCACAGCAACAAAAAAATCAGATGAGCATATCTGCAAAATGGTGTTCCTGTTGAATAATGTGTATGTGTCAGTATGTCATTGGTTTTTCCTATAGCATGTATTCTTTTGAGACAGTAACTATTCTGCGAAGCCAATTCAAAATAACTTTCTGAGAGAAACTCGTATCGCAATGAAACAAGGATATACATGTACATGAGCTCTATTATGTTTTGCTGGACGTTGACAAACAATTTTACCTTGGGACTCGACCTGTGTCTTTTCAATCCCTTTCAGTATGAATACTGGTCTGAATCCAGAAAGCCGTTGTCCAGTGTGGATTGTGTTATTTCTTCCTTTTCAAAAATTGCCAGGAAAAGTACATAGTCCAAAGTGTTGGTGCTTATGGCGAGTGGAAACTAAAGGAGAGCTTTGCACCACTTGAGTTCAAAATGATTGGCAAAGATTGGGTGGACATAACAGAAGGTTAGTAAATTTTAAGATAAGCATGGTCCTCAGAAAGAATGTAATGTTGATATTTTAGTCAATCAGTTACCATGGTTTTATTACTGTTTATGTATTTCAAAATAAATAAACGTCCCCAGTTGTTCAAATAGTGTCCTCATTGTGCACACACTGTCCCCAGTGATGAAGTTTGTAACATGTAACAATTCTATGATTGTTTTTATACGCCTGTTCATATTCGCCCTTTCATAGAACGTGACGTATAATAGATTCACCTGCGGCGTACGGGCGGGGGGGGTGTCCAGTGAGTTAACCGTTCAATACCTTTAGAAGCATTTGTCCAGTCATCACCAAACTTGGTTAGAATGTATGTGGGCACAGTATCTAAGACAATTTTGATAACCAGCCATATCGCTTTAGTCATTCCAGAGTTACTGCCCTTGAATTATAGAAATTAACTAAAATGGGTCTTGTCCGATCAGTAACTTTAGAAGCATTTGTCCAATCATCACAATATCTCAGACAAGTTTGATAACCAGCCATATCACTTAAGTCACTCAGGAGTTGTTGCCCTTTAATTATAGAAGGAAAGTCTTTAACACTCTTCTTGTTAGCTCGTCTGATTTTTGAAAAAAATGACGAGCTATTGTCGACACTTGATTGTCGGCGTTGGATAAGTTTTGCGTTTAGGTCACTTACATGGAAACTATCAAAGCTATCACTTTGAAACTTGCGAAACTTGTTCGTCTAATACCCTTCTTCACATTGTATCCTAAAGATGCTGAGTCTGGTATGTTGTTTTTTTTTTTTTGTGTGGGGGGGTAAAAAACATGAATTTTGATGGGTTTTGGTTGATTTTGAGAATTGGACATAGCTTCTTCATTTTTGTCGAGCCCGCTTGCGGTGAGCTGGGCTTAGTCGTCACTTTTGGCGGTTCGGTGTATGTGCGTGCGTGCGTGCGTCCTTCCGTCCGATTTTGTCTGGACCATATCTTTTTCATGCATGGAGGGATTTTGATGTTACTTTGTACAAATTTCCCATCAGAGACAGTCACCCAAATGTTCACCATCATGAGACGGAGTGTCATGCGCAAGAACCAGGTCCCTAGGTCTAAGGTCAAGGTCACACTTGGAGGTTAAAGTTCAAAGTCAAGAATATCTTTGTCCGGAGCATTTCTTCTTCATGCATGGAGGGATTTTGATGTTACTTTGTACAAATGTTCACCACCATGGACTTCCCTTGTTTGTAGAATTACTTCCCTTTGTTGTTACTATAAATAGCTTATATTGTAACTTTTTTATTACTGGCCGTAGAGAAAAATTGAGACCACTTTTCTGTGGTACAACATGCATGTTACATCCAATATTTAGGTGTATTTTGACCCATCTCTACTTGGTAAGGAGTTAGCCCTTTTGACATATGGTGGGCTCGACATGTTGCACGTGGGCATCTAGTTTGTTAGATTGATTTCAAATTTTTCACAAACAATAAATGGATAATGTACTTCAACATATCAAATGGGTTTTTGAGTCACACATTTGGGGGGGGGTATTTTAGCATTATGTGACTTTGTAATTTTTAGCTAGTCTGATTTTTTAAGTTTTGTATTTGGGTCACTTACATACAAACTATCAAAGCTATCACTTTCAAACTTACAATACCTGTTCACTATCAAATGTACAATATTATAAAAGATTTTTACAAGTTACATAACCCTGTAATGTATTTGGCTGGATTATTGCCCCATCTTAACTTAGAAAGTTTCACACACACACACACTATTTTTCTAACAGTCAACATAATGCAACCAAACTTAGTGTATAAGAAGTATTTATGAATATCTTTAATTGGATTGTATTTTAGGGCTCCTGGGGTCAAGGTCACTGTTACTAAAAACAGGAAAACTGTATTATATTCAATATCTTTAGCTATAGTTGACATAATGTAACCAACTTTTGTTTGTAGTAAGTATTTAAGAAGATAGGGTTGGGTTTTGGGGCTCCTGGGGTCATTGTCAAGGTCACTAACTAAAAACAGAAAAAAAGAGTAATATGTTCAATATCTTTAGTTACAATTGACATAATGTAACTAAATTATTAAGTGTGTAATACATATGAATAAAGACTTTTTAATTAATTGGGATTGTGTTTGGGGCTCATGGGGCTAAGTCCAGGATTTTTTTTCTAAAAATAGAAAAATGGGGAAAAAATGCGGTGCTCATGTTTTAATTACCACACAATTTTCCTCCCAGCTATATACAAGCGTATTTTGTGTCAGTATTGCACTCTTGCTTTAGCTCACCTGGCACAAAGTGCCAGAGTTAGCTATTATGATCCCGTCCGTCTGTCCGTCCGTCTGTCCGTCCGTCCGTCCGTCCACCATTTCCTTCAAACGACATCTCCTCTGAAACCACTGGGCCAATGTTGATGAAACTTTGCAGGGATGTTCCTTGCATGAAGCTCTATCAAAGCTGTTTAAAGAATCCCATTCCATGCAGAACTGTGGTTGCTATGGCAACAAATAGGAAAAACTTTTAAAATCTTCTTCTCTAAAGCCTCAAGGCGGAAAGCTTAGTTATTTAACATGTGGCATTGTCTAGTGGACCTCTACCAAGATTGTTCAAATTATGACCCCGGGTCAAAATTGACCCAGCCCGGGGGTCACTTGGTTTTACATAGGCTTATATAAGAAAAACTTTAAAAATCTTCTTCTCTGAAACCACAAGACCTAAAGATTAGATATTTAGCATGTAGAAATGCCTAGTGGACCTCTACTAAGATTGTTCAAATTATGACCCCTAGGTCAAAATTGACCCCTCCAGGGAGTCACTTGATTTTACATAAGCTTATACAGGAAAAACTTTAAAAATCTTCTTCTCTGAAACCACAGGGCCTAGATATTTAGCATGTAGCATTGCCTAGTAGACTTCTTCAAAGTTTGTTCAAATCATACCCCTGGGGTCAATTTCGGCCCTGCCAAGGAGGTCACTTGTTTTACAAAGAAGTATATAAGAAAACCTATTTGGTATGTAACATTGTCTTGTGGTCTTCCACCTACTTTGTTCAAATCATGCCTCTTGGGTCAAAATTGACCACACCCATTAGGCAAGTGGACTTGTATTCAGGTGAGCGATATAGGGTTATCATGGCCCTCTTGTTTATTATTGTCTTGCGGCCTTTATGAATAAAAAGGGAGAACCTACTGAATTATGTCTGCTTTGAACTTCTGTCTGATTTACATTGAAGTACGCTTTAAACCAGTGTGTCTTGGAGCTAAGATATTTGCCTTGGGGCTCTGTTAAAGATGTTAACATTTATTATATACCTATAAATATGCTGTCAAAAATACAGTTTGTATTCAACCATCAAATACGGCCTGACAGAAAAAATCTGTATTGTATGTACGTGCAATACGCTTTTTACTCCAGAACTACTTCCATTAATATATAGTTCTACATTCCAGGGTAATTAATAGTCATTTTTGTTTGAAATAAACACAAGATAAGCGGAGGTATATAATAAAAGGGTCATAACTACAGTAGCTTGATCGGGAATGTTGCATGCCTCGTGTGATCCAGGTCTGGCAAAATCCACTCGAGCCAAATACAACATTTCTGATCAAGCTACTATAGTAATAACCCTGTTGTTTTCTAAGAAAAGCAATTTAAAGGAAAAGAAATATTTTTGAGAATTAAAGTTTTTTTTTGAGTAATTAATTGATCTAAATTATAAAGTTGGTTCAGATAATGCTCCTTGGATTAGAATTGGCCACTCCCTGTGGGTCTCTTTTTACAAAGAATAATAAAGGGGGAAATCCAGTCTCTTTGTCCAGAAGTCCAAGTGTTTGCCATTTTCTTGTGGTGCCTCCCCCCTCCTCCCACCCTTATAATGCCCCTGGGCTCAAAATTAACGACACTTGCTTTACTTGCTCTTTTGTAGGAAAATTAAGTTGGATTTTCTAGTTTGGCCTTGTCCTTAAGGTTGAGCAATATAGGACTTTAAAGGCCCTCTTGTGTGTGTGTCCTCATTGTAAGGTGCACAGTGACCTCAGTGTCTGGTCATTGCCGTCCTCACTTGACAGTATGAAGATAAACTATATAGTTGTCATTTTTGTCAACAGAGAAGAAGATTGCGGTGATGATGAAAATGATGAAAATGAATCACAAGTTGCTGACCAACAGAATTTAAGAAAACGGCCATCTCGTAAGAAAGGTAATTTTTATTAAAGTAAGAAAACTGTGCATGACTATCATTCATCACACTTTATTGGGAATAATGTTGTATCTTTATTGGGTATAATGTTTTATTATACACCTATTAATGTTTATCTGAATTTTCTTTAGTATTTGTGCAGTAAAATACAACATCCTGTATTAAATTTTCCGTATCAGATGAATTTAGCTGTATCTTAGCTGTCCATCGTGTAAGTTGTACACAAATGCATATTCATATCATATTCCTACGCGTAAAGTTGAAAAATAGATCCACATTGCTGCAGTGAAATAAGTTTGGTTTCATTGTTGTCACATTGTTTTATGTCACATTTGAGGACTAACGAATACAATGTCTTTTTCACATTAGATAAACCAGATAGATGATTTATATTTTGCATTTTTTATTTATGTTGTTTGTTTATACACGGAAGACTCAAGTGACATCACTGACATCATATAAAACGTGACATGAAATAGCGCGTTATGTTGATTTTATGCCATAAATGACACACATTAAGGTTTATATAAAATTTTACATGACATTTTGTAAAAGGCATAAAATAAAGGGAATACTATAACAGTCGGGTTGATCTGCATGTGTATCTTTCTAGTTGGCTGCATAGTTATGGATCACACTCGAGGCTCGGCCTCTTGTGTGATCCGTAACTATACAGCCAACTGAAAAGATACGACACCGCAGATCAACTGACTGTTATAATATTTCGTTTGTATCTCTTGTGTGTGTGTCCTCATTGTAAGGTGCACAGTGACCTCAGTGTCTGGTCATTGCCGTCCTCACTTGACAGTATGAAGATGCACTATATAGTTGTCATTTTTGTCAACAGAGAAGGAAGATTGCAGTGATGATGAAAATGAATCACAAGATGCTGACCAACAGAATTTAAGAAAACGGCCAACTCATTAGAAATGTAATTTTTATTAAAGTAAGAAAACTGTGCATGACTATCATTCATCACACTTTATTGGGAATAATGTAGCATTCAAGGGGATTGACTACAGACTTGAGCGCAGTTGATGGCTTACTTTGAAATGCAGGTGGCCTTTGATTTTGTAGGGTTTGCAGGTCAAGTTCACAGACACCTTTAATGAATCAGTCTTTATAAGTTATTAGAGTTTAGGTTAGATCCAAGCTTTCAAAACTTATGTTTTCCTAGTCTGTTGTAGAAAAGCTCAATAAATCCAATTAGAAATGAGATATTGAGATGAGATGTTCTAATTACCATAAATTTGCCATTTGCTTATTGCTTCATATGGTAATTCATTGTAAGATTGATTGAAAATATTTTTGACTGTGCGGAACATAACTTAAAAAAATGTAAGAGATTGAGTTGATTTTTCACACCGTGATATAGGTCATTGAGAGGAAATGCAGTGACCAAAAATCATAGCTCTAGCTTACCCCATTATCATAGTGTCAAGACGATGTGTCGCGTAAAAAAACCAACGGCCCTACCTCAAAAGTCAAGGTCACACTAAGAGTTTAAAGGTAATAGAATCCTGTATAAATGCACATATTCATGTCCGAAATGTAACTGTCATCAATTGAAGGATTTTAAAATAACTTGGCACAAATATTCAGCACATCAGGACAGTGTGTCGCATGCAAAACCAAAGTGCCTACATGTATCTCAAAGGTCCAGGTCACATTTAGAGTTTAAAGGTCATTGAATACTGTGTACATGATAATTCTGTCATGCATTGAAAGATTTTAAAATTACCTGGCACAATTGTTGAGCACATGGAGATGACATATCACGCACTAGTCACGTGTTCTTGCCTTGAAGGTCAAGGTCTAACTTAGAGGTCAGGTGGTTTAGAATCCTGTATATATGCATTTGTTTATATCCAGATTGTAACTTTGTTGTACATTGAAGGATTTTAAAATGATTTGGAAATAATGTTCAGCACATGAAGATATAAAGTGTTGTGCGCAAGTATAGGTAGTTAGTGATTCAAAAAACATGATAAATCTAAAATATCTTAAAAACTTAAGGGTGAATTTATTCTGAAATCATGTTGCTAAATAATACATACCACCTCTGACAGTTAAAATCGATTTTTTCTTCAATTATGCAGAAAATTACTTTGTTTTATATAGTTTTTAACCAATATTTATTGTATAAAAGCGGTGGAGTAAAATCGAGTATTCCATTGATCATTTACTGTTAAACAGGCAATACCTACCTGTTACCCACACGAAATACAGCATTAACACAGTTATAATTGAGGATTAATCCAATAATGGTGACAAATGAAAATGGAAAAAAAATGAGAAGCCTTTCTTTATAATGAAAGAGGCTTATTTTTGTTAAATATTTAGTAGTTTTCTGCTAATATTAAATAATGATGACCATGTAACTGAATGAATTATTACTCTCTAGCCTGGGCCTCAGAACTGTATAACATTATCAAATAAAGGGTGAAAGTAATTTACAGTAAATCTTGTCATGCACTCAAAAACTGGTTGTTTTATTAACTAAAGAAAACCTAGGTAATTATTGTGCATAGAATGTCAATATTTTACATAGAAACTATGAATAAAACATTCTTGTTGCTATTCTGTTAAGAGTTGGTATAATATTTAAAGCAGGCATGCAATTAATAAATTATTTGATGCAAAATTTAACTAGAAAATTCAACTTGATCATGTTTTTTTGAATCGCTAACTACCTATACTGGGTCCAAGGTCACAGACTGTGGAATACCACTTTGGGGGCATTCGTCACTTATGAGGGACAGCTCTTGTTTATTATGATTATTCACTTGATTAAGTTGATGTTTAACATATATTTTCTTATGCTTATACCAGATTTTACACATTGATCGTTTGCATTGAGAGCTTATTTCCCTTTCTCAGTATGTGTTTACTTGGGAGAGCATCCATCGTTTCCAACAATTCCTTGTTCTAATCATTAAGAATTATGAAGAAAGCATACTGTAGCCACTTCTAAAAATATAGTCACTCTCTATTTTCAAAAAGGTTTATCAAGAAACCTGGAGGAGTCTGGTGATAATATTACAGTGATAGTGACTCGGAATGGAGACCACCAAAAAAGAAACATTGCACCCGTAAGTCATATTATATGTCATTTGTTAATTTACATTCTCTGCTGTTTTACTGTCCTCATTTGCACAAGTGAATTTAAGTCTTAGTGAGTCTGCATGTATATAACAGTTAAATACTGAAAAGCATTAAATAAAAGGTAACTGTCTGTACATTTTATTTTCTGGACATTTACAACTTTTAATACTGTTACGACAATCCTTGGATTTGTTCCATATGTTTTATAATACTAATCAAGGTGATGCCGTGACCAGTGAAAGTGATGACTGTAGTACAGAAGGAAAAGTAAAGTCAAATAAATGGAAGTTGGGTTAGAATTCCGTTTAAAATAATAATGTTCATGCTTGTGTTACAATCACAATGCTGATAGCATTTATGTTTGTGCTAAGAAAGAATTGGTGTTCCTGACTTTTCTGTGAGGCAATTTTCCTTCTGTCTAGCTTTGCCCATTTAAATGGAACAGTATTTAAATGAACTTCAAACAATCTTCTGCTTGTACATTAAAAATCATGTATAGCTGAGTACACATCTTACTTTACAAAAGCACAAAGAAAAGTGCGCTTATTTAATTCGGAGAAAGAATTTGATGAATCAATGTTGTAAAGATTTATGGTTGTTAGGGAATTATGGTGGAAATTTAGTGTTTTTGTATATCTTCATCATTTTGAAAACGGCCCATGGCCATAATATCAATTAGAGAGCAAGTACTTTTGAACTGAAAGAATTTCAAATGATGTTAATTCAAAGACCAACAGAAAATTTAGTAAAATACTTGTCCAAATAAGATCATTGTAAGATTGATTGAAAATGGCTGAGGTTTGACTGCTGCAAAATAATCTGAAGAAAACATTCTGCCTTAAGTGTGTCATAACTTTAATGGAATATGTCCCTGAGTATAAAATTTACAAAATTGTCAAAATAATTCTACAGATAATCTTTTTCTGAAAAGATGAAATTTCCAAAAAGCTATAAAAAAATGCCAAAACGGCAATGTTTGTAACTGATTTTGTAAGCTTACTTTCTTTATTTTTGTTACTAGAAAAAACATAGCCCCAAAAAGGAATAAGAACACCTTGGAGTACTGATGAAAAAAAGCTGTGGAAAATGGACTTGAGAAATGCTTTAGATTTTCCCAATTGCCATCAAAGCAGCTCTGTGAAGAGGTGATACGGAAGGAGCCATGTTTGAGCAGCAGGTCATGGACAATGGTAAAAGGATTTGTTGGAACAAGCATTGAAGCCAAGAAAAGGAAAGCTGGCATTTTAAATTTGAAACAGTTTTAATAAAAGGTTAATTCTTGTCTGTGCCAATAGATGAAATTCAGCAGAACATCAAAGGAAGCTTTACTGTCAAGTGGAGATAAGGAGTGTGTTGCTCAACAGTCATTACACTTGCCTTTACTTCAGGGCGAAATTGTCATTTCTAGTAATATTCTTGTATTTTTAATAAGGGTTTTGTCTATGAACTTTACCTTATCTTTGTTTGTGCACACAGTTAGATAGAGATATAGTGAAATTGTCAACATTTTGTCCTGAATGTCTGTGATTTTTGTGATGTGTAACTTGCTCTTTTTTTAATTCCATAGTCTGGTGTTGTTTATGTGATACAGTTACTGACTAACTATATAAAGAATATAATCACAGGCATAAAGTCAAAGTCAAGAAAAGTTTATTATATGACACTGTTACATTCACTGTTGGTTTTATAATCAAATTTATTTATGTAATTAATTATTTAGCTCATTAGAGCTAGAAGTTAGTGAAACTCTGCTCAAAAGTAAAAGATTTTTGACTTACAGGTCAAGGTCACAAGTTGCGGCTTGTGGGATCTTTTTACTAGCTTTAATCATAAATTTTTTTCTAAATTCATTCACACAGATATCAAGTATCAGACTTAAATATTAAAGGAGTAAATACATTATTTTATTTAAAGTTTAAGGTCACCTTCAAGTTTTTCTACAAATAGCAATTTCACATTATGGAACATGATTGATAATAGATTTCAAAGTAAATTTTACAATTATTATTCAGTATAAATATACATGTACATACTTTACAGAACAAAATGCATGTGTCACTCCATGTTAAACTGAAATAGAAAATCCAGAAGTGAAATTTTACTTTCTTAGAGAATATAGAAGTGGGATTGTGAACAGTGAGCAGAACTTGATAGGGGTGTAAATTCAGTTACAGTAAACTCCACTTGTAATGACACCACTTATAGCGATATATAGCTTGTAATGATACTGTGACATAGCCTTCTAAATTTCAATTGCTTACACTACGATGTTACAATATCGCTTGTAGCGATAATTTGGATGTAACGATTACTTTTTCGGGTCCTGAGCGAATTTTTTTCTCTTTTAATCAGATATTTAACGGTTTAGGACATGACTTTGAATGTGCGATAATGACCATCGCTCAAAGGATTACGGGGTAATCGATCAAATTATTACACAAACAGTTTATTGAATAAAGGTATTTCACGCAGTCAGGTGTATTAGCGGTATCGAGCAAAAACACTATTTGAGTAAAATTTGAATGAATGTGAACAAATAAACAAACAATTCTTGACTGCATTAATTTTTTGTGTCAGTGTGTTTGTCCTCATTGTAAGGTGCATAATGACCTCATTGTTTGGTGATTGCTGTCCTCACTTTGCAGTCAGAAGATGCACTTTTTTGTTACGAGATGTTAACAGTGATAGAGATCATTTGCAGGAAGTGCAATATTAAAGAACCATAAGTACCTTACCCAGTTTTTAAGTTACCTCCCTTCCTAGTATGAAACTGTGCTTATTCAGAATCAGAAGGGAACTCCAAAATGATTTAAGTGAATTACTTGAAATTACACACAGTGATAGAGGGTGCTATAACTCCAGCTTGCACCAGTTATGAATTAGCTGTTTTTATAATGTAGGAATTTAACTCGAAAACAATTAAATAAATTGAGTTTCACAGAAGCCAGTTTCATTCTTGTATTCCATGGATGCATATGCGCAACAAGACTACATTGGAACTAGAAAAAAAATTTTTTATCAACTTGCGCACTGGTAGAGCTTAGTTATGGCACTTGACTTTGTGACAATTTGTCTATATAGACACCATGTCCTAGGCCACTTACGTAAATACATGTATTAAGACCTTGTCAGTAATTTACAAATTGTATTTGCACTGCTTATTGGAATATTTACAAAAACCTTTGACTGACAGTTCCAGTTTCATTTAAGTTACGCTTATAAAACAGGTGTGGCTTCTTTGATACATGTATCAAAATTAGTCTTGTTTTCATTTTTAGCTCGACTATTCGGAAAATTTGGAGAGCTATTACAGTCATGTTGGCGTCGGCGTTGCAGCTTTGGTTAAAGTTTTGCATGCAATGTATTATCATGCACATATCTAGGTAACCACTTATGATATTGACTTGAAACTTTGTTCATGTCTTTAGGGTTGTCACACAGTCAAGTCAGATAAATCTTGTATAAATTTAGTACAAATTATAACCCTTGTTTGACTTTGAAAACTTTGTTAAAGTTTTGCATGCAATGTATTATCATGCACATACTTCAGTAACCACTTATGATATTGACTTGAAACTTCATTAATGTCTTTAGGGTTGTCACACAGTCAAGTCAGATAACTCTTGTATGAATTTAGTACAAATTATGGCCCTTGTTTGACTTTGAAAATTTGGTTAAAGTTTTGCATGCAAGGTACATTCATGCACATACTTCAGTAACCACTTATGGTAGTTATATCAAACTTAGCAATAGTGTTCAGAAGTACAATTAATTTACCAAAAAATAAATATATAGTGATAGATTTTGACTTTTTTATGATTCAACTTTTCTAGCTTATACTAGAGTCAGCAGAATTTTGTATTGCTGTTATACTGATAAAAGTTTTGTTTTATTAGCAAGCACCCTCAATAGTGACTTTTGGGCCTTTTGCGAGCGTGCTGTCTTAAGAAAAACCCCTTTTAATATGTTCTGGTATAGGTTTACTTCAGGCAGCACCAAATGTTTCAAACGATTCCTTGTTTCAGTCTATGTTGTTTTAACACCAAAATTATTACAGCTACAGACATGAAACCTAACAGATTTTTCAAGTTGTGCAACTAGATTTTGTATGAAATTGCTCACCATTAGAACAGAATTATGGCCCTTTACTTTAGCAGAAGCTGGCAATTTTCAACTAAGTGTATTAGTTGGATTCTGAAAACAGCATGGAAGTATTAATCAGCATTTGCAGCTGTGAACCTTTGACTGCATCCAGTAAAAAACAGGAATATGGCCCTGTAAATAGCAACAAAATATATTATTACACTATAGTTTTGATGATGGTTATCACATTTTCAGAATGCCATAGAGACAATGACAGGATCGGGAACTGGTGAATTGCAAGCATAGTTCTGGTTGGTTTGTCATGACCATGACCCCTATTGCTTTTTGGGTCAAAAGTCAAGGTCAAAGTGATCTTGAACAGTAAAATGGTTTCCGATCTATAACTCTAGAACATTTTGGGACGAGAACCCTCGAACATTGTAGTAAGGTTGGCTGTTACTGGTAAATAACCTGCAGTTTTTTTAGGTCAGTTGATAAAAGTCAAGGTCAGAGTGAACTTGAACACAATGATTTTTTATCAAAAGCATGATACTGTTTAAGCATAGAATCCTCTTACTAGATAGGGACATTGACTATGACCAGTAGATGACCTGTTTTGATTTTGATGTCAGGGTTAAAGGTCAAGTTCACAGTCACCTTGAATATTAAAACTGTCATTTGAGTAGTAAATAGTAAGATAATCATTAGGTTGCCAGCAATAGTGTTGTCATCATGCTGGTAATATTTGTTTTACAAACATTGGGACATAGGTCAAGGTCATTGTGATCGTTATTCTTGAACAATTCTCAGTGGCCATGCGTCTTTCAACATGATAGCTGTGACTTTGTCGGCAGTTGATAACCCCTACTTATTATGGAGTCACTCAGTTCTTATGCATATTATCATAAACCAGTCCAAAGAAGCAGAATTTATTGTATACCATTGATCTGGGGTATATGTTTATAGAGCTTTTATTTTTTTTATTAAAGATCTACAATCAATTTTTCCTTACATTTACACAGAATCAGTGGATATTTAAACATAATATCCCTTTTCCATGATCATACTAAGAGTTTCTAATTGTGAGACATGTATGGAAATAAGTTATGTTTTGAATTATTTGTTATTCATGACACACATACCTGTCTATCCTACAGGGTTAAGTGGTGAGAGACATACGTTTTTGTTTTGTGAAAAACAACCTCTGGTTTTTTGTGTGAATGTGTGTGTGTCCTCATTGTAAGGTGCATAATGACCTCAGTGTCTGGTGAATGCTGTCCTCACTTGACAGTAAGAAGACACACTTTTATATTATTAGATATTTTTTAACAAGTGGAATTATTATAAGTTTTTGATGGACATGTCTTGTCAAAACTAGTTGCCTTTGAAAACGTTTCTCAATACTGACACTTTCTTTTTCTTTACTGTGGACTACTAGAAACATTTCTGATGATTAAAAACTGTGTTGCTCATTTATAAACTGCAAATAATTCTTATACCAATTTCTCCAAATTTTGGTGACAGTAATATTACACAGTGTTCAGTAGTTCTAATATATGTCTCTGATAACAGATTTAAAATGTATTTTGCAGTTCTTTGTTTACCTAATAAAATAAACACTTTAATTCTGAGTTTGACTATTTGTTTTCAGTTTAGTTATTTCCTAACAGTGGTAAACTGGTTTGGATATACATGTGACTGCATGATTTTGTCAGTTGCTGTCCGTCTACACTTTAGTATTAATGTCAATGGTTATAAACCAAATTTGTTTAATAGCTGTGGACAAATGTTTACCATGATCAGAGACGATTTGTCGTATGAGAAATCTAGATTTCTTACTCCATGGTTGAGATCATTTCTTAGAGATACACATGTATCAATACTTTGCAAAACAGGTTTTCTCAGCCTAGATTAATCAATCAATAGACGCCATGATCAAATCACTAATGGGTTATGAGAGAGAGCCAGCAATCTTCATTACTGGAACTAATTTACAGCTGAGTGGCATCAGGTACCTGGCCCAAGGACTCGCCTCTAATGGCCTGGTCGGGGATCAAACTTTTGGTCCTTCAAGTTACTAAGCTAATGCTGTAGCTTCTGCACCACTGAGGCCCAATGGGCTGGCTTAACATTTTGCCAGTGAACATCGATTCTGGGCGGTAATATAAAACAAAATCAGGTTGGTGTTTTCCATTAAAAGTGAGATATGCATTTTGGGAAAACTACGATTCTACTATACTTTTTAGCACGAAGTGCTCAAGGTAAGCTATTATGATGGCCTGGTGTCCGTCTTCTATCCTCTGTCCGCACTTAACATTGTGTATGCAATAGATGCTGCATTTTTCACTGGATCTTCATGAAATTTGACCATAATGACATCTAGGTCAAGTTCGAATTTAGGTCATCTGGGGTTAACAACTAGGGCACCATGTCAAATCATAGAAAAACCTAGTGTATGCAATAGGTTGCACTTTTCATTTGATCTTCATGAAACTTGGTCAGAATTATTATGCGAGTCCAGAAAGCGTCTTTTTCAGTACAGGAAAGAGAAAGAAGTCACTGGCGAGAATCATCCCGGGGGAAGCTGCAATTTTTGGACTTGTTGGTCCCACAGAAGAAACAGCTGCACAATATTACTATTGTGTGCAGATACAGTACATTGTCATGAATAAGACAGATACCAGTGGTCGAAGTTTTATGTTATCTTTTCTCACTGATTTCAATACCCTATCTCTATAAAACTTCCAGTAACATATCTGCCAGGTACACTAGGTATTTGCAAAATAGGACTTTCGAAATTGAAGTTGTCAGGCGCATAGCCTACCATACTCATTTACTCACTTGAGTAAAATTTAGCATGAAAGGTTTAAGAAATGAAAGTCTTAAAAACTCGAAAAATGCAATGAAAATTGGAGCCTCCGGGTGATGGGGGTGTAGGCCTCCATTATACAGGTACGTTTTAAATCTAAAATTTTAAAATCTAGGGTAGACAGTTTGTAGATTTTGGTCTTATAAACTTTGTTTTGTTTATCATAAGTCGTACGCTGTATACAACATTAATTATTGCTTCAGATTTAAAAAAAAACATCGACTGAATTGAATAGTACTGCAGTAATGTTATTTCACCATATATAAACTTTCGATCTGACAAACTTTGCGTCGCTCACACATGTCAATAGGTTCCAGTCAGGAAACAT
This sequence comes from Saxidomus purpurata, assembly GCA_022818135.1. Lineage (NCBI taxonomy): Eukaryota > Metazoa > Mollusca > Bivalvia > Venerida > Veneridae > Saxidomus > Saxidomus purpurata. Next base: position 54,299,913 of record JAFMSR010000008.1, on the reverse strand, counting down.
GAGAAAGTTTAACAGTCGCTGGCACATTGGGAACGGATGGTTTCGATTTTCCACATCAAAGGATGGTGTGTACTGTGCCCCTTGCCGGCTGTTTGTTTGGGAGAAAAATCAAAAGTCCTTATAGCAACGCCTCTTATGGACTGGAGTAACATTTCCAAAACTATAGGTATATTATGGCCAACTTAACTATTCATTTTCAAATGTAATTTTGCACACACTAAAAAAATATTGACTGAAAACAGTGTTATGTTCACGCGATGTATCTGCCATCGGATGTAATATATAGGAAACTAGCACCCTTTCACAGTTACTGTCTAATATAGGTTTATTGTAGGCAAATAAAACATTCTTAGGAATGGAACATTATCTGGAACTAGTATCATCCTGTAGTTAGTTCATGCATTGAGTATAAAGAAAGAAGATGGAATGCTGGGAAGAAATATTCATCAATTAGAAACAATTTTTTTTTTCACGGAAACCAAAATAGAAGCACTCAGTGGTTCTCAGAAACGGTAATTAATATTGCAGGAAGGTGCGTAGCTAGGTTCTTTATTATGTGCAGGCACAACATGTGGGGGGAGTCCAGGGGCATGCTCCCCCATGAGTAATTTGACCTTAAATAGTGTAACTATTTGTTGATGGTGCATATTGAAAAATTCGGACAAAATATACACAGAATACAGAGAACTGCGGAATCTTACCACTATTGAAATTCTATCATGACATATATGATGTAGTTTTCATGACTATACATTATTTCTACTTTTGAAAATTGTGTGCAGGCCCGGACCTTTTGGCCTTAATGGAAGCTACGCCGCTGGCAAGGTCACTGTTCATGAAAAACGATATACATGTAATGTACACGGCCGGTGTAAATAGTGCTCAGTTTAATCCAGATGTAGGTGAGAAATGCCTTGGGGGAGAAATGACTAGGGGAGAAACATCTTGGGGGAGAAATGACTAGGGGAGAAACGACTAGGGTGTTAAAAATCAGATTACCGTAGATATTAGTTAATGGCCCCATTGAATATGGACCCCAATAATCAATTTTCAACGTTGAAAATGTACCCGACTAAATTGCAACCGTTACGATAAATTTGGACCAAATAGTTAGCGTAAAAGTTTGATCAGTCGAGGCAAAAGTAGTTTACAGGCAAATCGAATTGACCGAAACGACCAGACAACACGGGATACGCTCTACAGAATCTTCCTCTCTTGGCATCGGGCCAGAAAAACCAAGAACTGAAGAGAGACAAATTGATGGAGCTAATGTACCGGCAAATTCTGTGTCTGAATTCTGGAAGAGAAATATGTTCATTCCTTTTCTTGACCATATGCTATCTGATATCCTGAACGTCTGCTGAATAAAAACAATCGCTTTTATGCCCAATATGTAATTCCTTCTCAGTTCACTATCGCAACAATGTTTTAGGAATATCAATCAGACCTTACCACGAATCGTGAAGGATTTTCGCAGGAAGTTAGACGGTGGAAGACAAGGTGGCAAGATGTAACACCAGAAATGGCAACATCATCACTGGATAAGGCTGTTGCTGCGGCTTCGATAGACCTGTACTCGAATATTCGGATGTGCCTCACCATCTTGTTGGCCATGCCAGTGAACACTGCTACTGCTGAGCGATCTTTCAGCACCATGCGTCGTGTCAAAACCTATCTCCGCAACACCATGACAACGAAGCATCTCTCCGGCCTAGGTCTCCTCAATATATACAAAGAGAAAGAGATTGATGCTGAAATGGTGGTTGAAGAATTCGCGAGACCCAAGCCAATGCGACTTGCGCTTATATTCAAAGTATAACCATCGTAGACTCAAGTCTATACCATGACAAGTCCATTATATTGGAATATTTGTTACGTGATGATTAAAAAGTTGATAAATTGGGTCAGTGAACGAATGCAGTTTTGTTTATTATTTCCTTTCAAAAAATCACCAGAAGCCACCATTAATATTGCATTTTTCAAAAGATTTCAGGGGGGACCCCCGTACCCTCCTTACAAACCCACTCTGTGAGTAACTCTCATTACGTTCACGCTACGCCCCTGGTCGTACATAGAACCCGTTTAGAACCTCGAGTTCGTTTTGTTATGTCGGTCTTTCTTGTCCTTTCCTTGGCCACTTTTTATTATTTACCCGTCTTTGAGGTTCGAAATAATAGAGCCACGTTTCATCACCTGTGAGGAGCTCATTTAGTCTTTTTTCACCAACATTTTTGAACACCTTCAAATTCACAGTTAAACTATGCGGAAAACCACAAACATGTTGTTCTAACCTTTAGTAATCTAACCTTTCTAGGGAAGATAATGTTCAGTTATATAATCAGATCATTTTTTTGTTAAAGTTGTTTCTAATTTCAACTCTACATTTTCTTACTACTGTTATCTTTATTTCCACACAAAAACGGAAACTGAGTTTACATATAGCAAGTTTCTTGTACAAGACATTAAGATAAGTCAAAGTTATGGCTTGTACAACTTGATCAACTTTGTCCTTTGACCAAGCCATTGTGTACAAAATTTAAAATACCTCTCCCACGTCTGTTTTTCCCATTTAACACTTCTTACTAGTAATTTGACACCCAAGAAATTGTGAAAAAAATAGAACAGGCTCTATTCTCGTGTAAGAAAATATTATGTCATATTATGTCACATAAATTGACAAAAGTTGCTCAATTGTGGGTGTTTACATATGAAAAATTCTTTTACAAGGCATAAATAGTACTTATCTTATTGTTTTGTACAAGAAACTTGTTATATGTAAACCCCCACTTAGTAATGATGGATCCTGGCATACTCATATTTCAAATATTATCTTGGGGTCAATGAGAATGCTTAAATTAAAAATGAAACATAAATCACTTAATCAGATTTATATAACCTACCTAAGACCACATTTAGAGTACGCTTCTATAGTTTGGGATAACTGTACCAAGAACGAGAAAAATAGTTTTCGAAAAGATACAATATGATGCGGCAAGAATCGTCACTGGTTTGACCAGATCTGTCTCAATCGACAAGCTTCTCCAATAAATTGGTTGGGTTTCACTTTCCGATAGAAGGGCCATGCAAAGGTCGATTCTTGTATACAAATATAAACATGGTATTCTTCCCCAGTATCTAAATGAACTATTTCCACCAATTGTTGCCGATGTGAATCCATACCTCCTAAGAAACAATAACAATTTTGCGACACTACCAAGACGATTAGAAATATACGCTAAATCTGTATTCACTTTATCCTTTTACTCCAGGAAAACCCAGAAAAACCAAAAAGCAAGTAACTACATGTACTAATAGTTAGCACCTCAGCAGGATTCCTAATTATACCCTGGCAGTGACCCCATATTCTTCACGTGTATTATCTTCACACATCTGTTTGGGTCAAGCTTATCAGATACAGAGCATTATAACCTTTATTCTATGAATCACAAGAAAGTCTACGTGAAGTTAAAAACGAGTATTTATTTCATTATAATTCAAGCTCTTTTTCCTTTAATGTAATGATTACTAAGTAATACAAGAAATGAAGGAAAACAATTAATTTGTACTAAACTATTTCAACTATTTCTCTTTTTTGCAGACAGAAAAAGGTGCTATTTACTATCAGTTCTGCTAGAGAAATCACAAATACAATGAAAATCTAATTAAGTCTGCACATTTTACACACAAACAACAAAGTATAATCAAACTGCCTGTAAAGTAACAATGATGCGGTCTTGGTTCAAAATGCCTTTCTTATTTTTGGTGCTGTCTACAGATAGTACAATACATTGAATATGGGCACTATAAATTTGATATCAATCATAATCACATTGTACTGATGTCAGCTATGTTTAATTAAATTAATGGTGCAAATTTCACTATCAGCTGAACAGTATGTATTTGAAAATTACCTTCTATGCACATAAATTAATTTAATAACCATTGGGATCTATATGTTACTTTTAGTTGATGTATTCTCATTTGCACATGCTCTTACAAAAACGTCCGATATCCATGGAAATTACTCAGGTTATGCACATAACAAGTCCGACAGAGAAAAGTAACCAATTGTCGTGCACTGTTATGGAAGTCGAAACAACATAGTTTTGTCATCCAAAATAATTATACTACAATTTATTTCATAATTATAAGAGTAGACTTATACTTTATATTCAAAAGTCATAGACATGAACATGTTAACTTCCTAAGTAAATTTAAAATTATTCTGGGTTTGTTTTTAAAGTAGGAATTCCTTTAACTTATGCAAAGAAAAAAAACTTGATTAAATCCAATATACAATCCCGGGGCCCTGCCTGGGCATGATTTGAACCAACACATCACGTATAACATTGCTACAGAATAAAACAATGTCCGCTATATACATGTATTCGCCAGGCCTGTGTTCACTGTTATGAATTAATCTGATAATTATAAGAGTATAAACTTATACTTTGTGTTTTGGAGTCATAGATATGAACAAAAATTAACTGGAATCAGATAAACAAACAATTCCTTGTTATATTTGCAGAGCAAGAAATAAAATTATATATAAAAAAGGCCCCGATGAATATTAACAGATATTTTGAAAAGTCATCACTTCATCGAATAACATTTAAAAAAAACAATAATGATCATTATAGATTACAATAAACTTTCATATTGTAAAAGATTAAATTCATTCATGAAGAAAAGAAACAAATCTCAAACAAGAATGAAAGTTCCTTTCTTCAACATTTGTCAATGTAAATTTTTTTAATTGAAAGATATTTTTGCAATCACAAAAAAAAAGTATTCACTATTTGCATGTATGTATTTTTGCACTATGCACCTTCAGGATTTGGAAATTGATATAACATTTAGGCTTATCAACCATCAAACAATAAACAGAGTCTGCAAAGTCTGGTGGTCAGTGTTTATGTAATTAATAGCTCCCATGCTGTGCAGATATGATTCCTCTACCTGTATCAGCATTCATTGCTAGGAGTAAAATGTTACATTGTATTACCAACTGCACTGAAGTTATGGGTGGACTTGAAGGGAATATCCGTAACATAGATACACTTTCTGCGTTCAAATCTCGTCGTAAAGAGAACTATAAACCTCCGGAAATTGAACAGAACAGATATATCATGCGAGAATTATCAACTTAGGCGCTGATTTGTTTAACAACCACTTGAGAATCAATCCAAACTGTGTGTGTGGCCATTCTTATGAAAATGCTGAACATTACTTCTTTCGCTGTCCTCTTTTTACCAATCAGAGGATTATTCTATTCAAAAATTGCGGTTTGGAATAAGAACACGTACTGACGAAGACAATGAAAAGATACTTTGATTCAATTTTTTTTTTCAATTTTTTTTCTTAATTAATTTCCTATTCATGTACATTACTCAAGTCCAACATGATGTTTTACTTTGTTTACACTTCTGTGATTTGTACTTCATGTGGAGCGAGCCGTAAGCTGATGTTGGTATAACTCGTGGCCCAATCCATTTGTAAATATGTTAATATTGTAAATTTGTCATTAGTTTTGTGTTTATTTATAACATTGTACAATAAAATATTATTAAATTAACACATCAAACAGAAATGAATGACCTGCAAAATGTACGAAACTAGTCAGATTTTGTCAGGTACTACTGTCTCGAACATATACAATCCAAAAAAACTGTCTTGAACACGTCTCGAGTTGCAAACAAATTCAACATGCTTTCAGAATGCATGATTATAGTTTACACTGACCACAAACTTCCGTTATACATAAACATATGTCACAGATGACATTTTATCACGATCCCAACGGGACAGACGCATAGGAAATGAATATTCGTTCCGCGGCCACCGTGTCGTTCAAACTGGAAGATTTTCTCTCAACAGTATTAGTTTCTGTATTTGAGAAAAAGAAAAAAATCATGGGTTACCGGGTACTTCAAAGTCCATCCTGGAAAACCGGCAAATTTTTGTTTCACATCGCAAATAATGCAAAACTAACAAAGCAGATCGATATTTCCACATTCTCAACCTTCCCAATTTAGGAATGATGCGTATTTCAAAACATGTTTGTGTCCCATACTATGTCTCAGTCTTTCCTCAAGAACCCAAAATCGTGAACTATTTTGGTAAAAAGTGGAAATCTTGCGTATCTTACAACTCACGATACTGCAACTTGTTGGCATGTAGCAAGTGATAGCAGATACAACAAATGTTGTTTCCGTTTTTTCTGGCTCGTCCCCATTGTGGGATTGTCTTCAAAATAGCAAAGAAACCCGAAGCTTTTAAATACATTGTACATGACTGTGCTGCCTGAATGTTACATACTTAGATTATGGATACAAGTAGCAGAGTTTATATCACGTTTATATAATTTTATCCTACTTTAATCACCAGGAAACAGTGACAGTTCTACCCCTATAATTAAAATCCCGTCACAATGATATCGCCGTGTCTTACCGTCCTACTTTAGATACCATGCTGCTATCCTATTATAGTTCCATTTTAGAGAATTCCTTCTTCCGATTCAAGAAGACCGCATTCACTTGATCCTGGATCAGTTGTTGAAGATACCACTCGACCTACTCACTCGGGTCCTTGACGTTCTTACTGTTATTATTCAGCCAAGAGGTAGTCGAGCACTCAATATTTTTCGCATAATCACAATTCAGCCATCGCACAGTTCTTTAAAAGAAGATGAACAGAGCGATGACTATAACGGAACAGCGTACAGTTCGGTCACACCATGGTAACTAAATCGGGGTCATTTGCCTGACTCACGACAGATGTTTGGTACATGAGTGAACAAACAGCTATGCTGTTTCAATAAGGATTTCTGTATATCCAAAAACATACGAATAAATAGCACTTTACAACAGAGACTCGTGTAACTCTAGCATTATATCACTCCTACTTGTGTCCATTCACAGCTCCTTTATCGCCTTATCTTATATAATAACTCCTCCGTATATGCGGTGTGACAATACAAGAAATATAACTTTTACACCGAAAAGTCTGATTTGTTATCCCTTTAAAACAGTGCAGCCATATTAACTTACTTTTATTTAATGTACTTGTGAAGTTATAAATTTTCTTTCTTTTATTTCAGTGGCAAACGGCAAATGGCATAGTACCTGCCAAGTCAAAGTTAAAAATGTGCAGGTCGGAGTTTAGAGCGAGCATAATAGAACCCCACAATATGAATATGGGAAACAACACAGAAGTAAAATCAAAACACAAAGCCTGCGGATTTGGTTATAATAGTTACAAGGTGTGGTGGGGATACATCAAATCCCGTTATTCATAGAGGAGAAAACAAATAATTTACTCTTTTTATATTAGAAAATGGATGTTAAACAGACAACTTTCCTTTAACATATTTGTTTTCCTTTAGTGTTTGTTCTTGCAAGGCTGAACTGTATACTACTTGAAATATACGGAAAGGTAAAAGGTACGCACATATAATATTTTTCAGTTTTGAAGACGGAAGGGGTGGGGAATTAATGATCATTTTTCTTTAGCATTTGGAAGAACAGGCCGATGAAATGCTGTACTGTTTGTAACCATAACATCATTTTGGTAGGAAACTCTATTTCTCCGTGCCGAATAATCAAGATAATTCGTATGATGAACATACGAGTTTTAAGTCATTCATTTACGATCACCTTACATGTATGAGTCATTTACCGTCGGAAATGAACGTTATACTGATTATAGCCGTAACGTTACTCAGTTTCCAATTCAGGCTGAGGTCTGGAAATGTCTGCATTAATCTGGCACGATAACGGACTGGTCTTGTAGCCACGTGTTACAACGCAAATAATATGCGTTTCCTTTTCCTTTCTGTGTAATAACGTCAAACATAACAAGACAAGCTAGTCTGCGGCCCGTTGTAATATTTCTACATGTATATATATTAAAGCATCATGAAAATGTTATCACTTTTTATCTGTAATTGTTTCTTTCAAATTTAAAGTATTTTGTTCACGCGGAATTTTACGACTTGTATACATGTTAAGTCATGCTTATACCAAAACCAGAATTGCTATAATCGCCCCGGCATATAGATTTTGGAAAGTGTATAGATTAGGCGCTATCTCAAAACACCCTCGCCTAAGCAAACTATCCAAAGTAATATAGTACTGCACAGCAGAGGGAGAACAATTCGTACTAGTAGACCTTACCATTTTAAAACAAAAAAAAGATGTAATACGTCCAATATACATTTGTATATTAAGTAAATTCGTCAAATTTAGACCAAGAAAGAGGTCATACAATATGTAAATTCTGTTTAATATACATAAAGTCTTTTCACTACAGTTGAAAATTATAAAGTGGCTGACCTTCTCGGTTTTTTTTGCATCTAAGACACACTTCAAATGGCTGTTGATTTGACAAAACATTTTAAAATTTAACTTCATCGTCAATCAAAAGTATTGACGACGGTCGAAAAATGTCATGTGCTGCACGTTAAGTGATTGCCACAAATTTAAGAAGGTAAACATGAAACATTTTCTCGGATAAAGTCTACTGTCGATATTCACAAAATCCGGCAATACTAAAAAGGAAACAAAGAAAGACGCATTACATGAGTAGACAAAGCATACGCTACATGGAAATTATTATTCCTGACAGACAGAAAAGCCAAGTTTTAGTCGTTTGCTTTACTACTGCCAGCTGTTGACAAGTTGCCCATCTCAACTACACGGTAACTTAGGTCTGATATTAGGCCCTTTATTGTAAAAAAACGTATCTTCATTATAATGGATACTCTAATGCGTCGATATAACCTACTGCAACTCCGCAATTATTGCAACTCTACAGTGTCATCAAAGTGGACATGTTGCTAGACTTCAAACTTGAGCTACAAAAATGTGTATTGTTCGAATCAGGGCTGTATAAAATGGAATGGTAACTATGATGTTTATCGCTGTTACCTTTTACTTTTGCCGGATCTCACAAGTGTTGTCATTAGATTAAATCAAGTAAACTCTTTAAAGCTGACCATCTAAAATGAGTGGTTATCTTTCTTATTGCTATTCCACGCTATTTCGAATGTAGCTTCCCGGAGAGCTGTGTGTGTATTTGAAGCATTCATTCACTGTAAATGGATACAGCTCAGTTGTTGAAAATGGAGGTCTATTATACGAAACAACACTTTACCTCTGATCCGAATACAGTTCCTCATCCACCTGGTGCAATATAGACATCAGATAATTCATTAATTATCAGATCTACAAGGTGGCATTTTTATTTATATCTTCATGCTGTTTCTCCGATTATAGTGCATTTTAAGTGTTTTGCTTATTTCAAAATTCAAGTGACTGCAGTCACTTGAATGTATGTAACAACTCGAACTCTAGGCAAACTGGTTCGAGTTTTGACTTTAGCTCTAAAGCATCTTGCCTACCGGACAAGTCTTTATATGAATTAACTTAATTTCAATATATTTTATGAGAAACTCACCAACAAATGTTTGAACTGTTTGTCGTTGCCATTCATATTGTGAGGGGAACCTTACCACAATGTCTTACGGTATTTCTTACTGCTTAACCCTAACATCGCCGGCGAACGATATCATACCGAAGTATGGCATTCATATATATTTTCGTAAAACTTACTGTGTCAGAAACTCATCGAAGTATGTATATTAAACCTAAATGAAACTAAGAAATGTTTTCTTTTGCCAAACATGACGGTATTTTGCTGGAAAAAAATGCTATAACATTATACTCATAACCGAGGACGTTAATAATTTATTTTTAAGATGGTTAAAAAAGTGAAAATGACCCTAATATTAAATATCATAACGAACTTCCTAAACAGAATACAGGATCATTTAAATAATGGAAGAAAGGCGAAGTTATTTCTTTGAAAGTCTTCCGCAGTAAGTCATATTTAAAAGACGTGTTTCGTATTGCAAAACTACAAATGTGCTGCGTTATTCTCGTTACTCGCTCGTAATATATCAGTAGTTAATATTCACTGAAGTTTCGATTTACCGATATCCTGAAGTAAAATATTATAAGAGTGCATCATGTCCCCAATGTAGGGATGCGAACTCCCTAAACGGTTGTCCATTACCATCAGTGTGTCAGTGAGAGGTAAACGTCCCCGAAGGTTGAGTTAGTGTGTCAGTGTCAGAAAAATGTCCCCGAAGTACGGTACTGTCCTCAGTTTGTCAGTGCAAGTAATTGACCCCAAAGGACGGTGGGGTCCTCAGTGTGTAAGTGTGAGAAAAAAGTCCCCGGAGTACGGTACTGTCCTCAGTTTGTCAGTGCAGGTAATTGACCCCAAAGGACGGTGGGGTCCTCAGTGTGTCAGTGTGAGAAAAATGTCCCCGCTGTTTCGTGAAATATCAAGCGATAAAGTTTACGATATATAGACAAAATAAATATCAAAATCTGTCAAATGAGACATGGCAGGTATCGTAACGAAGTTTGAAGGCTGTAGAATAAGTGGAAAGTGGTGTCCTCATTTGAAGGTGGAAATCACGTGTCCTCATTCTACACCATATACCAGTATGTGTGTGTGTGTGTGTGTGTGTGTGTGTGTGTGTGTGTGTGTGTGTGTGTGTGTGTGTGTGTGTGTGTGTGTGTGTGTGTGTGTGTGTGTGTGTGTGTGTGTGTGTGTGTGTGTGTGTGTGTGTGTGTGTGTGTGTGTGTGTGTGTGTGTGTGTGTGTGTGTGTGTGTGTGTGTGTGTGTGTGTGTGTGTGTGTGTGTGTGTGTTTTTTTTTTTTTTTTTTTTTTTTTTTTTTTTTTTTTTTTTTTTTTTTTTTTTTTTTTTTTTTTTTTTTTTTTTTTTTTTTTTTTTTTTTTTTTTTTTTTTTTTTTTTTTTTTTTTTTTTTTTTTTTTTTTTTTTTATTTAAAAATTATTATTTTTTTTTTTTTTTTTGCATCAAAGAATATCAAAATATCAATGAAATATGTCAAATAGTCAATACCAGTTATGTCTCTATTAAATTGTTAGGTTGCTTATAAATACATTTGTTCTGAACACATAAACTTTCCACTCAAAAAAAAACAGATTTTTTTTTCATATAGTAGAAAATAATAACTTTTAGTGAACTAATGACATGCTTAACCAAATTTTACCTCCATTTTGATTTCCACAATCCAAAATGCCGATCAGGTGAAAACTTGGTAAGTCCAGCCATGTTCAGAATCTTGTGATACAAGCCTTAAATGAAGACAGTTGAGGAAGAATTGCATATGAATTATTACTTTTTATCTTAAAAATCACAACATGATGCATTCTTATGAATATTATTATACGCTTTAGGACTCTTCAGCCGGTAGGAGAAGTTATTAAAATGTATTAACTTGTTACAATTTTATTCTGACATCTTACATTGATTGTTTGAAACAAAATAACTATTTTAAAAATCGCGAAGGAAGTTGAAGTTCGCGCTAAAATTGGCCCTTTTTATTAAAATAACTGTTTAAAATGTGACAAAATAATGACGCTCCCCAGACCGGTGTTTACAATATCTTATACCAAGAGAAAAGATCCGCCTAGACCAGACCAAATCGACTTTTTAAAGGTTGGCGTGGCAGTGTAACAGGAAAGCAACAACAACGATGAACATGAGCACTCTTTCAGAAACGAAGTAGGTATGCATAAGTTAATATTTTCATACCCGAAATAAATATCGATTTCAGCTTGTTTTGTTAGATTTAGCAGCAATTTCGGATTATCGTTTATTCGGATACTTCACTCACGTGTCAATGCACTGGAAAAAATAAAATGGTACCTGTGAGTTTAATGTGCTTCTTATTTAATATTGACACGGAGGACCCATTTTTGCAATTCACAGGTCAAGTTTTATAAATTAAATAGTAAACAGATGGACTGCACCCCACCACTAGGGTCTGGTTAATTTAACAGTTTAACAGGCCTGTTTAATGGGTCACAATACACCTGTACTATAATATTATTTATTTTTGACCAATGATAATGTATATATTTTACATGTAGTATATTTATTATATATAGTGTAAGTGTAGTTACCCAAGAGCCGGATATTCTCATCTGTAAGTGCATCCAGTGATAGATTATTTTCTTGCAAACCATATTCGATTAATAGTAGCAGAAATAAAATAAAAGTAATGACTTATATTTACGGTCTATTTTCTTGTAGTAATGTATAAATTTACACATTCATTCATAAAAGTAGTTATTTCTGACATCATCAAGTCATCTTATACCAGGGGATGTAAAATGAGATTTTCCAGCACTGGTAAAAACTGCAGATATCCCGAACTGGTATGCATGAATAACTTATCCGACAGCTAGTACTGCAGTATCAACATCTAGCAGTAGTCACATTTGAAAATAAATTGTACCTTATTGACCACTGTGGTTACATTTCCAACATTTCCTGTAATTCAACAGGCATAATTTTAAGAAATGGTTGCATTTGACATCACTACTTACAGTCTGTAAATAAATTAGCTTTACACTCCTGCAGCATATAGCAAAATAATAGTTTGACTTCACATAAGATGTTTTGTTTGTATAAAATCTTTGGGATTGAACACCAGCATCCATTTATATTTTCAGCTCTGAAGAACAGCTGTCATGTATAGACCTCTGCAGGCAGAAGATACAGTATGTTGTTCAGAGTATAGAGAATGGACGCACTCTAAACATTACCACAGAACTACAAGATGTTCTAACTTTTTATTACAGTTATCAAGATTTGTTTGTATAGGATTTGTTAATGAAGCACTTGAGATACTGGATAATTTACATTCTGAGTACAGTATTTCAGAAATAGAAATATTGTCAAGATAAGGAAGAAAAAATGATATTCCTGTTGAAACTCTACAGTGTCTTATTGTTCGGGACTTAAGGTTAGAGATATTTCAGAGTTGCTTGATGTTAGTAAGAGAACAGTTGAGAATGGAAGAATTCAATCTATCTGTCCGTCAGACTTATAGCAACTTGTTACTGGCGATCTTTGATGCTTTGCATCAATGGTTTTCTTGTCTTATTTTTTGTTCTTCAAAATATAAGAATGTATGTTCATCTTGATAAGTGTGCCTGAATACAACTTTGCAAGCATAAAAATAAAATGAATATAATTAATTTCACCATCTCAGGACTTTGAAACAAATGATATGGTACATATATGTAACTATGACAATTGATAAACAAATGAAAATAAGTAGATAATTAACAGCTATGAATGTTTTTTTTTACATATTTGATGCCACTTGACGTTTTCATGTAAATACCTTAAATAATCCAACAGATTGCATTCCAGAAGACTGGGTTGCTTTTGTTCTGCACCTATCAGCAGTCATAACTTGAAGTAATAGACTTGTCCCCAAGATCATGCTTTATCATGTTATAATGGATGTAACTAATAACTCCATTGTTCACCAGGGGTATTGTCCCAATATGTCAGGTAAAACATCTGTTTTCCTGAAAAATATAAATACAGATTAATATATTTAATGAAAAACAGTTGAATTAATGAAAGAAAATATAAGTTTCTTTTGATTATTGTCATTTTTGTATAGATTCATGTTATATAAGAACAAGATAAGATACCTAACTTGTTGAATGAAAATGGATCTTGTATGATACATGTATCATACATAATATAATAAATCTGGTTGAACTTTTTATTAAGTGTTAGCAAGGATAATACAGTAAAAGTTATAAAAATGTTTTCCTAAACATGCTTAAGAAACACAATCTTTTTTTTTTGAAATGTGTAAAGAAAGGGATGAAGTACATTGAATGGCTGCTAAATACATTGATATTGGAAAGAACTGCTCTATATTTAGGGTCTACATTTGTATTTTGGAGTAGATTTTAGTGACCCATGGTACAGAATACATGTGCCAAGTTGATAAGTTTATTGCTTCTGCACTTTTGACTGGCGGAGTTCAGAGTTGGCTTTTAACTTTAATCTAAACATGTTAAAGGCAAATAGCTGCCGAGACGTAGTGCAAGTGAATTAATATTTATATGCCCTTTGTTAGTCGTGAAGTGATAAAGTGTCCGTTTAGCAAACTTAATAGTTCATTGTTTGAATCCTGCATAGCACAAATAATTTTTCTATCTTACAAATTTATAGCACCAAAACATGTAAGTAAATAACGAATGCAGAGTATGTATGTCGTACGACCACAGTCAGATATACTCATACGGCTCTTGAAAAGCTATATGAAAGAGGCGTACAGTGCAATATTTCTTCCATGCTTACCAGCTAGCTTTTGTGAGTAATTTGTTGCGAAACTAAGCAAAGTACTGGTTCTGAGTGACAAAGGACTTTTCATATTTAAAAATACAGTGCAATTAATACTAAAGATCTGATTTAAATCTACACTTCATCATTTTGAATGTTCCACCATTATATAGTAAACAAGCGGTTGCTACACATATTAAAATTACTTCCGGGTTAACACCACACTTCAATATATATCGAAAGAAAGGCAAACTCACTGTTAAAACTATAAATTAATAACTAACCCTGAAATTTTATATCCAGAAGTTGTTAACTAAGAACATTTCGACGTTACAGCTTCAAATTAGAAACAAATTTACGCTAAACTTTTTATCCGGAAACGATGGTTTTACAAAGGGGAATAATTCCAATTGATTTTTTCTAAGGGAATTGTCTAAATTCCGTACTTACCTTCTTATCATTCATCGACTGAATGGGATCAGATACAGTTGTCTTGACATCATAGACATACTTCCCATAATTTTCATGATTCAGATAATATGGGTAACGTGTAGACTGGACGTCAGTTGTGTGCATATTTCCGCGCGCTTTATAGCGTGATTGTGACGTTACGTCATTACCTCAATACAGGACTTTCGAATTCCACGACACATCTATTTCATGAATATTGTAAAAATTAATTTAAATATCTTTATTCATACGATGTAAGTGAAGGGAACAGCTTTTGTTTTTATGTTTTAAAATTGATTTCATGTTTACGACTTTAACCGCTTTCAGGCATTTGGCGCATGCGCACAGAAGAAAGCATACCACCTTAAGGCACTATGTAATACTGTCATAGCTTTCTATCTATTTACATAAAAGATAATACCACATAAAAATTAAATCCCTTCAAACCATAACCCAAGTTTAAAAAAAATAATTATGTAAAGATACTGGTTTTTATGAGATATATTTTCGAACTTAAGATGTTTATATTAAGATAATATATATCATACACCATTTTAGATATGTAAAACCTTTGTATATGCAGAGAAAATTAAATAAATCAGAAAAGACCAGAAAGGACAATTTTCCCAACTGAAAATGTCTTTCATATTGGCAATACTTTGAATACATTTCTGAGTCGTTGGGACAAATGGGGACCGATTGCACCACTAAGACACTTCTATACAAAAACGAAAACAATCCAATTTGACCTCTTAATATTAGGGACTGACCCTTAAAACTGTGTCATCTCGAATAGGGCCATATTATTTTTCACTCGTTCACCAATCTCATTCCATTGTTTCTGTCCAAAAGTTATACTATATAATTTAGCATTTCCTTTTCAAATGCGTAGAGAACTAATTGCCTACTATCTTGCGCATTAACCTGTTTTCCCATGATTTACAAGTAATGCGACCAAAGTGGGCGTTAACTTGGTACCAAGATGGGTGGCACTTTACTGAGACACTTACCCTAAACCCTAACCCTAACCCTAGGTTCATCAAACAGTTCACGTACAAAAATTGGTTGTGCGGTGATCGAGCGGTTAAAGCTCTGGACTACTAATCCGGAGGGAGGTCCCCGGTTCAATTCTCGGCTGGGACACTTGAAATTTCAAAAACGCTTTTCAGTGTTTTCCATCTATCTGAGATGAGCTGTTTAGAAAATTAGAGATAGTCTCGCGTGTATCGGTGCTATACACCGGACATGTAAAACAAATAAGGGATCTATTCGTAAAAGAGCTAGGGTCTGGTACCCGGATTCCCTTGTTCATTGTATCTGCTTCTGTCTTTAAAAAAGGCCCACATACCAGCTTGCTCTGTATTGCGTTATCCTTGGTACTTGATACTGCGCAAAAAGTAAATACTGACACACACACACACACACACACACACAACTCGCTGTAGTAGTTATCTATCACAAATCACTGCAATAACACATTTTAAGACATGATGCTTTAAAACACGTAGCAGTGTAGACAAAGAAATGTTCTGTAAAATAAACTTTTAAAAAATCATTTTTTTGAAAGAAGGGAAACTAATTATCATTTATTTGCAGTCTTACCGGTTGAATGAAATAAGCATGATCGATAGAAAAATAAGCAATTTAAACATCAGCTTTATAAAATCAATCCAAAGATATTTCTTAAGATTCAGTAGATTTCTGTTGAATGCATTGTGAGTCTAATCCATGCATGTAGATAATAGTGAGTTTCTTATGTAGCCCTGAACACCTAATAATATGGAAAGATATCCTTATTGTAACTAATTAATTCAACAAAATTGCAATTGCGACAAACAACAATCATGTAGCCTAAGTTGGCACTTTGTAAAGATTATTCTGGTTTTGGAGGTTGATTAAAACTTTCTGATCTGTAGATAAAAATACGTGAGCATTTTAGTGACTTTTTGCTAGCACCTTTGCACTTCATTTATCTGCTTTTTGCAGCCGCCAAATTGAGAATCAAAGCTTCCTCATAATGCGTCATATATCTTGTTTACATTTTGACTCTTCGTGTTATATTCATGCTTGTTTTTCAGGCGGAGAAATGTTGTAGTTGATAGTGATTTATAATACAAAGTTGTCATATTAGCCATTAAAGCCTTAAATTGACATATTTCGACAAATGGTTTTCTAAAATATTGCTTTTGTTTATTAGTGTACGTATATCTAGCCAATTTTAAATGTATAGTTAAAAGTGTACTAGTTAGAGGGCGTGTGTCTTACAAAACTAATAAAATACATGGATCATAGAATCCATGCTAAGTTTAGATGTTTTATGCTTCTTGTCAGTGATTAATGTGTAACGTCTTGTTCTCTTTTTCCTTGTTTTGCATTATTTTAAGACTATACATGTATACTCAAATTTCCATCTGCAGATCACAATTACAAAAATGATTAAAGTTATAAAGAACCAAGAGGTTGATGTTTACAAACATACGTATGTCTCACTCAACTTAACACTGTACCTTACTTTACATTTACAAAAAAAGGTCAATAACTCAGCTAAGAATCACTTAACCGGACAATGCCGACGATGTTCTCAACCAGGCTTGGTACTAATCATTCATGTAAAGTTTGGTTGAAAACGCCTAGCGATGTAAGAAGAGTTGCGGTTAGGGTTAGCATATACAGAAAAGGACAATAATTCCGCCACGAATCACTGAACTGGAAAATTCCGACAATATGCACAACTACACTTGGCACTAAACATTTCTATCAAACGTCAGTAAAATCCATCCAGGCGTTTAGAAGAAGTTTTGCAGACAAACGTTTGAGGTAGACAGGCAGGCAAAAGGACAGATAGCACTAGGTGGGAGACATAATTCCTAAAAGTTAAAAGCAGTTATTTGGATAATCGGCTTTTGAAATAATAACTTAAAATAACTGGATAATTTAGTAATTCAAAATCATAAATTGCCCGATATTCAATAGGAAATGAAAACCAAAATTGAACACACGACTTGAACACACATTATGCCATGCGTTATTTTTTATCAGGTTTGAATCTTTTGATAAACTTGTTCATGTTCACTATATGTCCAGTTCTTGGTGAAACTTCAGTTCTACATGTGAATCAAATGGATCTGTTTGATTATAAAACTACAAGATAAGGAAACATACCGTCATTGACGTGTGTGACGGTCCGTGGATTACGGCCGTAATATTTGTTCCGCTTTTTTATCCTTTGGATCTCCTTTGTAAAAGATGGACTGCTTTCCGATGTTTTGCATATGTGAACGAGAAAATAATTGGTGGAATAACAGTGAAAGTTACAACGAGAAAGGTTTGTTTTGATAGAAGTTGTAGATAAATTTCACTGAAAGAACACAAAGTTGGATATTTTCACAAGAGACAAAGCTGGTTTACAAATGATGTTCAAAAGATAATTTTTGTATGTTTTATTGAATTCTGATGTTAAACATTTGCACGGAATGACGTCCGTATGCGTTAGAAGTAGTCAGGTTTTAAAATCCAAAGACCATAACCGTTTCGTGTCATGGGACGTTTAGAAACTGTGATAGACCGGTTGAACAGTAAAATGGTAACTTATGAACTCATAGTAACCTTAAATTATATACCGGTAATTGTCAGCTAATCAGTTTATCACATTTGTATATTTCATCATGGTGTTCTGTAACAATATTTGGGAAACATGACTTGTATAAGATTAATTTAAACGCATCCTTCGTAGTCACTGTTATATTCTTATCGCAACACAGTACAAATCACTAGTGTAGATCAGCAATTATATATAACAGTGCACACAGCTGTGTATTAGTTGACGTCTGCTTTGCTGTATCCGCTTGGATTGTCACATTGCCACTTCCATATGTCTTCACCTGAATATGTAAAAATGATATCACTATTTTCACAAATTATTTCTAGACTTTGTTTATTTTCGATTTGACTTACAGTATAAAATCGCAGTTTAAAATTACATCGGCCAAAGTAATTTATGTTTAAGAAAAACATTAAAATTTACACATAAAGAGTGCATGCATGATGAAGAATAGAAAGCGCTTGTTTCTGAAAGAAGTGTGCATACACATTTCCTGTAGTCCATATTTGGCTTTCCATCCTAACTCTTTTTCAGCTAATGAGACATCAGACCAGAATGTAGGTAAATCTCCAGGTCGGCGTGATGCAAACGTATACGGTAACTAAATTCAGTAAAGGTAATATTTATCAAAATATATTTGTGAAAGGGATTATTGCTGAAGCGTTGTGATTTTTCCTGACTAACTATGTAAACATTTCGCTGAAAAGAAACAATATTTCTTATTAGTTGTATTCAAACAAACGTTGTGTAATTATACGGAGATTATTGCCAAAGAACCTTTTATAAGTTATGAACTACTAAACGTGATAAATTATGTGTTATTGAGACACTAATTCGAACAGCTGTATTTGAACACATTAAAGTACAGACCTACGCAATGAAGCTTTTTTATTTTGTTGTTTGTGTTTCTTTTCAGCGCATAAACTTGCATAAGTGATTACAACCGTGCTTTGGTAAATAATTAATTGCAGTCTAGCGGAGCGTTTAACCGTAAAACATTTCTATAACACAGAATACCTATACATGGCTATCTTAAAAAATATAAAAATCCTATAGATTTCTGACAAAAACTTCACTAATAAAATATATTGTGACTAAAAAAGTGGTAAGCAAGAGTAAACATGTTCTGTCATTCTTCGAATAGAATATGCTGGTAGTGAGTATGAGAACAGCGCTGGTATAAAACTATATACAACTGTGTACATAAATTAAGCAACTCGAACGTTACGCTCTTACATGCTAATGAAACGGTTCCTTACATTTTTCTATTTTAAAAGTATCTCATATCCTCTCATCCTTTGAATGATTTCTACTAGACGATTTGGACAGGGTTATATACAATGCTATTATAAATGTCGATATACTTACTGCTTTACCGGAGACATTCTTGAAAGTATTAACTATTTCTAATACCGAATATGGTTTTCCAGTGCCAAGATTGTAAACCTATTGGTAGAAAGTAAATGTCTGTAAAACGTGATAACCTCATGACAATAAGTTTTTATTTATTTCATCAGGAATCCATTCATTTTACAAGAGTAACATCTGCATCACATGATTTACGAATTAAAATTAAAACGTACCTTCAGTCCACATAGTTGCTCTACGATTTTTAACGCTGCCACATGCCCCTGAGATAAATCAACTACGTGGGTATAGTCTCTGACGCCTAGAACGGCACAACAAACCAGAATATTAATATGTTCTAAACTTCATTATTAATATCAACTCGTTGAAGAAACTTATAAATGTGATGCATACTTTAACGACTAAGCTTGTTAGCCCGTTAGAACTTTCCTTTGATTGACATTTTTGTAGAATAATCACTTGCTGACCTTTATTGATGCATGAAACTTATTTTGTTAAAAAAATAATGTTTGCATTACCTCAAAGTTGTTTGAAATACGGGGATTTTTTATTTTCTCTGAAATCAAATCTGTAATTCTGGGTACAGGATCAAAAATCGTTTCTGCAAGAATTTTACAAACATAATTTGAACGTGGTATATAAATTATATGTAGGTTATTTCATTTCTGAAATACTTCTCAAACATGAAATTAAAGTTTTATGAGATTTTTACTTTACCCATTACAAAGTATTTGAATAATATATCAGGCATTCATATGGCTTCTGTTCATTATTACTGCATTTGGGCTTTATAACTTTTAAACTATAAGTTAAAATATTTTGTTCTTCACACCATCTAATCTAATCATTGCAGCCTGCCTAGCACAAAGTGCCAGGGCGATCTTTAAGGATCGATGATAGTCTGTCCGTCCGTCAAACGACATCTCCTCTGAAACCGATAGGCGAATGTTGATCAAACCTGGCAGGGATGTTCCTTGCATAAAGCGCTACAAAAATGTCCAAAGAATTAAATTTCATGCAGAACGCTGGTTGCTATGGCAAAATGGATCAAAATTGACCCCTTGCTTTTACAAAGGTTTCTATAAGAAACACTTTAAACATCTTCTCCAAAATTGCAAGGCCTAGAGCTTCGATGTTTGGCATGCATCTTTGTCTAGTGGTATGCTAACAAATTTGTTCAAGTCATGCCCCTGAGGTTAAAAGAGCTGGGTACGGGTTACTATTTAATCTGGCTGTATAAAATAGCCAAAAATCATAGTTATGATTATTCTAAAATAACATTAATATGTTGGCATTTTTTCGTATCAATACAAAAGAGAATCAATAAAAAAGGTTGTGTCTTGACGATTGTACTGTTTTAAGTGATGAAGATCACAGGTGTATGTCCAGTCTTGGTGCCCATAAATAAATAATACAAAACAAAAAAACCAATTAGAATAACTAGTTATAATTCTTAAACGAAAATAACAAAATAAAAAAAAAATTCTATATGTATATCGATATATTGAAAAGGTCTCTATGTTGCCCGTAACGCTATGGGGGTTTACTAGCACACGCTGTGGAACAACCAAAATACCCAGTGCAGAACCAATGCACGCTTTCTCGCTGCCGTTTTAACATCAGACACTGAGCATTTTGTAAACAATCTTAGTCTGCTTAGTCTACAGCTTTGAATAACTTACATTTGAAGTCAAACACGCCAATTTTTAGACACTGATAAAATATCGTCCACAAGCGGCCATTTTGTTGAAAACGAAAGTAGGAAAAACAAAATTAGCGTGTTTGACTTCAAATACGGGGAGGCATTTATTATTTCGATCCTAACACAATAATCTGTTGAACTAGAAACATTTCTTTGTCACTTACAGCTTTGAAGAACTTACATTTGAAGTCAAACACGCTAATTTTGTTTTTCTACTTTCGTTTTCAACAAAATGGCCGCTTGTGGACGATGTTTTATCAGTGTCTAGAAAATCGGCGTGTATGACTTCAAATGTAAGTTCTTCAAAGCTGTAGACTAAGCAGACTTAGATTGTTTACAAAATGCTAAATGTCCGATATGAAAACGGCAGCGAGAAAGCGTGCATTGGTACTGTACTGGGTATTTTGGTTGTTCCACAGCGTGTGCTAGTAAACTCCCATCGCGTTACGAGCAACATAGATACCTTTTCAATATATCAATATTCATATAGAAAAACAAATCATTTTTTGTTTCGTTTAAGAATTATAACTTGTGGTTCTTATTGTTTTTTTTTCTGTTTTTTTTTATATGGGCACAAAGACTGGACATACACCTGTGATGAAGATTATCTTAATCTAATTGACCTTTAAAAGCCAGCTTTTAAAACTCTCTCAAGTCATGTTAAGGTCAAACCTCATCACTTGCTGTTTTCTTTATAAAACTTAGAACAGGGTTATCTCCTCGACTTCTTGGTACTTTATTTAATCTTTCAAGTCACACATCCGGCGATCGGTTGCATCTGTCAGGAAGCAGCTTTCTTAGCTTTTCATTTCAAAGCATATCGGCTTTGGACACATAAGCTGGCATGATTTGATTGAAAAACATACACGACCAATAGCCGTATCAGTTCTAGGCCAGAATGAATGCAGTCCTCCTGCAATTCTTGTATATGGCGGAACTAATATCTAAACAAATGAATCGTCCAAGTTCAAGCTCCAAAGAAGGACTTTTAGTATGCATACACGGAGATCTCTTGTTAAAGCTATGATAGTAGTGACAACATCCGGGTATATAGTTTCCGTTATGGGGCCATATTTATCAGATGGTAAAGATAATGATGAAAATATACTAAACAACATGCTAACTAACAACATTGAAGAAATGCAGAGTTCGTTGAAGCGAGGTGTTGTTTTTGTTGTTGATAGGGGTTTTCGGGATTCAATTAAAATGCTAAAAGACCTAGGTATTTGTACGAAGATACCATCTTCCCTTCCTAAAGGCATCTCTCAAAATTCGGTGGCAGACGCAAATGAAACCCGTTTGGTCACAAACATGCGATGGGTCGTTGAAGCAGCAAATGCAAGGCTTTAACAGTGGCGATTACTTGATAAAACATTATCTACCTTACATTTGCCAAATTAGCAGAATCCATTTCCATTGTATGCGCTATTTGCAACATATTGAGTTTTACTTATTTCTGCACATTAATTTTTTGGATTTGAATTTTGTAAAATATTCAAAGTTGTGACTAAGTTCTTAATAAGAAATGTTTCCGTTTATGCTTTATGTGTAGGAGACACGTCCAGATTATAAACATTTTTAGCTCACCTGGCTACGCCAGGGTGAGCTTTTCTGATCGATGATTGTCCGTCGTCCGTCGTCCGATGTACGTCGTCCGTCAACATTTTGATTCAAATGACATCTCCTCTGAAACCTCTAGGCCAATGTTGATAAAACTATGCAGGAATGTTCCTTGCATGAAGCTCTACCAAAATTGTTCAAAGAATTCTATTCCATGCAGAACTCTGGTTGCTATGGCAACAAATAGGAAAAACTTTAAAAATCTTCTTCTCTAAAACCACAAGGCCTAGAGCTTAGATATTTGGCATGTAGCATTGTCTAGTAGACCTCTACCAAGATTGTTCAAATTATGACCTCCGGGTCAAAATTGACCCCGCGCGGGTGGGCACTTAGTTTTTGCATAGGCTTATATAGGAAAAACTTTAAAAATCTTCTTCTCTGAAACCACAAGGCCTAGAGCTAAGATATTTGGCATGTAGCATTGGCTAGTAGACCTCTACCAATATTGTTCAAATTATGACCTCTGGATCAAAATTGACCCCGCGGGATGGTCACTTAGTTTTGCATAGGAATATATAGGAAACACTTTAAAAATCTTCTTCTCTGAAACCACAAGGCCTAGAGCTTAGATATTTGGCATGTAGCATTGGCTAGTAGATCTCTATCAAGATTGTTCAAATTATGACCCTCGGATCAAAATTGACCCCGCACGGTGGGGGGGGGGGGTCACTTAGTTTTACATAGACGTATAAAGTAAAAACTTTAAAAATCTTCTTCTTTGAAACCACAAGGCCTAGAGCTTAGATATTGGCATGTAGCATTGGCTAGTGTACCTCCACCAAGTTTGTTCAAATTATGACCCCCGGGTCAAAATTGACCTTGCCCGGGGGGATCATTTGTTTTACAAAGGCGTATTTAGGAAAACTTATTTGGTATATAACATTATCTAGTGATCTTCCACCAGGCAAGTGGACTTGTACCAAGGTGAGCGATATAGGGCCATCTTGGCCCTCTTGTTTGTTAAACAAGAGCTCTTTTCTTCGAACATGGCATTAAATATGTCCTATCTAATTATATTGTATTTTGAAATCCGGCTTCACAAGGTAAAATACTGTCCCTCCCCTCCTTCTTGTTATCCATGATTTTGTCAAATCGAATAGTGTAAACAGAGACTTATTCAGGAGACAAGTCTGTAATGCTTTGCTTTCGAAATCTATATAGCGTTGAAACGAACGATATTTAAATATAATCAGGTCTTTTTATCAAATCAATATGACTTTCTTCTAACGCACTGCATATTTATACAAATTCAAATAAAATAACAATGCATAATGCATGCAAGTTATACGAGCCAACCACTTACTGCGGGTGATTATTGTACACACCCCTTCTTGAGTTCACTAAAATCAAAAAAATATAGTATGTGCTAGAAAAGGTCAACGAAAGGTCATCATTCCTATTTAACTCTCTAGTAAAACTGCACGTTTCTTGTTGTCATTTCTATTAACCTACCTGTTCCGTCTTTTGTATTATAATCATTTCCATATACAGTAAGTTCTTTTAGTTCTCCAGCTACTACCTTTGCAATGTTTGGCATCAGGTTATGTGGAACACCTAATGGACTTTCACCAATCCTACCAGACTTATGTGCCCCGATAGGGTTAAAGTAGCGTAGTAGTACTATATTCCAATGCTAGTGGCAAACGTATTTGAAAACAAATATATGACAGGATTATTAAATGATATAAGAATGAATTAAAGCAGTAAAATATCAAATTTTGTTTTTCATACGAAGAAAATCGAAGGTGACGAACAATGTGTCTAGTTTTGCGAAACATTTTGACAGTGCTTGGTACATAATGGTATTAAGTCTTTCTTGAAGTCTTGCACACATTGATGAACGCACAAGAGCGTTTTGCCTATTTGCAACGTAAACAATGATGGACTTTGATATAAAGAACATCTGTTTTTCCTGATACAAAGTGCACAAGCTGTCCGTGCTAGACTTTCGATGGCAATCTTTTTGTGTTGATAATTTTGCCAGTCTGTATTCAATTTCTTGCACTTCACTGTTTTTACTACAACCATTGTTATCATTTCAACAATTTAGTTAGAGTGACAATGGATGATCGAATATTCTTGAGTGATTTAACCGCAAAACCGTCTCTTGTTTAAAACATCTGACTGTTTGAAATGTTGATTTTATAACAATAGTAAGTGAGTTACAGAAGCAGGTTTCTTTCTACCTCTAGCTTTAAATGAATGTTATAAGGAGAAAATGAGATAAGAAAGGTAAGACTTTGTTCACTGAAGTTGGATTTTCAAGATGTATTATATAAACATTGTGATACAATGCTTTCCCTGGTTTTTGTATTTTAAGATATATGTTACATGTATAACTAAGGATATCATGAATCATCTCTTTTGACATTATATTAGCACTGCCATGTCGTAACAGGCTCTTCAGATAGTTGATCTTATCAAATTTACTCGTTATGCATATGCCTTTACTTCCTATGGTTAGGGTTAGGGTATAAATTAAAATTTATGTTACATGTACAACCAAGGATATCATAAATTATCTCAGTTGACATTATATTAAGACTTCCATGTCTTAAGGTAGAGGGGGTCTAATGGACACTATTCCAAAACACATTAAATTTAATATTCTACATCTGTTAACCGACTAGTGTGCAAAATTTAAAGACATTTCACCGTTTAATAAAAAGGATATTTCGTTTTTTGCTGCCCTACCCCCATTTAAGAAATACTGACCATATTAAAAAGTACCCTAAAAGTTGAAATAGGTATGTTTGCAAGTATTTATTTACATGTTTTATTTTTCTATGTTCCAAAAAGCATTAAAAGCAATGTAGAATTACAAAACTTGTATTATAATTCTATAAGCTTAACATGTGTAACAAAACAATTGCAATTATGCCAAAACTATGGTAAACAATTTGCCTAATTTTGCCACGAGACATATCACACATGTACATATACACGACTGTAGCAACATATTCGGAGTAGGGCCATCACTAATGATGATAAAACGTTTACTATTAATAAATGAATTGAAATATAAGAAAAAACGAAAATGTTTTACCGTCTACTTTTTTAGATATTCAACTTTTGAAAATGAGCACGGTCAATTTTAACATTTTCAAGTAACTGTCCAGCTTGATAAAATCAAGGAAAATGAAGATACAGTTTTCAAATCTTGTAAAATGGCATACTTTTTCATGTTTTTCAATTTTATAACTAAAAAAGAAATAAAAACGATAATTTTTGTTGGCTCCTTCGGGGATTGAACTCAGGACCTCTTGATCTCAAAGCAGACTACTTTTTCTTTACAAAGCGAACGGATTTCCTCACAAAACTCATGTTAGTGTATATAATTAGTCATATAGCAACACCATACGATTCACCTTTACTTATTCGTCTGTAATTGCAAAATTTAATATATTTAAATAACTAATTTATACTTTTTGTATTATATTGCTCTATGGTACGGGTATTCTGTTAGGGTTCTGGTAGGCTGTTTACACATAATTATAATCGTAAAAAATGAAGTGTGAACGCAACCACTCTCGACTTGTTATACAGAAGTTTTGTAACGGTGTAATTTAAATTTTAACTATTCTTACTTAACTATGTTAGCAATATTTTCTTTGGTACCGAAAGGTTTTTGGATGGGTTATATAATTCACTTTAATCAAATTTCTCCAAAGTAAAATTTACCTTATTAGCTGTATATAAGTCTTTCATTATTTCTTCTAAAAAATATTTAGTTTTGCCGTAGGGATTAGTACATCCTCCAGTCTTGTGCTTTTCATCAAAAGGCAAATAGTCTGGTTCCCCGTAAACAGTTGCTGAACTTGAGAAAATCATGTTGTGTACTTTGAACTCTTTCATTACCTAAATAAAGGTTAGTTAGACGGATACAGTTCTCTAAAAACGGTTAAGCAGATCCTTATTATATGACAAAATGCTTTCGGTATTGTTAATCCTGTTTTTTAAGATCTTTTTACGTTTTCTATATTAAATATTATACATTTCACTGATAATGACTTATCCTGCCAGTAAATTAACAACATTATAAACCGAAAAGCAAGAAAAAATCATTCAGCCCGCTAAACAGAGTAAATGTTATGAAAACTATAGAAAACGTCAGCACTTGAATAGTGTAGCGACGGTATATTAAATCATTACCTCTAAAAGATTAATTGTTCCACCTATGTTGTTCCTGTAATACTCCAAAGGAACACTAACAGAATTTCCTACTGCCTTGAAACCAGCAAAATGCATCACGCAATGTATATTATACTAAAATTATACACAAATGGTAGATAAACTCGTGCAATTAATTACAAACACTTTGTTTGTGATTCTCCAAACATAATATGTAAAAAACATGTTAATTGTATAATAAATTGGCATTAACTTTCTTTAATTTGTGATCGAAAAGCATTTTACTTTTAATGTCACTGTTACTTTGAACTTGAACTCACTGAACCTGGTGACACATTTAATGGTATAAAAAGCTCCATATGTTTGACGGTCCTAAGCTTAAGAATCTTTAGTAATTGCTCTGATACCAATTAGTCTGCAGACTGATTGACATACTACCTAACCTTAAAAAGCAATAAGAGTCTCTGATATTTAACGTTCCTAGGCCCAAGTGTGTCTTAGTAAGTGATCAGAAAAATGCCTCTATGACAGAATGGCCCCAACTTTTAAGAGTTATATCCTGGTCACAACAAAACTCTCTATCAAGTTTGAGTATCCTAAGTCCAAGAGTTGTTGAGCAATTGATTGGAAATCATTTCCTTGTTCAAGGTCACTGTGACCTAAACATTTGACCTACTGACTTCTTAATCTATAAGGGTTATTTACAGGTCGTATATTAAAGATCTCTATTTAGTATGCGAATCTTAGACTCAGTCGTTTTTAAGTGATTCATTGTAAACCGTTCTATTGTTATTTTTTTACGATACACTCTATCTTACTCACTTAAAAATAAATAAGGATAATTTTCGAGGCATGTTTGGTATCACAGAATCATTTGAAAATGCTTGCCGCCAGGGTTTTTCGACTAAATGCATACAATCCATTTCAATGTCCAAGGTGGTTGTGAGTAAATTCTGAAATATACCTGAATTATATGGAGGATGTAAGGCGGGGCAGAGACGGAGCAGGGTACAGGGTGAGTTGATGCTTTTATGAAAGGCGTTTGCATTCTGTATAGTGAGCAATGTATATTCTGGTTTGAACACAGATACACACACACATAGAAAATTGCAGTATATAAATATCACGATCAAATGAAAACGGATAAGTTTTAAAGAAAATTATCGAAGATCACTTGATTATGAAACTATCAATATATTATACATAAACAAGGTAATGTCGTCAATTCAGCTCGAAGTTGATGTTAAACATACAGATGAGTCAGACTTGAGATAATGCATATCCTAACCAACCTATGAAATTTTAGAGTCTTAGACAAAGCGTTAATGACTATATGATCGGAAACAATTGCATTTTTCAAGGTAACTGTGATGTTTACATTTTCCCGTTTGAGCATTAAAGTAACAGGAGCAATTAAATGTTTGAAGCTCTTATGCCAAAGAGATCTTGAATTGTTTCTTTGAAAGTGTTCAGTCTGCCCATCGATGCCATGTGCAAAGCTATGTAACCCCATCCTCGCACACACGCACGCACGCATGCACGCATGCACACGCACAAGCATATTTTGAAGTATGCAAGATTGCACTTTTTTGTGTCTTAACACAAATAACACCTTTAAAGAGGCATTCCCTACGTAAGATGCTAAATAAATATTTTTTTAAGAAGAATATAATATCGAAAACTGTCTTGTTTACCCACGGTGTGCCAATATAGCGACGTTTTATAGTAAATCGCAATCAACCCAAAAATTATGAAACAATTGCTTATATAGGTTTTACGGATCTACAACAATTATGAGTATGCTAGTTTTACCGATGTGTGAAGGAATTATTAGCTGTAACGTTGTATGTCTGATGGCAATCCTTTCCATTATTTGATGAAAACTGTTTTGAGACCATTAAAAAACCCCGCTCCAATATTAGGGAATGTCTCTTCATCATACAATATCATGATGAAAACATACACAACACACTCCTGTTAAATCAATCGCCTTTAATGATTTTTGAATGTGTAGCATCATTTATTGAACACATCGGTCAACAATTGAATTTCTATACACAACAGACACAACAAATCCGACAGCAAAGGATCGGTATTGTTTTTGCACAGTTTGAAGAACTTTATTTTTTTTACTAAAATCTGAGAGCGAGCAGCTTTAAAATGTAAACAAAATTCCTTTACGATATATCATCATTTCTTTCTAATTTGACGAAAATCAACATATGATACATTGCCTGCATTTATCAATTAACGTAAAAAGGCTTGCACTAAAGTCGAAATTTTGCGATGAAACTCGTTTACTTTCCTATAAGTATGAGCAGAAATTATTGTATCTACAAACTACAATTCTTTCCTTACAAACAGAAGTAGTAGTGTGTAAGAGTCATTTTCTTTTTTATTGTTAACCTATACCACAGTGTGTTAACTTCGCCGTAATTGTACAGTAATTAATAATCTTGATTTCTTCATGCCTATCAATTGTATGATATTTTATTCCCTCAAAGGAACCTCGGGCGCCATATAGAACTCGACTCTTCCGTCAGGGAATTACTTCAAATCTAATACAGTTATAAATGCAAACAATGAGAAAGGACACTCAGTGAAAGTGCAGTGCCCAAGACCCATAACCTTATATTGTCTTGTTTTTTAATTATCTCCCTTTATTGAATTTTCTTGTCACAAGAATAACTATAAAAATGTTGAAAGGAATTACTTGACACTGTACATAATGATATAGCACATGAGAGAAAGTGCCATGTGTACGACTAATAACTCTGCTTATACAATTTCTTTAATTATTCCCCTTTGTTACATTTTCTTGTCAGGAACATAAGACATGAAGTATTAAAGGAAATTCATTCAAATTGCATACAGTGATAGACATTAAAAGAAATAACAGTGCCTTTGACGTTTTGTTTTACTAAACTATCAACATCATGCCTAATCGTATTAGGATAGTATTGGATCATTGTCAGTGTCATACTTAAAAGTCGAAAACAAATTGCGTTCAAAGATGTTATAATCTTTCAAAAATGTAGGTGTGCAAACGATAATTAATATCATTTTTATAATGTAGATTGTATAGAAAAAAAATGATTGCGCAGGTAAATACATGTGTATGTGAAGTAATATGTCCCATCATGGAATCAATTGTTAGACTGTAAATACATTTAAGAATTCATGGGGAAATTTGAAATTAAGCAAAAATTCACGGATGCCATTATTATATCAGTTAGACTTCTGCATACAATTCAAGAAAGTTCTACCTGCTCGAAGATTTTTCTTAGTCCATCTTGATCCAAAAGATCCAATTTGTAAGTCGGAACTATTTTACCAGTAAGTTCTTCAACACGCTTAATGCTTTCTGAAATTTAATTACGTGTTCTTGCAGAACAAGACAATAATAGTGATACTAATGATGTTGATGATGATAAAAATGAATACTATTGATAATCATCATTATTGTGCTTTTACTTAATTTCATTACTTTTGCAAAAAAGCGTTTATACATGAATGTAACAATACTTTGTTGTTATCAAATTTCATTTAAAGTTAATGAATTTGTACTGCAAAAACAACCTTTGTTTCAATATCCAAGAGGCTATTATCCCCCGCCTTGGCGGAGAGGGTATGGTAACTGGCACCTTCCGTGCGTCCGTCAGTGTGTTCGTCCGTCCGTCAGTCTTTTCATCACATGTTTGTCTGGACAATAACTATGAAAGTATTCAAAGCATTTTCTTTTAAACACACCGACAGAGGACATTGATAGAAAGTGCTGTGTACGAGGACCTTCACCCTAGCTTGTCCTATTTTTGTTACACGTTTTTGTTTTACAAATTCATTATATCCAGGAATATTATTTTGTCATTCAGTATTGTACGTGATACACAAATATTTCAGAAAGCCAATGTTATTCCTTTGTTTGGCCAAAACAATGTAGACAAAACAAGTTTAGACATAACATTTCCTCATAAATATATAATGAAGATAAATCTCCCTTTTCCGGATAAATGTTTCTATTCTGCTATATACGAGACGATGCAATTTTCATACTAAAAGAAAGCATTAAGTATTTTGGATTAAAAAAATAAATTTGCTGTAAATTAGGCAATAAGAAACAATTACAAAAATGCCCCGTTCCGCTAAAAAAAACAAAGCAAAACACAAAAAACAACAATATGGGTCTATCAAACCTTCCCTTTTCACAAAATAAATCGGAGCTCATCCTGTATCAAATATAAAAGAAATTCTTTACTATTGTTATTTAAGAATAGCTAAAACTCGACACTCACAATATTAACACATGTGCTTGAAAATTAGCTTTTATAGTCGCAGCAGAAATTACCTTTTTTAAAGAAATACGAATGAAAAAGTAAGTATGTCATCCAACTAGAATAAGACTGCAATTTAAACTATATAAAGCTCACCCACCTGATTTAGCGTATTTATTCCACAATCTCTTTTCGTAACACGAATTGCTGCCATTTAGAAATATTTACCATTATTTAAAAACAAAAATAATATCAAACAGGGAATGCCACGTACCAAAAACGCAGCCTCCCCAAAACGAGCCCCACAGCACCCAGAAGTGCACACCACCAACACACACACACACACACACACACGCAAAAGCTTGTGAATTGGGTTTTCAATATTCATTCAAAATAGCATAAAATGGTGCTTGTTTTTGTACACAGCCGTATCTTTACTTGGCGTATTAGTGCAATTACCTGGCGTGGATGGGATGTTCATTTCAGTGTCTGCTCTCAGTTTGAATAGTTTTAACAGTCATCACAAAACTAGGTCAGATTATGTACTGGGCGATTATCTCGGTCAGACTTATTACCAGTCAGATAGTCTCAGGAATGCCCTGAATTGCTGACATTTAACCATATTACCCGTCTCCGCGATGTAACTTAGGCAGTTTTTATCTAACGATTTAAGCATTTTTTCATTCTCGACTTATTCAAGAAAGTACAGAAGAGTTACAACCATTGAATTGCTACAGTTTGGTCAAAATAGCCATGTTCTCTACTTTACTTAAAATATTTACATCTGTTCAACAGCAGACATGGAAAAAATGTCTTTGCAAATCCGTATAATTAACTCAAAGAATATAAGAGTTACAGCCCTTCGATTGCTGAAATTTGCTAAATCCAATTATCCTTGTCCGCATCATGAATTAAATAGTTGTTATCCATTCAACACTCTATATGGAGAAAATATTAATGGACATAGTTTGTTTACAAATCTCGATAACTAGCCTGGTCACCTAAAGAAAACATAAGTTAACAATACAAAGATACTATATATATAGAGAGAGAAGACAAATTTTATTTTAAGAACTATAAGATAGAGACATTTTTCACTGAGCGCTGTTTGTTTTCAGGTCGTCGAAGTAACGTGTTATTACAAATTTAGTGTTAAGTACCAAAATAAAAATAAACTATAAATAATATATCCTGACTTTAATCTTTACCAAATGTTGCATTAGCAAGATTGTCGATAACCACAACATCGTATCCAGCATCTAATAACTCCACCACTGTATGTGAACCGACATATCCAGCTGCACCTGTGGCTAGAACACGTTTGTTAGACGACATACTAAAAGATTTGAATGTAAAAAGTTGATAAAATGCCGCATCGTCAATAAACATTAAAAACCAAAGCCAATATGTAATTAAATCTCATAACTATAAATCTGAACTTAACACTATGCGTGTAAAATAGTTGTGTTTAAGAAATAGAAAACATCAAATAGTGTCATAAAAGGAGACTGTGACAGCTAAACTTTCTGTGTAACCACATATTAAAGGTCAAATAAATACTTAATATGCTTAAGATGCCAAACTATAGACTTATGAAGAAGTTATATAGCATGATACAAATGCAAAGTTGGTAAATGCTGCTGTAAAAAATATTTGCTTAGACAAACATGTTTATGTTTGTACACAATACGAATTAAGGTTTATAAAGTTACAGATGTTTGAAATTACATTGAAATATTTGTTTGAACACTGAAATTTCTCATTGAAATTAAAACTAAACTTTCACAGTATAGACATTTTAGAATTAATTATAAAAGTCGTTATTTTGAAATAAATGTAAATTTAAGAAAAGGAAGTCACGATTTAAAAAAACTTTCTTACCGTGCATTTGATGACAGAATGAAAAAAATTACAAACAAAGATAATTATATCTATAGAAGATTTAATACATTTGGAATGGGTTCTAGCATATTATGTTAAACATATATTAGACATTTATAGCTGAGTGAGTGCCTTCGTTTTCACTTTAATATTCATTGTGGTTTTGCAAACAAATTCATTTCTTCGTCAAAATTTTTGGAGTGAAATCAAAATATATACAAGTGTGTACTATCAAATATTATAACCATAAACTTTGACCTAGTTTTATCTTAAAAGTTTGATATACCCCAAAAAAGAAGATGAAACTGCTTTGAGTGCCGACAAACGAAGTTCTTTGACACTTATTTAATGCTGCTTCTGAGAATATGTGCACTAATCATTGAGGAAAGTTTCTCAAATGTTAGTATGTCAGGTGATAGAGATCTGTATATTTTAAATATGCTAGACGATTTTACTTTGATCTAATGACTACAGAAGTATATAGTTAACAAACAACGTTAAGTACTTGTACAGCTAGTAGTAAACCAATTGACCCTAAGCTTTTATAGCATTGCATACATGGTTCCCAAATTTATGGATCGTGTCTCTTTTAAAAACTTTATTGACTTCAATTTTATGACCAATTCGTACGGTCAAAAGGTACAACCTTCTATCATTGTAATTATTAGAGAATGAAGATACATTAGAATTGTTTTTGAAACCCCTCTGCTCCCATTCCCACGAATGGAAAACAATGGGGCGGCATAGTCATTCCAAAACATTCAACTCACTTGGGTAAAAACCCTTAAGTGACTCATAATCATAATGTGTCCAACTACACATCCTACAGATGCCTAAGAATATGTCTGATAATATTCCAACTAGATGTTTCGGAAATGACGAGCTGAGAAGGTTATTTCACATTGCAAGCGACTGTGACCGTGACTTTTGACAGTATGATCCCAACTTGTAATATACACAATCACACTTCATACAAATGATTCCTACCAAGCTTGATGAAAATCCAATGAGAGGTTTTGGAGGTGAAAAGCGGACAAGATGTTTTTAAATTTCAGGCCTCTGTGACATAGACCTTAAATTATATAACCCAAAATTACAATATGCACAAACTAGACCACACTCTTCTTCCAACTAAGTTTGATGAAAATCCAAAAGGCTGTTTTGGAGATGACCAGGGGACGAGATTTTCAAGTTTCATACCCTTGTGACCCTGACATTCCAAGACATTACCCCAAATTACGATATGCATTACAAACCTTTATATTTATGTTTCCGACTAAGTTTGATTAAAATCAACAAAGGGTTTTGGAGATAAAGAGCGAACAAGATAATTATGAGTTCATGCCCCTATGACCTTGACATTTGACTATATGACTCTGTTTTATAATATGCACACCTAGACCTGACCTTTCAACATATGACCCCAGAAATAAATATACTTTTTGTCATTTAGTTTCGACTTTATAGCCTTATACATGAATTTGAAAGTACATAAACATAAAATATCTTAAATATTGCATTATGCATTTCAAAGTTATTGCTACATTTGCTGACAAATCACTAGGCATACAATTGTTAAGCTATTAGAAAATGGTAGATGATAAAAAGAGCGAGAGAGCGAAGTTTTTCGTTGATACATTCTACATACTGTCTTTTATATGTTCTGTATTAGTAGTACGGAGGGGACCATTTAATTTCGTGGCGGCTAACCTTGTTCTTTATAAGTTCTAATATGTATTCAATGTATTTTCCAGCCTTTAGAAAGTAACTGAAATCAACCTAAGTAGGGATATATTTTTCTAATGTACACGTGTTAAAAAGTTAAAAGCGTTATTTTTACATTGTCAGTTAACCCTAAGGATGTTACTCGAAAGAACAAATTTATGTTTCTTTGCAAGAAGTTGTTTAGCTCATTACCATTATCCTAGATTTGATCACAACTGTTGTCTAATATTTCATTCCCAGAAAAGATGAGTGATCGATTCATCACACATACAACAAAAATCACATAAAATAGATGTTTGAATATTACATGCATATATATATATATACTGAACTTGATTGATGATTCCCTTATTTCTGTCTTACAAATTTCCCATTTGATTTATTTGCTTTTAGTATCGGAAGATAACACCTTTGATATAAGATTAATGCATTTTGCATCTTTAAGTAAAGAGTTATTAAATTTCCAAAAGCCGGGTCCTCGATTATTTGGTATTTTAATTTGAGAGAAGTTGCCAACTGGTCTGTATATTTCATTTGTTCAGGCCTGATATCAGCAGTCTATACAAGTGGAAAAAACCATCTGCTATTTTTAATACCAGTTTTGAGACGCCAAGTGAATTGTTGAATGTTTTCGTTTGTACGTTTCCGGGTATCTATTTAATTGTGTAACTTAATCAGTTTTGTTAAATTATCAACTGCATTTTTGCTTTTATTGTCAGGTTGTGATTTCCATTTATTATCGGTTTTTGATGGCACATCGTTAAAATCTCCAGCTACCATCTTCAGTCCTTGGCTATTTCACTTAAAACATCAGTTAAATCTCTGAAAAAAAGTATTTCTGAACTTTCTATCATTTGGTGCGTAGATATTTACTTATGTATGAGTATTATGATCAAATTCAATAATTAATACTATGTATCTACTATTCACATAATATAACTCGTCAATAAGACTATTGAATTCGCTTGCTTATAAAAATTGAACAACCTCGACTACTGGTTGAATCAAACGAATGAAAAGTATCTCATTCTATAAATTGAAAAGAAATAACTCTTTTAATTTCCGGCGGGAAAAGTGTGTCCTGAAAAAATATAAGTTGTGCTTTTTGTTGCGTTAACCATTACTCTTTTATTTCTATCTCGTAAACCCGGCGCATTCAGAGAAACAAAATGATGGAAAGATATACTACCTTTAGACGCACACATTATAACAAATATATTTTACAAAGTACAAAATACGATAACTTTTACAGATTGCTATCATACTCTTGACAAAATAGGTCACATGACACGGTGTGATTTTATTATAGTTGCCATAGTATACATTCAAAAACGACATGCATACACAGCGCATGCTAATTAATTTACAATACAGAAAAGTACAAGTCGCCATAATGCGAGTTAACGTGTATATACCTAGGTGAACAAATGTATGCACCTCCCAAGTATTCCGAAACGAAATAAAGAAATGCATGTGTAAATTTGTGCAAGTATACCCTGAAAATGTAACAGTTTTTTTTCAATTTTTTGATTTACCTTGAATGCTTATCATGTATTATTTCAATTTTAAATTTTCTATGTTTCTTTTTTTATTTTTATTTTTTTCTCTAATTTGCTGATTATATAACTCCTCAGTAGGTGTTGGCAAAGGCCCTAGTCAAGTTCTGTATTAATCTTTTATTGGCATATTTTATATCCAAAACATGTTTTATCTACTATTTATACGTTATTCTGTTGAAAAATCAACCATTCAAAAAAATTTCCATCACGGCTTCATAAAATATATAAAGGTCTACAACGCGAGCGTAAGGCTATGGGAGCTTACTCGGCGAGTTATATCACCAATTCAATTAGGTCATACCATGTTTTTCTCTTTTCAAAATTGTGATATCACTTATTCAAAGGGAAAAGTTGATATCACCTATTCCAAAACAGTGCCTGTGATTCGAATAAATGATTCCACCTAATTGAAGGAACTAGTTGACATCATGTTTGCCCTTTAAAACAGATTATATCAACTATTCGAACCGGTGATATGACTTTTTCCTTTTTATGCCCCCGAAGGGTGGCATATTAAAATTGCACCGTCCGTCTGTTCGTCCGTCTGTCCGTCCGTCTGTCCATCCCCACTTGCACCTTTGTGTCCGGACTGTAACTTTCTCATGCATTGAAGGATTTTAAAATTACCTGCCACAAATGTTTAGCACATCAGGACGACGTGTCGCGTGCAAGAACCACGTCCCTACCTCAAAGTTCAAGGTCACACTTAGAGTTTGAAGGTAATGGAATCATCTATATATTCACACATTCGTGTCCGGACTGTATTTTTGTCAGGCATTGGAGCATTTTAAAATAACTTGGCACAAATGTCTAGCACATCAAGACGACGTGTCGCGTGCAAGAACCATGTCTCTACCTGGAAGGTCAAGGTCACACTTCACGTTTGAAGGTAATGAAATCCTGTATATATGCACACATTCGCGTCCGGACTATAAATCTGTCATGCACTGATTGATTTAAAAATAACTTGGTACAAATGTCTAGCACATCAAGCCGATGTGTCGCGTGCAAGACCCTGTCCCTACCTCAAACGTCAAGGTCACACTTGGAGTTTATAGGTAATGGAATCCTGTATATATGCACACATTCGTACATAGACTTCGCGCATACATAGACTTGGTGAGCTCTATAATTTAATTGAAGAGGTCTCCACTTATTTGAAGATATCTTGAACTATTTGAGTATCGTATACCCCCGTTTCAAAGGGAATATGGGATTTCACCTTTTAGAAAGGATGGTATTTACACTTTGAAATGATGAAACATTAAACGAGATGGGTGAACACTTGTGTCGTCCTCTTAAACTTTGTCAGAATAACCAATATTTTTTTGTCAAAATCTAAGTACAAAAAGGGCATAAATCTGTCAAATATAAGACATTGACCTACAACATGTGGCGGCATCACGACCGTTTTGTGATAAACATTTCAATTTCAATGTTTGATACAAACACTGAAGAAATGGCATACCCAACGTTAAGTTTTCGTGACATAAACTAAGTACAAAATAGGGCATAACTCTATCAAATATGACCTTCACCTACACATTGGCATCCAGACCCTTCTGTCATAAGCAATACAATTTAAAAGTTTGAGGAAGAAATCTTAAGAAATTGCAAAGTTATAGCCAATATGTACAAAAAGGTGTCTTACTCTGTCAAAAGTGACTCTCACCTACAAAATTTGGCGGCATCACAACCCTTTTGTAATAAGCAATAAAATTCAAGTGTTTGATTAAGAAATCTTTAGAAACAACAAAGTTAGCCAAGAGTTGTGACAGACGACTGACGGACAAAGCAATCCCTATTTATCGCTTGGCGACACAAAAAGGTTGTATCACCTATTTCCATAAATGATATCATACATTCGAATAGGTGACTACAGCTTTTGTAGTTGGTATTCATTTTTAAAGGGAAAAAGCAATAATACCTATTTTAATAGCTCAACAAAAAGGATCATGATTCACTCGATCAGGATTCGACCTCCTTCGTTATAAGACCAAGTGAAAAAACCACGAGGCAAAGTGGTTAATGCACCAAAGTACTGAATTATAAACAATCTAATAAAAAATATACTGTAAGTGTATTAATATTAGCGGAGTACTCATTTCCGCGCTATTAGCAGATGGTATCATCAATTCATATAAGTGCTATAATATATCCCCTTTAAAAAGTGATAACACTATTTGGTATAGGCGATATCGCCCATTGGAATAATTAATACCAGCTTTTTACAGGGAAAACATTTGATCACCTAATTGAATGGGTAAACACCCATAGTTAGTATCGCCTATTTAAAAGGAAAACATGGTGTCAGCTATTCGAATAGGTGATATAACACATCCGAACGTGTGGTATAACTTTTCAAAAGGCAAATGTGATGTCATCCCTTCCAATAGTTGAAATCATCTTTGGAAGGGAAAGTATGGTATAATCTATTCGAATGGGTTCTATACTCCATTCAAAAAGGTGATAACACCTAGTCCGCATGCATTCATAGACTAAAAGGGTGATGACACCATTCTAAATGCGGGTATCAACTATCACCTACTCACCACTCGAATGTTTGATATCACGTACAAACATATGTGATATAGCAATTTTGAAAAATAGATTTAGATATATAACTGGTGCGTCATAAGACAACAGCTGTCACATGGTTACTGCCATTGCCTATTTCAGTAAATAAAATGTTTACCACTCTATGGCGGTCATTTTTCTCTCGATTCGATCCAAAAGCAACAGCTTGAATAAAAAACGCGTTATTAATTACTTAGTGGAATACAGTTCAGAAAATGGTGATTTCAAATAAATGAGAAATAATAGTGAAGGCCGGCGCGGTGGTCGAGTGGTTAACGCTCTTGACTACCAATCCGGAGGTCCAGTGTTCGAATCCCGGTCGGGCAATGACAATTTCAGTAACGCTTTTCATGTTTCCTACCCGTCACCAAGAGGTAGTGTCACGTGTTTCGGTGCTGTACAATATGCACGTAAAAGAACCAAGGGGTCTATTCATAACAGAGCTAGGGTCTTGTACCCGGATTCCCTTGTGTCTACATCTGTCTCTTCAACCTGCGTCAGTCCAAAGTTTTGACAATTTCACCTTGGAAGAAATTTTAGGGTCGGCTTGGACTTTAAACAATCTAAATGAAGAAAGTATAGTGAAAACTATATTTGCTGGATGTATACTACTAAATAAACGTCGAAGATCATAATCCATTGTTCACTCGAGGATACAATTACCGAATAACAGTGGCCAATGCCTTTTTGCTGTTGCTTGATATGTATAGCAACCAACAGCATAGCTCGACAGTACATGGAGCGATCTAGTGAATTGATACCTACCCCGAGTCCGCGAACGTGCTCCTGGTTTTATCACATCTCGTGTCCAGATGTCTTAAAATCTTGACATCGTCAGTGCAAAATGAAACAAATCGTTCGCAAAGACTTGTGCTGCGTATTTCAGAGGTATTTATGAGGTCAATGCACTTTTTATGGAATTCTTTAAATGTCCACTATATACGATAGTTTGTGTAAAGGCTGGAAACGTATAAACTCCGATTTCATATGTTCTACAAGTGTGTCGAGTACCGAGTAAGCTCCACAGCGTTACGCTCGCGTTGTTTCCTGGAGGTCATTTTTCAAAATATGCCTATTTCTGAAAAACTTCGCCTATAGACTAAGATAAAAGAAATTTAAAAACTAAATAGCAGTATATGAACTCATATGTAGAAAGAAGCAAGAATGTCCTTAGTATACAAATGTAACATTGATTTTTAATTTTCCTCTTGGTCGAACGAAAATAACTAAAAATAAGTTTCTGTAAAAACAGTAGGGGTCGAACCACAGTCGCAACTTTTAATACTATAAAATATTACACAAAAACTGTTCCAAAGGCGTGTTTAATTCAAAAACGCCGATTGAAGCTATTTTCAAAGTCAATTTACCCCAACCAACTTGACTACCATCAAACATATGTATACACAATTCCAGTATAGCATATTATATTTTAACATTTGTGCCAAGGTCTAAACTTTAAAAAAAATATACAGATCTTTAAGTATCTTCCCTTCTCTAGGTAAAATCCCAGTTTTCTAGATACTATCTTTACTGTTCCGGCCAACTAAAGACAATACGTGTATTGGTTTTTTTCCTTCATAAACGTATGTCAAAATTAGGGACCGGACCCCTATTGTAAATAGAAAGAATATAAAATAGTACCAAAATTCGGTCTAAAAAGCTTATTTTGAATATTACGCTTATCATGATGTTGAATTACCCCACTCTGTTTCGCCGAGGTAGAACATAATACGAAAGAAGAAGAATTATCATAAAATCTTTTGATGAACGTTTTTTTTCTGAATTTTGCTTGAAAGTGTCTTATCATTTTACAAGCTAGTAACAATATTTTAGATAAAAATTTCAATTGTAGTTTAGAACTTCTATCTCCATTTTCCTTGCGAAATATCTCCATTTTGCCGAGGTAGAACATAAAAATATTATAGAAATACACTTTTCTTTCTGAAATTTTGCGTGAAAATGCTTTATTATTGTACAAATGAGTAGTGCATTTCAAGGAAAATTTACATTTGTAGTAAAAGACTTATATCCATTGTCCAGAAACTTTATTTCGTCGAGGTAGAACGTATTGTGAAAGATGAAAATTGATCATGAAATCTTTAATCAAAGCGCTGTGAGCGCTGAAGGCCTGGGGGCTATAGATTAACTCCCCTAAAAACAACTTTTGACCTTCGTGATTTACGCTGAACCTTACCTAAAGTGCGGGTCGAAATGTGCATAAGGCGAAATTTAGTATATGACACAGAATGCATGATTCACAAATATATTGGTGGCCAATTGTTTGAGAGAACAATAAAAATAATTCAATATGCGCTTTATTCAACTTCAAGCGATATCTGATGATGTGGATCGAAAATTATTGTGTACCAAGGACAAGACCTTGAAACAATGAAATATAAATACAGTACTGTTCAATGTGTATAACAGGGAAAACCAAAAATGATTCTTGGTTAACTTGTAGTTGTAATCGGTGAAACCATTCACTGGGCCTTGACATGCAGCGTCCTCGATAAATGGCGGGTGATTTTAATCACGTGAATTCCTTCTCGGGATTGTACGTAATTTGTATCTTTTTTTTAAAGAAATTTATTTTTAGGTAAATATATCGTTCGTAAATAAGAAAGTTGTCAATGAAATAACATTAGAAATGTGAAAATCAAACTTCAAACTCATATATCGAATTCCGTACGTTTCCGTAAATTTCCGTAAATATCCGTACTTTTCCATGATATGCATATGATTATCTTCCGTAATCAGCTAACAGCGCAACAATTTCTAAAACGGACAAAAATTGTGTAATGCAGCCCGTAAGCTATAGACCTTTCTGCAATCGTTTGAAGTTGTATGTACTGTTTTTATTTGTAGTATGTTCTTATCGTATGCGACATTCAAACAAAAGATTGATCTGGTCTGTCTTGCACTACTTTCCCAAAGCGCATGTTTACAGTTGTTATTCGCACATAGCACAGTTAAATTGTCTGCAGTGTTTGACATGTGGTATGCCAACTTAGGCCTAGAGGACTTTCAGTCCCCAGGCCAAAAATGAAAAGTATACGTGCGTTTTGGAAGAGGAAAAGGCATCTGAACATGTGTATCTCCAACAATTATGTTTCTTATAAACTTGAATTTAGTTCCCTATTTATTACATGTCCGCCTGCTACTCAAGCTACACGACGTGTAGCCAGATAATGCATGTGCATGCGTACCGAAAGAGGATAGACCCGGTGCACAAAACGACACTGTGAATTCGCTGGTATCAATCTCATTCACTCTGAATAGGTGTGTAATAATACCCCGTGCATAACTGAAATACGGCCGCGTGTTTGCAAGTCCGTATAGTTATAAAATACGGCATTACATATTCATGGTATCAGAATCTAGATGTGCAAGTTTGTTTACCTCATTATCTCTAAAGTTGAAGCTAAAGTATATAGAAAACATCACGAGGGCTGAACGCGAAACTAGTGTAAGTGCATTTTCCATAATTTTACAGGAGAAGGAAGAAACATTTCCATTTGATTTAAACCATTCTATACTTACAGTTTCTTGACTATATGTAAAAAATCAATTGCTGCACAACCGCATATTGCAGTGTTTTTAATTGCTTCATTTTAAAGGATGATTGTAGTAAAAATGTCACTTAAAACAGTTTCGCGCTAAAAAAAAAACAACGAAAATGTGAAAATATATAAATGTGAAAACAGTGTATGTGCAGTTTTTGATGATCACAGTTTCAGTTCAAATATCCATAATTCATATACTTAAAGTATTACATATGTCTCTCTAATGCAATTATAAACAACTTGAATAAAAACGGCACTTAGACTCTTTTCGCGTTTAAACAGTAGACACAAACACATCTTCAAACATAAGTTTCACATAATTTTGAGAAACAGTGCTCATATCTTACAGAAAGCTTGAAGTTTTTTGTTTAGAAACAATATCAGTTATTATTAATGACAAACTACAAAAGATGTAGCACTTGGTAGTCCTAGTTAATAAAGGGGCTATTGTGATATCATAGTTATGTAATCCAGATGCCAGGCTGACTCTCCCGCACTCATATTGATCTGATGCAAGACTCAAAAAAATCTGGCATTCTGGATCACATCACTGTTTATACTAATAATCCTATTATGTTCAAGTACCATTGAGAGAAAATAATTACTGAGTTTTCAACACTTAATCAAAGTCCAGGCTATTGCTTGATTTTCAACATTAAAATGGTGTCAAGCTTATTGCATGTTATACAATAGCTGTTCATGTTCATGGTTATGTTCACTGCAATAAACTTGAATTGTTTCTACAGGACACAAACGCACACAGTTTCCACCCATTGCTACAAAAGAAGAGTATGTCTCCTTAACTTTGCTCTTACTGAGTGATGAGTGATGGCTTTAACAAAACTTTGATTAGCTTGCTGTTTGGTACATGAACATTTGAGCATTAAATGTTGGAGCTGTGCCTGCTGCAAAATCGCCATGTGGGACACGTGTATTTTGATAAAGTCATGTACCATGACTCAGCTGTAATTGTCGTGATAAATAACTTATCCCTATGCACATCTTCTTGTCTCAGTTAACATTTGTGTAAAGTTTGGTGACTATGTGTCAATTGTTTGAGGAGCAGTGTGTGCCACAAACTTGCCAAACCTTTTCATCCCAAAAAACATTTGTATGAAGTTTTGTGACTCTATGTCAATTAGTAAATGAGCAGTGCATGCCGCAAGATTGCGGGACATTCATACAGTACGTACAGACATACACTACCTATGGACGGACAGACAATGCCCCCACCCGAGGAAGAAAAAACCACAACCTCTTGGACAGGAGTGCAACACTACCACTACACCATCAGTGTCTTGCATTACTTTTAAGGAAATATTTAATATTTTACTTAAGATGATACTTGTGCGTCTCAGTTTCTTAGCACACTAAGGATATTGTTTTGGTACTTCAGAAACGATGTTTCTATATCTCAACATACAAAATATTTAAAAGTATGTCATATTTGCACAAAAACAACAGCATTTTTCATTGAATATAATATATAAATATGAGTTCCAGGTATCAAGTGCACATACACTTGACTAGTAGTTTCTCATTTAAACTGCTTCTTGAAAACTTAAAATTTAAATATGAGAAAGATGTAAGTGACATGCAACAATGCTATTTTTGTATTTTTTTCGTTAAAACTATTAATCTCCACTCAGTTATTTCTGTACTGCATCATATGCTGTGTTTTTGTCACTACTTTAGAAGAAATACGTATTACTTATGTCACGTACATAGGGGAAAATATCAAAAAATGAATTTCAAACTAGTGTAAATGACGGCCTTTGTCACTTACACAAGTTTCGCATTTAAAAAGTTAGCACATTTTCACTTACACCATTTCACATAATTTGCAATACTTTTGTTAGATAATGGTAATCAAAGAAAATATTTTCACAGCAGATAGGAAGGGGATCTTACAT
This sequence comes from Saxidomus purpurata, assembly GCA_022818135.1. NCBI lineage: Eukaryota > Metazoa > Mollusca > Bivalvia > Venerida > Veneridae > Saxidomus > Saxidomus purpurata. The sequence goes on along the minus strand of JAFMSR010000008.1, from coordinate 54,255,359 downwards.
TATGATTATGCAAAAAAGTGATTTTTGAAAAGAATGTCACTTACACTAGTTTCGCATTCAGCCCGCGATCAGTACTTAATAAGTTGGAAAAGAAATCCGAATTGACGTGTCTGATGTTTGCCTCGCTTAGGTGAGATTTTCTGACGGATCCGACGCGATTGAATAAAGGTTCAAAATGTATTACTTGCTGCAAATATATATATAGCATTGGACTGATTTAACACATTTTTAATTAACCAAAGTTGCGATTGAGCAGTATCTTTTAAAGAAGGATAGCAGTATTTTTTATATATTAGGTCAGTTTAACGACCACGCTGGTTATTTCTAAATAGTTAAATGGTTTTTGATATCATCCTGTAAATTTCGCATATTTGAAGGTTACGTCCTCACTCCCGCATAAAAGCTAATAAGTACCGAACGTGCACACCAGCTTTAAGCAAGTCCTGATGCATGCGCGAGAAACTAATATTGCGACTGCTGCATTTTGATGAATATTTCGAAGACAACTGATAGTAAATAAAAAAGGTATTTAGTGTATGCAACATTCCAAAAGTATCTAGTTTTCAGTGTTCCAGTAGCATACTAGTGTAAGAATATTTGAGACATGTATGTTGTATATAAATTCTGTAAAATATATGAATAAAATAGAATATATTAAGCATTTAACTCGAATTTATATAATAAATTGGACAACTTTTAACTTTAAATGTAATTAAAGTTGATAATCTGTCTTCTGTTATTCGAAGTGTCTTCGCAAACATACGGTCCGTGACTTGCATCATGTGCATCACACGAATTTCTTTACAAAATATAGACGCACGTACCGATGTCCTCTAAAAGTATTTCATAACTAATTTGTGTTGCCCATAATAGTTTGGATCCTGGAGCACATTATAAGGTCATGACACATACAATATAAAAATATAAAATATACAAAAATATAATCATTTAATTTTATGAAAATAAATTATTAAAAGTGTAATCAAGTACAAGTTACAGAAGGTCGATGACAGGACCCGCGCTTGTTATCTTTACTGATGTAATATTACGTGTCAAACAATACAACAAACAAGCCACTTGAAATAACACTAACAAAAATGTGACACTTCGGCTTCAAAGTGTTTCATTAAATCTGGAAATATAACGTTTTTATTTCTGTACTTGCCCTTATTTATAGTTGTACACTTCTAAAACGCATCCAGTTATAATCTTATATGTATGGCCAAAAGAAATGTGGTGTATTCTATCCGAAAAAGAGACAATAAGTGCGAAAATGAAAAAAAAAAGTTCGGAATTTTCATTTTTTTTAGGTTCAGCCACATATTCGAGCAGTCGTTGTTTTCGCACTGGTAGACAAAAACAATCGAGACGATACTTCCAACAACTCAAAATACAGAACGTAAATATACGTGTATCATGCTAAATAACTTGAAGTAATCTGAAAAATTAATCATGAACTGAAAACAATGTAAAAAAAAATGAGCGAGAATATCAGCACACAATTATATCTGTTTTAGGTCGAAATGTATGTATTAACTTTATTATACATGTTTAGTAAAATTGAAACATAAACGTGATCTTAGACGACCTCCAAAAAAAATATAAAAGAAATGAGACTAAGCCGGATTAAACTGGATTAATCTGTACAGTGGTGCATATATCATGCGTATGCTGCGTGTCGCATAGCCTTCCCTTTTCGCAGCCAATCAGGGAACACGTGGACTCTGTTTCAACTAACCGTTCCTTGAAGCGCAAAGTAAATGAAGCCGCTCAAATTGGAAAATCTTACTTTCATTTCGAAAAGGGGAAATTTTCAACATACATAACTCATGAGGTAAGTAAAGTTTTATTGTGTTCAAAGTTTAATGAAGTACTTACTACTTAACGGAATTATATGAACCCTGTACATATCTGCTAGATTAACCACGAAATTTTAGCTTAAAACTGCATGCATTTTTATAGTTAAATTAATGCTTGCTGCTATCAAAATTTAAAGGGTTGCTATAGTATATTACTAAGATCCTAAGATTGTATTAGCTAATCAAACGAAATTAATGTCAGTGGGACAGTTTAATAACTTAACTCGCATTTTTGGTTAAGTAACTGTATGTCTCACTCGATACGCATGGGATATCTAATGGGTAATGACTTGAACAGTGTCAACTAGACTAGTATCAGTCGTTAGAGTCATTACCTGGTCTTTTTTGGACATTTTACAATATCATATAATGTGACCCTAGCATGTACCTAGATGTATATAGAGAAAGATAAAGCTAACCCTAACCCTAACCCAGGTTTTATGTAGCAATATTAAGCAAATTATGAATTTTGATTGAATAATATGTTGGAAACAATTGCATATGGTTTAAAAAAAATAATTACGCAAATATTCCTGAAAATCAGAAAAATAGTTGTAGAGGGATATTTATTTGGAAAATATATGTTTTGTCAGTGCTTGAAGAGGGACCGAAAGTCTTTAACATTTGAAATTGCACCTTTCGCAAAATCTATCTGATTTACTTATTGTAATGCACAACAGTTTTTTAGTAAATAAACAGTTTGAAGATTTTAAACCCTTTTTGAAAAGTCGCACTCTATTAATATGTGTAGTTTTGATGCATACAGTTGTCGTAGGTGTCACCTGGTTTCATTAAAACTGTTTCGTTATTTTTTTAATTTCATTTTTCTATATCTTAAAACACTGTTTGCTTTAATAACACTATAGAGAATAATTAATTCCCTTGCGATATATACCTTATAAGAATGCTATGCCTGCTGATCTCTTAAATAATGCTACCCAAAACTTTAACTGAGAATTTAGTTAAAATCAGATCTTCTCCCTACCTCAACATCTGTTCAAATTTTTCAAGGCTCATTGTCTCCTTGAGCATAAATATCTTGCCAAGAAGGCAATAAAATATCTTTACTGTTATAATACGCACAACTCAACATCCTATTAATGCTTCCCACCACTTTTGATGAACATTTAACAATGAGTTTTGGTTCGCAAAGCTGGTCTCTTAGACATTTTATTAAAACAAATTTAACAAACGTAAAAAATAAAACATTAAGTAACAAAGATGTTGTCGATTAAACATCACGTTTATTTCACTCGTAAATATATCACTATTGGCACCTACTCGATGAAATTATAACGTGATATTACACCGAAACCAACAACTACTCTTTATATCCTTTTTGTTTATATACAAATCAAGAAATTTACCTCATAATCTTTTTTTTCCCAGAAGTATGTAACTTTTGCGAAATAAAGTGCTCTTTATGTTACTCGCGATTATGTATAATCAAATTAATCTGTTTTAAATTGCAATTTCAAAATATGTATTACATCAAGTTAACTACTCATATTGAAATGATACCCGTGCTTTAAACTGAGTATCCAATATTCATGTTTCCGTGAAAGACAAATGCTCTGTTCCGAGCAGATGACAATATGTATAATCTTTAAGAAAACAATAGCAATTTTGTTCACACTTAAAACAAACACTTCTTTTTATTGATAATTGGTCACATGCTAACAGAGAATTTTGTGAGTTAATACTTGGCTGAGTTTTCGTACCACAAGTTACATATGCTATGTATATTATAACGAGTCACTTGCACGTTGTAACCTAGCGTTGTAAACACTGGCTTTCCCTTATACCAGATTAAACATTTAAACACTTCAATGTCTAAGTTTGACTCTCACGGGTTGACTGGTGAAGTTTAGAACAGATGCGAGTCCACAATAAACTATTATACCATTTGGTCACGATCCTTTTACATTGTATATAAACAAAGTCCCATAGAAAAATGACATGTATGCATTTTGTAATATATTACGATACAAATATACATTTTAATATAAATAAATATTATAAAGCTCGTCTCAACCCCATCGAAATCCACGTCCCATTTTTGTGTTTTTCACATCCTTTTCACAAAACTTATCGCAAGCAGTTACTTTTCATGTTAGATGAGTTGATTGTCAAATTGAGTGAGGTGCTAAATTGTCGTTCAATTTCAAATGCTAAAGGCTTATTTTGGAAGAAATAATATCTATAAAGTGTTAGCCGATATATGTGACAGTTGATCACTTGTTTCTTGTATTACAAATTTCAGAAGCTTTTATAACAAACATGATAGCAGAGATAATTGACATACTTTAAGATACGGCGGACGTGATAATGAGAGTGCAATAAGTGAAATCTTTTAAACTTAATTTGAGTTAAATATCTCAAGAAATTTTAGTTTAAAGCGCAAGTTTTAAAGTACATCTTTTGTATGAATACGTCGTTATTCTCAAATGTAAACAGCAAATGGAAGAACAAATGCATTCATTTAAGTTGAATATACTGATTCGAATCAGGCAAAATTTATATTTAATAATTGCTTTAGCATTATTTTTCACAATTGAGAAAATTAGGAAACAAGGTTGTGTTATTAAAAGAAGGAATTTTCTTTATTGTTGAACTATTATGTGGATGTATCCGGACATAGCTATCTTTACTGGATGTTCCTGCTCGCTTCACTTATTCAAATCGATGTAGTAAATTGGACTACGTATATTCTGAAAAACGGGAGTCTGGATACTGCTAAAATACGACATTGCGTAAACTTAAAGAAATACGGGAAACTAGATATACCATCCCGTATACGGTTTAAAAATGGTTGTGTGCACGCAAGTACGTACATTCCAAAGATTTAGCCGTCCGAACACTTAAAAATGTGGGAATTTAGATTATACTGTCACGTATATTCTGAAATACGGCAGTCTGTATAATGCTAAAATACGGTAAATTGTGTATACTTACAGATACGGGAATCTAGACATACTACATGAAAATAGTAGTGAACTTTAGAAATCTTCTTTTCTCTAGAAAATATCGCTGTTTCCTGGAGGGTCATTTTTCACATATGGCTATTTCTGAGAAAATCATCATAAAGAATAAGGTAAACAAATCTAAAAACTAAATAGCAGTATATTAAATCATATGTAGAATGAAGCGCTAAGGTCCATAGTACACAAATATAACATAAATTATATTTGTCAAAAAGACAATTTTCATTCTCAGTCTACCGTTAAATAACTAAAACATTTTTAGTAAAAATGTTGGTTAAAATCAGGGGTCGTACCATCTTTTAATTCAATAACAAATTGCACAAGAACTTTTCCAAAAGCGTTTTTTATTCAAAAACGCCGTTTCAAGCTCTTTCCGAAGGCAATGTACCCCCACCCACTTGACCCCAATCAAACATTTGTATACAAGACTCCAGTATAAAATATAATTTTTAAATATTAGGCCAAGGTCTAAACTTTAAAACAAAATACAAATCTTTTAGTATCTTCCCTTCTCAACAGCTGCCGGCAATATTTTTGATATTGAACTACAGGATTATTTTATCAGACATTGTAGACTTTAGTTGTTGATATAGCATATTTTGACTCATTTAAAATTCAGAACATAGAGCTTATGTATTCATTTGTCAAAGATGACACTGAACTTAACCTGGCTTTAAACTTTAATATTATTGAGAAAAGGTTTGTTTTAGTTTCAATGTAAAGTGATGTATATCATTACAGGTCCGTATTCCTAGTCCATACATCTCTAGTGTACGGAAAATAAATTTAACCCGTATATGGTTGAAATACCGTCCCCGTACACGTCGTATATCTTGCATGTCAAAATCCGTATTTCTGTCCCGTATATTCCAGATATACAAGGAAAATACGGTCTCTGTATATTGAAAAACTACAGGCAGCACACAAGATATAGATCTTATACAAAACATACTAGCTTAAATATGAAGCAACGTTAAAACAGCTAAAAATATTTTTTCTGACAAAGTGTAAGAGGGCGGCACAAGTGTTCTACTGAACACCCCTCTAGTATTAATTTCATAGATATTCTAGTATCTTTTATCTTAGGAGATACAGCTACATCGTTTAAAGTTACAGAAGAGGACAAAAGGAAATAAAAGTTGTGTTTAAACTCAACTTTTCATAGGAAAGGGGATCTATCCTACTCGCCTTATTTCATTATGTTAATTATATGCTTTTTCCCCCTAAAAAGGTGTGTCAAAGTGCTTTGACCTCACGGCCTTTGTTAATATAAATATTATCCTGACCAATGCGTCAGCTGAAACGTTGCTGATCATAATTGTACATGTAAATCATCAAGAAAAACACGACTGTTGTTGAAGTTTCCCTTATATCACTTATTTTACTTCAGTTCCTAATTCAAGTCTTATGTGGACTACCAATCCGGAGGTAACTGGTTCGAATCCTTTCTAGGACACTGGAAATTTCAAAAACGTTATTCAGTGTTTCCCACCATCCAGAGATGAACTGGATAGAACACAGGGTGGTCTCGCGTGTATCGGTGCTATACACAGGACACGCAAAAGAACCAAGGGGTCTATTTGAAAAAGAGCAAGGATCTAGTATCTGGATTTCCTTGTATTTGCATCAGTCGTTTCAATCTGCGCCTGTTGGAAGTTTTGGCAAGATCACCCGGGACAGTGTTTGTATAGTAATATACTGACTCCACCCCGGGGAAATTCCAGGGTCGACCGAGACCGTAGTTTTCAGATGGAAATATCAGAAACTTTATTAATTTTGATTTATTTCCAAAAATAAATGAATTAAAGCGAAAAAGAAATAATTGTGAGCAACTTGCTATATGTTACTTTTTTGTTTCTGATAGAAGGCCCACTAATAGCGATGGGAGCTACCAGTTTATAGCGAAAATACTTTGCGAGGGTCTGGCATTCGCTTATACCTTAAATGTGTTTTTGCCTTTCAAATGATTTGATTATCACAGAGTTAAATCAGGATCCCTAGTTATATCAATTGTTATGTGACCATAAAGTGATTACTAGCTATAGCAATTTGGCTAAGTGTGACATGATATTATTATATACTTAACTTTTTATCTTTCTTAATTACATCATAATTACAATGAAGGTGCTGAATAATTTACGTCCATCACCCAAGCCCTCTCTAAATTGCCCTATATAGGCCTGGCCGAACTGGTCATTACAGTATCTTTTTAATTGTAACATTTGAATGTAAGATTTTGATGATACTTCAAGTGTATAATACCAAAAATGGAGATCTGGGGGCCGTTTTATCAACATAGGCGTAACTTACGCAAATTTTCTGGCGTAACATAAACTTACGCATTTTTTTACGTTTTGCGCAAAGCGTTTTATGAAACACATTTTGAATTGGCGTAAATCGCACTAGCGTAACTTTGGCGTAAGTCGTAAAGAAATGCGTGACACAGTCAACAGCACCTATTTCCGGTGACGTCATTTTACCGCAAAAGTGTCAACTTGCATGGCCGCTAAACTGTCAAATAAAAAAATCGCCAGAAAAGAAAGATTATCTTACTGGAATAAATCAGAAAACAACTTTGTCATTGGAATTTACTTTCTTTTACTAGTATTCATCAAAATAAGTTTACTGAATTAATAGAATTAGTTACCAAAACAAGTATTTAATGTCTGTATTTTATTGACCTTGAATTGTATTCCATTTTCTGACAAGACTAAATACAGATGTATGTGCGTGCCCGCTTTGCGTGGGAGTAATTCGTGGGTTTAAAATCAGACCGCGTCATATCAAAAGGGTAGTGACGACCGTGGCCAAGTATCAATTGTATATTAAACATAAAAGAAGATAGCTTTGCAATACAGTTTTTTAATTTCTTTCAGACTGTACTTACACACTGACATTTTCAATGTGATACATAGATCTATATCTATAATTACATTTTTAGTTTGGTACTAAGCATACATCTTGATTGTTTCAGTTTTCATTACCTTTCTCATGTATCTTTATCACTTATACACAGCAAATATTATAAATAAGAAATGATTGTATAAAAAAACATTTATGTACACAAATATAGTGACAATAAGGGAATATAGGAAGATTATTTCTTCATTCAGGGCCTGTGTTGTGATCAGCAGCATGCATCAGTAATTTACAACTACAATCACATTGTCAGTCTATACTTTTAACGTTCCAGAAAACTACTTTGGTCTGGACAGTATTTGGAAATCATACTTTACCTTTATAAAGTATTTTAGCCAGGAACACAGCACACTCCAAAATGAAGAGCATTGTCATTAGAACTTACAGGAGTGTTCCAATACATTGATGCTCGCAAACATGCTGTTTATCTACTCCTATCTAGGTGATCTAGATATTTACAAGCAAATAAAATATTTCAAATGGAAATCAATGAAACATTCAGGTAGAATGATACCTCTTGCACCAGAACTTCCTCGCAGTATCCTCTTGGTAACGGTCAAGTTGGCTAGCCTGAGTTGTCATTAACCACTGACCAAATATTATAGTTAAGAGTTGTGGTTCTAGTATATATACTTTAAACGCAAACTAGGTCTCGGTTCTGTTTATGTCTGCATGAAACTTTACTTTTATGCATAGTGCATAGTGCACACTTCTGTTCTATGATTCTGTCTTGGCTGTTTTTTGTATTTGTAACCAGTTTAGGTAAGTGGGTAGCTGGAGCACATTCCTCTTAAAATTAATTTACAGTAGGTCATGTTACAAAGACACAAAATTAATTTTTATATGGCTTTCATTCTGCATCTGACACCTTTAAAGCTGTTGGATATTGTGTTCTCTCTTTGAAGTTTTCTGCATACTTGCATTAATCAACATCATACAGTCTCACCACCTAAAATTAATACAAAATATATGAATAAAGATTCTAGTAGTTAAATTTTTGACTATTTCTCATCATGCATATCTAATTAAAGAATATTTATTTCTACAATTGAGAAAATAAATTTAGTAACTTAAGACAGAGATAGTTTATTGTCACAGTTATTAAAAAGTTTAGACTGAAACAATCTCAATCAATAAATGTAAAAAAAAGAATACTATGTTGGATTCAAACGGTTCTATTTATTTAAAATCAGCGGGGTTGGGATGAGTGCCGAGGTACCCAAAGTCCAGGTTGGGTAAAACAATTTCCATCTTTATACAAAAATGTCCTCTTCCATTAAGGGTTAACAAGAAAAACAGAGAAAGGATGAAAAATAGAGCACAGGAAGGCAGTTCGGATATACATGATGTATAAAGTAACTGATAGACAATGACAAACAAAAATCCAGGATAAATATACTTTTATGACAGCTTGTATTTTATTTTCATACACAAGATTAGGCGGCCACTTTTTGTTCTTATATTACCAAACATGAGACTTTAGTGTAACTTTATTTCGGCAATATCTATTACTAGTATTGATTTGCAGATGAAAGTAAATAACTTATTATGGTACGCACATGTATGTTAGTTAGAAATAATTGGTTGAGCACCCAAAGTGAAAATTTTTACCAATCTGACTTTTGGGGAGGCTGCGTTTTTGGTACGTGGCATTCCCTGTTTGATATTATTTTTGTCTTTTTTTGGTATTTGGTTAGTTTATAAGTGGGCACTCCAGTGAACATTAATTGTAACAGTGCACTGCTGAATGAGTGTATTTTAGAAATTTCATACTAATAATGATGCATTCTTCTTACACATTGATGTAACTCAGTATTTCAATTTAATCATTTGAATTGGAACCAAAACAAAAATACCTTTTGTCTCAAAGACATGATTCAGAATGGGTCCAGTTGTTGATTGCTGCTATCACTGATTAATGATTTAACTGCCATGGCCATACCTGAAACAGAATAATTTCACAAAGATGTTTGAATTCAAAACTCTATTCAAGAGACAAGAGGGCTAAGATGGCCCTATGTAGCTCACCTGAGGCCTACTTATGACCATATAATTATGACAAAACCTCAAATTCTGTTTGTCCATGACAAGACAAACCTTCTGACCAATTAACATGCTGATTGGCTATAAACTATGACTTCTAGAGCACCAACAAGGTTTTTCTCGGAATTAACCTGGTAACCTAGTTCTTAATCAAAGGTGATCCACACCAACATTCTGGCCAATTTTCATGATGATTGGGTTCTTAAAGTAGCCTGTACGGCACACACAAGGTTTTTATCCGGGTGACTTAGTTTTTGACCTCAGATGACCCATATTCGAACTCTACCTAAGTTTCATAAAGACGATTATACTGATCAAGTTCCATGAAGATCCAATGAAAAATGCAACCTATATTCAGGGCTTTTTCACCCTATCACCAGAGGCCGAATATCCGCCCCGTTCCTAATCGAAAATAAGTTTCATTTTTCCCAATTCATCCCCCTCCCTAAAATAAAAATTAAAAAAAAAACAACTTTTTTTTTCATTTTTTCATTCTGTCCCTACAATACCTAGTATTCTATGGACCGTTGCCCTTAACACAGATTGTTTTTTTTTCCAACCTTTAGAATTATTCTCGTTAAAAAAATCTTTGCCCCTACCCTACCTAGAAATTTTTGGACCTTTGCCCTAAACACAGATATTTATTTTGACCTCAAGTAAATAGATATTAAAGCTGCTCGCTCTCAGTTACCGCTGAAAAAAATATTTCATAAGTATAAAACTAAAGACTATAATCAAAATATAACCAAACATCTACGTAGGAATTTGCAAAAATCGATTGAAAATGTCGGTTACACGGCACCGCTGCACTATATGTTTATATTGAAATTTCAAAAGCGTTTGCAATGCTTTTGGGTTTTGAAGCTTTTTTTTTTTAGAGATATACATGACAGGAATTTGTACTGGAGACTTTTTATATGACCATATGTTCTAGAATACGTTATTTACATTCAGTTTGAAGAACTTAATTTTTTTACCAAAATCTGAGAGCAAGCAGCTTTAAACTCATACATCGATTCCCAATTTTTCCCAGTTAGGGCCAGGGACCTTTTCCCAAAAGAGTCAGAAAAAGCCCTGATATTGAATACACACGGTTTTTCTAAAATTTGACCCTGTGACCTAGTTTTTGACCCAAGATAGTCCATATTAAAAGTTGATCTAGATTTTACAGAAATAATCATTTCAAGTTTCATGAAGATTTAATGATAATTGCAACCTCTATTGCAAACATAATGGTTTTCTATGATTTGAACCTGTGAAGTAGTTTTTTACGCTAGATGACCCATATTAGAAGTTGATCTAGATTTTATGAAGGTTGTCATTCTGACCAAGTTTCATGAGAATCCAATGAAAAATGCAGCCTCTATTGCATACACAGTGCGATCAGAAAAAATCACATTGAGCACGAAGCACTTTGTGCTCAGGTGAGCTAAAAAGGACTCCATACTCTAGGAGTTAAAAAACAGTTTAAATATTTGAGCGATGCATTTGGAACAGGCTATGTACTGAAATTTACATGGAGTTTTACATATTTTCAATGATTTTTCAGAAAAGATTGATAAGTAAATTGTATCAAATCATACCTAATCAAGTGCTATGTATCTTTAGCTGACCATGTCGCTTCTAATAAAAATATCTGTGAAATGTAATGATTATTTCTTAAACAGATGGACTTATTTACCTGGAATGTCACACTTCAGCAGACCTGTATGTACATGTACGCTGTATATGATGTTTTAACTTGTATACAGTGAACATTTTTGAATACTTACCAAAGCATTTCTTTAGACACCCACGGATACTGTGATGTGAGTGCACAGCCAAATGAATTCCAGATTTTGTGTACACAGAGAGTTTCATTACAGTTTTCTGAAAGTAGAAATCAATATTTTTACTATAAATTGACTGCATGATGGTTTTTCTAAGCTTTTCTTTTTTTTTTTAATTGTACTTTACCATGTTTACTACATTACCAGAAATAATGAATAAACAATATTTTTTTTATTCAAGGACAGAATGGCAAACATGTTTTGAATGCAGTTAATATTGACTGAAAAGTACACAAGTCATATCTATTAAAATATCTCTATAAATAAAGCACAGACTGAAAGTTAATAGAATTACATGTCTTTTTGATTTTTATCAATTGTGCTTTACCAGAAAAAAACAAAACATCTTTTAATCAAGAACAGAATGGGAAACATGTCTTGAATGCAGCTATTGACTGAAAGTGCACACAACTGATAAAAATGTCTGTAGTACAGACTGAAATTTATTAGAGACAGACATTACATGTCTTCATGTACTATGTCCCATTATCCCTTAAAGTGAATGTAATGCCACTAAAGCAAAAACATTTAAAACAAACATGTGTTTTGAAGACAACCTTATACATTCGGTAGTTCAATATCTGTTATTTCTACATGAAACTGTGACAAGAACATTTAAAAACTAAAAATCTAGAAAATATTATTGCATGTATGTTGGCCTACAGTTACATAAATATACAATCGTGTTCACAGTCACTACCTGATGCATCTGTACTTGTAAAGTTTACTGGCAAGTATTTGATCTATTCAGTCTCTACTGTACACACATGCAACATCAGACACCAATGTTTTTATCTACATTATTTATTTCTAAAACTGATCATGTTATTATTATTATAAACTAATAACAAGCACTGGCTGAGTTGTTTGTTTATTTCATTTTTCTTCTTTGATTTTGTTAGACTTTTTAGCGATAAAAAAGCAGAATGATTAATACCCAGATATCATCCGTCCAAAAAACAGCTCCAAAGCCAGGGTTGAGTACATAGAGGCAATGACTAGAAATCGCTGTAACCTTTTACATATTACGAGTAATGGGTTCAGGCCCTGCTAGGAAACATCATCTCTTTACAGTTCTTGCTGACCCTAGGGTTCTAGTACAGGCAATTCCAGCAACAATGTTTAACAATGTTTAAGTATACATCACCTGTGAAAAAATGAGTGAAATACCATTGACCTAGGCATTAAAGCGAAATACCATTGACCCAGGCATTAAAAAATTCATTAAACTATTTGACATCACTTATTGTAGATTATGTCATGCGGGGTATAGGCCCGGCCAGCTCCGTCCCAGCTCATCATTATACATTTTAATACAAAAACAATTCATATCTATACAGATGTAGTGAGCCTAGGCATCAGAGTATCCAGAAGCCCAGTTAGCTCAGATGGTTAGAGTATCTGACTTGCAAGCAGAAGGTCCTGGGTTTTAATCCTACACTTGAGTTACATCATTGGTGACGAGGTTAAAAACAGTCAGTTCGAGCTTATAAGGTTAATGGACGGTTCTTAGTGGACCAGGAAGCATGCGGTATTTGCAGGGGTTATCATCTATGCCCTGCTTAACAGATATACAATTCCACTGTATGGTAAAAACCTTCAAGGATAAAGTGGGGAAGAGTGGAGTGATCCTAGACTTCAAGTTCAGAGTATCCAGAAGCCCGGTTAACTCAATTGGTGAGTCTCTGACTTGCAAGCAGAAGGTTGTGGGTTCAAATCCTGCACTTGGTAGATGTCTTGTTATTAAGTTACATCACAGTAAAAGTTGAATAATTCAAACTCTTTTCAAATTCCCATTTGGTTTTTCTATCAATGTAATTTCTAGCTAGGTAAGCAGCTAAGCTGACTCCATGTTAGAGTAATAATAGTTCTTAATTACATTCATAACCCCTAAATCATTTCTAAATACACCACAGATTTTATATAATTTGTGCAAAGAAACTGTCTGTATCTTCCGGGATCGCGGAAACAGAAGACAATGGGGAAAATGCAGACGTTTCTTTGGGAATTTAAAGTTCATCCATCTTTAAAAACAAATACAAATCTTTAAAAGGTATTTTCACAAAATGTAGAATCACTAAAACCACTTTTGATAAAGTAAGTAAAAATGATACTGCAAAGAAAAGTATTTTTACCCTTGTTTCCGGTCATTTCGCTTGATTGGTTAATGTTTTAAGGTGTTACACCATCCACTACTGTACAGTAAATTGTTTTAGAGGCAGTGTTTATTTTTCAATCGACGATAGCCGCCATCTTGTTTTTGACTTGCGTAACTACTTGCGCCTGCTCTTGACATGGTGCAAAAGTTACGCCAATTTTTACGTCTTTACGTTACGCCAGCTGTTGATAAAACGCTCATTACGCCAAAATTAGCAGTTACGCCAAAACTTACTTCAAAACGTTTGCGTAAGTATATTGATAAAACGGTCCCATGAAGAGTAAACTGACTAAAGAATTAAACAGTTCCGAAATTTGTAAATTAAAATGGTTACACGCTGTAACGATGGATGGCCAGGGCTAAACACATCTGCCCCCGTGATTATAAACAATTATCCATGCTCAAGCTCAAACTCTGTGCTAAAATTGGAGAACGTTCTCTATTTTTTGTGATTACAAAGCTTATATTAGTTTTAGAACATTCTAATTCTGAGCATATACTCATTGTTTTTTGTGAGAATGTTTTGGGACAGAATAAATCCCCTCGAAATGTTCACTGATGAGAAGGTGTTCGAGAGATACCGGTAAAGCCGGTGACGATAATTTAAGTGTTTGGTATGATGTCAGACTTTGTCAGACAGACACGAAGAAACATGCCTGTACCGCTCTTTACACAGTTGCTAGCTACGTTGAGGTTTTTGGCTACAGGAGCATCCGCCAATTTATTGGTGATTCTCTAGCACTGCCAAAAAGTTGTGCCTTCCCTTCACTACTTTTGGAGTTATAACCGGAAAAGAAAAATCAAGAAAATTTAACAAAGGGGAATAATTAAAAAAATAGGCAAGTTAGTTATGGTTCCACTTAATGTCCTCTGTCTGTGTTTAAAGTTTAAATAAATCTTCTTGAATACTTTCACAGTTATGCTCCGGACAAAAGTGTGACGAACGGACAGATGGAGCCTATTACCATATCCCCTCCGCCATGGCAGGTGGGGAAGGGGGTATTAACAAGTAGCACTTCTATTAACAAGTATGATCTTTACTTGCCTAAAGTTATTTGTACAAAAACATTCCTTATGTTTCCTTTGAAATAGAAAGCCCATTAATATCAAAATCTATTTATGTGCCATTGGCAATCCAATTTCGATCTGAACCGTGTGCTCATGACATTATTCTGTAAGAAACATATTTCTGACAGGGAAAGGGCAAAAGTGTACCTTAAGACTGTCATGGAAAATTTCAAATTTGCATAGAATATGATATTGATATTTAAATATTACATAACTATGATATCATAATTAATAATTTACATCATAAACCAATCTTCTGTTGCAACGTTGAACTCAAAGTTCATTTTCAAAGATAAGTATAGATTAGCGGCGTGCTGACATTTTAATGTTTTCTTTTTTTGTTCTCGTAAGCCTGTTTCACCTCTGAGTCGTTTGTTGTCCAACTTCAGGTTTTGTAATGTTGCTTCATCAAGAGGGTCCACTTTCATTCTTTATGTTCTTGGTATTGTTTCATCTGGAACAATATAATATTTGATTAATACACTTGTGCACTGATTTTAAAAAGAGCAAAACAAAATATTAATTTTCTAAGTCCAACAAGATTTGTGTTCAGAAGAACACTTGTGTCGCCTAATATACTTTTTCATAACACTGACAATATTGCCGAGTTATACATTACTTAACCTTTTACACCAACATATGAGAGCAAGTAGCTTTAAAAGTTTATACTGATGCTTCCCAATAAGTCTAATCATTTATTATACATACATGACTTAGAAAACAAACAGCAGACAAGTTGAAGCTAGACAAAGGCAAAATGTATAATGTTTCTCTCCAAATAATAGTTTATTAAAAGTTATAAATGGTTCTGTATTTGTAACCATAATGGACATGAAATACCTAATTTTTGTGATTTTGTTATGGCACGCTTTTCCCGTATCATTTAGTGTGACATTAAGTGTTACATTTAGTGTTACATTTTTGATGATGAGCAGAAGTTTATATTTTAATTTAACACTAGGTGGGACAATTTTTTACAGATTGAGATTTTGTTGCAAAAGAAACCTTTAGTATGAACATATGTCAAACATCTAATAATATTAATTTCACATTTTGTCAAGGACACTAGAGATTTATTGTAATATAGTAAATCTTTACAATAGTGTTACTCTATCTTAGTTTAAGACAGGTGTTAAGAAATTACTTTTAGAAATTGTTTTTAATATTTCTTAAATTCAGAATAATAAGTAATGAACAGTACAAAAGTTGGTAAATTATAACAATCCATATCGCTGATTTTGACTAAAATAACATATTCAAAATTGGATACTTCACATTTCAAAAAGAAGAGTTAATTAAAGTTTAATTTCATTATAATCGAAATTTTCAGTTAAACTTTGTTCACTGAACTGAAAATATTTAATTTATATGTTTGTTTTACATTGTCTGTTACAATTCATATATATAAATAGAACTTTTCAATTAAAAGTAATGTTTTTTAGATTTCCCCTTCATAACCCTTGTACGTCAATTGTTAGCTATTTGATACTATTTCAAGCAATATCAAGTCAAATACTAGTAGTTTATTGGCATAAACAATACAATGTTCATCGCCACAATATACAGAGGCAGTTCAATATAACATAGGTACATTAAATTACAGAAAAGTGTGAACAAATGTATGGTATGGTATGGTATGGTACAATATATCTAGTTAATACACACATAATCAATGTCTTACAATGTTGCTAATTCAGTCACTTCTTTTACACGTTGCTTCCAAAATATATTTAGCTAAATTTACAACTGTGTTTTCTTTTTTTTCGATGACATCATAATTGATTTGAAATTATGGATATTTAGCCATGCCCAAAAATACCTTAGTAAATATTTCCTTCTTATGTCTATATAAAATGGACAATCGTGTAAAAAATGGTCAGATTCAACTTGATTCATGTTACATTTAGTACATATACGTTGGCTTCTTTCTATATTTCGGAATCTGCCTGTCTTTTTTACAGCTAATTTATGAGCAGAACATCTACATCTTGATAAAGCAATTCAATGATTAACATTATAAACACAGCCTAAGTATTTTTCTTGTATTAAGTCGTTTTTAAATAATTTATAACTCTCAGATTTCGAGAATGAATTTAATTCAAAGCACGATTGTTGCAAATGCTGATCATATATTCTTTGTATAATATCCCTGATTTGTATATCAGTTATATTGCTGTCGTTCCACAAATATGCAAATCCTAGTGTAGATAACAAATTTCTAACCATTTTGGACCAAGCGTTAAAAATTTCACCATTTCTATCTGTCATTGTCATTACTTTGTTCGATAAGGAATCTGGAATTTTCGTTACTCTATACTAGTGTTTGATTATTCTTATTGTACCCATAATTGATTAAGGGAATCTACCAAATACGCATAGAACTGCAGAGGTTGTCGTCTGCTGTCGAACACATAAAATTTGTTTTAAAAACTTGAGATCAATTTTTTTCTATGTCAGATGCTTCATGAAAGCCCCATACTTCTGCTCCATAGCTTAAATTTGGTAATACCATACTATCAAATAGTTTTAATTTTTCAAAGATGTTTAAAGACATAAAATCGAATAGTGAATTCAAAAAATAGAGTGCTTTTAATGTTTGTTTAGATAAAGCTTTCTGAGCATGAAAAACATTTCCATTGGGTGACACCTAGATATGTGAAACTGTTTACGAACTTTAATAACTTATTGTTGTAGTATAATTTAACGTTTGCATTTCTGTATCTAGATTTAAACAGCATAACAACCGATTTATCAACGTTCACCTCTATAACCAATTTTCCACAATAGCTATAAAATTTATTCAACAAGGCTTGTAATCCGTCTTTAGTATATGAAAATAAAACAGTATCGTCGGCAAATATTAACAAATATATCCGCAAATTATCTAATGTAATCACATCATTATTATCACCTTTTAGATGGTCATACATGTCATTTATGAAAAAAATAAAAAGCAGAGGGGATATGAGTTCTCCTTGTTTCAAGTCCATATAGCTTTCAAAATAATCAGAAAGACAGCCATTTATTTTTACACAAGATTTGACCAATTTATACATATTATGTGAGATATTAACAATTTCTAGCGTAAAACCAGATTCCAGTAGTTTGTACCAAATACCATGTTTGTAAAATAAATCAAAACATTTTCGAAAGTCAAAAAACGAAGCATATACATATCGCTGTCCATGCTTCACAATTCTATCAATATTAGACTTTAATACAAAAATGCAATCAATAGTGCTCTTATTTTTCCTTAATCCGAATTGATATTGATTCAATAGGGCTCATTCTCTCCGTCTAGTGTCCAATAAAATTGAAAACAGTTTAGAGAACACACTAGTTAATGTGATTCCTCTATAATTATGTACATCATTTGGGTTTTCCTTTCTCGGCACAGGGACTATAACTCCTTTGCATCAAGAATCTGGATAAATACCACTGTTAAATATATGGTTAAATGATTTACACAAAATAGGAGCTTATTGAAATTTGCGCTCAATAAATATTTATTGGACAAATTGGTCAGTTCCTGCACTTTTACCCCTTTTTAAAGAAGATATTGCCATACAAATATCATCAGCAGTAAAATCAGCATCAAGGCTTCCTTCATTATTTATATGTACTTCATTTTCCAATTGTTCTTCAACAAAATCATTATTAAATACATCTTCATTCGAATATACATTCTTAAAATGATCATAAAACTGCTCAGTAGATATCTTACTTTTAGAATATTGCTTTCTCGTTGTTTTTACGTCACTCCATAATTTGTGTGGATTATTTTTAGCAAATGACGACATTTTGTTTTTCTGTTCTACATGAAACTTGGTACGAGCACGCCGTTTAGCTTTTCTATTAAGTCTCCTTTAAGTAATAAGTAACAACTTAGTATCGCTAGATCTTTTTCTACTGTAAATTTTTTGCATGTTTAAAATCACGTCGAACAGATTCTCATTCTTTGTTAAACCAAGTACTTTTATGTTTTCTCTTATTAACATTATTTGGGTTAAAAATATTCCTGGACTCACCAAAAACGCAAAAGGCTTTTTCATATAAGATACTCGATATTTTCTCAACGCCAGAGTCTACATGTATATTATCACAGACAACACTATTTACCATGCTATCAAAATTTGAAATTTCGTTACTAATCATTTCTCTGTAAATATGGAATTTTTCATTGTCCCATTTCAATACATTAACATAAATGCTTTCATTCTCATTAGGTGATAAAATACTTTAAGCACACAAAAACGAGTTGAACACATGCCATCAATATTTAAAATTTCGTTACTAATCATTTCTCTGTAAATATGGATTTTTTCATTGTCCCATTTCAATACATTAACATTAATGCTTTCATTCTCATTGGGTGATAAAATACTTTGAGCACACAAAAACGAGTTGAACTGGCTTATGATGCGAAAATGAAAACAGGTCATAGATAACGAAATTACTGATCAAGGGAAATAACTCTTGAGCCAACAATGTATAATCAATTAAGCTTTTGCCTGTACTTGATATATACGTATAACTACCAATACTTGCATCGTTACCCAATCGGCCGTTAACAATTTTTAAATCGGTACTTAAACACGAGTGTAAAAGTTTACACCCTCGTGAATTAACTATGTTATCCATAAACGTTCTTAAAGGCTACGTAGAATTATTATCGCCATATTCATCATTTTCAATAGTACTAAAATAGCGATAAAATTGCACGTTTAGGTCCAGTATATCCGATCTTTGACCACATCTTGAGTTCAAGTCACATGACTGATACTTTACCATATTCTGAATATTTACGTATATCACGCTCTAATGATTCGAAAAAACCTACATTATGCATGTTGAAATAAATAGGATTACTTGGAGGTATATGAATAAAACGCATGTAAATATCGTTCTCATACTGCAGTAAATCTTTGCTTATTTTTAACCAAAAAGTACCATTACTGTCCGTATCAACTATTTCAAGATAATCAGAAAGAAAACTTTTATAATATAAACACACTCCACCGTGACCTCTTTTGTAACGAATGAATAATGCTTCCGTTCGAGGAAGAGAGAAACACTCGTACCCTTATAAGATAAATTTATCCTTTCTTCGTTCACAGGTTTCAGAATGAAAGACAACATTAAAGTCATACACAAAGTTTAAAAAGTCCTCGTCATCAAAACACACTGACAAATTCTCAATGTTCAATGACAAAATACTAATGTCACACTTTTCTGGTAATTCATAACTGTCCATGGCTGAAAATCCAGGTTTGTAAAGTACATTGTTTATATACGGTTTATTTCTGATAAGCACAGCTTTCTTACCGGCCTTGCGCGACTCTTGCATCTTGGGAACCAGGACACGTCTTCGTTATTGCACTTCCGGGGTTGGGGATGTTATTGATCACTAACATTATATGCTGTAGTAAATAAGTTCACATTTTTCAGGGAAGTTTTGAGTTAGAATCAAATTTCAAAACGACAAGACGGTTAGCAATATCAAAATACATACTAACAAAAGAGACAGTAACTGGATCCATTTAAGTTATGATGTAACCTCTAATATAGAGAGTCATGAGTTCGAGCTTTGCTATCAACCATTTTTCTTTATGTGAGAAAGTTGACTGTTTCTTATGGAGGACAGGAGTCTAGAACAGCTTCTTCCCAGTAACGAGGTTATGGAAACTGCCTACATGCTTATTGATCAAAATATGGTGTGAAAGGTTGTTAAACTTTTATAACAACTGACAAGAAAGCAAGACGCATGCAGATAATCTTAATAAAGTGCATATTGAGAAACAAAGGGATTGTCATTTAGCATCAGCCCACTCCTCTGTGCTAGGCAAATGTCAAATCATACAATGTTCTGCATCATTCTACAGCAGATCATTAATAAATACTGAATTGTTCAGTCATAATTAAGTCATAATATACAGTACTCATAAAACTGTTAAGACACAGAGTAACACATTGTATTTTAGTGCTCGATAGACTGAAATCAACAAAAAGCAGCTCAGCTAAAATACATATTTTATTCAAACATAAATGCACATGTATCAATTCCTGGAAGACCTGTCATTCAAGGCCGATCCCTACATACTTTTATGACTGCCTGATCGGCTTGTGAAGGTACAGGTGGTGGGGCACCCCCTGTCTTGGACCTTCCTGTCCTGGTAACATCATTTTTTTCTTTGGGTGCAATATGTAAATATCGCACGTTATATTGTTAACACATTGAAACAATTTTACTTTATTACAGTTAAGTGAGGCTACCTACATACATAACAATATGAGCGTTTATTATTTTATCATTGCTCCACTAAATGGTATGTTTTATTTATAACTGCATAAGTTCAAATAAGTTAAACAACACAGGATATTGTACCTTATAATTTCACTAAATGCAGAAACGAATTATATCGAAAAATTATATTTTACTTTCTTTTCAAACATAATACATTTAAGTTCCCTGATTTGAATGGGGGACCTCCGGATTGGTAGTCGACAGTGTTAACCACTTCACCACCACAATTTTTCTATGCAACCCTGGTACGTATTACAGTTCTGAAAATTCAGAAAAGGGGTTTCACTACAACGCCAATTTTAGGCAAATCTGTGGTCCCTGGTGTATATTCATACCCTTTTTTACAAGGTCTTTCTTACACATTCATTGATTTGAGAGATTGAATGGAAGTGCTTAACAAAAGATCTGACGTAATGTGTTGGTGGGAGGTAGTGAGACATTTGCGTATTTTGTTTAATCATTTATTTTTCATATACAAGTATTGCACGTTGTCATGGACCTATATAGGTCTGTGCCTTTCTATAGATGGATGCTGTCAATTCAAAATATCATACCAATATTCAATTGTAGAATACAATTATTGGCAGAAATTAGTTGGTCTATTCAAGGGAAACGTCTACAGGCGTACCTAGTCCAACTTATTGTACGTGAGTAGAGATAGGGTTATTTTTGTATGGGAAATATCTCTCCATAGCGTGATTCTGACCAAAAACAAAAATATCTTAAAATTTGCTCAAGACATCACTTAGTAGTTTAGACTACAGTCGTACCCATTTGGGACTCAAACCAACGATTATTATAGAAACCTTTGATTGCTACATATCAGAAATTACCAAATTATTCATCTGCACCACTTTGTACAGTATAACACTGTTCAATCTATCAAAGTAGCCTCTGTATTGAAAACAAATGCTACTACAGGTGCTTGACACAGGCCTACAGTACATCTTTGCACACATTTAAAGTGAAAACATTTGAAAACAATAAAACTAGATTTATATTAATCAATAATCACATACCTCTCTGTTTGATACTGTAAAACTGTTTCATCGCCTTTTAAACACTATTCTTTTCGCTGGTGAAACGACTGAAAAGTAAACAAGGTCAATGTAGCACAAGGGAAGTAACTAAATCAGTAATGATAAAGGGGATATTGAGCACATTTAAACGTTGTACTACTACAAGATTTAAATAGGTATTGTGATATACCACAAGCAATAAGGGCCAATACAGGAACTGTTAAATACAATGCAAAAGGGCCGAATAAAAACACCGCATTTTCTTTCTGTCTTTAACGAAGTTGTGGATCTACAGCGCTACATACTGCAGTATGTTGGACCAATATTCGCTGTGTATTCGGTCTAGTGCTCTAATACATATATCCAGTTAATCTTTCAAAACCTGACATTACAAAATATCTAAGTTTTAGTGAAATGTTCTGTAAAATATATGTTGATAACTGCTCAATGTATCTACTTTCTCGGTCCACAGGCCCGCTCGTCTTCGTTCCGTCCGGTCTGTGGACGAAGACACCGGGCCTTTCAGGCACCCTAAGAGCTCATCCTAGAAACTTAATACTAAGTGTATGAGTGTCACCTCTTCGGGTGCTGTCCATTTCCTCTCTATCGCCTTCTTGCTTTCCATAAATGCGGCTAGCTGTCAAATGTGGCAGACGACTTATGTAATTAAAAATTCCGTGCTCCGTCGATAACGCACTCGGGACGTTTTAAAATCACGACTTAAGCATGGTCCTCCGTTGACAATGAGTTTGAGCACGGAGTATGAGTGGACAATTGTTTATAATCACGGGGTCAGAGTAATCAAACACTCAACACTATACAAAATTTACAACTTTAATTACAATGATGAAAGACTTAGACGAGTATGTTCTCAGGAATCAATACATTCGAGCGAATCTAGTAGTTTTTGACGTAACAGGTCGGTCTTCTCCAGGAAAGTTATCGTCTGAAGACAATACATACCTTTACCACTCCGGGCATTGTGTCTTCCGGGGGAGAACGCTAAAATATATAACATATGGTAAATACCATGGCACATAAAACGCATCAGACATAAACTGGTCCGACTGGTACACCATACCTTTGTAGGTTCCTATAACTGTGCGTATATACAAATATATATGAACAAGTGTTCAAAGACGACTCTTTGTGTACATCATACTATCTAAATGTTACCCAACAGTAAACGTGTTATAAAACATGATATATTCAATAGTGTAACACTTCACTTTATACGTTCATCAGTTAATCTTCCTTATTTACCTTAAAAAATTGTATTATTATTTAGAATGGAAGTAAAATGAAATGAAACATAATTAAACTGAGATAACTGATTTAAACTACAGCTTAAATTTAGTATGTAGGCACAATCATTTCCTTAGACAATATAATCAATGGTTACTGAAACAAAATAATCACACGATGGCATTTGAGAAATAGTTTAAACAAAAATACTGTCCTGGTTCCTCGATGAACTTACAACAAAATCAGCTACTTTGAAATTAACGACATCTTGAAAGCCAAATCAAAATATGAAACAAAATAGCTTACAAAAGTCTTTTAGTGAAAAGAATCTATCTACTGAAACAATTTACGAAACAAAAAAGAAAACTTTCAGAGATAAATGCATTTACATTGATCAAGCTTAAGTAGGAACTATATACCATATCCGATGTCAAAGTCATAAAACTCTGTGTGCGCAATTTTGTAATAGTCAGCCTTTCTTAAATACTAAATCTTCCCGCCAGTCTATAAACTCACGGTGAAATCATAACCTCCGTGCAAACATGAAATAAACGAATAAGATGTATTTCGGTCAAAATAAGTAAACGAAACTCAATACTAAAAACAATGCTCTTACTTTTATAGGAAACGCCTAGCAATTACTTTAACACAATAATCCAGACTTTACAAAAACAATGATAAAATTGCTGCTACCATCTTTATCTGGTAATTGAGGCCCGCCTGTCAATTTTGTGAAACTATAACCGCATGATAAACGAACGAATAACGCCTTTTTCCAAGAAAACGCGGAAGTAAAACGCTGTCGATACTGTATTATTAGAACGTTGATTGACATCTAGCATTATATGCCTTCGTTGATATTCTTACATCCAATATGTAATATGTATTACTCTATTTTATGCAAGAGGCATAATTTGAAAATAATGAAAGTACAAATATGATATTAAAGGCATATTAATTTTTCAACTTAAATTAATTCTAAACGGACCTATTAGCATGTTCATATTTATAATGTTTTGTAGGCTCTAACAAATACGCTAGAAGTAATTCTGAGTTAAAATTGTATATTTGACTGAAAGTAAACACGTGATTTTTCAGTTTCTGAAATGGCTTAGGGTCATTTTAGTGTGGTGACTCTGGTCTTTTGAAAGCCGACAAAATAAGGACAGGTGTTGGGTATTTGCTACACCCCCTTTTAACGCCGTGTACTTTATTGATTCTTTAGCAGCAATATTTTACTTGTTCTATATAAATCCATGCATTGCGTTTTCAAATGTTTAGAGAACGCATTGCCTAATATCTTGCGCACTAGACAATTGTGCGTATGGACTACCAATTGCCTTAATGCGCCATCTTACACCAACCTTAACCCATACTGTTCATATCAGGACAAACATTTTCAGGTTGTAAACAACTAGATGCTAAACGTTTAGTCGCACTTCATTATAAAGCCAGAACGTTTAGTTGCAAGGACGGTTGCTTAAGTTGCTCATTGCATATGTGAAAACATATTAATATGTGTCTGCTCACACTTTTCTAAGATGGATAGTTGAAACAATTCAAATTTGTCCACAAGGAAGGAAACACAAGAACAGTTGCACTTTCTTCGGCTTTAATCAATGAACTATATAATGAAGTAACACTATTATGCAGTCAGTTCGGAAGGATTTTTTTGTGATTTTTATTTCTAAAAGAATGTTTAAAAAAGGAAATTTAAATATTTTTTTTATCGCTTCTTGTTTAATGATCTCTCTAACTTATATTTTCTGATCCTCTATATAACACAATTAGATCACTTTTACTAGCCAGTCTCTAATTTGAAGGAAAAATGAAACGTTTCATTCAAATATTGGAAATAATTGGACTTTCACTTTTATTTTTTTATGTTACTTTATATTTCTCAAATTTCCATCGCCACATTAGTGAGGAGCAGTTAATAAAGCCTTGTGAGTCTGGTAACACAGTAGCCTGTGAAGACAAAATGAGAGAAGCCATAATCAATTTACGTATGTCAGCGAATTATAGCACTACACCAAAGAAAAACTACCACTTGAAAAGTATGGCCAACAACAACAGAAATACTTATGATAGTAACGCCACCTTATCAGTGTCTGAAAATGAAATGGTTAGAAAGCTTGAACGCTCGCGTACTGCAATTGGTATCTTAATTCCAGCAACAACTCGGTATATTAAGAACCCGATTTTACAAAATATAAGTTTAACGACAATTTGCATACCGTCAATTTATAAAACAATGCAAAAGGAATATACATACAGGATTTACGTTGGAATTGACATTGGAGATTTTCTCGAAACTGTTAAACACAAATTAGAAATGATGTACGATCGAGTTAAGGTTGTTGTAACAAACGGCGGAATATTAACCAGAGTATGCAATGACATTTCACGAGCAGCATACCAAGACGGAATGGACTATTTAGTACGAGTTACCGATGATACATCTTTTGAAACACAAAACTGGACGTCAGCTGGCGTAAATGTTTTGCAAACCTATACACCGCCGAATGTTGGTGTTGTTGGGCCGACATTCGATGAAGGAAATACTAAAATTTTAACAATTGACATGGTGCATCGCACGCATGTAGACATTTTTGACTTCTATTATCCGCCCTATTTTGATAACTGGTGGGCAGACGACTGGATAACATATGTATACAAGCCTGCGCGCTCAACAAAATTGAAGTCTTGGTTTGTCAAACATCGTATTCACTTTCATGGTACCAGATATCGAGTTGACCAAAGTAAAAAGAAACGACTAAACAAAATACTACAATTTGACCGAGAAAGACTCAATCAATACCTCTCAGATTTTAAACGCTGACTCAATTTTCCATTTTATAATTGATTGAAACGTTTTTTTCTTACCCTTGCATTGCATAACAATGAATGAATATGCAGTGAACTATTTGTAATTTGGTCAGTGTGGCTATGCTACTATCGAAACGGTTGTGCGTTAATAACGAACTAAAGTATGTACAGCACGTTGTCTGTTTTGAAATCCATTTGCCGTATTCAAACTCCTTTATATAAACAAACATAGGATAAGGCGTACAATACGTCACGTAAAATATGGCGTCAGATAACGTCATAATCACATAACAAACAATTGAGCGTTATTTCCGACATTCGGAGGGCTGCAAACAGACTTTTTTTAATCTTTGAAATGTCTTGAAATATGAAGTTCTAGAATTATAATCCATTTCTCAAGAAATTTTAACTTATAAGCTGAAAGTATCCATTGAAACATTTAGTTATGTTGACATGAATGTTCATAACATTAACACTATAAGCCGTTCTTTAACCCTCGCTCAGTGATGAATCACAAATATCTCTAAGTTAAGACTATCAATCTTCGTCAGTTCATCACTCATCGCGTAAATTTAAAAATTTTGTCAGTCACTTTGTCTCTAAAAGGTACAAATTCACAATTGGTCTAGTTGAAATACACCGATTAGATTTACCCTTAGCTGCAGGGATAAGTCCATCTTTCCCATATTTCAGTTCAAATATCACACCTAACCTCCACCGCGCTCGAGGTGTATTTTAATGAAAGATATTGTCTGCTGGTTGTTACCCGTTACTCTGTGATACTCGCTCAACGCTGTCACACACTCGTGGCGCCACCGTTCCCGGGAGTGATCGATAGGTTGCTTCTGTACCCTGGCTCACCTAGTTATTTTATTGCAATTGCTGTCTGTTGAGTCTGATAAAGATTCGATTTGCATAATCGGGATAGGTAAGTATCTGACTTGGCGGCCGTATAATAAATGAGCAAGCATTAAACAAACTGGATCTGAAACATATGACGTCACGTAGGTAATGGGTCGATCGTTGAGTACAGCTTCTACTTCTGTGATTTTCGTCTGGTTTTCTTCTACCGTGATGGTTTTGCGTCCAAGAATTTTCTTTAATGATTTGTGGTAAGTCAAATCAGGCGCTCCCACCATGCACCGTACCATGTATTCTCGTCGGTATGAAATGCCACTGTGTTTTTTCCTGGCCGATTGTTTCTTGTATAGACTGGGATTCAACTGACCTAAATGCTTCGACATAGCTTTGAAGGCATTATTAGATACCATTATACGGGGTACTGCTTCCTGCTGCAAAATCTTGTGAACGCCTGCACAAAATAATTTTCTTCTTTACTACTTCTAGATGTAATTCTCGTGCAGAGGCACACTTGAAAAGGCTTATGTATGCTATATGTTCAATCAAATGGTGGCCTATAACATGTAGTGCACCAGTAAAATCAACGCATGATACTGAACATGGTGCGCTGTCTTCAAGGCGAAGTTTTGGTAAGGTTGGTGGATCCGGGCTTTTGTATGGTTTTCCATTTACTCTTTTACATTATACACATTTTTGTACTTCTGTCTGTTCACATCTGCGAATTAACGGAATCCAATATTTCTGACGTAAGTACGTTATTGTAGCGTTTTCTCCGGAATATAGCTAGCTTTCATGGGCGTCACGCGTGGATAATGTGTTTGTTAGGTAGTAAATATGGGAGTAAATCTCCCCTATCATCGATGAACAACCTGTACTGACGTACTTGGGTAATTTCTTCTCTCTTGATTTCAATTTAGATAACTCGCTTAAGAATGTTAAACTTTGATAGTTCCGTAGCCACACATATTCTGCCTCCTTTAATTATGTAACAGTAAACTATTTTCTTGGTATTTTCTCTATGTAAGCTTTGCAGTTGTGTATGAACCTTAGTATGTATGCCGTAACAGTAACGAACTTTCTGTAGCTATTGTATTTTGCAATGGGCATTATCTTGAATTCATAACGTGACCAATCGCGCAGGAGTGTAATAAACCAGTTGTTTATCTTATGTATTCAACGGGTCAGTAATACATTAGTGTAATAAATATGCTAATGAGCCGAATCACATATCTCACTGCCTGCTGTCAAAAACCAAAACAAACATGGGGTCAAATGACATTTCAGTCAACAATTACAACAGAATAGACGGTGAAGGGCTTGGCATCGTCAATGAGGTGATGTTCCGAGGATTTTAAAGTACTGTGATTAGGTACTGTTCTGTAGAAGTCTACTATTTAATCGCGAAAAACATCGTCCGGGATTTAATGACAGTAGATCTAATATGTTTCCAAACCAGATAAGAATATTGCATCCATCAATAATTACAGTCTCATTAAACAAAATCGGCACAGGCAAATATCCGACATCTTTCACTAAAATTCAAAAGAAAATCCTATTCTATGTAATCCTTTTCCAACTTAATCTAACATAGCAAATTTCAGCAAAAATTCCAGTATCTGGTGGCGTCCTAAGAATTTCAAGCGCTCCCGTATATAGTGGAACGTTTCATGTACACGTTCATCAAACTGATTCAACAGCCTCACCAAGATTCAAGTATTTAAAATGCATTGGCAGTGAAGTCGAACAAAATTTAAAGTCATGTGTATTGAGCGCTCCACAAACTTTACACACGTATATGCATAGTGACCTTATGACATAAATAATGAACTGGTAATTCTTACGCTACTCATCATCATAGCGTTTATGAAATAAAGTAAAAATGTTTTGGACTTACTATGTAAAAAGCTTTGAGGGCCTTACGTATTTTCTTTTTATTGAATACTAAAATGTATATGGTACTACTTCTGTTGCAAATGTTTACTTAGAAACCGCATAACACATTCAACGCCGTTTTTGTCTTATGTTTGAATCCTATGATTTCTTTGTCATGTTATAAATATAATCTTTCATTCGTCTTTGTGTCATATTGAATTTATTAAACTCGTCATCTAAAACTGATGAAAACTCGACAGATGACTCGTTTAATAAATCCAATACAACACGAACATTCATTGTAGATCCTCTATATACCTGATTAGATGTAACGACTCTTGTTCTGATTCTATGGTCTCGTCGGTTATGGTTAGTATGGTGATGGCTTGTGACTGCTTCTAGAAGTTAGCAATAGCTTGTTGTTTTTGATTTGAAAGAGATTTTATCAAGGTCCGTCCAAAAGCTAAATTTTTAGCTTATTATAACGTAATGGCTAGATCAGCTTTATTTTGGCTTTTTATTTTTACTAATTTCGTTTTCAAATTTGTATGCAAATCATTTTATTGATAACTTTAATTTGTAAATTAATTTCGAAATATTGGGAGAAAATTATGTACCCATAAAGCTGTCAAAACTTTATTAGCCAAAGGGTCTAAATCATGAATAAACGTTACCTGGTCAACCAGGATATTTCGGCCCTGTCAAAACATTATTACACGATCCAGGAAACACTGGCGAAAATATAGGTAATTCTGAACAGTCTGTATGACTTTCACTTTGCTATATAAACTGTGTTAATTTTGTCATGAGGGCAGTTAGAAGTTAGGTTAGAAACTGCGTTCATGACAAAATGTCTATCTGAAAACTTGTATGTTCGTTACAACCAATAAATTGTGTTTGAACTTTGAATAGTGCTTTACTAGTCATTTCCTCCGTATAACGTTACATTATGTTTTGGATGAGACCCCTAATAGCTTGTTGTTTTTATACTGGCTAGCTTTTATACCTCTTGTAAGTAGGTCACCTGGATTGTGCTGGGTACGACAATATTTCCACTTCCGGAAGAAATCCCGATTGATTTTTGTAAATTAACTTATTATCAACATTCAAATAATTGTACAGATTGTTATCAACATTCTGTACAATTATTTGAATGTTGATAACAAGTTAATTTTAAAAAATCAATCGGGATTTCTTCCGGGTCACTCGACAGTATACCAGTCTTTTTTTTATATTTACAATCAAATCTGTAAATAATTTGACGATAAAATGGCCACTTGTATGGTATTTAGCGACAACTCCAAAGCCCTCGAAAGAGTTTGGCATAAAGGACTCTTATTCAAACTTCGGCAGTACGGGGTGTCTGGTTACGTCTTTAAGTGGGTTTCTAGTTATCTTTCTTAACGGAGTCAACGAGTGTTGTAGGCTCAACTTTCTCGCAAGTCAAGCGGCTCCAATCAGGTGTTCCACAAGGCTCGGTCCTTGGTCCTCTCCTCTTTCTAGTCTATGTGAACGATATATCAGAATCTCTTCTAAGCATGACCCGTCTATTTGCAGATGATAGTTCATTATCCGTGTCTTCAAATGATTCAACTTGTATGGAGACAATCCGTAACAATGACCTTAATTCAATCTCTAACTGGGCAAAGCAATGGTTTGTCAAATTTAACCCGTTAAAACAGATGTAATGTTTTTTTTTTTCACTTTCAAATATGCCTAGGCCAACAATTCGAATTTAGAATACTCCACTGACATATGTTAATAATCAGAAACATCTTGGTTTAACTTTCAGTCATGATGGTACTTGGCATACACATATATCTAACATTGTTTCAGCAGCTTCAAAGGTCTTAGGGTCTATGCGAATGCCTAAATTCAAAGTCAGGCGTAAACCACTTAACCAAATATACATAACATACTTACGTCCCCAACTAGAGTATGCATCCCTTGTTTGGGATAACTGCACCATTTATGAAAAAAATATTCTCGAAAAAATGCAAAACGATGC
The DNA here is from genome assembly GCA_022818135.1 of Saxidomus purpurata. Classification (NCBI taxonomy): domain Eukaryota; kingdom Metazoa; phylum Mollusca; class Bivalvia; order Venerida; family Veneridae; genus Saxidomus; species Saxidomus purpurata. Next base: position 54,224,361 of record JAFMSR010000008.1, on the reverse strand, counting down.
TGCCCGAATCGTTACCGGATTAACAAGATCTGTCTCCATTGAGAAACTTCTAAAAGAAATAGGATGGGTGTCTCTTACAAAAAGACGTGAAATTCAAAATTTCACCCTTGTTCATAAATTCAAATATGGCAATCTTCCCGATTACTTGAGATAGCTTTTTCAACCCACTGTTGAACAAACTAATGATTATCCTCTGATGAATAGAAATAATTTTATAGCTATACTAAGAAGATTGGAAATCTATTCCAAATCAGTATTACCTTCAGCCGTCAAACTCTGGGACGAACAAGATGAAGAGACTCGTAACATTGATACCCTATCCACCTTTAAATGTCATCTCAGAAATCGATATCAACTTCCGGGAGTTCCTCAGTATTTTGTTTTTGGTAATAGAACGGAACAGATATATCATAGCCGCATAAGAAATAACTGTAGCAATCTAAATTCTGACTTACATAATAACCACATAAGAGAAAATCCTAGCTGTAATTTTGGATATGCGTTAGAAGACGCTGAGCACTTTTTTCCAGTTTCCATTATTCAGAAACCATCGCCTAACACTATTTAGAAGCACGCGACTTTTCAGTCCTCTAAGTACATATAAGCTACTGTTTGGTATTAATACCCGTACTGACGAGGAAACTGTAACCTATTTACAGAAGTACATTTATACAGAGTACGAGACGTTTTGATGATACATAAAAAGGGTGTCATTGTCCCAGTAAATGTTATAGATGTACATCAGTCTGGGGTGTCAGATGCGGGGTTCCCATTGGGAGAGGTGTTTGTTCGATCACGGAAGGCAGTCAAACCTTTTCAGCGTTTTGTTTTTCTTCAAATTGTTTAATGTATTTTTTTTCTTCAATTTGTTTCTCTCTCTCTTTTTTTCATTTTGTTTTCATTTAATTATTCTAATAGTTCATTTGATTGATTCAATTCTTTCTTGTAAAGATGTATAAGCGATACAGCTATCTTGTCATTTACTTAAAATCTGACTTCTTCTGGAGAGGGCCGTTTCTGATGTTGTGATAACTCGTGGCCCGATCCATTTGTTATAGTTCAACATTTTTTGCATGCCTTTATACATATGTATATGTAACTTGTACAATAAAATAATATTAAATATAAAACACGAAATTTTCACACAAAAATCTTCGGTCTCAGCTGTACGAATCCGTATTCTTTGTGGAGGTCGCAAAATATGTTTTCTAGTTCAGCTCGAGTAAAATAATAACCAGTGAAACGTCCCTGAATATGCAACGTCCGTTCAATTATCCGGACAATTGTTTATTTGTGTAAAATGTCTGTGTTTCATCAATTGTATTTCTTTCTGAATGATCTTCTCAAATTATGCTAAAGTGCAGCTAAAAGTAAACAAGTGGCATTCTCGGAAAAAGCAACTAATAGGGTGGTGGTCATCTTACACCATACGTATTTCGTTGCTGCGAAATTGAACAAACCGCCCTTGTCAGGGTCACTCCCCTCGTCGTTAGTTGAGGCCCCGACAGCCACTAGATCGAGTTTGGACCGACGTCCTGTTTTGGACCGAAGTCCTGTTTGTTGTGTTTGATCCAGTGTCCGTCGAGACCACACGCCTGCTCCGCGACGTGCACGCCACGGGTGGCTGAGAGCAGATGATCAAACAGAGGCGAAGCAGGACAATTTATGCTAAGTAGGTCAATGCTGAAACTTTTAGCATTTATCATGAAAATTTTAATAACGCTTATGTTGAAACGGAATGTTAATAGCGCTATACATTTGTGCAGTTGCGCATATGAATTGCTAAATTAAGCCCCCACGTGATAATTACCGTCTGCAATAGAAGCATAAGGCATAGTGCAGTGCATATATATCAAATGTATCAATCATGTTAACCTAAGTGATTAGTTGACTATACAGAAAAGGAAGTCTGATTTTGGATCTCCAATGAAGAGGCGCAATACGAAGCGTAAACTGAAAGATATACCAACTATCTGTGGAACTCTTAAATTTTATGCTCAGACAAAAGAAGAAAATATTGTCACTATACTGACAATACATTGTATCACTGAAATCAAAACACAAAGTTGCTAAACACTGTACTTGATTTTTATCTAAAATCAAATGTAGTGGTTGTGGAGGAAACAGAGGCAAGTCGTCACATCGAGGATATAGAACACTCCACGTCTCCAGAGACAGAAATGGGATCACTGGATGAACATCAATTCCTTATTACAAGAATGTTTGCAAAAGTTTGTACAACCATGCGGCGTTGATATGTGGGACAGCAACCCAATGGAGTTGTTGAACCGCCAGCGACAGTATCAAAGGCTCCAGTTAACGACGCACTGGAAACCCCAAAACAAAAGTAACAGTCATGACAGACTTTCAGAATATAATAAGTTTTAATAATCTATTTTTTGGGCGAGCTTTTGATCAGTTGAATGAATGTGCAGTATTTTTTAAATTTAAGGAAAGCCAAATAAATGTCGAGACAAATTATGTGAAAGGAAGGTTAAAAATTGTATTTTGTTTTGGAAAGACACTATTCGTCCACCAAATCACAAAAAAATATTTCCTTTATCGAACAAGGCAATGTGATTCATTCTATTGCAGAAAAAAAACCTCCTTCTTTCCATTTAAAGAATACTTGTTCAGCCTTAAAACCCATATCATTAGTAAATTCTGCTGTAAAAGAACAAGTAGAGAAAAATTGTGTATATGAAAAGTTAGTGTTTAACCTTATAATGTCAACCTGTTGTCTGTCGCAACAATTTCATCAAGCAAAAACCGGCTTATTCTAGATTTCAGTGTTTTGAATGAGTACGTTAAAAAGGATCACGTTAAATTTGAAGATTATAAAGTTGCATTAGGATTGTTGATACAAGATGGATTAATGTTCACGTTTGATGATTTATCAAGTGGATGCCATCATTTGCCTGTTGCTCCTGTTCACCACCCTTACTTGGGATTTTCCTGCTTGGTAGTGCTGATTCTTAAAGCAATTAATCTTTTAATTACTTGTAAAAGTCAGTTTACTCTTGTCGCTCCTTATTGGCCTTCTTGTCCGTTCTTTCCGATGCTTTTCGGGCCGTCGTCTATTTCAAACAGTTGATCAGGCATATCTTTTTATTTAAGATAAGAAAAAAACTCGTTTTGGTTCTGAAAGTGATGGTTGTGAGATTAGATTGCAACTTTTAATCTTGCACGTTACAGAAAAAATAACTTCAGGAAGGTTTTAATTCACCCTGTCTTTAAATAAGTTTCTTGTGGAAGCTGTTTTTGCTTGCAGGCCTGATGGAAAGAAGTTGCAGACACATGCATTAATTCTGGTCTTTCGGCACGGATTTTTCAGAAGTAACATAGACTACACTTAAGAAATAATCTATGGCTTGGAGTGCTTTATCGAAATTGAAGCATTCCCCGGAGGTGATGTGCCTGGCGGAATAATTCACGAGGGCGAAGCCCGAGTGAGTTATTACGCAGGCACATTACCGACGGGAAATGCTTCAATTTCGATAAAGCACTCCAAGACATAGATTATTTCGATTCTTAGAAGCCGATTTTTTGAAAACTATCGTAACTACTACGGACCTTTTTCAGTTCGGCGGTAATGTGTAAAACAGCATAAATAGTAGCTGTTGGAATTCACTCCCCTATTCGGGCAACCATTCAAGATATCAATTATAACTAGATCTATATTATACAAACTTATTTTAGTTTAATCATCTAATACATAAAATATAAAAAGAAATACCTGACTGACATTATGCAGAAGACGTCAGATTCGGAACCTAACAAAGCAGCAAATCGATATAAATGCGTACCGTTAATTTGAACTGTACAACGTTTTAACGTGGAGTAATGACGTCAGTGTGATGACGTCAACGTTTTCATTCATTGTTTTGTCTCCCGAAATCAAAACATTGTATGACGTCAATCCTGAATTTTCTTAGCCTTTTTAAAGGAAAACAAGGTGAAGGTATTCTAAGGCTTACTTGACACAATCAAAAATAATATTTAGGTTCTTAAACACAACTATTTCATGCGCTTGATGTATTTATACAGATATTATTTCTATTTCTATAATTTATTTTCTGCGAGGGAGTAAATTAGAAAAGTCGGAAGGAGCTACTTCCTTGTCCGAAACTCCGCCTTCTTTTCCGAGTGCTTTAATCATATTAATGCACTCGAACTGACTAGAAATATACCGTAGGCATATTAGAATTGTAAGTAAAGAAGCCTCAATTGTGCGTTATTATACATACGCTTTTGATAAGTTCGTTCATTAGTGCAGAAAATGAGATATATCCTCTTTGCCAGCTTCGCTCGTATCTTGTTTCCGATATTCAAATGAAAGATTCGTCTTACAGCAAATACAAATTGAATACAATATTTTTTGCAGTTAGTTGGGCACAAGATATGGCGCATTATAAAGACAATCTTTGTCAAGATAAATGGGTAAAACCGTGCTTAGAAGGTTGCATTCGTAAAGTTGCACTCCCTGTTGAGAAAATACAACCGATCACATTTATAGAGATTGAAATTATGTACTTCTAGCTAAAACAGGAAAATTTACCTGTCCCGTGCAATTATTACACAGATACATTACAAAAGCTGATCTCGTTAACTATTCTGACGTGTTAATATTTAGAGCTATTTTTTAATTTTTAGAGCTAATTTTTATACGACAGTTAGAGAACTGTTAGTTGAAAAACTTACTATTCTAGGCATTGGTGCGAGAAATTACGGATTATATTCATTTTGATCAGGTGGTGCCACTATAGGTGCTAATTCTGGGACTAATGATAGGCTTTCGAAAAAGCATGGTAGATGGTGCTCGGTTTCTGCGAAAGATAGATACGTTTAGGGCAATTTTAAGGAGCGGCTATCTGTTTCATTAAACTCTTCAGTCACAAGTGTGTACCAATGAGGTGTGTTGTGTTAAATTAGCAGCGTTTGTGTTTTTCAAGAAGTATCTCAAATAGTATGTGTTAATAATGAAGTTTCATGAATATTATATGCATTACTGCACTGGTTATGATTTGCTATACATTTATGATATGAAAAGATAAGAGCTCACTGCTTTACAAAACTTACTGATTATAGTATTTGTTTACTTGGAAATTACAGTTTTGTTTGGACCATGACAAACAACAACAAACAATTGGTCTTGTTCCTCCTCTTGTTAAGTGAAACGATTAACATTAGGTTTTATTTAAGTAGATGACAGTGACACGAAAACTGTATTTTTTTCATAGTATGCCATGCGTTCTTTAGTCAACGACATTCGTTTTTAAGCTTGTCTCTTTTTATAAATATTTGATTTTCAGCTCAATAGTTAAACAGTTTTACGTAGGTGACGCACTGAGTAAATACACATCTGGAAACCGCAGCGACACATCCTAGAGGTGAAACGTTGGTTTTGTAACGATTCCGAGCGCCTGTTTCCTTGTAGGGTCTAAATATCTGTGTGGTAGCGTCTATAAATCTCAACAATAGTCCGATCGCCTAGACTAATGTTTTATAGATATAAGAATTTTCCTTAGGCTTCTATGTCTTGTGATTGAATACCAATGATTGCTAAATGATTTTATGTTGAAATAATTATCGTGAATTAAACAATAATAAATGGTATAAAACCCTGTGCTTTGCCTAATGTTTCTTAAGCCTATAGACCCGTTTAATACAGTGTTCCTTCAGAAAACCCTATGGTCTTACATGATAAGCTCTATAACCCTATAGGATACAACTATCCCTGCATAGTTTCAGCACCCAACTTATATAGCGACCCGTACAACTTAACAACCAAAGACTGTACCCCAGTTTAAAGCACTATGCTTTAAAAAGAACTAAAAGGCTTGATATTATTTTTGTTTTTATATGTCTGAGACAATGCTTTATGTTCTTTGAGCCCTTTGAGCGTATCTGGCACAAAGTCACTATAATTATTTAGTATGCAGCTTTCAACTTTTCGCTTCGACAGCTATCGCAGTTCTGCCTAAATCCGTTTCATCTCCTGTATTTATACCTGCAGCATCAGCACTTGACTTACTTTAAACAATGAAAAGCATCCTTACATCATATTGAACTGCTACATATAATATGCATTACGATTGGCTAACAGTACCTTCTTGCTGTTTTATTGAGCCTCTGAAATAACGGAGATTAGTTCTAACAATGCCATAGGCGTTCAATGAATAAGATGAACTACAAACCGATATTATTGGACTGATACCTGGTAACAGTGTCTATAATCGATCGTAATTAATAGTGGGAACTAAAAATAATCAATAAAGATCGTTTGATACCTACCAGAAACAAAGTGGTGCCTTGTATTAATAAATTATTCGAATTCTGTTTCTATACAAATGCTGTGATAACAACCAAGGGAAGTAACTCTTTAAACTACACAGGTAAGTATCCGTCTCCTTTTGATGAAATGGAAATAATTATTTAACGGATAGGTAAGTATCACTTAAGCAGAAATCATTTTAGTAAGTAAAAGAAGGCAGCAAACAGGTAAGTATCATTTTCGTCACAGTTTTGTTATGATGCTTTCGTCATCAACAATTCGAAAGTAGTGTTTTATCATGCATGAGTTTGAATAACAATCTGTAATGATGTAAACGCTCAGCAATGAGTGTTTGATGTGATACTGTGAAAGCTAACTTGATACTGATGTGATGCTGTGAAAGTTCACTTTTTGTTGATGTTTGATGTGATGCTGTGAAAGGTCATTTGATGTTGACGTTTGATGTGATGCGGTGAAAGCATACTTGTTATTGATGTGATGCTGTTAAATCTCACTTATGACTTTTTGATGTGATGCTGTCAAAGCTCACTTGATGTTAATGTGATGCTGTAAAAGCTCACTTATGACTGTTTGATGTGATGCGATGAAAGCTCACTTGATATTGATGTGATGCTGTGAAAGCTCACTTATGACTGTTTGATGTAAAGCTGTGAAAGCTCACTTGATATTGATGTGATGCTGTGAAATTGTGAGTTTACTTGTTTTAATGTGATTTTACAATGATTTATTTTATTTAAAGGGTCACATCCTACACTAGCAGATTATATTCTTGAAACATTGAGTATGTGTTCAATGAAAGAAAATTGATAAATAAATACAATTTAAAAGAAGAACCTATGGCGAAAAATGCCTCATTTCACCACAATTAATCAATATAAAGGCATTCTGTAATAAATCGCATCCACCATTAATTGTACAACAACAACTTTACATAGATTATTGAATGTTTTACGGTACTGAAGTATATTTTAAACCGCTGATTTTATCGATAATGACTGGGAATGCATAGCTGAAACTTTAAGGTTAAGTTGAAAAACTTCCAAATATTATTTTATTTATTTTTTGGAGGTTATTTACTTTGGCATCAGTTTTAGGGTATGTAGTCCCTTTAACTGATTCATTTTCAAGTGCTGTGTATCGTTGGTAGTAATTTTGGAGGAAGATATTGTTCATTACTTTTTGTACAAATTAAATTTAAAGAAAAGATTAATATTTTACGTTTATTTAATTTATGTAGTTTGAAAGTTTATTCTCAGTATTTTAACTCACTGGACACTAAAGCTATAGGAGATTTCAATAGCAGAGTAGGCAATTTAAAAGATTTTATACCAGGCGTTGATTAAATCACTGAGCGTTAGGTTTATTTATGTTAAAACGAAATTCATATGGTGATATCTTTAATTAACACAAATCTATTTATTTTAATTTGCAATTCTAGAATGGTTTATTTCTGGTGTTGACTGTGATTTAAAATCCTTGTATTTTTCTAATGAAAGTGTTACTACTAACCTTTTTAACGGAAGGAACAATCTCAGAAATGATGATACTTCAATATCGCACAACAGGCTCAGCAGTTGTTGATTACATTTTAGTTAGTCAAGATAGTAGAGGTAGACTATGGCATCAAAGCCAGAAGCCAACTGCGTTGAGAAGACCTAATTTTATTTGAACTGTTCCATTTAGTTCGACCTCAATTCAATGTTAGGGTGCTGTTTTTAACTATATATTTTAACATTAGACTGTAAAGATTCAAATATGGTGTAATAATTACGGCAATCACTTTCTTTATGCCTTCGTGCATATTTTCAGATAATCCTTCTTTCTTTATCTCGATCGAAATTGTATCAAATACAATACCCTGTATTCTACATTATTTTTAGTTGTGTTTTGGATTTAGTGACATTGGATAAGCGAATAATTGATTTACTCACGAATAAAAGTGAGTAAATAAAATTATTCACGTTTCCCAATGTTGCTTAACTCCAGTCGCATTTTTTTTTGTGCTAATGAAAGTCTTTAACATATTTTACTTTATGCAGTTGCACTCTTGTTTTGCACGAGTTGTTCGTGAATTCGTGTAAAACACAGTATTTAAGCAACTTACACTTTATAAGTTACTCGAGGCAAAGTATTTGATACCAACAGCTGTTAAGAATCTACATGAGCTTTTCTCACCGACACTCCCTTAATAGTAGGGATGATGTACCATTTCGTTCAAAAGAACAATCTGGTGTCTTCTATATTGCTGTTACTTGACAGTCTTTTAGTGTTTTTTTTCAGGCAAGCATGGGGACCAATGCCACATAATATTGATTTGGAAACTTATCAATTTATTTGTTCAATGAAATAGTATTTAATGCAATTGCCTGTATACTACATTGATTGTTATTGTGTTTTGGTTTTAGTAACATGGGATAAATGAATAATTGATTTACTCACGAATAAGAGTGAGTAAAACATATAAAGGTATATAAATATATTAACGTTATTGAATATTGTGCATCTGATGTCTTAACAGATACGAAAAGGATACAAATCTAATGATGTATGTATGGTCTTCAAATTTGCGACAAACATGACGATTTATAAAAGTATATTGAGATTAAGGGTTAACAAAGAATCAATCGAGTAATTATGAATATGTCCCATTAATAAAAAAACCAGATAGGTTGTTAGTTAATTGATCACTCGATTAGTAAGCAATATCTTAAGTCATCTTTATAAGCGTGTGGAGTGTTATACATACAAATATACAATGTATGGAATGGATACCACACTCCTCATACTAGCAGCACACGTTCTGGTGGCAAATGTGAACTACAATTTCGGATGCATTTTAGAAATAATATCCTGTATCTCACGTTTTCAGGGTGGTTTTCAACCAGAAGTATTTTTATATAACACTCGTTACAAAGTTCCATCTGATAGCAAAGACATCAGAAAATTGTCCATTATTTCAGAACTAAACTTCATGAATTCTGAATATCGTCGAATGCTCACACAAAAGCTGTCAAATACTACAGCCAACACAAATTTCTCGTATTTGATTGCGACCGATCAAAGTCGTTTGGTGGATGGGGAGACAGACAGAATGGAATTGTATCATCGTTTGTATTGGCTGTGCTAACCGAAAGCGTGTTTGTAATAACAATGGATACACCCTGTTCAATAGAAATTTCTTGACACCAAACATTTGTGATTGGAATGTATGTATATCCTTCATGGGACAAGACAAACGGAGATATTACAAGGAACTTAGTAACATTGACATGCCCAACCATGTTTTGGGCGTATTGTAAAATACAATTATCGATTCAGACTGGCATGAACAAATAATAGGTATTCGAATAAATATGAATTTAGTTGAAAACACCAGGAGGCACAGATAAACAGTAACCACATTAAAATGGCTGCTATACTTCGCTAATGAAGAAGTGTTTCACATTGTTTTAAATATACTATTTAGGCCGATGAAAATGATAATTGAGGATTAAGAACGTATAGGTAGAACTTAAATCAGGGATAAATATATAGTCTGTGGCCATATTCGAAAAATTCATATATGTAGAAAATAACTTGTTAGAATTGAATAATAAATATGTGCCAATATTTTATCGTTAAAAAAAATACAGTCGTTCGAATGCGAAATATTTAAAAACTCGTGCTAATCACTCGTGATCTAGTTACGCATTCGAACTCCTGGCTTTATTTTATTCACCGACAAAATACGGGGACTGTTTATTATTTCTTTAATAACACATAGATGTACCCCTTGCTATATGAAACGGAACGAAATTGAACTTAATTGATTATCGTCGGCATGTTGAGCTCGGATGATTTTTCCTTGAATAATGACCCTTTCATTTTTTCAGATGTTGTCAACCAAGCCTGCTTGTGCATATAATTGGCATGTCGCGCTCAGATCACTTTAAGATCACCTGACAGGAAGTGATGTTGCGCTCAGATCATTTTAAGCTCACCTAGCACAAAGTGTCAGATTGAGCTATTGTGAAAACACATGCGTTCATCCATCATTATCGTCAAACGGCGTACTTCCTCATGTGACACCAGTACTGGTTTTTCCAGGAAGCGGACTCTAGAGGAACTCGATAAGCTACAAGCTTTCTTCACAATGGAGCTAAAATAAATTAGTATAAACTAAACGGCATCTCATCCGAAACCTCTAGGCAAATGTTAATGAAACTTTGCAAAAAGCTACAGCTAAGGTTTTCAAAAAATTGCATTCCAAATAGAACTGTAATTGGTATGGCAACAGATAGGAAACACTTCAAAATTTTTTCTCTAAAACTGCAAGGCCTAGAGATTAGATATTTGATATTTGGCACTTTCTAATAGACCTCTATCAAGATTGTTCAAATTATGCTTCTGGAGTCAGAATGAGTCAGAATTGACCCCACTCGGGGAATCACTTGATTTTACATAGGCTTGTGTAGGAAAATCTACTTCTCTGAAACCACAAGGCATAGAGCTTATATATTTGGCATGCATCATTGCCTTGTTGACCTCTACCAATATTATTCAAATCAAAACATCGGGTCAAAATTGACCATGCCCCGGGGTCACTTGATTTTGAATAAGCTAAAGAAGGGAAAACTTTAAAAAAGTTTTGCCTAAAACCACAAGGCCCGGAGCTAAGCTATTTGGAATGTAGCATTGGTGAGTGGACCTCTATGAATATTGTTCAAATCATAATCCCCAGGTCAAAATTGACCCTACCTGTGATGCAACTGTTGGCCTAGTATTATAGCCAGTGGTCACAACGAGGGCGATACAGGGTAACTTGGTCAACTTGTCAACTTGGTCAACTTGTTCATTGAGTTACTGCGCAAATTGTGTCCGCGATATTCCTAAACAGTAACCACTGGCTGGAAACCAATAAAACTTTACATGATTAATTGATACCAGGTATTTTGTGCATATGTTAGGCTTTGATTTTTCTATTTGGTTACGGCCCTTTAGTTCTTTTCATCAACGTCTGTGCAAGCTATCTCTCAGAAACTATTGGACTGAAAACAATTAAACTCACAGAAGTGAACGTTACCAAGTCTATTTGTTTATAACCTCAGCATCTTTCGCTCAGTATATTTTTTATTGAATATTAGCCTTTTGATATATTTAATGTACATAAGTATGTTTGTCAGGCTATTTCTTAGCAACCAATTATTATTCCAGGTATTTGTCCTCTTGTGAAAGTGCGTATAACACGATAGGTACCTTTTTGTTCAACAAAACAGGTTTTACCTACATGTACCTGTACATGCATACAAAAGTTACAACGACACTGTTTGTTCATCTGTCCGTTAGGACTGAAAAACCTATCGCAATAGGGGGCAAATGTAAGGGAAAAAAAGGTTAGCTATTTTGAGAAAAATGACATTGAACTTTTCAACTTTCATAACTTTTATCTGTTACGTCCCGCTGAAATGATACTTTTGAGTTTGACATCCGGTATTTATTTAAAACAGTGAAACATATCAATAGTTCATTATGTCAAATGAGTTTGGAGAAAAATGAATTATTTTAGACGTCTAGTACCCGAATTAGTTCATCCGAATTGTATACATTCATACATATGAACAAAAATGTAAAACAACTTAAAATCATGGCGGTATTTTATAAAAAAGAGAAATTTATCGGATGGAATACCGATTGCTTTCAAACAACACTAATATGTTCTTCATGTTGTGCTTTAATAACAGACCTTTCACTTCTTGTCAACATTGTTGTTGTTGTTAAAACTGGAGTTAGAGCAAACTCATTCTAAGATCATATTTAGTCATGTGACTAAGAATCTTCACATTGATTGGCTACAACACATTTTTAGACTAAAATTGATGTAAGAGATGGAGATGTGATAAAATGCAGGCCAAGTACCTCGCATTTTAGTTGACATAGAGCAAATACATATTCGGGATCTCAATTTCTATGACGTCAATGTACAAAAGAAAAGTTTTGGTAGATAGAGCAAAGTTAGATTAAGTCATATAATTATGTAATTATCTTATTTTTTACAAAATGGCAGATAGGACATTTTTAGACTAAGGCAACGAACTGCAAAGTCACAAATAAAATGTTTTAAATCTACATTTTTCAAACATATATATTTGTGTAACATACACGACATGTAGATATTTAATCTTGTGTTAGAGGTAAGTTAAATAAGGCCTGAAAAAATGTTTGTTTAGTATTACATAGCCGTAAGAGTCAGTCAATGATTTTGTTTGCATCTTATTCACATGTCTGAACTTAGTTAAGTATTATGTATTCATGTAATACGCCACTGTTACCTTTAACAATTATATTATAATTTTACTTAACATGTACGAGTTTTTCAATTTGACTCTTTATAATTGAAACCGGGTCTGGTTTTGTCTAATCAAATGTGCTACTGTTAAACCTTTGTCCCTTTTAATACTTTTATACCTTTGTTTTTCCTGTACAAATTGTTTCCCTTAGACCATTGATTTCCCGCCGTTTACATGTACCTGTTAATCCGTGCGATGTGACTGAGATGTGTTTTACACATTTAGTTTGTGGTCAGTTGCGCGGAGCAGTCAAGACATAATATAGTTGCTCAGATGATTTTAGAGTTCTATCTTTGTTTGTGGGCATTATGTTGCTGTGGTCATGGATTAAGAGGTTTGCTATTACTTTATTGCATTTCATTTAGTATTGGAGTGATCACAGATGAGTTATGCTCTATATCACACTATTATTTAACAAATTGCAGTAACCCATCACAGTGAGATCGTGCCAGTTGAGTGTATTGAGCCTCTGATATACATGTATGTTCAACTGTATGTGATACAGTATGGTACCGCAGGACCTGATCGACAGTTGGTATGTCATTGTGTATGAATGTTTTATATGTTTATAAATAAGCAAGGATGAATTGTTAAACTTAGGTTTCATATATATTTTATAAGGTTTTCATGGCCGCTGATCACAACATAACATAATTATGAGTACGGAAATGCCACATAATATTACTGCACTTAGCTTACATTTGTTTCATATCTTTGTTACAGGGCTTGAAGTGTACCAAGTGTACCAAGTATACCAAGTGCAGGTGTATCACGTATAGTAAACGTATCTGTTGTATTGTACAACTTTGGAATAATAATTACAAGACTGTAACCTCACCATTGTTTGTTGCTGAACCCTCCTCACCCAATGACACTGATGGTCGCATTTAATATCGTTTATATAAGCCACCAGGTCACAGATGGCACCCAACATGGGACAGTTAGATTCGTTTTACTTGAATTTGTTTGGTCGTTTGTCTTAAGTTCATGCAGAATACGTATATCAAGATATACAGTGAACTTTTGGATGCAATGTACACATGGTTGATACATTTAATATACATGTTATGCAGTGGGTTACTGATACAGCGATAGAATACTGGAACTTTATGTATTGGGTGCATCTCAGCTAGGCTAGAAAATTACACTTTAACAGCTACACTCGTTCATTGAACTATTGACAGATATATGAGAGATATTTGTAAAATGGACATGTTTCGTGTTTTGTCATAACTTGGAGAAGAAGCGTACTTTCGTTTTGTCTGGAAGATGGAGAATACATCATAAACTATTGTCATTTAAATACCAAGAATTCGTTTTGCCTGGAAGATGGAGTATACATCATAAACTTTTGACGTTTTATAATACATGTACCAAGAAGTTTGACTTAATTATAAAACCGGATTTGTGGAACTTTTGTTTAAACATGATGCATTATTCATGCTTGTGATAGACATTATGTGATCAAGCGGTCAATACAGATAAGGTTACAATTTGCAGGGCATAGTATTTGTGATTACAAGTTTTTTGAAAAAATTCTTATTTGCAGTTACAGTTAACTGAAATTAAAGTTAATTTTCATTAAAATTTCTAAGTAACTGCAGATCTGAAGATTTTCTGTGTGATATTGTAGATTAAGAGAAAACATCACTATGCATGATTAATTATTTAATGAATAATTATTCCTAAAGGTGGTGGAAATCCTGGTGAAAGTTCTTTATTAGCTGTCATAGTATCTGACTAAAACACTATTTGTATAACTGGCAGATTTATGCAGCTATCTTGAACATAATTTTGCTAAAATGGTATATTGACTTAATCTGTCTGGAAAATCCGTTTAATTGCAAGGTAGGGCATAGCTCATTTGTGATCTACTTTCATTTTGAGTGTACTTTCGGTTTTGAGTCCGAGTAAATTACATGTCCGTACCTTACTGTAGCAGTTCATATTCCCGTAACGTTTGTGTACTACAGTACATTATTAGACTGCAGTTATTGCTTTTACGCCATTCTGCATTGATTTTGGATGATTTTCTGTCGTTTAACATAGTTGTGTTCCTGTGTTTTGGTGTTGGTACACGCCAAGTTTGATAAAAGGTCATTGACCGGCATATGCAAATTATCGCACTTTCCAAACTGTGTTCTGTCATTTGATTGGTCTAGCGGAGTCAGGTGTTTCCATTCTTGTTTTTCATCGAACAATACAGCAACTGTGACATGCTCACGACTGATTGCGACCTTGACGTTAAAAGCACATGGTTCCGTTTACGGTAGTTGGGAGAATAACTAGTTAGACACAGAATTATTAAAATAATTAGAACTTTGGTGTATTATTAGCCAAAATACATTGCAGTTTGTGATAGCTGGTTGTATGTAAGTAGTATACATGTAGTAGTATAGGTTTACAGCAGAATACCATTGAATTTGAATATTTTAGGGTGTATAAAAGCACTTAGATAAAAATATTAATAAAAAATATAATATATTTTACCTGAGAGAAATGAAAATGACTTGATTGGCATTTTCAGTTCTTACAGACATTTGATAAACAGGTAGTGAATACATTACTGTTTATTTACGGATATTCAATATTGAAGTTGTTGTGATTGGACACATTGATTTGTAAACTTATAATATTTTAGATAAAAAAACTAGGAACTAGGAGTCATTCAAGGAAGAAATGATAAATTATTAAAGCAAGTGTTCTACCAGGGTCTGAAAATGGAGCTAAAGCATATTGCTCAATACAAATTCGACACAATAGATGACTATGACAAGTTCATGATTGAACTTAGAAAACTTGAGTCTGAAATGAAACAATCGGAACCGAAGCTCAAACCATACCATGCAGCTCAGAAAGCAGAAGAAAAGAGTGAAGTTGGCCAGTTAAAAGATACAGTCAAACAATTGCAACAAAATATAGTACAATAAGAGATGCAAAAGGAGAGCACTGTCACCAATCAATAAGCACCCATACATATATGGCAACAGACGTTCCAGAAAACTATTTGGCAGATTTAGAGGTAATCGTGGAAGAGGCAGAGGACAGTATGAACCCTCCAGGCCAGTACCTATTAATACATTTAGAGGTGCTTGCCATAGGTGTGGGTGTAATGGACACTATGCCAGAGATTGCACAAGCGACTATAACAATATTGGCCCTACATGCCATAGATGCGGAGAGAAAGGTCACTATGCCAAGGACTGTCAGACAGATTACAAAGATATAGAGAAGAAGAAAGATTTAAAAGAGTAGGTGCTCTTGTCGATGGACCAGACCAGGGTACAACAACTTCAAAAGAAGGTCCTTAATTACTAGGTGAACCTAATATAGCCGAAGTTAAGGTAAACGGCATAACAGCAAACGCTTTGCTAGATACGGGTAGTTCAGTTAGTATGATCTCACAGTTATTCTATGAAGATACTTTTAAAGATATTGAACTTAGGCCCGTTACAGAAATACTTTAATTCCCTGTTTGATATTATTTTTGTTTTTACATTGAATGTGCTGGTAGATCCATGTTGCCATACTAAAGTCTTGGGATACATTGACGTGGAAGTTGATACACAAGAAGGAATTCCAAATTCACAGAAGCAACCAGCATTATTTTTGATATCACCGGACACCAACTTCTCAGCAAATACGACAGTAATAATAGGAACCAGTAAAGTTAATGAATTTCAACATGACTGCAAAAACATATTTGGAGATAATTTTCTACAAAAAAGCTAAACTTACATATCTCTGGTACTCTTGCTTTAGAACACTTGTGCTTAGAGACAGATCTTTGAAACAAAATAAAAATAGACTTGCTGTGGTCAAAAGTGCATTACCATACAAAGTTTCATTAAAGCCAAATGAGACTAATGACATTAAGGGATATGTTGATAGAAAAATAGACCATCAACCTACATCATCAATATTGTATTAAGCTAGTGATACAGCCATCCAAGATTTTATAGATGTGACACCAAGTGTTGCACATTATAACTATCAAAACACACAAGAAGTAAATGTCACCTTGTCAAATCTATCAACAAATACAGTGATTATTTCACCCAAGTCCACATTGTGCAAAATGCAACCAGTTGCCATCACCGAAGAGGTTATGAACAAGATAGAAGAAGATGAGTTAAACAGAAAGAGAATCAAGATATTATCTGAACTTGATGTGGGCCAGAACAATACATTGAATGAAAAACAGAAACAGAGGCTGAAGGATCTTCTTATGAAACACAGAGATATTTTCAGCACCAGTGATACTGATATAGGACAATGTAATAGAATTAAACACAGGATATATCTTATTGACCCAACACCTATAAAGCAAAGACAGAGAAGGATACCGCCATCAATGATTGAAGGAGTTAGAGCACATTTAGAACAACTTTTATTTTACGGCATAATAAGACAATCCAAATCACCATTTGCATCACCAGTAGTACTTGTCAGGAAAAAGAATGGAAAATTAAGAATGTGCGTGGATTTCCGGATGTTGAACGAACGATCGGTGAAAGATTCATATGCTCTACCTAGGATAGAGGAATTACTTGATTCATTGCATGGTGCACGATACTTTACAACAACTGACATGAAGTCAGGCTACCATCAGGTAGAGGTGGAGGAATGTCATAAACAATAAACAGGCTTTACCGTCGGCTGCCTAGGTTTCTGAGAATTTAACAAAATGCCCTTTGGATTAAGTAACAGCCCAGCTACATATCAAAGACTAATAGAGGAATGTTTAGGTCCTTTGAAAATCTGCATCATTTACTTGGATAACTTGATTATTTTCAGTAACACATTTGAAGAACATCTAGATCGTTTGGATCAAGTAATCACTAAACTGAAATCATGTAATCTGAAGCTAGCAGCAGAGAAATGTCAGTTTCTTAAGGAACGAGTAAACTTTCTAGGTCATGTGGTGAGCAAAGATGGCATTGAGACTGACCCCGATAAAATAAACAAGGTGCGAAATTGGCCAACACCAACAACACCAGGGGAACTACGCTCTTTCTAAGCCTTTGCAGGATATGACACAGATTTATTTATAGTCCAAGAGCCAAGGGCCATTTATTTACAATTCGCGCCCAAAAGCGAAAATAGTCTTAGCATGTTTGGTGTTCAACCCGTTTACAGTTGGACGCTATGCTTCCCTCTTTGATTGTGTCTGACGGAAGAGGGGGAGGACTCTGTGATGGGCAGTTTTTAAATCCCACTGGGACGAAACTGTTTTGATTTCTGTCCTCTGGCCTGTTTCGTCGGTCCCTTAAGGGTGTTTCTCTTGGTACTCTGCCTTCTGCAAAGGCATTGAGTACATACGTTTTTTGGTTCTCAAGGTTTGCTTTTTATATATTTATACACGAGCATTTTTGTGTTTTACATACCATGCCTTTTGTTTCCATTGCGTGTGTTAGAGATTCACCTAGCAGGGATTACTTTTATTTACACTGTCCTGTGACTTTGGAACATGGTGGGGGTAAGAGTGAGGTTGGGTGCGCACCATAAACCGGTTTAAGCTCCCCAGTGGTGTTTTTGCCACTGACCGTTCCAAGGCGGTGCCCCACTGTGTTCCGTTAATTGTTCGTTTTGTCCTCGTGTGTTTGCTTTGTATGCTTGTGTGTGTTGGTAGTGTATGTTTGTGTGTGTACATGATTGTGTGTGTGTGTGTGTTGTGTGTGTGTGTGCGTGCGTGCGTGCGTGCGTGCGTGCGTGCGTGCGTGCGTGTGTGTGTGTGTGTTGGTGGTGTGCACTTCTGGGTGCTGTGGGGCTCGTTTTGGGGAGGCTGCGTTTTTGGTACGTGGCATTCCCTGTTTGATATTATTTTTGTTTTAATTGAAAGCAAAATTTCTTCTGATTACAAAAACCCATTTCTTACAAAAATTCTGTCACAAAGCTTGAAAATTCAAGATGGCCGACAAGATGGCCGCCGAAAACTTTAAACTTACCGGGAACTCCAGTTAATTAAAACTAACAATTTGGATACTGGTGCTTCATTTTTAGATTTACATCTCTCTATTTATAACAATATTATACATACCAAAATTTATGACAAGAGGGATGATTTTAATTTTAATATTGTAAATTTCCCCCATTTGGATGGGGATGTACCTCATGCTACATCTTATGGGGTATACATTTCTCAGTTAATTCGGTTTGCCAGAGCGTGTAGTCATGTTGAGGATTTCAATGAACGTAATCAATATATTACAAATAAACTTCTTCAACAGGGCTACCGTTATTACAAATTGCGTAAATATTTTGCTAAATTTTACTATCGTAATTCTGATTTGGTTTTGAAATTCAATAGTAATCTAAAGACTCTTCTGCGAGAAGGTATTTCAAAACCCGATATTTATGGGGATGTGGTTTACAAACTTCGTAAGATTTTGGGTCATGGCAATTTTCCAACTGTATTTGCTAAAATTATAAAACGTTTTGTTAAAAGAGGTTACGACCCTACTGTTTTGAGACACACCGCATGTTTGGTGTTCAACCCGTTTACAGTTGGACGCTATGCTTCCCTCTTTGATTGTATCTGACGGAAGAGGGGGAGGACTCTGTGATGGGCAGTTTTTAAATCCCACTGGGACGAAACTGTTTTGATTTCTGTCCTCTGGCCTGTTTCGTCGGGCCCTTAAGGGTGTTTCTCTTGGTACTCTGCCTTCTGCAAAGGCATTGAGTACATACGTTTTTTGGTTCTCAAGGTTTGCTTTTTTATATATTTATACACGAGCATTTTTGTGTTTTACATACCATGCCTTTTGTTTCCATTGCGTGTGTTAGAGATTCACCTAGCAGGGATTACTTTTATTTACACTGTCCTGTGACTTTGGAACATGGTGGGGGTAAGAGTGAGGTTGGGTGCGCACCATAAACCGGTTTAAGCTCCCCAGTGGTGTTTTTGCCACTGACCGTTCCAAGGCGGTGCCCCACTGTGTTCCGTTAATTGTTCGTTTTGTCCTCGTGTGTTTGCTTTGTATGCTTGTGTGTGTTGGTAGTGTATGTTTGTGTGTGTACATGATTGTGTGTGTGTTGTGTGTGTGTGTGTGTGCGCGTGTGTGTGTGTGTGTGTGTTGGTAGTGTGCACTTCTGGGTGCTGTGGGGCTCGTTTTGGGGAGGCTGCGTTTTTGGTACGTGGCATTCCCTGTTTGATATTATTTTTGTTTTTTTACACCCGTAATTAACAAAGCATATTCTGTGTTCCTTGTACAGCCGGTTGAAACAAATTTTCAATAAACTGAACAAAAATATTTAATTATTGACAAAATAATGAATAGTTTGTGACCATAACCGCCATTTTGGAATAAGTGCAAAACAAATCCCTAAAAATGGTCTCCAAATCAGTGTTATTTTTTTAACAGTTTACCTTTCAATTGTCCTAGACTTCAAGAAATCCATCAGATTGTGTCACACACTTTCTAGGACAGTAAAACAATTATCAAACAAGACAATGCTGCCTCAAAATGGTATCTTGCTTGGTGTTGTAGACAAAAAAAATATGTAAAAGTAGGTGGGATAAATTAACCCCTGAAAATGAATTATAAACAAAGGTCAAAATTCTGAGCATTGTTAACTCTTTAATGCACGTTTTAGAAATGTATTAATATAATTATGCACTTTTTAAGACAATACAGCTTACTTTTATTCATTTTCGATGATTTTAAGTTAAAATTGAGCTGTAATTGCAACTCTATGAGAAAAAAAGCAGTTTTTTATTCTCATCTCTGTTTGACATGGAACGTCTTAACAGTTGACACTTTAATGAATTAAATCAAGTTTTTTATTGACACATGTTATCCCTGAAACAAAAACTGCATAAATGTGATCGACTTTCCTGTCTTTATATTAAAAGGTAATGCCTTTTAGATGGATGGGGTGGACCAATGCCTGAAAATATGTGTTTATGTTGGAGTCAAATTCAAGGGATGATTTAATGTTTTTATCAGATTTTGTGTTATGTTTTTGCATACATTATGCAAATGATTTTGGTATTCAAGTATTTGCTTACTTTTTCAAACAACATTTTCGTAAAAATTCTGCAAACAATATATTGTTTTAAAATGTAGTGTTACAGACAAAGAGATTCAACCTTACATGTATTTGCAAATGTACATGCATTTGCTGGTCTGTACCACTTAACTTCAGCAGTATTTGAAAAGAGATTGAACACTACTAATACACTTAACAGGTTTAGAAACGCAAAGATTTCCCCTGTTGAACATTTTTATTTGAATGATGCTATTGTTTTTATTTCTATTTAAGTCATTTTTGTTTTATTAATTATTGAAACTTTTTCAAGAATTCAATTTTATATTGTTTCTGTTGTGTATGAAATTTGAATAAATTTGAAACACGATAACATTGTTAAAATAAATATTTTGCCACTTTTGCGTTTCTAAACCTGTTGAGTGTATTAAAGATTATCTGCTTTGCCTTAAGCAACTACATATCTCCTCTCCTTCCTGTTTATACTCTGAGTAACTACTGCTTTGTCAATACATGCAGTTTACTCTAAAGTCATCTTCAACAAAATCGTCAATACATTCAATTAACATCGCTGCAGTTATCAGAAGGTCAATAACGGAATGTGGTCGTTGGTAACCTTCGGACCAAATTACTTTGTACGTCACCTCATATAGTGACCAACCATATTCCTCGGTTAACAGCTGGACTTTGACCTCGTCCAAAAACGGACAACAATGTTCGGTTTTCTTAAGACATGCACAAGTGGATTTCAATCACACCAATCTGTTCTGATTTGCCGCACAAACGTTACACAAATAACTCAATAATTTGAGGGGTACAGGCTGTAATATCTCTAAGATAATCTAATTCACTGAACGCTGTTTTTGAGCTATTTGCCACACCTAACGCAATATTTGCATTTATACTTCCATTACGAGAGGTACCAAATTCACTGAACGCTGTTTGCAAAGGCCGAACTGTAGGCATATAAACCAGGAATTGCTGTTTGCCACACTTGACACAAATTTTGCATTTATTCTACCAATACAAGAGTTGCTCATCTTATTTTTAAACGCAGTAGAAATGTTAACTATGACAAAACTGAACAAGAATTTTGAATCATTTCATAAAATATAATCTGTGTTAAAAGATATGGTACACGGTACATGTATATTGGTCAGCTTATGTGAAGATGGTAAGTCGTAAAATATGAGATAAAGTTTAGAGTTTCGTACTCGGGCTTATAAATAAGGACTACATGTATTTACTCTTACAGAAGTTTTAGAAAAGTATTGAAATTCATGAAACATTCGGTTTCGTTTGACTCTATACGGAATATTCCTTATAACGTTGGAATACATTGCAATAATACTTCGTCTGGTGAATCGCCGAAAAATAACTTTCAACTGTGGCCACTTCTGACGTCGTTCGAAAAATTGTACGTATCATTTCGAAAGTCAACCGTTCGAATCAGAGAGAAATGGCTCATAAACTTGGTGTCCAATGGGGAACTGTACATCGACTAATTACTAATATGTTGTAAGAAAAGCTGCGTAAAAGATATAGATATAGACATAGAAACAAAAAAACAAAAATAATATCAAACAGGGAATGCCACGTACCAAAAACGCAGCCTCCCCAAAACGAGCCCCACAGCACCCAGAAGTGCACACACACACACACACACACACACACACACACACACACACACACACACACACACACACACACACACACACACACACACACACACACACACACACACACACACACACACACACACACACACACACACACACACACACACACACACACACACACACACACACACACACACACACACACACACACACACACACACACACACACACACACACACACACACACACACACACACACACACACACACACACACACACACACACACACACACACACACACACACACTACCAACACACACTAGGATACAAAGCAAACACACGAGGACAAAACGAACAATTAAAGGAACACAGTGGGGCACCGCCTTGGAACGGTCAGTGGCAAAAACACCACTGGGGAGCTTAAACCGGTTTATGGTGCGCACCCAACCTAGAAAGCCTACCAACCATGAACTTGAATAAAATGGATATCACAGAAGATCCCGGAACTCCGATGGCACAGATAGAGATGAGAGAAATACGCCGAAAGCAGATGAGCGACACCATTATTGGAAAGTGGAGGATAGCAGTGATTGATAAGAAAGTGATAGAAACGTAGTGATATAGACATTCACAAAACAAGACATGACAATGAGAAGGAATTTCAAGAATTTCATTATTAAACGGGGTATTTTATTCCGACACCTTGATGACAATGAAGAAAAGATAGAACAGTTAGTCGTTCCTGAATATTACAGGTAAGACATCCTGAAAGGTTTACACTTAGACATAGGCCATCCAGGAATAGAAAGGACAACACGATTGATTCGTGAGAGATTTTTCTGGCCTAGAATGTCGTCAGATATAGAAAATTGGATAAAACAGTGTGATAGATGTTTAAGAAGGAAAGGGGCAACAACTACTCGTGCGCCACTAGTAAATGGCAACACGACCTATCCCCTTGAACTAGTTTGTTTCAACTTTTTGACCTTGGAACCATCTAAAGGCGGCTATGCTAAAATCTTAGTCATGACTGATAATTTCACGAAATTTGCAATGGCTGTACCAACGAAATATCAAACTGCAAATACAACTGCTGAAGCTTTCTTTAACAACTTTATAGTACACTATGGCATACCGACACGATTACACTCCGACCAAGGTGCACATTTTCAGAGTGTACTTATTAGAGACTTACGCCAGTTGACAAATATGAGAAAGTCGCACACCACTGTTTATAACTCGAATTCGCTATTTTGGACCTTGTCGTGACCATAACATTATTGGACATGGGGGAATCGATATTAAACCATAAACCGTGACAATAATAATCTTCTGTATGTTGATATAAGCCACACGGTGGTCTTTATAATTAAAGTTTTACCGAACCCAGCAGAAATGATTACTGGCGTAGTGGTATGAAAGGTGAAGTTAAGATCGGTGGGTGTCGAGTTCGAATCTCAGTCTAAGTTTTGTTTTGTTTTGTATTTTATGAAAACATCTTAAAAATCTTTCACAGATTTCACGTGATTTTAAGTGAGTTGAATTCATTATTAAAAAGCCTTTACACATTTTAATATTCATAATTATTGTCTTCATTCAATAAAATGCTGTATATAAAATAAAAACGGAATACAATAGCAACAAAAAAAAAAAAAAAAAAAATACGGCGTAAAAATATGATAAATTTAGATCTATTAGATGTACTTAGTTTAAAAAGAAAAAAAAATATTGAAGGTTCAAGAAAGACTCGAACTCATATCCCCTTTGGTGACTAAAAATGCAAGTGTTCCAACGCCAAGCCCCAAAACACTGAGCTATTGCTCTTTTACTACTGATAAAAACAAAAATAATATCAAACAGGGAATGCCACGTACCAAAAACGCAGCCTCCCCAAAACGAACCCCACAGCACATTTAGCTCTCATTAACATTTAATGATACTGATAATCATACCTGTTTTACATGATATTACAATATAGAATTTTCCGATAACAGTTAAATTATCGTGCGGTTTTTATATCATCCGCAAGGCAATTCAGGTCCAGAAAGATTTAATCGGACTTTGATCAACATGCTTGGTACATTAGAGAATCACCAAAAGGCAGATTGGAAGAAATATATTAATTATCTAGTATTCGCCTATAATAGTATTCCGCACGAATCGACTCGATTTAATGTTTGGTCGCAAACCCAAACTTCCAATTGATGCCATGTTTGAAGAGACAAGAGGCGACAACCAACTGAACAAAACTACTGTGGAATGCATAGAAGAATTACTTAAAAGAATAAAGAATACAAGAGAGATAGCTGAATCATGTGTAGACAGAGCAAAGAAGAAGCAGAAACACTATTACGACAAGAAAGTCAAAGGAATCAGACTTGAGATAGGAGACCAAGTGTAAGTGAAAATATTAACTAGAGGAGAAGGAAAACACAACATTGTTGATAAGTATGAACAGGAAATGTACACGGTCACAGAACAGTCAAGAGAAGATATACTGGCATTTGTTGTGAAAGGAAATGAGTCGAATAAAATCAGAAGTTTGCACCGAAATTATTTATTCCCAGTGAACTAGGGGGTTGAAACAGATGAAACGACAGTTGATGAGCATGTAAACGAAATAAAGACAGTGAGTGATACAGAAAAGAATGATGCATCTAAAGTTGAAACAGATGAAAGTGGTGACGTCACCAGGGAAAGTTCCGATGATGAAGCAGATATTATATTTGTTCCACATACAAAAACGCATGGGGAAGCCTATGCACCTGCTACTCATCATACACTTGAGAAAATAGAAAGTTAGGATGATACAGTTGTTAAAACTGGAGATAAAGAACAGCAAATAAGAATAGATTCTGCTAAAGCTGAATCGGAAAATGACAACATACAAGATACACATGAAGAAGTTAAGAAGAGGCTGATCATGTTGAAAGCGCAGAGATAGAAGTTGATTATGTAGAAAGCGCAGAGATGGAAATCGATGCTGAAACATATCAGAATGAGGACATTGAAATAGATATTGAATAAGAACATGAAGCTATAACTGAATGAGCAGAAGGGATTGCAGATATAGAAGACAAAGTAGTTACAAAGGATACTGCGGAAAGTACAGTCGATGACACAGTCTATGGTGATACAGAAAGACCAGAAGCTACAGAGAGGAAACGAAAACCTCAAAGGCTACCACCAGATCCACCGAGAAGGTCAGAACGGGTGCGAAAGAAACCAGAAAAGTATGACCAATATGTCATGTATGGAATGTAGACCATATGATGCAAGAATCAATGCACTCCAAACAATCATGACTTCAGTTATACTTGGTGGTGTGGACACAGAAATAGCTAGAAAGGTTATTAATGCAATCGTGAAGTAATTGTGGTATTCATGTGAACTAAATTTTTTTATACTTCAATAATTATTATTTCTTTTTATGTCCATAATATTACTTGGACGCATATCTGTTGCTGTGGTCATGGATTCAGAGGTTTGCTATTACTTTATTGCATTTCATTTAGTATTGCAGTGATCACAGATGAGTTATGCTCTATTTGTGAATATTAATTGTCCGTGAGAACATGTACTTCAGTGTACATGCGGAATTCAAGATGGCTGGCATTTTATTGTAATTGCATTGGAATGAAATGGTAATTGGTGCAATCACTTATCATATTCTATGATCACACTGTTATTTAACAAATTGCAGTAACCCATCACAGTGAGATCGTGCCAGTGGAGTGTATTGCGCCTTTGATATACATGTATGTTCAACTGTATGTGATACATTATGGTACCACATGACCTGATCCACAATTGGTATGTAATTGTATATGAATGTTTTATATGTTTATAAATAAGCAAGGATGCATTGTTAAACTTAGGTTTCACATATATTTTATAAGGTTTTCATGGCCGCTGATCACAACATAACATAATTATGAGTACGGATATGCTTCGACATATTGTAATATTTTCACATAATATTACTGCACTTAGCTTACACTTGTTTCATATCTTTGTTACAGGGCTTGAAGTGTACCAAGTGTACCAAGTATACCAAGTGCAGATGTATCACGTATATTAAACGTATCTGTTGTATTGTACTACGTTGGAATAATAATTACAAGACTGTAACCTCACCATTGTTTGTTGCTGAACCCTCCTCACCCAATGATAATATTGTTTATATAAACCACCAGGTCACATAATAATACAGTCTATATGAAAATTTGCAAAATCTCAAAAATGCAATTTATTATAGCTAGAAATTGCAGAAAGATTTAAACCATTAGCAAATATGAGGATCTGTATGATTTATTTCAAAGTGACATTTTAGATACAATTTAAAATCCTCTGTAATGTGTACACACATGATAACACTTACATGTACATGTTCCATAAAAACAGAATATTACAGGAGCCTCTGTTGAGTTTTATCATTTATTATGATAAAACCCAGAAGGCCATGGTGGCTCTATATCACTCACCTGAGTGGCATTGCTCTCAATGTAAAGGTCAAGGTCAGGTGACATAAATCCAATATAAAATGAGGCTTCTATTGCATACACAATGTGTTCCTTTTATTTGACCTGCTGATCTAGTTTCGGACCCCTGATGACCCATTATGTAAATCTGTGTTGATGCAATTAAGATACTTATTCTTACAAAGTTCCATGAAGATCAAAACAGAAATGAAGCCTCTGTTGCATATACAAGGTTCTCCTATGATTTGAGAAGTCTCATGAAGATCCAATGAAAGATGCAATCTTTATTTTTCAGGTTTTTCTATGATTTGACAGGGTGACCTACTTGTTTACCCTACTTGACCCATGTTTGATCTCAACCTAGATTTTATCAAGGCAAACATACTTAGCAAGTTTCATGAAGGTCAAATGAAAAATGCAGCCTCCATAACAGACACAAGTTTTTTATGATTTGACGGAGTGACCTAGTTTTTTACCCTAGATAACCCGTTTTCGAACTCGACCTAGATACGATCAAGGCAATTATACTCATTAAGTGTCATGAAAATCCAATGAAAAATGCAGCCTCTATTGCATACACAAGGTTTTTCTATGACCTAGTTTTTGACCCTAGATATTTTCTGTGGTTTAATCGTGTGATTTTATTTTTGACCCCATATGACGACCTATGTTCGAACTTGACCTAGATTTCATCAAGGTTGGCATTCTGACCAAGATTCATAAAAATGCAGCCTCTATTGCATACGCAAGGTTAAGTGTGGACAGACGACGGACACCAGGCGTTCGCAATAACTTACCTGAGCACTACTTTGTGCTCAGGTGAGCTAAAAATGCAAGTCTGTCACGCAAACCAACAGCTCTAAAAATATGTCACATATTTTGTCTACGTCACATAACCCTTTCTATTGCTTCTGCTTTGTTTTTCTTAAAGAGGCACCCCTTAAAACAGGTGTCAAATCAAATAACTTCAAAAGAATAAATAATAGAATAGTTGCAAGTATTATTATTTAACCTAAAAATTTAAGCTATACATTCAAGTCGCTAGCAGTAAATTCAGCGTAATAACAACACTTTTGATCTTATTCCACCATAATTTAAAAAAAAAATACTTTTTTCTACAGATATAAGCATTTTAACATTTTAACACTTCAGCAAATGATGCTCATTCCTTGATGATGGACAGTTATGTCTGCACAACTGCTAGCTTGTGTCTGAAATGCTGTGAAGTGTCTTTTTCTCCTCTTAGATACTAGACTGATAGGGCTTTTGAATAACAGACTGTAATAGGTTTGGCAAAGCATTTGGAAAAATAGTTTTTAGTACTGAAATAAGATAAAAAACAATATTTATTTTGTGTCGGCGAGACATTTACAATTAACTATAGTTCTGACTTAATGCACTGTTCGGCTTTCTCTCTCTCTATATATATCTTAATTGTTTTCTTTCACTTGACACTAAGAACCGAATGATTATGAAATTTTTTCATGGGACTGATACTGTGTGTCTTTAAAAATTCATTGAATGCCTCAACCTTGGCCCATTCTCCAATGACAAGCCTGGTGCCGGACTAAAACATGGTTCACTGGTTAGTTTGTGAGGCAGGGCCTTCATGATAGCAGCTTGTGTCAACATCATCTGTAATAAGAATACCGGTATATAATTTTTGTAGGATATACATTGTACATGTACAGGTAAAGCCCGATATAAGAAATGAGCACATTTCATAAAACATTTATCACCACTTCATTCGTAGTTACACAAAGTTTTTAGCAAACTTACAAAATTCAAGTTTCATTGGAATCATCATTTCTAATTGAAGTTAATGAGAGGAAACAACTTCCTGTTGTTCAGTTACAATAACACAGATGTACAAGTGTCAGATTCATTTTATCACAGACCTTCCTTGGTTGAAACAAAAGTTTTTTTCAGCAATAACACAAACTTCGCGATGGTGCATTATATGTCACATACATGGTAATATAAAGAAGTGGTTATATTACACTGGAAACATGAAGCATCATGTGATGAATGTGTGTTTGTGCATTACCTTTCTTTATTGCATACTAGGTTCTTGATAAACCTCCACTTCTGTAACATTTCCATGCTTGAATCCTGAAATCAGTCCGTTTTTGGCATAATATTTACTCTAAATGACGTTCTATTACAAAATAACTATTGTAAAGCATAAAACCTTTGAATTCATAAATGAAAACTACAACAAATTATTGATTACCTACTTGTATTAATTAATTACCCTACTAAATTTCCAAAATTTACTTTTCCATCTTTCCACGTGGAGTTGTGGACATAACCATTAATTTGTCAAGGCGGTTCAGTGAAAATTCACTGACAAATAGCAACAGTGCAGATCTTGATCAGTTTGTATTGATGTGCATGCTGATCATTATTCCAAATGACTCTACATGACAACCAAAGAGATAGTATTGTTGGGTCCAAATTATCATTTAAGTAAAGGTTTGACAGTTCTAAAATATCAGATCTATGATGCGCTTCTCTTTATTTTTCCTCTTGGGTGGGAGTTCTGCCGGACTTCAGACAGCCGCTTTTGCCCGAAGGATGGGAAATGCGACATGTGCTGTTGGCGTATGGGATGGGAATTTGACTTTAGTTCTACAAGTTCCGGTACGGGTCCTCGGAATTAGAACACATCGGAACCTTAGAATTTGCTTCAGGATTTAAAAAGCAATTTTGGCGGTTTGTGGGTGTGCCCGTCATTCATTCCCTGCCTTCCCCGCCCCCATCCAAACGCGGAAAATAATAAGTGCGTGAAATCAATAAGGATAACAGATCATGATCTTCACTGGCTGCTACATAGGCAGAGTCGCCAATGATTTTCTAAGAACTGAATGTGTAGGTGATACAATCAAGGAAAATGTATATATCACTGTTACACAGTAATAATTATAATAAAGTATGTTCCTCACCTGTAAATCCATTTTCTCGAAAAGATCGCAAGTAACATGGCGATCTCCTTTGGGTATATGTGTGCTTCGGTGATCTAGTTTATTTCTTTAACACCACATTATTGAACATAGCCGCCTTTCTCCGACAGATTTTGTTTTGTTTGAACACATTGTTCAATTTAGCTATGCATGCTACACATTTTGAAATCCACAACATTTGACAATAGTAAACAAGATATCTCTGATAAAACAAGATTCTTCTCTTCTTGAGTAAGGTTTCTTAGTAAGAAAAATGTCCTCTTCATAACTTGTTATCATTATTTTCATCTTAAATGCTAAAGTTCCAGCCACTATTGTGTTGTTGTTGTAAAGAGTCATGTAAAGGGGAGGTAACAAGTACTAAAAAACTAGGTCAACAACCACTAATTTCCTAATTTTCAGCATTCAATTGTACACTCACCCACTGATTTTATTCTTGATTTCATGATATAAAAACTGTACTATGAGTCAAAATGTTGGGTTTGGCTGCGAGTTTTAGATAAAAGATACTAAAAACACCAACAAAATCACATTTTTGACATAAAATTAGAGTTTAAAGTTAAATGTTTTCATCTCGACATCAGTTAGAACTAATTCTCAGTGACAGAGTGTTAAAACAAACATTCATGAAATTCTCTAAATCTTGTGAATGTGTGCCATACTGCGTACGGTCTTTGTCTTGTATTGTAATACGATATATGTCCAAATGTCTTGCATGATTTTATTTGTTCTTGCACCAGATACCAGTATATCACAAAATGTTGTTAGATTCCTATAGCATTGTAATGCTTTTTTATCGTTCAGTAGAATGTTCCTGCCTTTCAATTGTTCATGTTTTATGTCAGGTACGTTTGCAAGAACAAGACCATATAAATAAACATCGTCTATCCAGAAGAACGGCGTCACTTTAGCTGACTGATAGAGACTTGGTATAAGATCATTTGTTATGATAACCATAAAACCTGAACAATAATTAGGATAAAATGTTTTATTTCTAAAGTGTGATTCGTCAATAAACCACTTACTGTACCTTTCCCTTTTTATGCGCCTTTCAGCATAACGGCATATAACACATTTTAATTTTCTTTTATATGTTGGCACATAATACATAAAATATTGAAACATATTGACAACGACGTCATCGTCAACTTTTAAGACAATTTTGGCATTTCTACAATTTTCAGAAATCCACTTAAATCCCATCACACCTTTGTGTGATAAATTTTTATAATCGTCCATAAAATCGCCCTGCAAGATGTCACCATAGGTCTTAAATTCTTTTTCGATTTTCAGTTGTTCGTTTTGGTTTTGAACACTTCCTAACAAAAATAAGATCCTTGTTCTTCCTAGATGCGAGTAGTAACTGTCATTTGCCCAGGTTGTTCGTATAGTGAGTCGTCTAGTGAAATGATGAGTTGCCGAGTGTACTACAATAAGTGTAGACAAATTATAAACAGACATACACAACGCAGGATTTTCTATTAAATATACAGCATTAATTGTCAGTGGATATTTTGGTACACTTGCATTTATCAGTTGTTTAATAGTTTCACTCACGTTGATAGCTGATAAATCTGTCCTTATAGATTTACTGTTATCCTGATAGTTAAAACTTGAAAGTGTTGCAGTTTCAAATTCTGTATTATTTCCAAGATTTGTTATCCCCGATCCTATTGCTATTTTTTGATAGACTGTTATTTGCAAACAGTACAGGCCAAGTGCTAGTATAAATGATAACCGTACAAACATATTCCAATGAGCATTCATCATGCAATATTGTAGAGACTACAAAAAAGAAGCTGGTCGATTGCTGAACTTTACTAGACTCTCTTCAGTTTTGGCTCAGTTGAAATGGAAGTATTTACACTAATATCAGATAAGCTTTGAATTGCCAATCCTATTTGAAAATTAGAGTTGTGTTAATATCCAAGATCAAAATGCTATTAACTTGATAAAAAAGTTTACTAATTGAGTTGTTCTATCAAAAGGACTATAGACTAAAAACACAAAGGTAGCTAGCTACCTTGTCCAGACAGAAATGTTATTGAATGGATAAAATGAACACAACATACACTTTTGTTATTGAAACATTGCCGTACATTATGCCAATTTAAATTAACAGTTTTTACCTTTATAGCTCGTATATTTAGTTAATTGTATAATAAAGGTAACCATCAACGTGCTAGAAAAACACTTATAAAGGCGTTTAGAAAGAGTATTGCAGCAATTGCAACCAAGCTAGACGAACCTGTATGAAGAATGTAATTCCTATTAAATATAGTATTACACCATGATAGTAGCTTTTGAATATCTAGCAAATATATGATAATCTACTAATATTTACGTATACCCAATTATAGAAGTGATTCAGTACAACTTGTCATAATGTCTTACCTTCCTTCTTCGTGTTCCTGTTTTATGCATCATTCCTAAGCAAGTTGGAAAGCTTACAATTCAGGCAGTAATATAATTCAGGAAATAATATAAAATCAACTGTAATCATTAATCATTGATACAGTTAAAAAAAATATCCCAAAAATTGAAATATCATGTCCGGTCATCACTTAGGAAACATTCATTATCTGTCACGTAAACAATTGAGAAATCTAAAACTATTTTTCGATGACTAAATTCATGAGAATTTAAATCATACTTATATAATATATCTCTTGAAATGAAATAAAATTCAGTTTCAGGTAGCATCTTGTCTAAGCTTACATTTTATTCACCAAATATTTAAGCAGTAATAAATACATGGTTTTGAAGTTTCAATTTTTAAGCTAAAAAAACAAAAATGTTAAAGTTCACGATAACTATTGTTAAGTAATAAACAATATTATATATTTAAAAACCTTCAACACTCGACAGAGATCAGGCTTATTAATTGATCATTTATAATGGCTGCTGATCAAACAACATGCCTTGCTAAAACACAGAACAATGTGTAAATGACCTTTAATAAATGGGTACATGGGGATACCACTACTCCATTCAACATATTCACGTTTTCACATAAAAGTGACAATCCAATTATACACACTAAGTCGAAATAATATTTCGTCCAATTGATATGCAACATTGTCTTAAATGCACCACTTTAATAAAGTATAATTTCAGAAAGTGCTTGGAATATATTCCCCGCCCGTGATGTATGTGCATTTTTGGACTTATTATATCCCTGGATATTTGATGGTAAGTATCTCAATTGTAACACTGTTAAAATTAGTACATTGTGTTCCATTCAGCCATATATATACAATTACTTTATTTCTCAAAGACATGGGGCTCTTTGATATGCTGAGACACGACAATAGAAGTAAGATCTA
The DNA here is from genome assembly GCA_022818135.1 of Saxidomus purpurata. Taxonomy (NCBI): domain Eukaryota; kingdom Metazoa; phylum Mollusca; class Bivalvia; order Venerida; family Veneridae; genus Saxidomus; species Saxidomus purpurata. The sequence continues at coordinate 54,191,362 of JAFMSR010000008.1, read as the reverse complement.
CTAAGATGCGTTTATTACGAAACGACAAATTTCGAGCAAGAACAAATATTTCAAGGAATCTCGTCGGTTTTCTTGTAAGTGGATACTAACTATTATTTTAAATTCCTTGTGTATTCGTATTGAGTTTCTGTTTATAACCTTTCTTTAAACAAGGCGCCTGTTCGATCCCTTTTCTGACGAATAAAAAAGGCAAGAATATATCCACCCTAAGATGTGGTGTAAGAATTAACTTGGATGTGTCTGGCCATATATGTATTCCGAATGGGCAAGTACTTAATCCCTCAGACTTAGACAATTCCATTCTTCGTCTAGATACTTTCTAACTATTCATTGACGTATGCTTGCTTAACGTCATGTACAAAGGTGGCATCAACCTGATGTGTCTTTCGCCAATGCTTTGTAGTAAGTAAAAATAAAGTATTTCAATTACTGATGAGTTGTCGTATAAAGCATTACTTTTGCAAAGAGCATCATTTCGGAGACACATATTTGCAAATATATTTCATAATTGCGTAAATAGAATGTAATTGATTAGAGCGATTTCTTTTTTCCTGCAAACAAGAGATAGATGCACATACTCTAATCGTCTGGGGAAGTAATTGTCTTGGGTGCGCCCAATCAAAGCTGATGCACCTACAATACTTCATGTCACAATATGACATGTTCGCCCTAATGTCTATAACGGCTATGTACTTATTTTACATATGATTAATTTCTCATCAAACTGACTGAATATCAAGATTTTTTCACCAGACATAAAATTTGTGTAATATCGTATTGTGAATTTTATTTGCCAACATAATATATACTTTTACAGTATTACGTTTTAGACTGTCAAAACAATCCGCACGATATTTGCGTGCAAAACATAGGCGTGACATAAAAGTTCAATAAAGTAAATTATATGTAACACTGGCAGAATTGAGTATCTAGAATCGCTGATACTCGGGGTTTCGACAGAAAAAATGATTAAATATCTTTTTTCAAATTCTCGTTTTTACCCTGTAAGATATGCAACACACCAGAACGCATTTATACTTATTAGCTGTATACTTTATGACTAATTATTTAAGTTTTATGTACGCAATCATGAAATATATATACAGTTATCACTCACGTAATTTTATCGGTACCGCTTTCACTTTATACTTCAACTAAAGGCGCGGCAGGATATTACATGGTATATAGTCTAAGTTTAATCGCTTAGCTATGCCACCGAAATTTATTTTTATAAGTAATATCAAAACTTTACGTTGCACCGAAGTATTCTAAGTGATGTTCAAACTTTACGTTGTACTTTGTCCAGGATATAACACGGTATATAGTCTAAGTTTAATCGCTTAAATGTGCCACAAGATTATTCTTAGTGATATTCAAACTTTACGTTGTACTTTGTCCATGATATTACTCGGCGTTCAGTCGAAGTTAAATCGTTTAAATATATCGATGTGAAAAACTTTAAATAGTAATTATAATCATATGAATATATTAGTATTTAAATATATGACCTGTAAAATGTTATTCAGGTAAAGTTCACGGACAGACGAACAACAGACAAAACACCATGATGATATAAGCTCTACTGGACAAAGGACTTTGTCCAGTGGACCTACAAAAAGTAAGTGATACTTTCATTCTTTAACAAAATTCTTAAATAAGCCTTACACTGCTGAGCAACAAATGATCCTGCCCTTGCGACTGATCAACCTGTTAATCCACCAAAATTGATCATGATCTGCAATTTTCAATTATTCAGTGCTTGTTATCCCTTTGACATGTTTATAAATAAAATAATACTATTGGCCACTAATCTCATAAATTTGCGCGAATGCATTGTGCATGTTTTTGTTTACAATAGCAAACCAGTCGCAGTTATCAAAACTGGGAACAAGACGATCAAAATGGCCCTATACCGCTCACCTGCCTATCACTAAGGTCCGCTGTAGACAATTATTTAAGAACTCCTATAGAAATCTATGTTAAGTCAAGTGACCCCCGTGCAAGGTCAATTTGGATCTTGGTTTCATGATTTTAACAATTTTGGTAAAGGTCCACAAGGCAATGTGGTACACAATATGTATCGAATTAAGCCGATGTAAAATCAGGTGACACCCAGGTAAGGTCAATTTTGACGCACGGGTCTTGATAAGAAATCAACTAGGCACTGCTACACGTTAAATATCTAAATTCTAGGCCTTTTTAATTTATACTAGAAAATGTTCAAATATTTCCTATAGAAATCAGCTATGTTAAATAAATTGAGTCCCCTGACGGGAAAAGTTTTGATCCAGGGGTCATGATTTGAATTATCTTGGTAGAGGTCTACTAAGCAATACTACATTCCAAAAATAAAAGCTCTACATGTAGACCTTGTTGTTTTTCGACATAAAGATTTTTAAAGGTTTTCTATAAAACCCAGAAGTGTAAGTAGTGTAACTGGGACCTACATCCTGAATCATAGGCTATGTTTAACTAACTTGCAGTGTTTGGGTCCAACTTTCACTACTTACACCTGTGACTCCAGGGGAGTCATGGATCTTAGAACAATCTTGGTAGAGATCCACTAAAAGTTTATGTTAGGCAATGTTAAATATCTGGGCTCAAGTCACAGAGTGGCACAATTTAGTACCGATGCTAAATATCAGCCGCAAATCAAAATGTAGCGTTCTATATTAAACTGAAAGTTAACTTCGCCTCCATAGTCAAGTGGTTATCTGACTTGAAATCACTGTAACCTCTCATTGATTGAGTGTCATGTGTTTGTGCCCTGCTACCAACTACGTCTTTTTATGTGAAAAAGTTTCCCCCACATCACCTGCAGGAATTGTTTATAGAATAGCTTCTTCAACGAACATTTAGTGATATTTAAGTTAATTGTCGCTTTTTAAATAACTGAACTGCGGTTGAAACAGGCATTCAACCCTGCAAAACAATTAGAGTAACAACCTAACTAAAAGTTGGACTTGAAGAAGAGGGAACATTCCTTTATTCCTTTACACATGAAACGGCGAAAGCCCGTAGTGACGAGACACAATTCTCAGTCTTCCCGAAAAGTTTTTAACAGTGCCTGACATTCGGTCAGACAGCAGCAACAATTTGCCTGACCAGTTAAAGTTTTGTCTAACTGGACAGGTGTATAACGGACCCTATTCTTATACACGCCAGGTGTATAGCACCCATACATTGGACCTCGGTTATTAAGTCTCATCCGAAAGACTGTTAGTAATTTTATTCGGTCAGCCCCGGGAATCAAACCCACAACTCCGAGCTAGTCGTGCTCTACCAATGTAGCTTACTGGGCTTACTTCGGCAACTTATTTAAGGCCGATGTCTTTCATGAGTTTTTGTTACTATTTTATTGTCATCATTCTTTGAGAACACAGTTTTCAAACCTACAGGTTAACTCAGGCAACGTACTCATAAAATGTGCTCTTATCATGATATACCTATCACTTGGCTAAATATAATCAAACCTTTATGTCAAAGGTGCCACTTGTCGTAGAATGCGGACTTACTAAGATAATCAATGCAAAGATATGCTGGTATATTGCAATACAGTACCGTGCTAATGTGTACTGCAGTACAAAGTTTCTGTATTAGCCATTAGTGAAATGCGTCAAAAGTTTGTCGGTTTTATGTCATAGCTTACACTTTAAATGCAATTAATGGCATTTTTAAAAATATTTACCAGCATTAAGGATCGTGTGATATATGGCGTAAGGTAGTCACTGTCAGCATGATCAATTGCATAAATCTCTACTTAAAACATGCTTATTTTCACCCTATCTTGATTTCAGGAAAGAAAGATATTGGTCCAACATGATCCAATCAGACATTGTCCATACTACCACAGTCAACAATTTGTCAAGAAAACAAGTGATCTAGTTTGTGTTCGACACAGTCTGAATAACTTTATATTAAAAGCCTTGATTAAATCGAAAGATTATAAGTTCAGTGTTAAAATTTAAAAAATCTACTGTAAAAGAGAAAGTAATGTTCGAGTGGTTGCTGAAAAGTACTTTGATCATAGAACAAAAGCTTCCAATGCACAAAATATTGCATGAAATAATTTACAACTGTGCAGAAGTATATACAGTGTTACATTATAAAATGGACTACACAATTTATATGCCCTTTGTAGATGTTTTTTGTTCACTAGTAACCGAGTGCAGAAATACAGATGAACTGCAGTGTACATCACAAGTACACACACACATACCCATATATATAAGAATGTTGTTAACGTTGCCAGTCCGCATGACACTGACACATTCCTTATAAAAGCAGAGCAGGTAGGAGTTTGGAAAGAGCTGACCATTTCATGCTTATAGTAAAAGAGCAATAATTCTGACCATGAGCTGAAAGACTACACAGTGACACTGAATACAACAAAAGTTGCCATGCAGTTCTCCTAGAAAACAATCACAGTATATATTTTGATGTCTGTGGTGCTGTGGTAATTGTGTGCGACTGGGTGGCAGAAGACCATAGAACAATTTAGTAAATCTAGTTTGTGATGTTCAAGCAAATTTCGCATAAGTTGCATGAAGGGCGAATGGGGGCGGACTCAGACAATGAATTAGATAACATGGAGTATGATAGAGACTACAGCTTTGGAGCATTGGATATAACTTACTGAAATAGAGAAGTGACCTAATAAAATTTACTAGTTTGAGAATTTCATGTTTAAAATGATGATGAAAAGATTTTTTATTTTGGTGTGAGTGCTGGTCAGAGCTCCAGGGAACAGTCAATATAGATTGCAAGAACTTGTTCCACAAGAGTGAAATAAATAAGTTTTAACTAAATGATGTTCTTAGTCCATTAGTATTGATGCACCTTTTAATTGAGTTTATAATCTATATTTCAAAATAGAGCTGCAGTACAAGCCTTGAAATTGCTCTACAAAAGTTGTGGAATAATTGACACATTTTCAGAAATATTTTATGTTGAAAGTCCCAAATAAGATGTCTTACTGACAGAAATGACCTTAATTTGTGCCCAAACCATTCCTAACTTTGCTTTTTAAATCGATAAAAACATATTTAATTCATAAAACGGTATTTTTTCAATGATATTGCAATAAATCTGAAAGGTATTCTGGCAACACTTTTTCTTAAAGAAACAACTTGAATACAAAAGACAGGCATAATTATGTCAATATTGTTTTAGAGTGAAAAGAACATTATTCTATCATTATCCTATCAATAAATTTATGTTACTGTATCAGTACGTTCTAAGTGATCCTCATATGACACGAGTACTGGGTTTTCCATGATTGGACGCAAGATTGACGCAATAAGCTTCAAGCTTTCTTCACAATCTAGTTAAATTAAATTAGTTTAACTTATATATTAAATGGTCGCGGGAAATGAAGTTCTCTGACATTCAGTAATTCAAATGAAATTTGTAAATCTTGTGCATACACTATTTTGCAGATTTGGTGGTCCAAATCAAAATAATTTACCAGCACCTGGATGTGCAAAGCCGAAACTAAAACCATTACCCCACTCGGCATAGCTGTAAATGTGTACCGAATAATTCATTAAAAATGAGTATGCTTGCATCGTTAAAGCTAGTGCACGGAAGTATACTACTTCCGTGGCTTGGGAGTTAGATTTTGGATGGGCGCTTTCTCCGAGGTTTGACAACTATAAAATATTAAATAAAAAAAAATCGGGTCAAACCGATGAGCCCGAATGAATTAGAGAGTACACAGTAGGGGATTGATTTGATATGAAATGCGCTGTTAACTTAAAACCTGACATTTTACCACATTATCTCATTGTCTGATATGTAGTAATATCCCTTACTTGAAAATACCTTAGGTCATATGTTAAGGGGATGTAAATGCATTACATACAATTTTATTTAGCATTCATGTTGTTGTACTTTTCGACTCGGAATTATCTATTTTTTTTAAATCAAGTGGATGGGTTTAGGCAGAGTGTATGTGCTTTGGAAAGCCAGTTGGGCATGGGGCTGGTATCCCTGTCCCTGGCGAGACCATTGTGTTGCATCACGCGATGTAGGGTGGAGACCTTTGATTGTTTATATCGTGTCCTGGTGCTCGAGGATTTAACAAAGCCCCCCTCCAGTGCCTGCATGTGGGACTGTTGTACTGTATCAATGTCTTAGTTAAGACTCTACAGGAACTTCTGAGATGATGCAGCCCTGGTCGAGTCTTGCTGGAAAACCGCCTAGCATGAATAAAAAGCACTGGCTCATGCTGGCTAGAAATTACAGCCAGCTTAATTTCTCGCTTTTGGCTGCAGAAAAATATTTTAACAGCATGATATGTCTTGGCAGGTTCCTCCGGGGAGAAATATCAGGGTCGGTCAGGACTATAAACAATCTAAATGATGATGATGTTGATGATAATGATGATGAAAAAAGTTCTACCATACAGTAAAATATTGTCTATACATTTGTTAAAATGGCCAGTTTTATTTACATACATTTCAAGTCGAAACTAAGAACCGAGTGAAGGTCATATCAAACTCTAGACTAGTAGCATATTCGTTTAATTTAATATCGTTAAGAAAAACGACATATCCTGGTAAGAATCCGATTGACCTAATTAAAACACAGGAAATCCGAATTTTGCAAGATTGCAGTCATTGTTCTCCCTTAAACTTAGTTTGTTTTCACTATATGCCCACCCCTTGCAAATGCTTCTAAGACGTATTAAATAAAGAAATCTTTACTGTGGTGTTCATGAAAAGGGCAACAGAGGGAAGTGAAAACAATTATAGAAGTAAAACAAAAATTGTTTTGTTCAAATTCACTTATTACCTTTGCAGCTGTTTTCGTAGGCAGATTTATCCAAAAAAAACAAAAATAATATCAAACAGGGAATGCCACGTACCAAAAACGCAGAAGTGCACACCACCAACACACGCACGCACGCACGCACGCACGCACGCACGCACGCACACACAACACACACACACACACACAATCAAGTACACACACAAACATACACTACAAACACACACAAGCATACAAAGCAAACACACGAGGACAAAACGAACAATTAACGGAACACAGTGGGGCACCGCCTTGGAACGGTCAGTGGCAAAAACACCACTGGGGAGCTTAAACCGGTTTATGGTGCGCACCCAACCTCACTCTTACCCCCACCATGTTCCAAAGTCACAGGACAGTGTAAATAAAAGTAATCCCTGCTAGGTGAATCTCTAACACACGCAATGGAAACAAAAGGCAAGCTTATTTAGAATCCATTACTCGATACATGTATCTTTTTCAAGTAACTGAGAACTCCTCTACTTGAAACAGAGGTAGAAGTGAAACGCAGAAGTCCAAGTTAGGCACATATTGAGGAAGTAGGTAAAGCCATACTTTCAAAGCATTTGGTATAACATAAGCTTAGCTTGTAGATGCTGTAACTAAAGTTCTATGTACTGTAAAATCAGAAATGTTTGTACGGGTCTCATTTTCAATATACCCGCGAGGATGATATATTTGTGAAAATTTAACCACATCAGAAAGTACTGTAACTGTATTGGACTTAAACTGTAGAAATCTACTTATTTTGTATTTGTTTTATGCAGATGTTTTAAACTGAAAATCGAAGACATTTGCCACACTAAAATATATGTTTTTACAGTAAATCATGTTCTGTGTCAGAAAGTTAATTTCACACCAGTTTCTTCATTTATCGACTTCTTTTAAATGTCACAGTGATCCCTACTTGAGTTTTTATACTTGCATGCAATATATCAAGGGGGGTTACACGCTTTCTGTGCCAGATATGTATAATAATTTTACGAGGCTAAAATAATGCCTTAAAAGTTGTCTGCAAAACTTAGACTATAAAAGCCCAAACCCCAGCATAGTTTTTTTACATTTTTGAGTATGATTTTATTCATCAGCAAAATAGATTATTTAAAAGGAATTAAGGCTTTGCATCTCAATACAAATCATTACAGAATAGCATAACAGAAGAAAGGGACACTTGCAAAACTATTACCTCTGAATCAAGTAAATTAAGGAAATAAATTCCACCTACACCTAGCTTTGTTTCAATATTACTCTACCTGCACAATTAATTTGTAGCACAAGTCATCATTTCCATGTATGATTCTTTTAATTACACTGCTATCATCAATACTTCAATTATTTAAAACCCAACTGTTGACCGACTTCCTCACAAACTTGTGAGTGAAGAGCTATCTTATCCAGTCTCTCTGTCAATGCATTTACAGCAAAAAAGGCTGAATGAGCTTAGTTGCATGACATCATCAACGAAAGTATGGTCAGAACGTGAACAGTTATTCACATAATTTTTCCCTTTTCTGTTCACCCTACATTAAACACAAGTTTAGTGTTAGAGAAGACTATGTTAGGTGAAATATGGGGATGTCTTTTTACTTTATACAATATACGCAAAAAAAACGTACAGAGTATATGTATATAAATGAAAAATAAATGACACCATATTTTGCGATTTTTATTTTCCAACCGGTTTCACTTTCAGATCGTCAGGGAAAATATAAAATATACAATATAATTCACCAAGCAAAGTTAATGTGTGTGCACAATTATTGCGTACTCATGTATACATAACGTCACAAATGATAACGTCAATGTTTATTGTTAAATTGATCAACAAGAGCTGTTCCTCGTAATTGACGAAAACCCCCAAAAGAGGTGTCTCACAGTCTGTGACCTCTTCATGTGCTTAACAATTGCGCCATGTAATTTTAAAAGCCTTCCATGCATGAAAGAGTTACCATGCATTCAAAATTCCATTAATTTAAACTCTAAGTGTGACCTTGACCTTTGAGGTAGGGACGTGAGTCGTGCATGCGACACATCATCCTGATGTGCTGAACATTTGTGCCAAGTTTTTTTTTCAAAATCGTTCAATGCATGACAAAGTAACAGTCCAAACACAAATGTATGTATATAGACAGGATCCTATTACCTATACACACTAAGTGTGACCTTGACCTTTGATGTAGGGATGTTGGTTTTGCAAACAACACGTCTCCTTGATGTGCTTACCATCTGTGCAAAGTTATTTTAAAATTCTTCAATACATGACAAAGTTACATTCCGGATACGAATGTGTGCATATGAACAGGTTTCTATTACTTTCAAACTGTTAGTGTGGCCTTGACCTTTGAGGTATGCACGTGGGGCTTGAACGCGACACGTCGTCTTGATATGCTATACATGTGTGCCAAGTTATTTTTAAATCCTTCAATGAATGAAAAAATAACAGCCCGGACACGAATAAAATAATGTATGGTCGAACGCACGGACGCAAGGTACGATTTTAATATGACACCCTTCGGGGACATAAAAGTACCCTTTATATTTAATATTTCTGTTTTACAAATTTCCTAGAAATGATATTTCAGCTAGGTTATTTACTTAACATTTTAAGCCGAAATTAAATTTCATAATTTTACACGTTCATCTTACTTTTATGTATTAAATCATTGTACTGTCACTATCACATTCTATTGTTTCCATGGTAGCATTCAGGATCCCTTACAAGTTATTACTATTCCTTTTAAAAGCTTTGAACTTTTTAAGCATAAACTATCATATTCGAAATTCTTGGTAAAGTAAAACAATGACACAGTATCATAGCACGAAAGCTTTTGAATAATACTTAGAATAATAAAACTTAATAATACAGGAAACTATTTCTGCTTTATTTCTTATAATGCGCTGATATATTGATTATTTTACCCTCAGTCTATAGAATGTCTCTTAATAATCGAAATGTCCATGACTTTTTCTTTATTTTTGTTTTCTAGCCCTCAACCTATCACACCATTAGAATTTGTTAGACAACCTGGTACGAGACCTCATATCGTTTCCTCCTCTATCATGAGATTGCCCATGTAATGCCAGTCGCGGTTATCAATGCCTCCGTAAGTCTGAAGCTCAACATCAGGTCTCAGAGCCTGTCTACCTATTTTAGAAAACAAAGCATATAAAATATTCTGATCGTCACCACTACAATTTTGCGCTAAATAGTATTCAACTGCTCGTTTATATTGTGCAGCAAACTTTATTACAACTTTTCTTTCACCGAAAACTAATCCTCCTCCAACGAGAACATGTTTACGATTTATTACATTCATCTTAGGTTGTTCCTGTGTATCTCCTATATCAATGTTAGTCATTGCTATTTTCAAATCATTGAAATTACTAGGAGTTTTAAGAAAGAACGGTTTTTTTGAACTGCGTTTCCAAAAATATCCTACATCTAGCCACATAATATACTTAGTGTCAAAATAATTGTTTTCTGCCGCTTGCGTCAAACAGTAATATTTTGCATGCATGGTGCATACGTAGAGTGGGTGCTTAGTAGTTTTAATTGCAAATGAAATGTTCCGACGTTCATATATCTTTTCTATTTTGTCAATAAGTTGAAAAGGCCAGACAGAAGATCGCTGAATCAAGATTATTTTTGTAATATTCATCTTTTCACTTCTTATATTTTTTAAATGATGATAAAAAATTTCAGAATCTGTGTAAACAACCAGAACATTTTTTAGATTTCTTAATAGTTTTGCCGTATTGAAGTAAAAATTTTGCGTTCGAAGATATTTTTTAACAAACGGCCCAAAGTCAAAAAACGCTGTCACTACGGTCGCATATTTTTCCTTCAACGGATCCCCGGTAGACAATGTACGATCTATTTTCTGTACGTTTTCCTGAAACAGAAAAATATACCAACAATTTTTCTAACACAATAGTATACTTACAATTACCCTACTAATCCTTGTAAGCAATGGTGTATATGTATTCTTATTTTCAAAGAAAAGGCCTAAGTAGCGTTTAAAAACATAATGTTATCAAAATAAAAACATGATGTAACCTTTATATTTAAAGCTTTGAGGTTTACGACAAAATAGACCTGAAACAAATCCTTAACAAGTCAGAGATTTGGGTTTTTTATTATGGATTTCTTCTCATTATCTCAGATTATGCGAAGTTTTACTTCCGTTAAGATTGCAAACTATGCACCATACAGGAAAAAGAAACAGTAATGTATAATTCAAACAAAGACAACACTGGGGTTAAAGATTTAGAGATATTTTTTACATTGTCAATTATATACACAATTTGTCTTTCCAAAATGTCTCATAGTTACGATAAACAGTTCCACATTCAACAATAACGTATGCACTATTCGTTATTTCCTTGCATTTTTTTCATTATTATATTATGTTTAAATTCGTTCTCTCCTGCATCAAATGCGAAACAAGAACTGTCCCTAAAAGCATTTTAAGATTAATTGATATTTGTTGAGAATTAACTTGATTTGTGATTTATGAACTGTTCTAACAAAAACGGATTGATAAAAACAGTGAGATTATCATATAGGAAATGTTTTGTTTTTTGAATAATCAGTTTTACTGAATAAAAGGTAAATGTAACGTGCCGACTAAACAAAACATTTGACATGGCTTTGATCAAAACACGTATGACGAGACAAAGGAACATCAGAACCAATGCGATTAATGACTTTTATACGATACGCAGTTAGTAAACAAATCCGAAGTCAATAACTAAAAGAAAATGAAAATATCTGAGATTCCAAAGACAAAACAAATGCATTGACTAAATGATCTAGCTAATACGGCTTCCTGTTGTTGTTGTTTTTCACATGAGTTAAATCAGCAATCAAACAAAGAAAAATAAATACTGGAAAAGGTTAAGCATGATATCATAGACATTTACCTTTACAAAACACATTTCTATCAACAAATCCGTAAGAATTTCACATGCACGATGCACATAATTAAGATTTCATTTCAGTTGCTAGTAACAACTTCAAAAAATCATACAAACTTACTGAATTTAATACATATCCACTTTCCCAAAGTAGTATCACTGTGCAAAATGATGATAAGATAATCACCGATTTACACACTAATTTGATAGTATTTGCCGTTGCTTTCGTTTGTAGACATAATTCTGACATTGTAGCAATATGTAGAAGTACTCTTTTCAACGTATAGTCAATTATTGAAAAAAATATTTGTTATAAAATGCAGTATAATTTATTCAATTCAGATTTGTAAACGATTGTAACAATGTTTACTGTTTATATTATATCAGGTTATCAGTTTTCAACTGTCGTTCTTGTTTTAATAATTTTAAGGCATTACACAATTCCGTTATTAGAAAATACAGGACGAGTGGGCTTTGTTGCAGGCCGAGTAAGTGTTAAGAGCAGGAAGAGTGGCTTTGAAAACTTTTTTCGACGTCTGCCGGTTCATGTCAAGGTTTTTTTGCCTTCTTTAACAGAGATTGGTGTTCGGCAACTTCAAAACTGGAAATATCTCTTTTACAATTATGTGCTTACAAATTCACAAAATGCATGGAAATTTACAAAAAAAAAAAAAAATAAAAAAATAAATATAAATTAATTGTTTTCATGGCAAGAAATTTTGGTTTCAGTTTTCGTGTGATTTAATCGAATGGTCGTAGTTACTTTCCACATACTGGGGTATTAGAAAGGAAGTAACTTTGATAGGGAGTACACGTTTATTTAGAACAGTGTTCCAAGAATCGCACCTGGATGACTTATTCTAAAAAACAAGTGACTGTTTTAACAAAAACTGTCAGAAACTATGTAGATTTATGACTGAAAACAAACTCTAACTGATAAAGAGGCAAAACTGTTAAGTAAAGGTGATTTATCATATAACGATAGCTGTAAATGGTAACAACGTCTTGCTTAATCACAACTTTAACATGTCAATTGTTGCAACATGTCATTTGTGTTTGAGCACCATTATACACATATAACAATTACTAATATTTTTTTATAATTGACAACTGAATCAGAAGAGTTAACACAGAGTGACTGTCTTTGAATTGTGAAAATAAACTGATTTTGGCATTTTCATCTCAATTACTTGGAGAAACATTTTACAACCGTTATGTTACCTATAAACCATGTGTATGTGAATAATTGCATGAATACCAGCTGTATCCCACTTGAATTATATATCAACTTGTCTTCTAATCACATATGCTACCTATAAACCATGTGCATGTGAAAAATTGCATGAATACCAGCTGTATCCCACTTGAATCATATATCAACTAGTCTTCTAATCACATATGCTACCTATAAACCATGTGTATGTGAAAAATTGCATGAATACCAGCTGTATCCCACTTAAACCATACATCAACTTGTCGGAAAATAGCCTATAGCTAATGTTCTTTGTTTAACTTAAACCGACTATAAATAAAGTTTTTTTGTATCTTGTATCTTGTATGCAAAGAAATGATGCACTTATGAGTTCTATCGATTTCATAAAAAATATTTCACAATGTAACAAAAACAGGAAAAACACCATAAAATTGCTTGTCTTTCACGGAAACAGCTTCTAAATTCATTTCATATTGTAGTAACTGTGTACAAAATTAAGCAAAATCCTTGATAAACAAGTATTCATGTGCTTCATGTGCCAATAATGATTTATCCGTAACATTTGGACCAATATCTTAGCAAAACCATTTATATCAAGTAATATTGCTCTGTTTTAACTTCACTGACATCTAATGAAAACCCTAAAGCTGAAAATAAATGCAAAGTTCAATGTCCATGATGTTATGTTCACACCTGCCTTTTAAAAAATGATTTGTTTTCATCTTTAAGCAACGAAAAAAGAATACACACGTTTTCGTACTACAGTGAAACTATATGTAATATATGTTGCCATGAAAACTCAATATCCAAGTAATGCTATAACATCCAATGGTTTACCATTAAGAATTAATCAGTGTTATAACTATGTTTCATATTAGTCCAAAATTAACAAAGCTGAATAGTTCTATTACACAATTTATTGAATACAAATACAATTTCTGGTACTGACACTGTCATTTTGAACTGATGTGTTTCTAAAATCATAGCAGTAGTATGAAGTTTCCTTTGCAGAACCTTGGCTTCCCATCTTCCCATCACACCTGCAACAAATATCTTTTTAAATGAATGACATATTAAGTAAAAATGACAGTTTTTCATTGGCATTGGCACTTTCTGGTTTTATATATGACATACCTTTAATATCTGACTTTAATTTAATGCGCTGGGATATGCATATGTCTTTAAGATTTTTCCAAACTCGAAAAGTTAACAAAAATGTAAGCCTGACTTTACTTTGAGTATTCCAACTGAAAACATCAAATTCAAATTGAGTTGTGTTACTTTTACTCCCTGTCCATTCAGTAAGCTTGACATAATGCACTTTACTGATGTAATATTTAGTTAAAATGCAAATAGTGATATAGATTTATTTAGATTACCTTCTACAAACAAGGTTGAAGAAAGTTCTGTGTGTCTAGCTTCAATGTGGCTTTAAATCTGTACTGTAGATCTTATGACATTCATGGCCCTTCACATGTCAAATGACAGTTTTTTTCACTTTGTCTTGTGGAATTGTCCATATGCAGTTACAGATTGTTCTGGATGATCCTTTCCAACCTTTGCATCTTTTCTTCAATCAAGAAACAGGGATACTGCAATCATGGAAAATATGTCATGTTTATGAACATTTATCATTAGAATATTTTCAAAATGAGTTATGAAAGTACCCTGTAAATAAAGAGAAAGCAAACAGATAACATGAACAAACAATATGTGAGTGCAATCTATTTTTGTTGGTCTACATACTTAAGATCTGTAAGTACCGTCATGGTACAATAGATGAAAATATCTACTTAGAGAAAAAAAGAGTGCTATTTCACATTTTTTTGGTAAATATATTAGGAATGAAATTGAAACAATTAAGAACACTGCCACAGCAATTTTCTTGAAATATGTGAAATTTATGCAGAAATGTCTCTTACATTGTGTCACATCATGCAGCACTCGAACATCATTGGAGTTTTAGAGGGGGCAGCCTGTAAGTTCATTGATACAGATAAATCAAACAGCTTAATACGATGAATGCATGAATATGCATTTGTGTAAATGAAACTAATTTAATTACAAAAATTTTCATAAAATATAAGGTCAGTGAACATTCAGTATTTGATAATGTATTAGATCATTTATGATATATCATTATAATCATCCCTTGAATTGAACTTTAAATATTATACACATATAGAATACAGTTTCTTATGCATACCTTAGGCATGGTAGATATCTGCTTGGCATAATCTGAACAATACTGGAGCATGACATCCTGGATGCATTGAGCTTGCACCGAAAAAATAGTGTAATTATATGCTGATTATCTCAAAGAAAACAGTTTAAACTTTGAAAACACAGAAAAAATAAAGAACACAAATGTTTACATTTTGCATTTGGAACTATTACTCATGTAAGATAATCTTTGATTTTAATATATCTACAGTAGATACAATATACACATTCTATGCCATAGACAGATGATTTTTGTTAGCAGTATTGTATACTATCCCAAGCAAACACGCGACGTCTGTACAACGTAAGTTTACAAGAGAGTAATCCCCGGAAATTATTTTATAAGATTGTGTGATCTAATTGATAACTGCAACTGCATTGAGGTTTTTGTGATTTTTTATTTAACAAATTACTCCCCCTTTGCCCCTCTAAATATTTTCAACAGGTGGCGCTTCAACATGCTTAAATTATATTTGTAGGTGGCGCATTTTCAACGGATGTATGCATTTTACTATAAAAGCCTCCACCTGACATTAAGTCACTAACGTTTTACGGAACTTTATAATTGCTATCCCATCTCTTCAAGAGCTTGGAAAATATACGATTCTAAATTCGAATATGTGAATTGCTCATGCAACACTTATCGCTGTTGGCAGAAAATGAAAGACAGCAAACCGGCGAAGAAGTTTCGATCTCAGTTGAACAAAGAAGATATCCAGCAGTTTGCAAAGGTAAGATGAAAATGGATTCGATTTCTTTATATTTACATAAGTACAAACAATACCTGTTTGCTTGTCCATGCAGTGTTGACGTACCGATCGATTAAACAGAATTGTCCGTACCCCACCCACTACAAAACAACAATGCGCGGATATAGGTGTGTCTTATAATAGATGATGCTTGCTTTTTGATATTTTTTTATTTATTGTTGTTAACTTTTTGTCATAAGCATGATATGTAAACATTTTGCATGAAGTACGTAGCATAAATTCCAACTTAATCTACCCGGGCATATGAAATGTGTACATGACATAATAAATCATTAATGTAGTGGGGAAATTCTACCTGTGTTTTCGACATCTGGTTAATGGTAAAATAATTTCTATTCGGGAAACGTAATTCTACAGCTTTTACATCGATCGTTAAGCATTTTAATTTTTAAAAGTACAAAATCCAAATATAAATAAATGTTTGTTTTCTACTAAACCATACATTATGTTCTGATGTACAAACAAAAGTCTATGATGATTATAATAAATGACCATATAATTTGTTTAATCTGAAAATATAATAAAACGTAAATAGTGTTCAATGAAATTTAAACAAATTATGTACAATGATGTTAAGACAAAGTTCTATTTGAAGGGCAATACACAGAAGCTCCCTTTCTCACCATTCTCTACAAATGGACTTGAAATCGGTAAAAAATACATTTTAATACATGTAAATTGATTATGATTTAACAGTTCACATATCATAGTCGTACATAATCTCTATCGCAAGTAACTAAAACTTTCATACGTTGAAAAGCAGTTTGTACATGTACTAGTAATGACTTGTCATAAATAACTAACCAAACAATTGTTGCATTAGCAATTTCTTTCCTTTTGGTTTACATTTAGGACCCTAGATTCATTCGATTCTGTGACAAAGAACAACATGAGAGAAAATGACCTTAAAGTATGCAGAGAAAACTTTGATTATTGCCTTTAAGTAAACATGTGTTATCAGATATGTTTCTAATCACCTATAATTTTGATTTTAGCCCGTGCAATGAAAACTTAAGTGGTAAAAGGGCTGGCGGAACATGACGTTACATCTTCAATACAAATTTAGTGGGACACCTTGTGAGCTTTCCTGTTACGTGTCTATATGAATGTTAGCCAGCTACTACCAGCCACGTATTTGATTTTGATAACTCATTTTACAAAAGTGTTTCTTTTTGTGTCTCTTTCCATTAATTTAATTACACCTTCATTAACATTGTTTAATGTTTGCATAATGACCTAATATATAGTTTTTGTATGAAAGTGTATGAGCTTGTATTTTGTTTGTTACAGTGGTTTTATGTTGTTTGATATTTTGAAATGTGGTAGTCATTTCGGGAGACTAACTAGCTTCAATTCAATTACATTGCTTGCTTGAAAATATATTTGATTGATTACTCATCTACTTTAAATTGCTGTAATTGAAAAGAATGTACTGTGACAGACGTAAAGGTTGATTTAAATGTGCATAAAGCTACATAAAAGTCTTACCATTTGGACACTGAAATTCTTATTTTGAGAAAGAGACATTATTTTGATTTTAGTTTTTTTTTAATTTCTTAAATAGTTGTAATATAATTATATATTTTGATACGTGGTTTTGTTTATGTCTCTGATTAATAGTGTAATATGACTATTACTAATAAAATTTCGTACTGAACCGGTACGTTTATGTCTTTTTAATCCGAGATCCAACGTCGGGGTCTGACGTCTTACCAACGTCCATTCATCGTCATTTGTTTGCTGGGTGGTTGGATAATCGTCGAGAATGGTCATATTCTGATGTTGGGTAAATTTCGGGATTCTGACATCTAACCAGTTTGCAAAACCAACCAAACTCCAAGGTTAATCCAACGTCGGGATCTTAAGTCTATACAACGTTAAGTTGACGTCAGTTGTTTACTGGGTCCATATTGCTTATAGAAGCAGTCAAACAGGATGTCATGTATGAAGCCTTAAAGATACAGTTGCTACTCATTTCCAAAAATTTTGATAAGTTGTTTATTCACGTACAATGTATTTATAATAAAAAATCTTGTACTAACTTGACTTTTTGTCAGGAGATAATTCAGGTATCAGGGCTTATAGATCTATGTTGAAAAAGTCATACCTTTATCAGGAATTGAGCCTGGATTTTCCAGAATTGTTTGACAATACCACAGTTTATAATAAGAAACATCACTACACCCTTTCCCAACCCACCCCCAGTCAGTTTTCAAGATACAATGTTCATTTATTTTAAAACACATTCTGTACTCAGTCTGGTAAAGCTCCTTAAATAACAATGTGAATTCTTGCTGCACTTGACTCAAGCCATCATCATATAGTAAGCAACTTGCGTGATTTGTTTGTAAACAGACTAACTCAGAACAGTTGCCGCATTATTGTCCTTCTACTTTCGCTTTGAATTTTCCGCAAATTGTATGGGCTTTATGTGCAGACTGGCCAAAACAGTAATGCACAAACTTGAACAAAGTAACAAGAACTCACAATGTGAAATGTCTTTCCCGATTGAGCCGAACAGATGAATGAATAATCCAAAAACATTGCAAAATGTTTTAACTTATTTGACATTGACATATGCCGTCTACTGGCGGATATTGAGTTATTATCGGCCTTTATTTCTAAATTTAGAAGCAAAACATGTCTTCATAAGCCTAAATAGGATACTTTTAAAATACGTTAGACATAAAGAGCATCAGTTATGTAAAAGATTACAGTATTTCAGCTCAAATAAAAGACAAAACTTTAACAGTGTTTAAAACACATATATCTGTTCAAGCGTTTTACCGATTAAGATTATGACGTCATTTGGACGACAAATTGCTTGGCGCTTCACCTTATAAAAGGACTAACATGAAAACCAACAACGCAAATCATGGGAAACAATATATTCATATAACAAACACATTTAAAATGTTTCTTTCATGTTAAAGATGTAAATAATTAAGTGACTATACGTTCACGATATTGACGATATAAACATAATTCCAAAGGTTACCTCCCGTTATTAAGACTGGCTTACGGACTATTTTCTCAGTTCAGTACATCCTTAACCAACACTTAAGTGTTATTTACATTCTAAGTCATAAGTGTATGCATTTAAACATAAAAATATGTTTCCTGTAACTCGTAATTTGATGAAAACGATAAAATTACGATACAACACCATAGGTTTCTCTTTGGCGTGCTCATTTACTGTTTGTTATACGAAGGTCCATATCGACGGACGTAATGATTCCAAATATGACGATGTTTTATCTTATACATGTCGTTTGCAGACCAATAAAACGAATTTTACTGTCCATTCTGGACAAGTGGCTGTAACAGGCCTGGCACTTACGTTGCATCTTTTGAACTTCGTGACCTTTACATTTCATAATATACAGGTATATGTTCCAGTATTTGACCTTTTGTTAATGTCGTCTGCTGCTTAGACACATTTGATTGGAACGCGCATCACATGTAACCAATCACAATCTCTTAAATTACCGTGTGTTCTACTGGCTAATTGCATATACGGAAAGCCACGAAGTCTTGTTTTGGTGGTTGCTAGGTCGGTTGCCTAGATGTTTGAATGTTGCAACCAATCATTATAAAGATTCTTATTAGTTTATGTGTACTGTTGCGGCAAAATATGTATAAATTGGGAGAACGACGCTCGTTCGGCGGGTTCTTTCTATCGCTGCACAAACGTCGAGTTCCCCATCTTTCTTTAGGCCTAGAGTAGGATTTTTCATTGTATATTTATTCAATATATTCATTTTGTATGTATTGGGATAAGACACTGGTCAATAAATGCATAAAACTTAGTTCTCTCATTTTATGTAGACTTGGTAGCGGATAGTTGTCCGACTGGGTTCGAACCTCTGTCCGAGCTTCACTTCCTATCCACTTGCCCCGGCTAATGAAGGCGGTGCCCGGTACATGGCTAACAATATGAGAGATTTTAACTACATTAATACATAAGCCCCTTAAGTATCTAATTGCAACACGGGCTTGCTCATTTCTATCCGGGCTTGAGCCAACACCTGTGACTGTTCTTAAATCAAAGAAATGTCATCCAGCCAATAAAGTACATTATCAATTTACGGCAATTTATAGGAAAACTTAGAATACGGGGTTGTACGGGATCGAACATGGTGCAAGGCCGTATATTACTGATATATGGAAATCAGTATACTTAAATATACGGGAAATGTGATATACGATAGCCCTTATTCTATCAAAATAAGGGATCGTTCATCTAAGTCTGTATATTCCTTCAATGCAGAAGTCCGTATACTTGCAAATTCGAAAGACCGTAAACTAATACAATACGGTATTGTGTATACTTACGAATACGGAAAACTAGATATACTATCCCGTATATGACTGAAATTCGGAAGAGTGCACTCAAGTCCGTATTTTCTAAAAATACGGCAATCCGTACACGTACAAATACGGGAATCTAGATATACAACGACGTTGTGTATACTTAAATAATACTTATAAAATACGGGAAACTTGATATGCTATCCCGTATACGATTGAAATACGGGAATGTGCACACAAGTCCGTATATTTTGAAGATACGGCAGTCCGTACACTTGAAAATACGGGAATTTAGATATACTACCACGTATATTCTGAAATACGGGAGTCCGTATTCTGTTAAAATACGGTATTTTGTATACCTACAAATACGAGATACAAGATATACTATCCCATTAATGACTGAAATGCGGGAGTGTAAATACTCAGTTAGTATACTACCACTTATATTCTGAAATACGGGAGACAGTATACGGCTTAAGTAGGTTATGTGTATACTTTTTAAACAATGGTAGCATTAAAATAAAATACAAATGGATCTTTTCCAAGAGTTAAACTACATACACATTGTAGTGAACTTTGAAAGTATTTTTTACTTAAGAAAATATCGCTGTTTACTTTCTCACATATGGCTTTTTTTCTGATAATTTCCGCCTATAGAATAAGCTAAAAAAAGTCAAATATTGAACAGCAGTATGTGCTAGAATTAAGCGCTAAGGTCCATAGTATACAAATATAACATTTATTTTTGAAATTTTCCTCCCTTCCCTTAGACTATTCTTAGATTTTCAAAGAGACCATTTTTATTCCCGGTCGACCGCTAATTAACTAACATCATTTTTCTGTAAGAACATTGATCAAAATAGGGGTCGGACAACCGTCTCAACTTTTAATACTGTAACTTATTACACACAAAACTGTTCCAAGAGCTTTTTAATTAAAAAACGCCATTTCAAGCTCGTTTCAAAGTGTATGTACCCCCACCCACTTGACACCCATCAAGTATATTTATACAAGAGTCTAGTATAAAAGATCATATTTGAACATTTGTGCAAAGGATTAAACGTTAAAGAAAAAAATACAGATCTTTAAGTATTTTCCGTTCTCTAGGCAAACTTCTTGTTTTCTAGATAGTTACTCTTTTGTTCAGGCCAACTGAAAAAAGAACTGGTTAATTGTATTTTTCCTTCATAAACTTTTGTCAAATTTAGGGACCGGACCCCTATTGTAACTAGAAAGACTATAAAAAAGTACCAAACATTCTGTTTAAAAAGTTACTTTTATCCAAATATGACATATTACGCTTATTTTTATGTTAAATTGAAAAATGAAAGTAGAAAAATTATCAAGCAAAATTTACCTTTTGTAATACATGAATTTATTCAACTTTCAAACCTCATTTCAATGATAGATGAAAAGAGCTGGGTACGCTTTCAGTTGATTTTGGCCCATTTATATGAATTCATGATATTGACACACGTTATAAAGTAATCATTTTCCTCAAGCATGCTGCAAGAATTAAATACGTGTCTTGAAAGACAAAAAGTATATTAACAGAAAACGGAACATATACATCAGAAATTCGCTCTCTAACGTCAATGACGTCAGGTTTTTTTTTGACGTCGAGTACGATGTACACTGAATTGTCAGTTACTCATAAAAAACTCGCTTGATTTACAAATAAAAGAAATATTTATTTTATTTGATTTACATAATTATAGTTTATGCAAAAGAGCAGTTGGCTGGCATATGTATATTAGGTTTACGATCAGCGGTGTTGCCGCTTGTGAAAAGCCGAATATTAATTTTTATTCATTGTTTTTGCACAGCATGACACACGCAGCTTCTTTTAAAACATTATCATGATAATGCATTGTAACTTCCCTTTTATGTTGCTTTGACATTTCGGCGGGAATTCAGGGGAGAATACTCATGTATTGAACTATTATTAATATAGACAGTATGGACGAAGTACACGGAGATCAAGGTTTCTTGTTTGACTACAAATGAACGTTGTTCGCAGCCTGCGACATCATTTTGGAATTAAACACTCTAGGCGAGATCGTTTAAAATCTAGTGACTGTCGCAAAAAACTTTCAGCTTCAGGATATGTCCAAGTTATGATATAATTTTTGTCGTACGTAACGTAGTTCGCTGACTGAGGAATTTTGTGTCCTTTCTAATTTTAGCCGGCCTCATTCAGACGAAGAAATTCTGCTTTATATATTGCTGCACCACGCAAAATAATTTTGATTGTTTAATGAAACATCATTGCTAGCCCCATTGACTAAACAAATAAAAAGACTGCACAGAAACTTAAATTGTTACATGTACGACCATGAGGTTGGAAAAATGTTACTGAACAAAGCACACAACTCCGACAGTTTAAAGACGGATACCTGGCCAACGAACAGGCATAAAAGAACACCACTAACGACTAACGTAATTCACAGTTTAATATTTATTCTATTCATTCTCTAAGAACATAAATAATGGACACTCGAACATGTATAACTGGTACATTTATACAATGCACATGTACACAATAAACTTTAATCAGAGATGACTTATAAATGAATAAAACGCGCACACTAAAATGACAGTTTATAGACTCATATTGCACAACATCTGTTTTTTCATAAAATATGTATAACGGGTTTAGCTCAAAGTGTTCAGTCTCCATTCTTACATATGTAACGATCGGTGAAAACGTTCGGTCGCATATGATGATAATATGCAAATTTAAAACCCATGTACATGTGATGGGGATTAGGGTAGTATATATAAGGCACAGAGACCCATTCAGGGTTGAGTATACTTTTCACTGAATGGATCTGCTGCGTCTTAGGCCCTCGGCTCGTTACAAATGGTGGCAGCGGTGGGATGAAGACAATTGCCAGACAGGAGTTGCCTTACCCACGAAGTTCCCAGGCCAAGACTCGGGACGAGTCTTCTCGGAGGGGGAAGTAGTGTAACGATCGGTGAACGTAGTGAAAACGTTCGGTCGCATATGATGATAATATGCAAATTTAAAACCCATGTACATGTGATGGGGATTAGGGTAGTATATATAAGGCACAGAGACCCATTCAGGGTTGAGTATACTTTTCACTGAATGGATCTGCTGCGTGTTAGGCCCTCGGCTCGTTACACATATAAACACAACTACAAACAAAACACCGTATCAACTTGCGCTACAGATTAAAGTTATAATAGGCTTCAAATTGGTCGTTTTGATGATTATTTTCAATAATGAAATTTGAAACATAGTAGTGCTTTGAAAACATGTAATAAATGAGATAAACTCATGTGTTTTTCATTGAATGGTACTATCACTTTAAACTGACCGTACTCAGTTAGGCTTAAAACAATCAGTTTGACATGTAAATGATTAAAGTGGTGCAACGATATACCGGTATATGGGCCGATACGTATTGCGGTACACATTTCTGTACCGTAATATTTAGAGCTAAATAAACCACTCAATCTACACATTGCAATGCATGTATAAAAATCAGAAAGAACATTTTGACCACATTTGCCACTCTTCTGATGTATGTATGATTTCTTGTATGGTTGCCCGAATACGGGGGTGAATTCCAACAGCCACTATATATGCTATTTTACACATTACCACCGAGCTGAAAAAGGTCCGTAGTAGTTACCACAGTTTTCAAAAATTCGGCTTATAAGAATCGAAATAATCTATGTCTTGGAGTGCTTTATCGAAATTGAAGCATTTCCCGTCGGTAATGTGCCTGCGTAATAATTCACTCGGGCTTCGCCCTCGTCAATTATTTCGCCAGGCACATCGCCTGCGGGGAATATTTCAAGTTTGATAAAGCACTCCAGGCCATAGATTATTTCTTAAATAAAACGGAAATTTCTAATAGGGATCTAACTCAATGTAATGGGTATTTTTGTTCCTAAAATATATCTCTAACAGAATATACAAAAAGTAAAAATTGTCATCAAATGTTGCTTAAATGTGATTGACCACCTTTAAAGACCGGGTTTTATTTCAGTGAAATACCGGCCGGCAGGCAATTAAGCCTATAAGGAGTGTTGGGAGGAGCTATTCTACCTATGAGAGCTTTGTAATCTGATAACGTAAACACAAAGTTCGTCTGCTTGATGTTCAGAATACATGTAGGTGAATAAATAAGAGAACTTACTTTGCATTTTTGTGAGTTTTTAAAGTCACTTCAGAATAAATCACAGTTAAAATTAAGTTATTGCTATTTTGTTGTCTCCGCCTTAGTCGTCTTGGAGGATTAAACATTGACTCAATGTATTTTTCCAATATACCTTTTCTACATGTATATGAAAACTGTTTGTCGTTTTTCTTCCCTTTATGTCTTCTTGGTGCCCTTTGGCCAGGTGGGTTCCATTCTGAGGTAACTTCCCTATCTGAATTTTAATTCCAATTCAAAACTGCTAAACTGGGTCTAGCATTATATTCTTTATCACTAAAAGCAATTATTTTATCTGTGAATATGTTCATAACATTGTTAAAGCTTTAAACATAATATGTATCAATACCTAAAATGTAATCTTCAGCATATTTGAAAAGTATTGTGTTTTGAATTGTTCTACCAAGAAGTGTTTCAGCTTTTTGATATGTAATTACTATTCTTTATGGCTCATAATTAGCATCCGCTTTACATCTTGAACTTGAATGACATAGTTTGTGATCATTTTTATAGTGAAAAACTATGTTTGATAAGTACTTTCTCAAGTTTGCTGCATTGTTTGCGCAATTCCTTATGGCCCAGTGACAGTGCGTGGCTAGTGGTTCAACCTTATCGGAAAGCTGTTCAAACCAAGTATGTCCCTCTTTATATTTTGGGCCTTCAGTTCTCAGTTAAATCTGATATCCATGAGCCTGTGTCAAATAAGTGCAGTTGCCTCAATGTTGCAAATACCAACTAATGCTTTATTTGTTTGACCTACTAATTTTTAACCATTTTTGTTTTCAGATGATTTTGTGCTGTCATCAAGTCATGGCAGCACTAGCTAGTTTTGCTGAGGGCAAAATCTAGCGATGTGTCCTGGTTTGTGACATTTGAAGCATGTTCTAGTGTCCTGGTATACTTCTGTTAAAGGTGGATTTGTTGGCATTAATGTATGAGTACCTGTTGGTCTTCTTGGATTACATTGGCCTCTGCTTGGTCCTCCTCTATAATCTCCACGTCCTCTATAATATCCGCGTCCTCCATAATCTCCACGTCCTCCGCCTCTGTATGGTCTCTGAAATCTTGGCACATATGGCTGATCTTGCTTTGTTTCTATTTTATCAATCCTATCATTTAATTTCTTTAAAAGATCCTTTACTTCATTCATATCAGACTTCTGTTCATCTTTTGTCGCAGCTTGACATTTTGCTGAAGTAAATGTAGAATCTTTCCTTTGTAATAAAGATGCTTCCATTTTCCGCAACTCTACCTTAAATCGGTCATAATCTGCTACAACGTCGAATTTATAAGCTGCCATTTGTTGAAGGTTTGGTTGTAGTCCCTCGTATATTACACCTTTTAAAATGTCTTCCTGTCCTGGTGATAAAGCTTTAAGCTCAATTGCCTGAGCAAATGTCTCTTTCACCCGTGCTGCATAATTGGCAACCGTTTCATTAGGTGCTTGAGCACAAGCATACAACTTTTTTTAAAGTAGTGGCACATGTGTCCACATTGGAATAGGTAGACCTTAACTTCTTTAAAATATCTGCAAGGGAAGCCGAGACGCCCATCCGACGTAAAATGTTAGCAGCCTCCCCTTTGCAAGAACGCCTTATGCATAATAATATCTTTTCCTCGCTATGATGACCAATGAGGCACTTTACTTCATATTCCCATGTGGGAAAAGTCACTTCCCCTTTTCCGGGTTTTCCATAAAATATTGAAACCTTTGGTGATGACTTAGGTTCTCCTTTCTTTTTCACTTTAATGAACATAATATTCTTCGTTATCTACATAATAAGTCTTCGGGATTTTCAACTTTCATCGAAGGTTTAATCTTTAAATGTTTAAAAACATCTAAACGTTTCTTTTCCTCTTCCGTAATTTCCTCCTAAGGCGGTTCCGACATAATGATAACTACTGTATAGTAAACTGTTACTTATGATCAGTGTCAAGCAAACTATTATTTTCAATATTTGCTTAGTGTCACTTTCTAAGTACACAACATCCACTCGCACTAAACTGTTTTCACAAAACACACTATCACTTTAGCACTTCACATTTAACAAATCACACCAAACTATCTCACAAATACACTATCACTTTATAGCACACATAAGCACTTCACGCTCAATTCACTATAACTATATAGCACACATAAGCACTAAGAGTTACACTATTTGAACTAGTTCATCAGCAGCACTAATGGTCCCATATCATTATGCTCTCTGTCCATAAAATGACTATCATATACAATGTCAAGATAGTTCAAAATAGCACCAACTGTGGGATACAGTCTTCTTGTATTGATTTCTTTTCAACACAAATTGCATCAACAATATACTCGCAACAACACTATCTACAGCACTTGCTCTACCATTCACTCCATAAATCTATTTTCACTTTGTTATCCAAAACTTCATTCCATATCAATCAACTATTCCCAATGTATAATCAAACTCTTAATTGAATCCTAAACCAAGTGAAACAGAAAATAAATAAACTCTTGTCACTGTTTTTTTTTAAATGAAAGTTGAAACACAACCTAAAAGTTTAAATTTTCAAACTTTAATTTTGAATATTTAAAAATTTAAACACCAAATTTAATTTAATTCTAAAGCAACACAAAACAATTTTTTTAGAATTTAATTAATTAAACACAATTAAACTAAGCGTTTATCATTAAAGTCTGCAAAATTATCTGCAATTATTTGTAAAAAACCTTTCTATATGTTACTTTCCTAATACCTGTATTTATACATGTATGACATGTACTCAAGCCTCTAGTCTGAACTATTAATCAACTAAGTTCTAGCACAATAAACTCCTGTAAATAAAAAAAAATTAACGTAACAACACAATGTATATTGTTACTGTATTTAGTACCACAGACACTTGGGTTCAGGAGAGCGATTCTGGCCCAATTGTGTCCATCTTGTATTTTTTTTTCATATTCACATACTATAAGAACTCAGTATACACACTGAACAGGTTTAGTCACTCAACGGAAACATTTAAAAAAAAATTTGTTTTCACTATATGTCTCTATAAACCACAAGATACCAGACTCCAATGGTGGAAAAATTACTACTTCGTTCAATTCACGATGCATTTCAAGAATCCACATTACACCTTACGAAAACTTACCGGTGCCAATCAGTAGTCTATATGTTTACCTCTTCGTACACAAAGTCGTTGGAGCTGACATTCTCATTTTCAAAAGAAAACCGACACAAATTTCAAAAACTACTTGTATTTTGGAGCTGGATACTGTTGATGTCGAATAGCTCCCGGTCGTGTATTAGCGCAGTTTTGAGCCGGACACCAAATTACGCTTACGAATACAAGAATTTATTATTATCATCTCACCTGGCGCCAAATTCAACCGCTCTAGCGACGGTGTGTACTATAAAGGTTTTACGAAAGTTTAGATTAAAGTGATACTTACCGTTTAAAGTGACCATCATACATTTAAATAAAACATTAAAGATTTATACTCCTAGAATAATAAACATTGCCATAGTTATTACCAAAAATAACGGTCTGTATAACAGTTTTGTTAACATTGAATTATAGAGGAAATCTGTCAAAACCTTTTTGACTATCCTAGTCAAAAATAATAAATCCACCCTTTTGGCTATGCACGTCTTAATTTGTATTTGTAACTAACAGAAATAACTTGGTAAAACTTATTTCTTGTATGTTTTTAAAGCATCCACTGTGCTTTGAGCATCATTCTTAACTGTAAACCAATGTGAGCATTTTGAAGGGTAATATGGCGAGGTATTGCAGAAAAGAAATGATTCCATAAAACACTTTTTTCCGAAGTCACTCAGCAAATCGTCTGATACTGGGGGGAGTTAATAAAAATCTCCTGAAAGGATCACCTGAATACCATCAAAATACCTTTCGTCTTTTCTCAACGACCTGCATAAAAGGTCAACTGTTTCAAATACTTTCTTACTCATTATGGATCATTCATCAATGATGACGATTTCACAAGATTTTATACGTTGTCTTGTCTTAAGGACAAGAAGAAACCGTGGTACCAAAAAAAAAAAAAAAAAAAAATACGCACGATGATTTATGTAAAGAACGCTAAAAACAATGCACTGTCATTTTCAAAAAAACTACAAGAACAAGAAACGGACGTCTCATTTATTCTCTTAATTTTGACTTGAATATACTTAAAAATACCGAGTTTCGAATTTCGAATTCAAATGAGTTCCATAATTCAACAGAAGATGGTAAAAATGATGCATAATAAAATATATTAGTGTATGGCTAGCTATTGTAGTAAAGTTTTCGTCATTTCTTAGAGAATAACGAGTTGTTTCAGACACAGTTAATGGGAAAATATGTTGCAAGTAGTCAGGTAAAACTCCATATTTTTCTTTATAAAGAATAACATCTTTTTTTAATTTTACGTGTAACAAGTGATACCCAGCCTATATTTCTAATAGTGCGTTCAATTGAAACTGATCGTGTGAGGCCTGTGACAACTCGGTCGTCTTCATATTGCAACTGTTTCAAAGAATTGTGTTCATAAACCGTGATTGTGTTCAACAATCCCAGACAACAGAAGCATATTCTAAAATTGGACATACATGTATATACTATGTATAAAAACAAAAATAATATCAAACAGGGAATGCCACGTACCAAAAACGCAGCCTCCCCAAAACGAGCCCCACAGCCCCACAGCACCAAGAAGTGCACACCACCAACACACACACACACACACACGCACACACACACGACACACACACACAATCATGTACACACACACATATACACTACCAACACACACTAGCATACAAAGCAAACACACGAGGACAAAACGAACAATTAAAGGAACACAGTGGGGCACCGCCTTGGAACGGTCAGTGGCAAAAACACCACTGGGGAGCTTAAACCGGTTTATGTTGCGCACCCAACCTCACTCTTACCCCCACCATGTTCCAAAGTCACAGGACAGTGTAAATAAAAGTCCGATTAATCCGATTAATCTAAATTTGAAAGAACGCACAGAGCCCAGAACTTTTGAAGCTGAAATTTTAACAACTGTATGTTCATGCCACTTTAAATCGGACGACAATGATAACCCAATATGTTAATGATTGTCGACGAAGTTCAGTGAAACATCATTAAATAAAAGTGTTGGTTTATTATTGGCGTTGGATGAGAAAACATAACTTACGTAAAGTTTTTTAATGTTGACGTAAATGAAAAAAGTAGGGGGTCAAGGGCTGAGCCCTGTGGAACACAAGCTGAAGTATTCAATACCTCGGATGTTGCGGAACAAATAAAAACTGATTGTTTATGGTCAGGGATATACCGATAATCATTAATCCATTGAAGGAGTTCATCGTTTAAACCAAACTGTTTTAATTTAAAAAGTAAACCAAATGCCAGACTCGATTGCTTGAACATTATCAAATGATTCACATATTTGTTGACAGATAAATGTCTATAAGCTGGTATACGGTTGAGTGTCATGGAAGAAAACCTGATTGTAATGGATAGATCAAATGGTGATGGTGATGGTGAAGATGATTATAATGTT
The DNA here is from genome assembly GCA_022818135.1 of Saxidomus purpurata. NCBI lineage: Eukaryota > Metazoa > Mollusca > Bivalvia > Venerida > Veneridae > Saxidomus > Saxidomus purpurata. Next base: position 54,161,380 of record JAFMSR010000008.1, on the reverse strand, counting down.
GTTTGTAAATTACTCGTTCCATGGCATTTCTTATACAGCTTATTAATGATATAGGTCTATAATTAGAAGGTATATTTTCATCTCCCTTTGTAATGAGTGGTATGACTTTTGCGAATTTCCAAATATTAGGATAAACACCATCTTTAACAGATCAATTAAATACATAGCAGAAAACAGATACTACTGTGAGTTTCTTTAAGAATCGTGTGCCTGATTTCATCAGGTCCTACTGCTTTGTTTAAAGTTTATGTAGACAGGATGTCTTTAATTGTTTGAGGGTGAATGGTAAATGACGACGAACTTTTTTCAGTTTTACGAATAAAATTTGGTAATTGAGTTGCCGTCGACTGTTTAAATGGAAGTAAAATGCTAGTTTAGACAATTAGCCTTTTCTTCATCCGAAATATCATATTTGTCAGTACCGTTTTTGTTAACTATTAGCGTAGGAATGCTTTTGAGACTGTTATCGTTATTTTTAATGCGGATCTCTTTCTCTAAAAATTCTACGAATAACGGAAGGCCGTCCATTAATGTTGCTTGAACTTGTGGCCCTTACCCACTTGCTTTTGTTTTGTTGCGTCATATGTCTGTTTTGTGTACATGCATTTATGTATATATGGAATGAAATAATTATGATAAAACTAAATCAAACTTACTTATTCCAAAGTAAGACTGAGACAAGGATTGATTTCGTTGTAAACAGGGATTTAAGTTGAGGGACATTTTTAAGTACACGCAACCACGTAACATGTTTAATGAATTGCAAAATCCGATGCGACTAGATGACCAATCAGTGCATTGTTAGAGCTATCCCTACACATTTTCTTCAAGCAGTGTTAAGTTTTATTGACAAGTTAATTCCACACATCTACGTTAGTTGCTTAAATGACTTCTGATACTCCCTGCAGCTAGCTGACCAATAATAATAGGTATCTATACTCTTGTAAGGGGACACTCTTTTGCGCTACGACACGAAATTGAATATATGTATGTATTTTTCAGTACCAAATACCAAGGATAACACAATAATTAAAGAGCAAGCTCTTATTTCCATTGTGGTCCTTTTATTGTATATTTTTGCATGCTTTATGAATTTCGTTCAATTTTACATTTGTCTGATTTAATACTGTCAACAACATGTACCAAGAAACAAGCATCCGACTCTCTCAATCTTTTCGTAAAACTTTTAAAAACACTTTAATCTAAACTTTCGTAAAAACTTTTTAGTACACACCGTCGCTTGAGCGATTGAATTTGGCGCCAGGCGAGATGATAATAACAATTCCTGTATTCGTAAGCGCAATTTGGTGTCCGGCTCAAAACTGCGCTAATACACGACCGGGAGCTATTCGACATCAACAGTATCCAGCTCCAAAATACAAGTAGTTTTTGAAATTTGTGTCGGTTTTCTTTTAAAAATAAGAATGTCAGCTCCAACGACTTTGTGTACGAAGAGGTAAACATATAGACTACTGATTGGCACCGGTAAGTTTTCGTAAGGTGTAATGTGGATTCTTGAAATGCATCGTGAATTGAACGAAGTAGTAATTTTTCCACCATTGGAGTCTGGTATCTTGTGGTTTATAGAGACATATAGTGAAAACAATTTTTTTTAAATGTTTCCGTTGAGTGACTAAACCTGTTCAGTGTGTATACTGAGTTCTTATAGTATGTGAATATGAAAAAAAATACAAGATAGACACAATTGGGCCAGAATCGCTCTCCTGAACCCAAGTGGCTGTGTTTAGTACGCCACAACACGATTACCTTGGATCACACTTTTTTTTAAAGTGTACCTCCTCAAACTAAGTGTTTACTCAATCTTAAGTGTCTTCTCTAGCTCAAGCAAAGTGTTCACCTAAATGAATACATACTTAACTGAGACGTTAAACACCAAAGTACCAGTATTCTAATATATGTGCATAAGATACCGTCTTTTTGCATTAAAAATTTGACAGAGCTCAAATAAATCACTGAAATTAATGAAATTTACTAATTTCAATGTGTCCAAACCAAATCTGAAGTCAGAAAATTTTCTATGTCCATAATCGGGTATATTATCCTTTTACAATGTATCAAGTTATTATATATCCATCTGTGGATTATAAACAAAATAACTGTATCTATAACTATAGTTTGTATAACCTGAAAACAAGATAAATACATATTCAAAGTCTTTCTTTGCACTGCACCTGAAAATCAATACCTGTAAAATATCAAAGTATCTTGACCTACGTCTACACCATATTGAGAGAACTAAAAACCAATGTCACACACGTCACTGTAGCCAACCAACCAATCAGAAACTCACAGTTGTATAGAATATGCAAATTCCAATGTGATGACACAAAACAACCAATAAAAAGCTACAACTGTTTACTACAAGATTATTTCATGAATGAAATGACACACCTGAAGACATGTGTACCCAAACAAGTGAGATCAGCTGTTCAGCAAAATGGCTATTGAGTCAAGACAAAATGATTCCACAGACACTGTCGGTTTTAAATTCCAGAAAGTTATAAAATGTAAGGAGAAATAGTTAATTAGATATATTTAAAGAGCATACAAGACCTTCACCAATGTTAGGACTTTGAAGTGAATAAATTTCTCTCTTAAAAATACACTTTTTTTCTACAATAGCACACTTAATATTAGAATATTGGCCACTTTAACACAGTGATAACTGAGTAGTTTACAGTCTCACCGGACAAAGATTTGCAGTCAGGAAACAACAACTTTACAGTATCTATAAATAACTTATATTAATTTTTGGACATTCACAGACTTTGTTACCAACATTTGCAATAAAACATTGATTTTTTACACAATAAATGTGGCCAATATCCAAAAGATAGTGTTTTACTCACCAACCATGGAACTGTTACCAGTAAGTCTACCACCACTTTGCACAGATATCAAATCAAAGTCACTTAGTTCAACACTATTAAATGTCACTACTGTATCAATGTGTCCGTCACAATCACGTTTTCACTAAAAAAAATGGTAAAAATGTGTCCATCACAATTCCAAAACGTTCTTGATCGTTTCTCCTCCCTTGAGTGAAAACTCTGTCCCCAGAAAATGTTGTTGGAGTAATGCGTTTGTGCTGTTATCTCTGAACGGCCACTGTTTGTATGAACGAGTGCTATATACAGACTCGAAATACTGTAAAGTCTGACTTCAATGGCAGAAATCCACTTTATTTATGTGAAGTTCTAAATTATAATATTACTGGCAGTGAAGTGCATCCAACTGATGTGTACTTTTAACTTCCAAGTAAAACGTTAGGATGTTAAAACTGATCAACCACAGAAATAGTCCACTTGTAACTACAGTTTAATCAAAGCGCTGTGAGCGCTGAAGGCCTGGGGGCTATAGGTTAACTCCCCGAAAAACAACTTTTTACCTACGTGTTTTGCGCTGAACATTACCTAAAGCGCGGGTCGAAATGTGTAGAGGACGAAATTTAGTATATGACACAGAATTAATGATTCACAAATATATTGGTGGCAGGGAAGTTTGCTTTATTATAAAACGTACGTTAAATGAAAAGTAATTACATTAATCAATATTATAAATTGTTTAAACCAGTAAAAATAATTCGATCTGCGCTTTGTACAACTTCAAGCGATATGATCTGATGATGTGGATCGAAAATTATTGTGTACCAAGGACAAGACCTTGAAACAGAAATAAACAAAGCAATACCAGCAATGAAATATAAACACAGTACTGTACAATGTGTATAACAGAGAAAACCAAAATTGATTCTGGGTCACATTGTAGTTGTAATCGGTGAAACCGTTCACTGGGCCTTGACATGCAGCGTCCTCGATAAATGGCGGGTAATTTTGATCACGTGAGTTCCTTCTCGGGAATGACGTAAATTATTTTTTTTTTAGAGAAATTCATTTTTAGGTAAATATATATGTAATCGTTCGTTAATAACAAAGTTGTCAATGAAATAACATCGGAAATTTGAAAATCAAACTACAAACTCTTATATCGAGCTCCGTACGTGTCAGTAAATTTCCGTAAATATCCGTACTTTTCCGTGGTATGTATATGATTACCTTCCGTAATAAGCTAACAGCGCATTAATTTCTAAAATACAAAGAAAATGTGTAATGCAGCCCGTAAGCTATATAACTTTCTGCAATCGTTTGAAGTTGTATGTACTGTTTTTATTTGTAATATGTTCTTATCATATGCGACATTCAAACAGAAGATTGATCTGGTCTGTCTTGCACTACGTTCGCATAGCGTAGCTTACGGTTGTTATTTGCACATAGCACAGTTTAATTGTCTGCAGTGTTTGAAATGTGGTATGCTAACTTAGGCCTAGGGGACTTTCAGTCCCCAGGCCAAAAATTGTAACTTGCAGTTTAAACATTTAACTTGTTTAAAACTTTAATAAAAAATCCATGGAACTGATTATAATCCGTGGAACAATGTAGAACTGTATTTAACCGAATTATCTTTATTTGTTGAGTAAAATGTTAATAATCCCCAAATTTAGAAGAACGTTGGGCGCCACATGTTATCCCCGTGGCTATTTACTTATATATATATATATATATATATATATATATATATATATATATATATGATGAAATGGGATGCCATGACTAACTCAGTCTTATGTTTTATCTTTTATTTTATGATGTCAGTTGTAATTTATCTACAACTACATGGGTATCGTATACCTCTGTTTATCAGGATATTTCCAAATAACATTATGTAGATAAATGGATCTACATGTACATGTATAATCAGATGTTGATATAGTCCATGGATCTGACGTATCCAAATGAAGAATAATCGAATCTGAAATAATAGCATTAAATGTTTTAAGCATAAATCCTCATCTCAGTGTTTTTAACATACCATGCAGTAATCATTACATACAAAATCTGACATAATAATACTTATTCAATAACTGGCACATGATAATAAATATATTATATGTACCTTTGTTATATAATATACCTCTGTTCGTGCTGGGTTTAATTACTTAAAATGCTAAAATTACAACAGTTACAAAAATTACACAAGTATAAACACATGAGAAATTTGCTATTCAATTGGGTCTTTCTACTTACAAGTGTCACAATCACGTTTTCACTTACAACTGTGCTGAAATACCAAACCACCAGATATTCATGCAATTGTTAACAGAAATAAATGACAGTTTTGTGGAACACTCAAATCAATGCAACAGCCATTCCGCGAAACACAACCGGGAAACAATCACCAGAAATGCAACCTCTGGAAGCATTTCAAATCATTTTAAATGTCAAACAATTCATAAAGCAACATACTAACATACCAATTCAATCCATAACTCCTTCCAAGAAAACGCAATAGAGTTTATAATCTAAAAACCCTCTCAATCACAAACATGTGTTCCCTCGACAAAATTGTGTAAAGTACTGCAAACCATGTACTTTTCAATCAGCTGACCTGACTAACCAATGAGAATTGAGAGATTTCCCGCTTCAAGAAATGAGCAAACAGCGAAAGGGAAATCACTCATGAAATGAACATACAATTCAAACTGAATAGTCTCCCTGGCAACAAACAAAGATTACTTCCCTTACATTATAAGTGCTAAAGAAAGCAAGTGAAATTATATAAAACATTCTGTAAAAAAAATGAGCCTGCTACATTCTGAATAACAAATACTAGTAGTTTCCCCTTAGAAATAATATGTATGTAAGCATTGGTGCCCAAGGCGTTATAACCATACAATTTCAAATCCTTCAACACGTTGACTCGCATAACTCGCGTTACTACGAATACCAACAAAACAAGATTTTGATTGGTCTATACAACAAAAGATCTATACCTATTCAAGGAAAATATTTCCCGCCTTATTCGCTCCGCTTAACCGGCGGAAAATATATAACACAGAATTAGCTAGAATTCGGGTATCGTTAACCTTTATGTATGTGGTGTATTTTTCCGAAAATATATAAGTTTTCCATCTTTTCCAATGTAATACGTCATACTGAATGACAAATTAAGGATAGCGGTATTTTGTCATCATCTGAATAAATATAACGTTCCGTATAATTTCCCCACGCACTTTACTAAAAGGCATTCTGTCAATTTTTGAGAAATTATATTTTCATCATTTAGTTTATACGAATTTATTTTAGTTCGATTACGAAGAAAGCACCACAGCTTATTGAATTGCTCTATATAACACACATTCCAGTTGTCAACGAGAGAGAGGCAGCGAGTTTTTCATCACTGCTACCCATTTTCAGCTGTGTATTTATTTCAGTACCAAGTACCAAGGATAACACAATAAAGAGCAAGCTCTTATTTCAAGTGTGTTCCTTTATATTAGAGACAAAAGCAGATACAAGGGTATCCGGGTACCAGACCCTAGCCCTTTTAAGAATAGAACCCTTGGTTCTTTTGTACATGCCCGTCGTATAGCACCGATACACGGGAGACTACTTATGGGTTTCTAACCAGTTCATCTCAGCTTGGTAGACTGAGACACGTGTAGCATCAGTGTCTTTGCCCAAGAACACATTTTTCGTGATTTAGGAATAACAAGGTTTTTTTTAGGTATTTTGTTTATAGTATTATCAAGAAATTTGTTTTAGAACGAAATAAAAACAACAAAAAAACTAGGGTTTCTGTGCATATAAGAAAGACATTTAAAAACAACTGACGAAAACGTGTTTTAGAGCGTTGAGATATGACGGCATAGGTCTGTAACAAAGAACTGTAACAGGAATTGTGTCCCTGTAGTAAAGTTTGATTTAGGTAAATATCTCAAACATTTTGAAGAATCACTATTTTTGTATCCTCAACCCCATTTTGGCATATTGCAAAAATAAATTGTCAAATTTGTCACAAAATGCGGGGTCAAAAGGATAATTCTCCCCTTGTAAACTTGCAAAGACCCAAGTATGACACCCATAACTGTAATACTAAATATTATTTCCCTTAAAATAATTTGGTATATTTATTTTAGAAATAACGTTTGTCCGTTGCTACGGATTCGTAGCTCTTCAGATTTGTACAAAGTTATTTACTTATAGTGCATTGCATGCTTTTTTTCCGTTTGAAAACAAAAGAAGAAGAAAGAGTAAAAGGAAAACTAATCTTACATGATATTCTAACAAATCGAAGAAACGGCCTTCTGTATAAGGAAAACTATTCAAGTGCGGGCTTTGCTACGCATATAAGTTAATTTGCCTGTAATGCGTAAACGTGTTTCATATGCTGCTTTTTTCCGTTTCAGTCAGAATAGATATCAATATTGTACAAATCATTAATTATGCATTCGTTAAGATTTAATTGATATTTACTATTTCGTACCTTCAAGATGAATTATTGTTTGAATTGTTTTACCATCAAAACAAGTTCTGCATTATATCTCATAATGTGGCCAAAAAGATGATGAACAATTAAATGCATATACCCGTGTTTCCTTAATTTCAACAAAGATATAAATCATTTGAATGATAATTTTAATTAACAGCGGATGTGTACCGGAGTTTCGTAAAACTTAATTTCAATTAAAGTGCCGTGTAAAGACTATGGCGGAATTAGATTGAGTTGCTTAGTTGTATTTAGTGTCAAAGTTTTTTTTCATTTCTTTTCCAATTAATACATTAGTAATGTTAGAAATATTTTACCTTTTGGTCCTTTTTATTGTTTTTTAAAAGAAATAAAGGTATTTACTATATAACAGAATTGATATACAGGTCTTACATGTATATTTAATACATGCCATATTGTTTACAGAATATGACAGGAAGGGTCACGCATTTCATGATAGCTGTCAAAACATATCCCAGGAGCTATTACTAATATAATAATTTAATATTCAACTTTACAATATTACACTCTGTATTAGATCAATTGCACACATGATATGAAACAGGTACACTCAACCACTTTTCTAAGTATACACCACAAAGAAGTCTTGTAGTTTATTCAATTTTTCAGATATTTTGATGAATATTTCAAAATTCTAAGATCAAAAATAGATATTTAACATTCCACCAGATTTATAAAGATAGGTACCAAACACTATGATCCGCAGCGCTGTAAACACAGTAACCCAAATATTCAAAAGTCACAAAAACGTTAAAATTACCAGACTGTGATCAATCTGCGCCTAAAACAGACACTCGTTTTTGACTCACTAATATGAAATTAGCAGACTTGTGGCAATGTTCGCTCATTCAAATCCTTTTAGAAGATGTTCTTGGACAGATGTAAAGTGTAAAAAGCAATTTTGACAGTTTTAACTGATTTTAATCCTCAACTGCATCTCAATCGGATGAAGATTTGATAGAACATGAGTACCCTGACTTCATTTTCAACTCATTTGTCGCTTCGACGTACACGTGTTCAAGAATTGTATTCGGTATTTCTCATTTATCACTCATGGTCAGTTAGGTGTGTGAAAATTTAAATTTGGAGAAAATACAGCACTGTATGAAATCAATGAACGAGGTTTGTTTGATATTATTTTTGTTTTTTTGTTGGATAAATTCATTGGAAAGGAAATTACAGTAAGGTTAGAAAGATCAAATCCATCATTAAATTTAGTATTTAGAGGATATTTTGATCAAGGTAGGATATAATGTATCTGGAATTGGTATTAAAAACCGTTTTTGTGACAAAAACTGAACTTTTCTAGATAATTTGGAACAAATTTATAATTACCGTAATTTACGGTTTTGTGAATTTCACATTAAGGTGTGCGGTGATGTAAACTCTGTAAGATAATGAAGTTGCCATTCATTATCATCAACTTTCTACCGAGTATTAGAAGAATGAATCTAATAATTTGTTGACCAATTTTCATGAGCGTATCTTTAAAAATGGTGCCCCACTGTGTTCCTTTAATTGTTCGTTTTGTCCTCGTGCTTTGTATGCTAGTGTGTGTTGGTAGTGTACGTGTGTGTGTGTACATGATTGTGTGTATGTGTGTGTGTGTGTTGGTGGTGTGCACTTCTGGGTGCTGTGGGGCTCGTTTTGGGGAGGCTGCGTTTTTGGTACGTGGCTTTCCCTGTTTGATATTATTTTTGTTTTTTTGATATTTCACATAATTGAGGTGTATACTTAGAAAAGTGGTTGAGTGTAGAGCTAATACAAAGCATAACTGAGCCAATATGAGAAAAGCAGGGCCAATACGAGAAAACAGGGCCAATATGGAATTCAAGCATTCTGATTGGTTTAAAAGAGAGGGCCAATACGGAGAAGTCACTTCCGTTAGATTTTTAAACGACGCCATTTTGTTTTTAGACTCATGCTGATATCGAAAAATGACTTTAGATTTTTTATTTTTGAAATAAACATAGGGTTATGGGTATTCATTTTCTTAGTTAGATCATTTTCTATCCATCCATAATAGTTTTGAAGTAAAATTCGAGAAAAAGTTGATTTTCATTTTTTCATCCCATCCTGTCTATTTATTTCTTCTTACTTGTGTGAAAATGCGATTCAAACGGTGAGAAAATAAATCTGCCATGTCCATTGAGTTGCGGATAAGGAAATCCCACCCTCAGGTTGAGATTCGGCAGAGCCTCATTTTTGTGACGTATCTCAACCCTTGGGTGGGATTTCCTTATCCACAACTCAGGAACATGTTAGATTCTCTTTATATTCTTGTTTATTTAGCCAATATTGTAAAGTTGAATAATAAAATTATCATTAATCAATTGATTTCATATTGGCCTTGTTATTTGTCCTCGGGCAGTCGTATTGGCCATCGGCCTTCGGCCTTGGGCCAATACGACCACCCTCGGACAAATAAAAAGGCCAATATGAAATCATTTGATTAATAACATTATAATATTTGGACTTTTTACGTATTTCCGAAAGTGCATAGTCATACAGGGATATAAAAAGTTATATGACAGCCGTGTGACAGACTTGGTAATATAAACTGTGTAATTCAGAAGTTCGGCTGTTGGGGTTTAGGAGCGAGATTAGTTGAGGCCCTACCTCCAGCCGGAAATTTAGAATTGATAAAATGCATAAATTTATAGACTGACAATATGTTTGAAGTTGTTAAGATGTTAAACCGAAATTGTACTAGAATTTTGTTAAAGAAGTTTGTGACTATGTTAAATAGATTGACTTATAAAAGAGAATATCATACATGTAAATAAAACGGTGAAAGAACTATGTGTGATGTAAATAAGTCCAAGGGGTGTGATACGTTACAACATGTATGTTCTTCTTTAAAACATATCGATTCATTTTTTTGTTCATACGTTCAGCTCATTTTTAAAGTTTTGAGAAAATAATCAGCAACTTCCTTGCAAAAGATAGAGAGGATAATTGTTGGTTTTGGTGTAAAATCACGTTATATTTTCACCGAGTGGACACCAAAAGTGATATTTGCACGAGTGGCGCAGCGACGAGTGAAAATAACAACTTTTGGTGTTCACGAGTGAAATTGACGTGATATTACACATATACCAACAATTGTTCTGTTTGTTTTATGGTTAAAACTCTACTTTAATTGGGATTGTTTCTATAAAATAACGAAAATCGCGGGAAACGTCATCAAAAAACATAGCGCAAATGACGTCATTTTAACGACGTCATCGTCGCATGGTTTCCAGAATTAATTACGCTCGGTATACTTTTTGACGTAAATCCGGGTTACAGACGCTTCCCCCCCCACACACACAAACAGGTTTAGATCATGAAACATGCTTTTAATAATAAATGAAATCTACAGTTATGCGAACGTGCAGAAATTCACAATGTAAAGATAGCATGAAGCTTTCATTACAATACTGTGTGTTTGAGTTTTACCCAACAGGTTTAGATATACAGGAAATCGACATTTTCATTATGCGAAAGTGCAGAAATTCACAATGTAAATGTTATTACTATACTTTCATGTAGGCAAATGATGTTTGTGAACGTTTTGCTGAATTGTGATTGTGATGTTGTTTACGTTATCAATTAGAAGGGTATTGCATCATCAATGTATTGATTACACATACTGATTGCGCAACTTAATCCCCATGACGTTAATGATTACGCAACTTTATCCACTTGAGTATAAGACCTGAAATATGTATTAATTCCCATTGAAGCGCGGACTATGCCTTAAATAGATGTCAAGCAGGTCTTAAGTGCAATTAAGAGCAAAACTTTGGTTACTCGAGTTACCCGAGTAACTATGTGTTGGACGATCTTTGGATTTCTATCAATTTGTGTGACGTTTTTTAACTACCGTTTAACTATGTGTTTTACTCATCCGTATTAATATCCGCATACAAGGATGTTTTAGTACAAATATATTTCGGACGATTGTAACGAGAATGATATACAGTAAATCCATCAAATACTGTGAACTGTGTACTATCTGTCAAAACATCGATGCTTATGTGAAATCATTCAATGATTATCATAATGATAACTACATTATATTAGTATGTGCTTGTGTGTTGCGATCACATAATGCGTAAGATATTGAAGCAATTTGTTTCCTGGATGGAATGTAATACTCTTTAAATGCCATGTTGCAAAATTCGCGGCCCTGTACAAGCTTTAATCTATCAAACAATGATCAGAAAAGCAATTATAGCATCAAATACATTGTCAAGGTGTTTAATGACTGTGTATCGCTATGGGAGGTAACATGGAATACTTGTAGAATATTTGAAAATCGGAATTTGCACAGATTAAGAATTTACAAATGAAAGAAGAAAAGTGCTCCTGGTTTAAAAATATATGTTTGGACTGGGAAAACAGAACTTGTCGTGGGCCTATGGCAAAATTAATAAAACTGTTTATAGTACTTTTTATTTAAACTAACTGCATTCAAACTTTACTGTCCCTTCTTTGGCTACTGCGGATCATCGATAAATGCTAAATAGAGTATTTTACAGTTATTTGTTAAATTAAACATTTCAAAGCAATGTATGGAAACAAGACATAAGGACATGCTTGTGTTTTATGTGGAACAAAGCGGAAATAAGACTGTTGAATTTAGTTAGATATTTGTTTTGATGGATTAAAATTTACATTGCATCAGCAGAAACTTAAAAATAAACGAACGTATGCCCCGTAAAAATTTCTTCAGAGGGAAAGGCACTACTACAATCACTCTGTTAATTATGTACGTGATATGGTATACAACTCAGAAAACAAAAGTAATGATTAAAAGAAATAAAATGCAGACGGAAGGTGTCGCATTTAATGAATCAAATAGTTCAGTAAGTCTGTATAATATAATGCATACACACGAAGCACATTGGAGAAATGACAGTTCAGTTTTGTCAAGGACACATAACGCAAGAAATAAAAACATGTTTGGAAATTGGACAGTTTTAATAGCTTTAAATAATGGTGGTTTTGATTTATTTAAAAACTGGTTTTGGTATTTTTCAAAATTAAATATTTCTATTCCAGTAATTGCAATTGCAGAAGATGATATAGTTTTTAAAAAGTTGAAATTAATCCGCCGTGATCTTTTCCAGACGGTTCAGAGTAAGTATATAAATATGTCGGATGCTGTAAGTTTTAATACTTCGCGTTTCAATGAACTTATGTCTGTTCGTCCCTCATATATTTTGAAGTATCTAAGGGAAGGCCACAATGTAATTTACACTGATGTAGACACAATATGGTTCAGGAATCCGTTACTTTATTTCGAAGGAAACTATGATATATGGTTACAATCACCTGGTCACCATTATTGTGCTGGATTTATGGCAGTGAAAAATAACAACGAAACACTTCATCTAATTTCTGCATGGGAAAAGAAACTCAAGAAAAGGATAAGTTTAAATCAACCTTCATTAAACCTGCTGATACGAAATTCTACTATACGACACATAGCTTTAAGCAAATATCTTTTCGTATCAGGCAATAACTATTTTGTTAATTTTGATAATAAACTTCGACAACGAGCTGTGATTGTACACAATACCAACATAAAGGGTATCATAAATAAAATAAATAGATTTAAACGATTTGCGCTTTGGAGAGGGCTATAAAACTGGTAATTGTATAAACTTTATAAAAAACAGTTCCAATGAGACTACTACTTAATGTAAGCATGGCTATTTTTCATCCAGTGTACATCATGTTTAAGTAAATTAAATGTGTACATTTCCGGCAATCTGCTTGCATTGCATTTCAAAGAACCTTTAAATATAGATTGATTTGTTTTTTTTGTTTTTTTTGGAAACAACGTTTCCACAATGCTATCTAAAAAAGTGAACCGTTGATGGATTTTGAAATAGGATTTTGTGTTCCTCTATTTATTTTCTATTCTTTGAATTGATGAATATATATTTATATATGCTGGTTTTGTGTGGTTATTAAGTGTTTGCTCAATAAGTACAAACGAGACAAATATAATGATGATATTTAATGTCATATCAAGTGTCACAAGATCAACGAAATTGGCACGATATTAATACCTAAAGTTTTATGTATTTAACACAACAAATGCAACTGAAAAACCCGCCTAGCATTAACTAACTAATATATACTAGAAAGCCGTCTATAATAAATACAAATTGACAAAGCAGTAATATCACTGCAAACATCGTATAGTTTCTGTCATCATAAAACCTCCTGTCTGAACAGGAGACACTTGTTTGGTTGTGCTCTTTATACCAGCGCAATAAGTGTGACCTAAAATGCCTATACTGCAGTTATTAATGGCAGGTTAAAGTTTGTACAACACATTTCTGCTAAATTTGGGATACATGAGAAAGTTAAAACTCCAGCACCCAGAATTTTCGTCATCATGTTCCCACACTAAAGCTTAATTTCTTAAATCAAAGGTCAGGTTTTCAAAAGAAGATATTGTTATACCAACTTACTGTTTTCAGTGTTCAGTTAGTAAAGTAGAAGATTCAGTTAGTAATCATATGTGTCGCCACCATTTGAAAGTTCTTCACATTGTTGTATCAATAGTTATATAAATAAAATATTCATTTATGCGAAGAGGTTGACTGGTTGTATCCTAAAGATGATGATTTAGTGAAGTTGATTGTTGCAAAAGGTCAAGGAGCTTTAACGTTCAATAAGACTTGGGGAGAGCTTACAGGCAGATTAGTATTGGTCCTTTGCAATACAATTTGGTTGCCTTTGCATGAAATAAGCATGCTTTGTGCGATTCTGTTTTGTCAATGGATTTAGGTAGTGCAATCTGTCAAAGAGTTACAAATGCAAACGCCCTCATTTTGTTGCATTTTCATATAGCCATCTTCAATGAATTTGATGATTTTGCTGGAGTAAAAAAATGAATTATCTCAACAGCTTACTGGTTGAAAATGTTTTATGTATTTGTGGTTTTGTAGGGCGAACCATAAAAGTAGTCCTCCGTGCCATATCATGACATTCCTGATTTTATTTCATTCAAGTGATAAGACAGTGCATGTCGACCCTGATCAGTTAAACGAATTCCTTGGGATTTATTTGGTTAAATAAAGACCAGGCTTCCAGCAAAGATGTTCAGTGTTTGTTACAGAAGCCTAATTTTGTTAGTTGTTGTGCAAAAGCCAGCAGTGATTTCAAGTAAACTACTTAACTGGTTATGGATGCTATACACTTCAAAGTATAAATGATTCATGTTATACCTGTATATTAAAAGAAGTGTATACTGTGGTGGAGTACCTTTTTGCCTTTATACAACGGCCTTTTATTAATGGCAAAAGGTAAATGGCTCTCAGTGGAGTCTGTATTTTCTACAGATGTTTGTCTTGAGGATTGTGGAGCAATTTTTTCCATGCTCGATTCCCAAACAGTATTCTGACTAGCCACCTTCACATGGATTCACTGAAAATTTTTACCATTGTGGCTTGTCTCCAAAATCTTTTCAAGCTACAGAAGATCATCATTTTGTGTGACAATGTATCAGTATGCATATTTTAAACACAGGAAGGTCTAAATCCTAGTTTTACAGAGTTGTTGAAGAGAAGTTTGTCATTTTGCAGCATAATATGAACTTGAGATCATAGCTAAAATAGAATAAAATAGAATTGCTGATAATCGGTCAAGATTGCACTTTAATGAAATTCATGGTCTTGAATTTATGAAGTTAACCAGTCAGATGCAATTTAACGAATGGTTTGTTATGGAAACAGAATTTCTGATCATTAATATTTTGTAAAATTAAAATTCTTGTACATAAACGCAATTGACAGTCTTGAAAAGATCTTAACATTTTTAACAAGGCTGCTGATGCAAAAGGCACATCCAGGAATCTAAAATTCAATGGGAAACTATTTTAATTTTCTGTTTCATTTCAACCTGCGTTTTCTATCCGTTAATACAGAAAAACACCTTAACCTTTTGCTCAGTTTTTAGCCGTTCGTTCAGATCCGCAGAGTCTATTAAAATTGCTTAAGTGGAGTGAAATCTATGCATTTGTAGAAAGGTTTTGATACAAATTATATAACCATTTTTTTTATTAAACTAATCACTTAACGAAATTGCAAAATTAAAATGCCATATCGTCACCTTGGAGCAAAATGTCATGTAACTGACATTTTTTGCGAGAATCACTTTTTGGCATTTTTGGATTACAAATATATATTTTCATAAGTTATTAAAGTTTGGAAGCTGTTTTTTTATGAAAAATACATGTTTTGCCAAAAGATTAAAGCATGTAACTGAACTTCAAATTATGTTGGCGCAAAAACTGTGGTAAGTGCACTTACTTGAGTTTTTGCACTGAAGATCTTTGAATTTGCAATAAATCATTTGGTGCAAAAAGTATTGTAACTGCACTTACCATACTTTTTGCATCAATAATAATCATTTTTTAAATAATATTTAAAAAAAAACTATGTTATTCTTTTTGTTTTTGTGGATCCTTCATTCTTTTATCATAAGTTTTCGAAAAGTAATTATTTTGCTACTGAGGACATCACAATGACAAGATAGTTATTGTTTACATTACCTCTACATACAATTATGTCGTATGTGACCTTCATGTAAAAAATCAACAAAGCTCGACTTAACCACTTCTGTGCCATGGACCTATTTTGGGCCTATTGTTGTATACTATATTGAGTGCCAATTAAGTGCCTATTATAGGCCTATTCTGATAGGTTTTGGAAATAAAGTTATACATGCAATAAATCGTTTATATAGGTGCATATCCATCATTCTTGTCGTCGGCACTTGTTTAAACAAAGTTATTTCTGGTATTGAACATGATGACATCACCAGTTACTTGATGACAGAACGCAGTATTGACGACAATAGTGTGTGTTATCTATTCGTAACTGTCTAGATTTTATAGTTTCATGCGGCTGCAACAACGTATGAAAGCCGTACTCATAGATATAGCCATAATCGTAAATATATGCAGAGCTAACTAAGGAATAGTATTATTTTTAGTGTCTTAAGTTGGATGAAATTATCAAAATTATTAAAAAAATTATGACTGATCAATTCCTATTCATTTCATGCAACATTATTTACAATTCACTGAATGTCTTCAATTTATGTCCATTTTTGGTCAATTATCTGCTCATTAAAATTATATGAGATGATGTGCGTCCGTTTCGTCCATGTGAGGCAATATTGCGAAGGCTATAGGTTATAGCCAGAAAATGAATGACAATTTCAAGATGATGAAATGGCTGAAGCGAAAACAATCTCTAGAATACTTGGAACTGTTACTTTTCGTTGTGTTTCCACAGAATTCAACAAAATCCCTCGTCATCACAGGACTGATAAAATAGCATTGACTATGTAGTATTTATTACTTAATCTTTGATGTTGAAATGAAAATGAAAAATGTGTATTAATTAGCATCTAAAGGAATAGTATACAACATCTTCTGTCAATTGTAAATTTTAAATTGGGATTTACTTTTGTAAAATTTGACATCGATCTAAACTGAAGTTGATTTTCAGACTTAAAAATTGTAGCAAAGATTGATTGCATATTATGATTTGTTGCAAAGTGTAGAATTATAAAATAATATTATTTACTCTTCTGGTGTCAGTTATAAGCCGCAATTACCAAGACACACCTTTTGAGATGCAGCTTAATTTTTCACACTTGATGTTATTTACAATTTTGACGTTAGTAGCGAAAAAGTTAAAAGATCAATGCATATAAATTATCGAAAGCGCAGAATCATCAGAAAACGTAGAACAAATGAAAACAGTGAAGATAAAAATGGTAACACACATAACTATAACGTAAAACGTGGACTTTATCCCACACACTTTTAAATATCCTATCAATAAATAGAAATGGGTTATTTCTGAGAAAGATTGAGATTCATTTTAATTTTGGAACATGAAATAGAGGATAATTGTTGGTTTGGGTGTAATATCATGTTATTATTTCGACGAGTGGGCACCAGAAGTGATATTTTCACGAGTGGCGCAGCAATCAGTGAAAATAACTATTTTTGGTGTTCACGAGTGAAATTAACGTTACAAAATGTAAATAATTGCATCGATACCAACATATTTTCTGCTTATTTTATGGTTTAAACACTTCTTTTGTTGAGTTTGCTTCTATAAATTATCGAACAGCGCAGAATCATCAGAAAACGTAGAAGAAATGAAAACAGTGAAGATAAAAATGGTAATACACAGTTTCAAAAATGTAATACAGCAATTATTGTCAAGATGAAAGAACATGTTAATAAGATATGTTGACAGGTCATCATATTTATTCTATAAATAAACTGAAAAAAACGGGAAAAACACAAATGCATACCGTTGCCATGGAAACTGAATGATGAATAAAATTGTTCGATATCTTAAATTTGCCCCGTTTTTAGATGTCTTGTTCAAATGAAGAAAGAAAAGCAGCATTAAAGTTTATTAAGTGACATAGCAAAGTTACAGTCCTTGTTCTACTTTTACTGGTGACCAACTGCAATGTCAATGAAACAAATAAAACTAAAGGTGAATTTAACTAGAATTATCACTGAATATGATGAATACCGCACCGACACAGTATATATAGATATATGTAAGACTTGATGCTTTAATTATAGGGGTTTTTGAGATTAAACGTCCACAATAGTTTACTATCTCCAGGCCCTGTGACCTTATTCTTTGACGGAGCGACCCTTCACATGGACAATTACTACCACTTCATCACTTCTGTGAAGCATAAATAAATTATGACAAGGGAATTTGGAAATTTAGTGTCCTAAATATTCCGTCTACAGACAGACGAACGGACATGTTAAATTATCTGTACACCCTCCTTACACTGTGTTTGGAGAGGGCTTCAGATTCAGATTAAAATACAAAACAACAATAAAAGTTCATCAGGGGAGAATTCCCTAGGTCGCCAGGACTATAAAAGATCTTAACTACAACACCAATAGCATTTATGGTTGCTATAGCAACAAATTTATGACGTTTTCTGAACAACTGATCATAACAGTTTTACTACAGAGCATTTAAATGTAGTTACTTTGCCAAAAAACTTTTTAAACGATTGGATACTCACTTCACTTTTCAAACATTTTGTTGCAGACGATTACTAAAACCCCTAGACATATCGTTTGAACACCTACAACTTAATTTTACATTTTGAATTACACTAACCATTATGATTTTATCAACATTAAAATATTCATTTAAGAAATACATTCTTAAATTTAGATAACCTACAACTGTTTCAACAAAATAAACTTCAATAGAGTCTTGAAATTCTTTCTTTATTTCTTTATAGTCAAATCAATCTAGCGCAGCATTTTCTGTCCATTAAAAGCCAATTATTCAATATCAACTTTTGCCATACAAACAACACGTCTGATTGATAAACAAGCAACTTCATTTTAAAACTAAAACCACTCAAAAGTCAAGCAGGTTGCTATCGAAACCAACCAAACGTTTCTATGTTAAGATATTGTTCAGGACACAATATCGTACTTCAACTTTTATGTGATGATCTGGTAACCCTCTGAGCTATATCCTCCACACTTTCTAGAGTGCCCAAATCTCTGTCGTTAATGAGATTCCAATACGAACAACTTTTAGTTTCCTTGTATTTTGCATTAGTTTGATTCCTTTTTTTTAAAGTAGAAGAATTAGTTAATCTTATCTAAACTACTCAGTATTTCATGACAAAATAAACCCATTGTTTACCCTGTAACAGTAGTTACTGCAGTTATTCAAGTTTAACAACAAAGGGTCACGTCTAAGCCATGAGTCTGAAAGAAGGTGCAGCACTGAAGTAAAACAGTTTGTTTTCCCAAGCTCATTCTCCTTCATAAATTAAGTGGGATATTTCTGGCTCCTAAAATTGTGTAAGATAAACATGTATTATAAAAAACAGGTATGCAATAAAATGAATGAAAAGTATCAGTTTTATATATCCCGATAGTGAATTATAATAATACTATAGTATAAACTAAATTTAAAATTGTGTAATTATTTATGTATGTAATCAGAAACGGTATAGAGAACATTAGACAATCATAGAATACCTGATGATTAGCAGCAAACCCTAGAACATTTTCATTTACATGGTGTTCTACAAATAATTGGACCCACTTGCAGAGCATAGTGATGACAAATAATTGCTGTGCATAGTTCAATCTGTACACTGTAGTTGTATCTACATAACATGTCCTGAAAAAAAGAAATTATTTAATACGGATTTTTTACAGACTGACTGTTCTTGCGTACTCTTCAGCGTTAAAGAGCACAAACGGTTATAGATCGGCGAATGAGGGGTCAGTTTCGGTCAGATAACGAAAGCGTATAACATTGTTTTATGTATCATGAATGGATCATCCTATGATTATGGTGTATTTTGCTAAATTATTAAATTATTTCTACTACAAATTGTATCCTTACTTAGATATGTATATTTTGTAAATTTAGTTGTAAAAACTGATAAAATTATAATGCGGATGAAAGAACATAATCTCCGGCGAAGGCATAGCTATATAGGCTTCGTCAGACTGCATTTTCATAAAATACGCATAATGATTTTAAAAATTAATTAGATTGAACTTTCAGCATTTCACCAATATATCTAAAATATGCATTTCTTAATAGTTCTTGAATTTAAATTTAAAAAAAAAAAACAAAGAAAATAAGTGGTGTGGGAGTTTTCTTTTTTCAAACTGAAACACTTCTACAGTGCATTTCGTGTATTGACTATTAACATATACAGTTAACTGTAAACTACTTTATTATTTAAACAAAAGAATAAAAAATTTATAAAGTAAACTTCAATAAAACATTTTGAAAAAAATGTCAAAATTTGTTTGAAAGCGAAAGCAATAAATGATGAATAGAAATGGCAAGCACAGCGTGAGAGGTTTTTTCCGTAACTCGTCAACTTCTACGGGCACGGACCTATACATACTACGACTTAATTACACATCAATCATGACTTTGGAAATAATTTTAAAACAATTTACTAATTAATGAAACCAATTTTAAAGATGTCTGAAAAGAAGTCATATTCTAAAGGAAGAAAATAGATATAAATAGTTAGAAAACAGGCGTGTGCATATTTTCATTAAGGGCTCAAGGTACACAGCTTCGTATTCAGTTTGAAAGCAGATGATGAAAAACAGGCTGACAAAATTTTTAAAAAAAATATTGAAAAGTGTTAAGGAAGAGTAAACGAAAAGAGAGAAAATGCATTAAAACTGCTACCATTCTTCAACAAATAAATGTATATAGAAGGATGGACGGGCATTCTTTATTCATATTTTCCCCTAATTTTCCGGGTAAAAGTATATATTTATCATTAAAAAAAGCAATTTAAAACGATTTTTTATTTCAAAAACACGGAAATAATTCTCGCAGCTTTAAAAGTGTCGTCATAGTACCAAATAATGATACTAGTATTCATATGAAGTTAAAAAAAGAAAAGAAAAACGCGACTCGGTCGTTGTCATTCTTCTGACATGATGTATCTGTAAAAATATAAATGAATATCTATTAATTTCAACATTAATTTTTATCTTAACTACATGTTTAAAATTCCAATAAAACAATTTTATATAGAAAACCTTAAAAAATCGTCATAATATCTAACAGATATTAAGGCAGATGACAAAACAATACCACTGTGCATGTGGATTAAAGTCCGTGCAGTTATTTATTACGCCTGCACCTGTGTATTAAAACACTTTATCGTTACAGAGATTATTATAATTTTTAAATCATGCCCCCATTCGGACCAAAAGGGACAAATTAAAAAAGGTTAAATTAAATATATTTAAAACTGTATCGTACCATTTCACTAAAGAAAATAACCGTCGAGTAGATGTGTCTGTCGTTTACACTTTTCATTGATCATTTTAAATCTTAACTTTAACAAGAGCTTTTGTAAAACACGTATGCCCCCTTTGATGCAAAAGTTGTACTGTAAAAGGAACAGTTTTTAAAGCAAAAGTCAGTGTGAAATTCATGAAAACGGCATCTGTAGAAATTGAAGAATAAAAAAATAATAAAAAAAAGAAAAGAAACCATTCGAATAAATAAAATATTATTACGGGGTGATCTTGACGTCCAAAAAAATGTGTTTTGCTAAAATTGAAAAAAAAGTATCTTTAGTAACAGTGAACTTGACCCGCAAATTTTTGTTGTTGAAAACAATTAAAAACTAAAAACATATGAATAAAATCTGTATTTTGGTGTCTTTGACCTAAGCAAATATTATTTTGCGACTAACAATTTTATAATTTAAAAAAAATCAGATAAATTTCTATTTTTAGAAACTGACCTTGACCCCTAAATTTAGTTTATTTGCTTAAAACAATTTAGAACTAAACACATGAAAAAAAGTTAAGTAGTGACCTTGACCTAATATTTTTTTGGGTAAAACAATTTTATATTAATAAATATCGGAAGAATATTCTATTTTTAGTAACAGTGACCTTGCCAAGCCCTATCTCCCCCCACCCCACCCAATCCCCTAGGAAAAAATAATCATTGCTTAAAATATAAAAAAAATTAAAATAAAACATATTTAAACATCTTCCTCTCCATGGTGTATAGGTAGCTTACCTATACACCATGTTTCTCATTATATTTAGCAGGAACCATTTTTCTATTTTAAGTTACAGTGACCTTGACCTTTATCCTAGTGATTACAAATGCAACCAAAACTTCCTCTCCCCGCAAACTACCTACAAACCAGATTTCATTGAAATTGGTCACTAATAACTTAAGTTATTGAACGGAAACCATTCTATAATTCCGGGTCACCGTGACCTTGACCTTCGACCTTCTAATATTAAAACCGCTAGGTGTCCTTTACCGGGTATAACCAACCTCCATATCAAGTTTCAAGATGTTAGGCCCAAGCGTTCTCGCGTCATCGTTCGGAAACTGATTTACAATTACGGATCATCGTGACCTTGAAATTTGACCCATTGACCTCAAAATCAATAGAAATCATCTGCTGGTCTTGACAAACCTCCATATTAGGTTTGAGGATGCTAGATCTAAACATTTTGAAGTTGTCATCCGGAAACCATTTTAATATTCCGGGTCACTGTGACCTTGACCGTTCTTGAATTATCACCCGAAAACCAGTTTGTAGACGGACGGACGGACGGACGGACATACCGACATACCGACCAACATCTGCAAATGTTCGAATAAATATACTTGAATGATTAAGAGAATAAAATTGATTAAACATCTGTAAATGGCTTTTAACAATCTCGTTAAAGTGTTTTATAAAACAAATATAAATGATAGATCAATAATATCTGTATATATCGCTAATACAGCAGCGTGTAACTGCCCCCTCAGTTGCTAATACGTTCAATAATCATTCATGTTGCGCATGCTCAGAAGTCTGTGAAAAACCCGTATCATGAAAAAAAACTTAGGAACAAACCTGAGCATTTAAAGCTGCTCGTTCTCAGTTGCCGTTGGAAAAAATTAAATTCTAACTATGAATTAATAATGCATAAGTATAAAACTAAAGGCTTAAATCAACAATAGAAGTAGTAATTTGCAAAAATCGAATGAAAATGCTGGTATTACGGCACCGCTACATTATATGTTTATACTGGAACTTCAAAGGCGTTTGCAACGCTTTATCATTTGGAACCGTTTTATTTCAAATCTACAAATACACTTGACAGGAATGTATACTGGAACCATTTTATATGACTATAGGCTCAAGTATGTTACTTTTATACAGTTTGAAGAACATAATTTTTTCACCAAAATCTGAGAACGAGCAGCTTTAAACACAGGTGAGAAAAAAATATCATGAATATACCGCAGCTCAGTATCATACTAGAATAAAATGTATTATACTGCAAACAGCAAAAGACTGGATGATCAATTTGTTGAAACATAGTGCTATTTTCATCAAATATCTGACCGTGAGAAGTGTGAGACTGTTGGAATTTGGTCAGTTAGACATTAATAAAAGGTAACAATTGGTTCATTATGCAAGAAATCTTTCCACAGTTAAAATATTTACTGTTTCATATAAGAAAAAAAAGCAATTAACAGCTATATTTAATGAGCCACGCAGTTAGTTTAGTGAAACAGAGTGCTTTTTCCTTAAATATATGACCGTTAGAAGTGTAAAAACAAAAATAATATCAAACAGGGAATGCCACGTACCAAAAACGCAGCCTCCCCAAAACGAACCCCACAGACTGTTGGAGCTAAGACTGTTGGAGCTTAGTCAGTTGACACTCAGAATATATAACAATGGGTTTATTATGCAAGGAATAATTCTACAGTTAAGTGGTTAATTAGTACATAAAAGAAAGGAACATAGCCCGGCAACGATGTGAGATAAGCAGTGTAGGATACCGGTATTGGGCAGAAATATTTATCTCATAGGTGAGACAGTTCTTGTCATTTTAGTACACTCTGTGAACATGTATGCGGTAATGACACTTTTATTTCCACTCTCTCTTTGTGCTACAATGAAACGTTGATACGTTCATGTTTATCACTGAATGAGATTGATAACACACGGACAAAATCATTTTCCATTTTCTGAATTTATTGTGAGGCAGGATGATTGCCAGAAGTATGTGACGTGCAAATGCATTACGAGTAATCATGACTGCTTCACAAAATAGATATCCTCTACTGTCCAACCCATGGAGACGGCTCCTGACCATGGATACTAGGTTATGAAAAACAAACACTAAGAACATACATTTATTCAAACCGAAATAAGAAATTAGGTTACATGTATACAGTCTTATTCTAGTGTATGTTTTAAACAATGCAGTTTACACAATGTCCTTATATTCGGAGTTCCTTATATCCATATATCGAACAAGTTCCTTTTATACGATGTTGGATATTGATCTAAAATATATACCGAACAAATATTTTCATAGTCAAATGTAATAAAATCCGAACCACCAACTTACAGTTGCTTTAGATTTTTCTATCTCCTTTTGAACAATTATAAAGATCTATACCTGTTATCCACTTCTATATCCGTATGTTAAATAATTGCAAAGATTAATAAAACATAAAAAGACGGTTCATGTTTTCATTGGCAATACTTAAACGAATACAATTGAAGAAAATTGATTTTCGCTCAATTGGCATAACATGAAATATCTAACATGTTTTTTTTCCACAAAATAACTGTTCGTTATATCCGAAGTTACGTTATATCCGGAGTCGTTATAAACGGAGTTTTCTGTAGTAAGGTAAACTGCCCGTCTGTTAGAATGACCAAAATACGAATTGTAATTCAGTTCAAATCAAATTTAACTGTTGTTCAAACAACAAAAATAGCAGCAGGATGCTACTACACTAAATTGAAAAGCTATTCCATCAGCAAAATTATGCAAAGAGGAAATGTGATACTAGTATGTAAGTCCTATAGGTTTGAAACCAAGTCTCAGGTGTTAATGTTAGATGTGTGTGTCACAATGTTTGATGTTACGTCACTAAATTTTACTTTCAGCTTAGTGCGATCTTTAGAAAATTTCATCTTTATTCTGTTCATAAAACACCTATACGTAGAGAAGCTGGTTGTGCTTCCGGTTCACAGCTCTTACAATGTAGGTCGTTGATAAGTGGACATACAGTATTTAGGCTGTTACTTGTATTTTTGCGAAGTTTATTTACTGTTTATGTGTATGCAGTCAGCGCCGAGAGATTGTTGTTTTGATGAAGTAACAATTGTCATGCTAGCAGCAATTGTTCTGCATGAATTTTCAATCAGTGCAGATCATGACCAGTTCTGCACCGTACGATATTTACCATTTGAAACGTTATACAAATGTATATTATCATCCAAATTGAAAACTGGAAATGTCAACTTTAGAAAATCACATTGTAGCACCGTAGATTTCAATATTTGTATACATGTACATTCAGACGGCAAATAATTGTCAATACTTATACTTATTTGTGGTTTACAGATGTTTCACACCCTAGTCATTTCTCCCCTAGTCGTTTCTCCTCTATTCATTTCTCCCTCAAATAAACTTCTATATGGAGGTGCATTTACATAAGATATTGAGTACTTTAAAGATATATAAATTTTGAAAATGTTTATGTATTAAACAGGAATGTGTAACACAGACTGCAACTATGAAGTTAAATAAATTTTCCAGAAATTGACTATGATCAAACATGAAGGTGTATACTTAATAATGCTATTATGTCCACCTTGAGTAAAATGAGAAGATTGAGTCACACTAGCGAGCTTTATATATGGTTGAATGAGACTGAAAGGGCACAACTTTCTCAGTTAATCTGAAAAGCAAAAATGCCTGCTAATTCAGCTCCATGCGTGTATAGAATGTCCAAGACCTCTCTATAAGCACCATCGTGCAGTCTCTTGTGATCTTTGTAACCAGTGGCAGTACATAAAATGTGGGAATATATGTGAGTCAACAATACCCTTTTTATTTGTACTAGGTACTGTATTCTTCTGAAATGGACTTTATACTTTTCTGAATAAAACACTAGATTAATAGTATATATGTTGACGTGCTGTGTTCTTATTGTTTTAAAAATTAATAATAAAATAGTTCATTTTTATGTTGTTTTCTTTAAATATTATGCAGTCAAGATTGCGTAGAATGCATAGAAACTAACAAGTACCAAAGGATGAAGGAATTTGGGATGGAGCTGATGCAGCATCTCATAATGAATTGTATCAGAAATTATTTTGAAATTTGATACATCATCATTTATAAAATATGTAAAGTGGGTAATCTGATTTACATATTAATTAACTTTATTTTTGAGTAAATTCATTTTCATTTTCAAAGATATGAAAAATATTTTATTTGCTTCTTCAAATTTAAAAATATATTATAAGCAGGAAATGATTCGAAAAAATGTTGTTTAACATATGATTCATTTTTTAGAAAACTCTCCTCGAACAATGTTGTTTCTGAACAAATTTTGACTGAAAAAAAAAATATTTCAAAATTCAACGAAAGTTTAAAACATTTTTATCTAAAGACAGTTTTAGAATTAAAAGATTATCTGTTAATTCTTAAGATTATACGCAGTAATTAAAAATAACGAAAACGCATCGAATTAATACAAAATCAAACTCAACAGTTCAATGAAAGTCAGTAGGTCTAAAACATTTATATTTAAAGACAGTTTTAATAATGAAAGATTTCTGTTATTTGTAAAAAAGTTATCAATCTTTATGTTAAAGATCTGTAAATAAAAACAACTTAAAAAACACAGAATGTCTTTAATTTGAAAAATAATAATAATTGAATAATTTATTCAGAACAAAAACTTCAACATTAGTGAAGGGAAATCATATCGCAGAAATAAAAAGAATACAGTATGCTACATAACCGTCTAGAACAATTTCTTTATAAAGCATCAAGATATGATTTTACACATTTCTCTAATGTAAATTCGTTATCTAAACATTTCTGTACGAGCTTTGATTGACATTGACATTATATAGACGGAAGCTTTATCCAACAGTTGAGTGGATTAAAGAAATCATAAACTGGCGCGCACATTTAACAAACAGATATGCTGAAAGTAGTGATTTAGACGAAAAAAAACCAAGCGATTTCCTACCAAATCTTCCGTCTTAAAACATCCCCTGCTTCTGACTTGAAGCTCCTGATCAACGTCATAGCGAACCAAAAAGTACATGTCCTGTTTAGAAGCTTGATTGAAGCTATCACATACACACAAAGCAACACTTAATAGTATAAGAATACAAGTACGCGAAGTTCCACAAAATTAAATAGTTTTAAATACTTGACACTAAAATAATCTTGTCTTAACTACTTCGAGAGTAAATTGACAATGATATGTGTTTTAGCCGATTATGTTACTTTATCGTTCATTAGATTGAAATACATGCCTGTACCTTAGACAATGGCAATCATCACCCTTTGTTCACATTAACAATAAGTGTCTACTCAATTAAGATGTGACACTAATTATCGTCAACTTCAACACAAGCGTCGGAATCAATTTTTTTTTGAATAAATACATCAACACGTGGACAAATCATTGGCAAGCAATGATATTATAAACAACGACGAACAACGATATCTGTGATAAAAAGTATATAATTAAAGAACAAAGTCATGAAAATGTTACAACTTATAAATCATATACAATAATTAAATTATAAAAATATCTGAGAAAAGTAAACTGCAGTAACTCATGCAAAAATCCTATAAAATCATATCTTATAAAACCTTTTATAAAAATACATGTACATTTTGTACATTGTACAAAAGGCATTAATTTTAGAGGAAAATTCAATCCTTTACGCCGCGTCACGCGGCATGGTATTTGTCGCATCTCGCAAATGACACGCGGCATATAGATGCCGCATCTGCAATCATATGCCGCGTGATGCGGCATGGATTTATTGCTCCCGCGTTGTAAAACCTCCCGCGCTATAGTGCGGCAAAACTGGAATCCGCCTGTGCTGTACTGTATGTGCTACAGAAACTATCTAAAATATTTAGTTTCCTTTTCAGTCTAAATACCGTATCATTTAAAAGTGGAAACAGATAGATCTTTTCCGGTGAGTTGGAACTTGTTAGCGAATGGCTTATTGACAACAAACGTTTACATCACCGTGGAAAGACATCGTCTATTCTATCTGGTTGTAAACCCAATTTAAGGTCTCATTCCATTTTTAATATTAACTGTGGTGGAACTAGTATTATGGCTACTAATCCAGTCGGATATCTTAGTACAGTCTTGGACTAGAATCTATCTTTTTCTAATGCTTCAAAGAGATTGCACATGAAGATTTTCTTATCACTATCCCATTTTTGCAACACGTTTTAAATTATTAAGAATTCATTTGTTTTACTTTTTAGACACCAAGTACAGTATCTTAAAATTTATGTTGTCTAAACAAATATTATAACACACAATTGTTTATGTCTTATGAGAATTAGTTCAAACCTCAATAGCACAATCAACAACAACAACGAAGTATTAGGTTACTCATTTTAGCAGTATTTAAAATCATTGATACTAGATATCAGTGCTATATTTCAACAAATAAGACATAAAACTGGATATCTGACAAACGCCCTACTACATGTATTAGATTTCTTACTTAAAATTAAACTTTTAAAATAAACTATAGGTGCTAGTTTTGGTGTCAGTATTTTGAATAAATTATGTGCAGTAGGAGACTGATTGATTTCCTTTCCTTAGAAGAAATACTTTGTCTTGCCAACCAATGTATAGAAACATTAATTGAAATTACATGTAAGTGATCATTTTTGTAATAAACAATAAAATTGATAAAAATGTTTTAAATGCTATACTGTACTTTGCATTAATGCGTAACTTACTTGAGGCTTCATTTTGCAATATTTTGTCTCATTTCAGTCCGGCAGACATGTAAATATTTATTCAGAAAAGTTGTACTAATACAAAGTTGTATGATTATGTGTTAAAACCAAGTTTTGTTATATATAATGCACCTGAATTAGTATTACTTTTACCATCCTGCTCTTCTTTTGAATCATTCTCGCTAATAGTGTCACTAGCTCACAAAGCATTTATCTGAAAACTTTATTTACATTCATCAGTATCTTCAATATTATTCCTTCTATACTAAAACTTATAAGGATGGGATACTCAAGCTAAAAGGTATCGTCGTATAATATTCGATGATCACAAATTTGCTGAATCTTTAGATGGGTAACGTAATTTTTCAAGATTAGAAATTACCCTGATGCTACTATTAACAAGGCATTCTATAGGGCGCGTACTATGACACACGCTCAAGCGCTGGTTTATCATAATAACCATACATATACTAATAGTGTGCCGTTTGTTGTAGAATATATCAATTCCCTACCAAATTTTGGCAGTATTTTACATAAATACTTGGATTCTTTCAAGTTTTCCCCAAAATCCTCGGTCCAAGAATTACACTCTTATTAACCAGTCCTGGCCTATAAACCAGGTAAAAATCTCAAGGATTTTTTAATGAGTTCAAAGTATTCGTCTACACTCCTTACCCCAGTCAATGCCCGTTCAAGTTGATACAATAGGCCTATGTATACACACTGCATAAGAATGATTGAAATTGATGAATTTATCAGTTCATGCAATTTGTCCAAGTTTTAACTTAGGGTAAATACAGATTGTACATCTACAAATGTAATCTATCGTATAACGTGCAAAAATGAGAACATGTTTTCAGAAAAATACACGGTAATAAATTTGATATATAAAATTTCAGCAATCCGGCATTTGCTAGTAATGTTGCTACTCATTTTAATAGCTTTGATCATTATATGGTTGACTTTAGCTTTTTAACAAGTGATGTTGTTAATAACGATTTGGTCAGACTGATGCGCGAGACTTACTGGATCCATACTTTAAATACAACTTGGCCCAGTGGAAAGAACAAAAGGCTATTATTTAATAAATTATGTGCTCTAAAAATATCTTATATTCATTAGTAATGTTTTTTCGCATAGACATGTTGGGTTTTATATTTATTTATCGTGTATTGAATAAATACATACCATTTTAATAAAACCCTAAGAGAAAACTAAGACATAGAGTCGAAACATCTAAATTGAAAACTTCGTGTTGTCTTGATTTTATTTAAACTCGAAATCGTACAAAATATATATCTATATTCGTTTATGCTATGACAATTGTAAAAGAGCAATGCGTACGATTAAGATAAGGAAAAAACTGTTATTCATCGGAATTTTTCTTCTGTGTATGGCTATCATTGAAGTTCAATTTATGGAGAAAACTCGTAAATTTGCACAAGCTTACAAATTTAACTTTAAACAAATAGGTGCACGACGGCATACAATAACAAAGCCCCATATTGTGCTTATAGTTGCTGACGATCTCGGCTATAATGATGTCGGATATCATGGATCTGATATCAAGACACCCAATATAGATTGGCTTGCAAAATCTGGAGTAAGACTGGAAAATTATTACGTCCAGCCAACTTGTACACCAACACGTGGTCAACTTCTGACTGGAAAATACCAGGTTGTATATCTTTCTAAGGTGTTAGATCTTAAACAGCTTTTTGTGTATGCACGTATTGACAGTGCGGCATCCTTAATGGAATTAAGTTTTTATTTGCATGAAGAAGATTGTATATCTGGAAGGAGTATCTGGATTCCTAAATTACATAAACAACCATATAAAGCTCGTTTCATCGCTAATTCAAGCTCTTGTACCACTACAAATATTTCAAAACTATTAACATCTTGCCTAACTGCTATAAAAGCCCACGTGAAAAGATATTGTGATAAAGTATACGAAAACTCTGGTAAACATTTATTTTGGTCGATCAAAAATTCTGGCGAAATCCTGGATAAGTTTAAAGTTAATAATTACAAAGTAACTTCAGTCAGTACATACGATTTTTCTACACTGTATACTACTTTACCACATAATTTGATAAATGACAAGCTAACTTCCCTAATTCAAAAGACTTTTGCCAGGGAGAATGTTACATTTCTCGCCTGCAATTTCGATAAAGCTTTTTTTACTAGCTGTATTGTTAAACATTATACTATGTGGACCTGTGACGAAGTTTGTAAAGCCCTTTCCTTTTTATTGAACAACATTTATATAAGGTTTGGGAATGCAGTTTTCAGACAAGTAATCGGTATTCCCATGGGAACAAATTGTGCACCCCTTGTCGCAGATTTGTTTTTATATTGTTATGAAAGAGACTTTATGTTGAGTCTTTCTCCAGACACGCAGGCAGACATTATCACTGCTTTTAATAATACATCACGCTATCTGGATGATATTCTTAATATGGATAACCCGTTTTTTGGTCAATTGGTGGACACTATTTATCCCCGGGAACTCCAGTTAATTAAAACTAACAATTTGGATACTGGTGCTTCATTTTTAGATTTACATTTCTCTATTTATAACAATATTATACATACCAAAATTTATGACAAGAGGGATGATTTTAATTTTAGTATTGTAAATTTCCCCCATTTGGATGGGGATGTACCTCATGCTACATCTTATGGGGTATACATTTCTCAGTTAATTCGGTTTGCCAGAGCGTGTAGTTATGTTGAGGATTTCAATGAGCGTAATCAATATATTACAAATAAACTTCTTCAACAGGGCTACCGTTATTACAAATTGCGTAAATATTTTGCTAAATTTTACTATCGTAATTCTGATTTGGTTTTGAAATTCAATAGTAATCTAAAGACTCTTCTGCGAGAAGGTATTTCAAAACCCGATTTTTATGGGGATGTGGTTTACAAACTTCGTAAGATTTTGGGTCATGGCAATTTTCCAACTGTATTTGCTAAAATTATAAAACGTTTTGTTAAAAGAGGTTACGACCCAACTGTTTTGAGACACACCGCATGTTTGGTGTTCAACCCGTTTACAGTTGGACGCTATGCTTCCCTCTTTGATTGTGTCTGACGGAAGAGGGGGAGGACTCTGTGATGGGCAGTTTGTAAATCCCACTGGGACGAAACTGTTTTGATTTCTGTCCTCTGGCCTGTTTCGTCGGGCCCTTAAGGGTGTTTCTCTTGGTGCTCTGCCTTCTGCAAAGGCATTGAGTACATACGTTTTTTGGTTCTCAAGGTTTACTTTTTATATATTTATACACGAGCATTTTTGTGTTTTACATACCATGCCTTTTGTTTCCATTGCGTGTGTTAGAGATTCACCTAGCAGGGATTACTTTTATTTACACTGTCCTGTGACTTTGGAACATGGTGGGGGTAAGAGTGAGGTTGGGTGCGCACCATAAACCGGTTTAAGCTCCCCTGTGGTGTTTTTGCCACTGACCGTTCCAAGGCGGTGCCCCACTGTGTTCCTTTAATTGTTCGTTTTGTCCTCGTGTGTTTGCTTTTTGTGCTGGTGTGTGCTGGTAGTGTGTGTGTGTGTGTGTGTGTGTGTGTGTGTGTGTGTGTGTGTGTGTGTGTGTGTGTGTGTGTGTGTGTGTGTGTGTGTGTGTGTGTGTGTGTGTGTGTGTGTGTGTGTGTGTGTGTGTGTGTGTGTGTGTGTGTGTACATGATTGTGTGTGTGTATGTGTGTGTGGGTTGGTGGTGTGCACTTCTGGGTGCTGTGGGGCTCGTTTTGGGGAGGCTGCGTTTTTGGTACGTGGCATTCCCTGTTTGATATTATTTTTGTTTTTATTTTAGGTAGCCTTTATCAATGGCATTGATTGAATCAAGTAAATGTATACTTCCTAATATAGTGAACTTTTTCATTTAGATCCGTACGGGCCTTCATTGGGTGTTACGTCCAGCAACACCATCAGGATTGGGTCTTGATCACACTACCTTGGCAGAAAAGCTTAGAGAATCTGGATATTCTACACATTTGGTAGGAAAATGGCATGTGGGTTTCTTTAAGCGTGGTTATTTACCTACACGTCGTGGTTTTGACAGCTTCTTCGGTATGTAAACATTAAATTTCATTCTACACAAGCTTAGTGTGATATTAGTGTTTTTACAAGCTTTTGCAATTTCATAGATATCCTGACTTGCAGTCATGTTAATTTGTGTTATTATACTCATACGCTCAGTAAAACGAATTCCGATAGCTGATAAAGTCAAAGACATTCATTACTCTCGATTTAAAATCACTGCAAGTATGTTTTATCACTTGACCAAGCGACAAGCTAGGGGGTATCGATACTGAGTATGGAACTCTGTTACGATATTTGTAAACTTATTTGGTATGAGACATCGGATGTTGCATAATTATCGTCATGACTATCGTCATCACAATTTAAATGTTTCTGGGGAATGTACGCTTTAATGGTCAAAGGAATGAGTTAGTCAGGGACATTGGCAGAGTGATAATAGTAGTATGGTACTTCCTTGCCATAATTCTTATGTTTAAGAAGTTCGAATCCTGGTTGATACAAATAGTTCCTAACATAAAAGCTGTGTACTTAGAATTATAACATCCCACAGACATCATTATTTACTCAGTATTTAACGTAGGATTTTAGATAGAAGAGGTTGTGTGTAATACGGCACCTATACTTCCTTCCAGTTGAGTTAGCCGTTGTAGCGAAGTGATAGACATTGAGCTAGCTGTTGTAGATAACAAGAACTATCTTGAAAGAAAGATGATCGGCGCGATTTTAGTATAAGAAACAAATAGACAGGTAGCTAGATTTCATGATAATTATTCCTGTCAAATTTTATCATAGCAGTATGAGGTTTAGAAGATGCAGTGATGCCGATATTTTCTATTGCCAGGTTCCTGTGGTATTGACCTTTAACATAAAGTGACCCCATATACTGATGCTTTTCGGCATATTTTATTAAAAACGCAAGGCAGTTATAGGATACAGTAAAATATATATTTCACTACATAGTCTCCGTACGTAGCGATTAAGGTTGCTGTTACAGTGCGACTCATTTTAAGGTCTGCTCAATTTCATCAATCTTAGCCAAAACAATCCCCGTCTGGGAATTGAATTCCAGTCTCCCGCGTGACAGGCGCGTATACATACTAATGTAATAATACGTATTGTTCATACCGAACGACAAAAATGTATTGACTTTATACGTTGAAATTCATCATAATTACTCTACGATCATAATTAAAGGTCCAATAGTAAGAAAAGTGAAAATTCAAATATATTGTAAAAAGCACATAAATAAGTTTATTTTGATAAAAAAATTAAAGCTGGTATAGAAATTCTTAAAAAATCACAGTACATGTATAATTATTTTTCTATGCATTATGAAGAAAGTTAAAAAGACCTGGGTGGTCATTTTGTCGATTCACTGAGATTTCCACATAATACCCATACTTTTCTTCGTGTTCCAAACACTTTTTGTAAATTCTAACATACCAACCTGCATTATTTAGTGTCTTGCATAAGGTAATGTACTTGCCATTGAAATAACTGTCACTTAATTTTCGCTTAGTAGTGGACCTTTAACATCAGTTGGGAGTAACCAACATAACATGTTGATAGATATGAGCTATTTACGTACTAAAATCATAAGCCGTCCATGAAAGACCTTCTCTTTAATTGTCCAATTAAAAGGTGCGTTGCATAATAAATTTTTCAATCCAAAATATGTTATACATTCTACTTGTCATTTCATTGGCCGTTGAAAGGTCACCGACTTCCGAGGAAAAGCGAACGTAACGATATCTTTAACAACGTAATCAAATATGATAAAAACAAAAATAATATCAAACAGGGAAAGCCACGTACCAAAAACGCAGCCTCCCCAAAACGAGCCCCATACAGTCATATACATGTATATCTATGGATGAATTTGAAAGTTTATATCAAATTAAAGTCAAACAAGTATTGCATTGCCCAAAGACTGAGAAAAAAAACGATATATTCATTAAACATCTTTAATCAATTCAATAGCTATTTTGTTAATGTTTAAGATATTATCTAGGGAATGATATTCTCAAATATCTGATATTTTGTGTTCTTGACGAAAAGCTATGCATAAGTTAATTAAGATGAATTAGATAACACCAAATATTCGTACAATATTTGATAAATTGGATTGAGCAAGGCAAAACGTTTGAATGTTACTTGTGAAAAAGTTATAAAAAATTGTTGTGATGATACACTATAGACAGTGAGTTCATCAGGATATAAGCCGACGTTTGATTTCGATAAACCAGCACAAAACGTAAACTTTAGTGAAATACTATCTTATAGTGGGATTGCATTGCCATAACTACTAGCTTTTCAAGAGACGGATAATGAATAGAACTAA
Source organism: Saxidomus purpurata (assembly GCA_022818135.1). NCBI lineage: Eukaryota > Metazoa > Mollusca > Bivalvia > Venerida > Veneridae > Saxidomus > Saxidomus purpurata. The sequence continues at coordinate 54,126,237 of JAFMSR010000008.1, read as the reverse complement.
TGACATCAGGGTAAACACGCAAGTACTAATGAAAAGGCTAAAACGAAAAGACAAAAAAGTTTTTTTATCTTTGGACCGGTGAAAAAGATGCAATAAATTAAATTCCTCTTAATCATTTGTTTTAGTGTTGGAATGTTCAACACTTATTTAAAAAGTCATGAACAAAATATAATGAAAAAGCACATTCACAAACTGGTTACAAATGCATAGTAATTGACTTAACACCTATACTATTAATCATTTAGCCACTACAAATCAATATGGAATTTTTTTATTAAATTTGAAAGAAGGTATGATTAACATTTAAGTGTTTTCGCTAAGTTTGGTCGGTACTTTAATCTGACAGTTGAGTTCAGTGATGCCAAAGTATTTTGTTTCCTTTATAACATGTCTTGCAGTCAGTCATTCCAATACAAATGTATTACAACTCATGTAAAATAAAAGAAATCAGATTTTGAGATTTCGCTGTTTACTTGCATTAAATAATTGATGGGGTTTCAACTAAAGGGTATATTTATCGTATTTTTTTCAAGACCGGTTTCTGAGGATGCACCTTTCCAATGAAATGTATGCTGGTTCTCGCACTTTACCTTTAGCCTGAAAATGTAAAAATAAAACATTTGGTTCATCACCTTGACATAAAATTGCAGATTACTTTAGTATTACTAATGACAGGCAAAACACACATACAATTTAAAACTCTCAAGATTAGGACTCGTCGCGATTTACACGTGTGGGTATAATGTTGCTGGTAAAAATATTGATTGTAATTCCTTTCGCAACATATTCTCATAACATTTTAGGCTTTTATAGTACACTTGGAGCCACTTCTAACCAGACACTTTTCAAATTCGATTTTCTCGAATGTGGTTTGAGATATTTATTTCAAATTAAATATAATTTTGTTTGGCAATATTAGCTGTATAAATACGATAAAATCTTTCAACTGTGACGATCGGTTACTTTTGCACGTTGGACAGTTACGATTTCGCCATTTTTCACGAGGAATTGTAGGTGAGCGAAACATATAGATTGTCATTTAGGAAATAGATTTCACTTTTGAGTGATATACCGGTTAGTATATCACTGTGGGGAGTGTAAATGCGTAGTTATCTAATCACGAAGGCCGAAGGTCTGCGTGATTAATTACGAAGCATCTACACGACACACAGTGATATAATAACCGGTATATCACTCAAAAATAAAATCTATTTCCATTCTAACACGTTAATCTAAACAAAAAACATGTTCAATTGGGTACTATTTGCTGCGCTTTCATGAAGTCGCTGTCTCGAAACTTGTTGGTTCCCGTGCATTCCTTGCATTTCGTGAAATTTTGGCTGTTCTTTTTTACTCCTCAAATAAAACGCTATTCGTCTTATTTTTATTGTTTCTGATATTGCTGGCGATACCGGAAGTGTAGAAAAGTTTACTACGATTTGTTTTACATCACGTAAATTCATTCACAGCAATACCAATCCAAGCGTATTTGCGCATGCACACGCGTAAACGTGTGTAAAAATTACACGGGAGGGAATTTCAGCAGTCAAAAATAGTTCCGGACGCCTAGCGTGATATACTTAATAAGAGAAATTTCCAATAGTGTTATAATTATTATTCTATAATGCAATTCAAACCGTAAAAAAAAATTTTGATTTTAAAAATCAGTTATTGTTATTAAGTTTTGTGTGTACTTGTTAATCAATTAAAATTAAATTTCGCAGAGGTACGTATAATTTTTGGAATTAATTAGATTATAAATTTGAACGAAATCAAAATACAAATATTCCAGTTATACCGAATTATATAAGTGTCGGGTAAGAATTGGCTCCAAGTGTATGTATATTGTAATTAACATGTGCATGGACGTATGAGTGTACATTCCGAGTGGCCAGTAACGCAGAAACTACCATAATTTTACAGTTATGTTACTACACTTTTTGTTCTGTCTTCTAATATGTGCCAAAAATGAATGCTATAGAATAAAGTAATGTATAATTTCCCCTCATTTCGAAAGCTCAGAGTAACCTAACGGTATACCAGTAATTATTCAGTAACATTTATAGCAATTTAGCATAACTTGGTAATAAAATATTCTGTATTGCAAAGTTAAAGTTATCCAACATTTAGTCTGTAGATTATTCCAACTAATGAGCCTGGCCAATTGATCAATGTGCATATAATTACAACGTTTAAAATTTAAAGAAAACAAAGACGAAGGGGAAAAAGCATAAGCAAAATGTTAGAACACCACTGATAAAATCACGAGGTCATGGACATGTTACCATGTTTACCGGATTCCATGATCTTTAAACTCTAAGTTGACCTCGATCTTTAAGGCATAGACCTTGCACGCGACGGATCGTCTTGATGTGCTAAACATTTGTGCGAGGTAATTTTGAAATATTTTAATGCAGTACAAAGTTACAGTCCGGACACATTCATATATAAAGGATTGTATTACCTTAAGGTACTCTTTGAGGCATGGACCTTGTACGCTTTACGTTGTCTTAATGTGCTAAATACTTGTGCAAAGTTATTTTAAGATCTTTAAATACATGATAAATTTACAGTCCGCACATGAGGGTATGCGTATATACAGGATTCCATGGCCTTTATACTATAAGTGTGACCTTGAATTAAGTGGTAGTTACGTTGATCTTGCATGCAACACAACGTCTTGATGTGCTGAACATTTATGCCATATAATTTGAAAATCGCTTCATGCTTGACATAGGTTCAGCCAGGACACGTCATGTAACGGAGACAAAGACGGACGGACGGACAGACATACGGACGAACGGACGGTTTGATTTAAATACGCTCACCTTCGGGGCCATTAAATTAAGCCGATTGATATTGTAGGCAATTCAAGAGTGTATTCAGTTGAAGGTACTCCGTCATGAGTTGCATACCTTAAAGTTGTTCAGGCTGTAACAGGTTTTGGCATCACGTAGTTGTTTCGGTGTTTTCAGTCGTTGCTGAACCTATGGACTCATGTCAATGTTACGAATTAGCTTACATATATATTTTAATTTCAATTGATAAATGACCATCGTGATCGACCGTAAACTTTTTTGCTGATGTAATCCGACAAAGTATTTAATTGGTGAACTATTTATAGGTTTCCTGACCGGACACTCCGATTACTATACACATGTAACAAATCAGTATGGGAAAGTGTTTATGAGCGGATATGACTTAATGGAAAACGAGCAACAATCTAATATGACCAAATACAACGGACAATACTCAACGCATTTATTTGCTAATAAAGTGATTGATATAATACAAAGGAATGATCCTGACAAGGTGGGTAACGGTCGTGTGAATAGCACAACATCAACACGACATTTTGTTATCAACATACAATTATTTTTTTGAAACCATGCAATCATTATGTTAAAGTAAATATATCAAAACCCACACCATAGCTTGTATACAAGGTTCAACATACTTTATACACTCATTAAAAACGTTTACACTATTTTCAGAAGTTGGAAACAATACATCGCTTCAGTTTGCAGTAATTATAATACTTATCAATAGTGATTTTCTGATATGCATGTGAACTGGCTTTTTATGTGCTGTTCAAAATTATGTTTAAATAAGTATTGACCAATTACGTAGATACCTGATTTGCATGTACAACCTTACAGTTTAAGAGTCTTTTATTTCATTGTTTTAGATCAACAGTACATCTATATCGTTTACATTCTAAAGATAAAATCATGTTTTATCGATGAGCAAATTATAAGATTTAATTTCCTTTGTATTTATTATGATTAATATACTTTTATGGCTATGTTTATAGTATTTTCTGTAATGTATTGTATACTTGAAATGGAAATGATGTGTCGGACTCTAGTCATAAAAATGTTCCTTCCTTCGCTTATGTTATGTGTTTATCTTTTCAAATTTCGATTTTCTTTCAATATGTTTAGCTCCCGTATTAAATGAAATGATATTAGACATCTGAAATAGTCAATGACACTTTCTGGCTTTAATAACATTAGAACACTGTCTGGAGTAAAAAGGTACCATATATCATATGGTACGTAATCTCAAGAAACTGTTTAATGCTAGAAGTACCATTACACAATTTTAATTGAATATGCAAAGTTAATTATGTTAGCAACACTTCTTGGGTATAAACAAGTACACAATGTCTACAACCACGGGCTCTTTTAGTTATTGTACTTTCTTTTGTAAAAGTCTTTAAAGTGTCCGAAATCAAAACATAATCCGGTCTGCAGAATATTAGAGGATTTGTATTAGAATGCCAGGTATATTGTTGTTTGGCCTTTATCATTTGGTTGATTTTTCCTCTAGCTTTTGTTGCGTATTACTTCTTCGATACATTTTATCTAAGCTTATATCTAATACAGTATTAAACTCGCCCCCTGTTATGATATAAGAATCATGAAGTGTCAATATTTCGTTTTCTAACTGGTGAACCATGGATGTGTTATCTTCATTTGGTCCGTAAATATTAACAAATCGTAATTATCCGATCTTTTGTTTTTCAACTTGACCAGATGCAAGTCTGCCTTATATTATTTATTCAAAGATTAAATGTTCCACAGTGATGATACTATCAAATATGGATGGTATCCCAGCTCTATTACATTTATTGCCGCTGACGCCCGTCCCAATGTCGTTTTCATTTACAAAAAGAAATTAGTAGTACAGTGTGTTTCTTAAAGTAAGAAAATTGAGCATTTTTTGTTTTAGAGCCACTGAAAGACTTGTTATCTCTTTTTAATGTTTCCTAAACCACGAACATTGAAAGAACATATTAATTGTTTTTTTTCATAACCGCGTATTGTACTCGTATTTATAAAATGGAAACAGAGAAACAGCTGTTTATTAGGTTATAGGCACAATGTAACTGTTATGAGCAATGCCAATCAACGTATTATTACATACTAAAACAATCTTGAAACTGTTACTAGCAATGTAAATCAACGAATGAAAATTGTCTGTGAATAACAAAGTTCATGTAGCATCCTTATAATATGTATATTTCTTTAAAAGCCGTTTTAAAATTTAAATAGTGCAAAATAATATTGTTCATTACGTATTATATTGATTTTAAACTGATGTACCTAATTTTATCTTAAGATGACAGGAACAAAATGCTAGACGAAAATGAAAAACAACATATATACCTTTAGTGTACGTAGAAATGACCGATATATTTCAAAGGCACACTATATTGGTAATAGAGCGGCTTATACTATTCTATAATTGCACATGACATATAAGTGACAAAGGTACTGTAACTAGACACTTTTTAGATCTTATGGTACCAGTAGTTAATTTCGGCTTGTCTTATCTATCTTGATCGCGATTGTTATTTCTATTATGGGTCATGATAGTTTTATTCAGTGCTTGAATTCTTTGCAAGACATGATGGATGTTTCCCGCCTATTTTACATGCCCGGACCAGGCAGAGTTTACTTCATAAGGCAATTTCTGCTTCACGCTTCTAAGTGAGATTTTTAAGACTGGTCAAATCCTCTGATATGAACAATTTGCTTCCCTTAAACTTTCCAACATTTTTAACACGAATACTTTTGTGAGTCTCGATACAAACTTTACTACGACTTGCCTCCTCTTGTCTTTTTATTTCCATCTTTCCTAGTCTATGCACAATTTTTTGTTAACTTTAGATTCGGAATATATTTATTCAGTTCTTTGTATTCTTCAGCATTCTCCTCTTCATTTTCAGCCAAATCATTTATTCTTACGTTTTGGTACTGTACTGTTATTGTTCGTTTATTAGTTCCATTCTCATTGTGTTTTTGTCAATATTGTGTCTTAGAGAATCAATTATTCCTTGTGTGCTTGTATTGTCTCAATTTACTGTTTTACTTCATTTTTCAGTTTGTCATTTTCTTGATCCTTTTCAAATAACTTGCCTTTTAAGACTTATATTTTCCTTCCGTGGATTTTGTTAATTCATCTACCCAATATTACACTTTTAATGATAATATGTAGTGATTAGGTACATAATGTCTGCACCCATACGATTTCTTTAACGTTCAATATTATATAATGTTAATCTTAATCTGCTTTATTATAGAGAGTTAAGAACGCACTAACCATGATATGTAATACAAAAATTCCAAAAAGGTTTCAGTTACACATGACGTTCATTTGCTCATTTGTCTTTTTATGTAAATATACACCGTAGTGTACCTATCAAAACGATATTTTTGAAGAATATTGATAATGCTACATCCATTTATTTGAAGAGTATTTGGGTAAAAGGCACCCCACGTGCACTAAGTGTGCACTAGGAAGTAAAAACTTAGTGCAATTCATATGCGAAAGGTTGTCAAGTTTAGATTCATAAGAGTCTAAGTCCATCCTATAATTTCTTCTCAGGTGAAACTGCTAAGACCCCTGACATGCGCAGGTTGAAAAGACAGATGCAATTACAAGGCAATCCGGGTAAAAGGTTGTCAATTTTAGTTCATACCGTATTGTGTTCGTATAAATGTACATGACGTGCAATATAAACAGGTTCATAATGATCATGGACCTAGAAGTCAACTAATTACAAATAATACTAATACTAAATGAACGTAAAACAATGATTCCACTGCCAACTGTGTCCTATAACTATTTTACAGCCAATGTTTATCTACGTCTCGTTTCAAGCCGTTCATTCGCCAATGCAAGTTCCAGATTATTATACAAAATGGAATAATAACATTACAGATTCAGTCAGAAAAAAATATGCAGGTGAGCTATTCAAACTTGTTTTTTAATTTCATAAATGTATTTAGTTGGGAAACATTATTTTTGTTATATGTCCATATGAATATATAAGTTCACTTGACTTCGTAAATATCTTATACATCATTACTTTCATTGATAATCAATCGGCCATGTTTTACAGTGTAACACATTTTCTACAATAACAGTAAGATTTTAAATTATTGATGAATTTTCAAGCGTCTTGCACCACGAAATTATATCGTTATATGGTAATAAGAATAGGTGACGTTAAGATGTTATAGCTTGCATATTTCTTGCTTGTCTTTGTATCTTTTGAAAGAAAGCAAAACTGAAGGCGATGCTAAAGTCGCTAAGATGCTAAGGCAGTTTAAGGTCATTTTTTGGTGAACCTGTTACAAATCAACTGTAGAAATGTTGTTACACATAAACTGGAGAAATATTGTATGTAGCTTAGTGTCCACAAAGTGTGTAATATCCATGAATCTCACTGACATCATCTGGCAGACAAATGATTTTAATGCACCTTCGTACCAGTCCGTGAAATGAACACCTCGATATGTTTAATTACTGTGAAGAGTAACCAACAAAATGTATACGTTTGAAAACAGTATTCTGGTAAGATAATTATATGTATCTTTCTTAATCCAAAAGATCTAGTGAAAAGCACATTAATCCAACACAGAGTAGAACCATTTCTCTTCTTTTTATTAAACGTAATTGTATTAACTACAGGCATGGTTTCATGTATGGACGAAGCTGTTGGTCATATTTGCGACGCCATGAAACAGCGGGCATTTTGGAAAAACACAGTTTTGATTTTTACAACAGGTATAAACATGCGCTTTGGGAAAGTAGTGAAAGACAGAACAGATCAATCTTTTGTTTGAATGTCGCATACGATAAGAACATATTACAAATAAAAACAGTACATACAACTTCAAACGATTGCAGAAAGGTTATAGCTGACGGGCTGCATTACACAATGTTTTTCTGTTTTAGAAATTACTGCGCTGTTAGCTTATTACGGAAGATAATCATATACATATCACGGAAAAGTACGGATATTTATGGAAATTTACGGAAACGTACGGAATTTGATATAAGAGTTTGTAGTTTGATTTTCAAATTTCTGAAGTTATTCCATTGACAACTTTCTTATTTACGAACGATTACATATATATTTACCTAAAAATAAATTTCTTTAAAAAAAAAGATTCAATTTACGTACATTCCCGAGAAGGAACTCACGTGATCAAAATCACCCGCCATTTATCGAGGACGCTGCATGTCAAGGCCCAGTGAACGGTTTCACCGATTACAACTGCAAGGTAACCAAGACTCATTTTTGGTTTTCCCTGTTATACACATTGTGCAGTACTGTATTTATATTCCATTGTTGGTATTGCTTTGTTTATTTCTGTTTCAAGGTCTTGTCCTTGGTACACAATAAATTTCGATCCACTTCATAAGATATCGCTTGAAGTTGAACAAAGCGCAGATTGAATTATTTTTGTTGTTCTCTCAAACAATTGATATTGTTGACTATGTGATTATTTTTCATTTAACGTACGTTTTATAATAAAACAAACTTCCCTGCCACCCATATATTTGTGAATCATTAATTATGTGGCATATACTTAATTTCGCCCTATGCACATTTCGATCCGCGCTTTTGGTAAGGTTCAGCGTAAATCACGAAAGTCAAAAGTTGTTTTTAGGGGAGTTTATCTATAGCCCCCAGGCCTTCAGCGCTCACAGCGCTTTGATTTCAATATGTTATAGTCCTTCCGATCTTCTAACGGAAGCCTATGAAAGACCTTTCTATCTGTAACCTTAAGAAGGAATGGTAAATTAGGTGACTATATCTCTGGTTCCTAATTTTGCGTAGACGCATAAGTCTCGTAAAGCTTCAAGTAGGCACCCATAGTATCAATCACAAGGAGAAATATTAACCTTAACTTTCCCAACACTCTTCTTACTTAAACCATCTTACTCTTACTTAATTATATGCTCTATCTCTAACTTCTTACCTTCAGCTTCTACTCTCTCTCTCTCTCTCTCTCTATTCTTAATTGCTTAGCATAAAGGAGCTTCTGCTTCTCCATTTCAAGTTTGTCTTTTCCTAACTGACTACCTATATGTAACTCAGATTCTAATTTTTCTTTCTCTAACTAAATGCCATATTTCACCTTTTCCTTGAGCAATATAACTTCTCATTCTAACCTTTCCTTCTCTGATTGTCCCGGTCCTTCTCTGCTTCTATCTGCACTTTCTTTATCGCTGTTTTTTTAATTATTACGTTTCCTTCTCTAATTCTAACCTTTCTTTCTCTGCTTCTATCTATCTTAGTTTTCTCTTTTATTATTCTACTATGCCTTTCCTCAAGTTCTCTCGCCTGCTCTTCCTAAACAAACGTTCGTAACTCATAACCCAACTTCTCACCTGTCTTAGTTAATTCAACTATTCTAGACATGTTGAAATGACTATGTCAACACAATATAATACCACCGTATACTATAACAACAACAACAACTAGCGACATAACCGTGGGCAGTAAAAGAATAATCTAGTTTATACAATAGTGTCTACAGTAACAACATGTACCCTATACAAAATCAAGGTACTATACTGTACTCATTAAGTATAAGTCACACAATAACACATATTGCATCATATAACTTAAGTGTCAGTTCAAAGTTGTATTACATTTCCAATGCACTATGACTGTAAGCAGTAACAACCTTAACTTTATAATTGTTTACTGTAATACGAGACAAAACTATTTGGTAACTAGAACTATCACTGAGGTGATGAATACCCCCCGAACACCCCACTGACACAGTATTTAAAATGTATATAATATTTGATGCTTTGATAACTGGACCTGCACAACTTAAGGCTTCTGTGAAGTATGATTAAATTTTGACCAGCGGGTTTGGAGATTAAAAGCGCACAAGATTTTACTATCTCAAGCCCCTGTGACCTTTGATCTAGTGACCCGAAACCTAGACCATGCACAACTTAGCATTATACTTATCACTTGTGTGAAATATCATCAAATTCTGACCAGGCGTGTTGGAGATTTAGCGTCCACAAGATGTTACTATCCCAAGCCCCTGTGACATTGACCTTTGACATAGAGACCCAAAATATGGACCATGTACAATTAAACATTGTACTTATCATTTGTGTGAAGTATCATTAAATTCTTACCAGGGGTTTTGGAGATCTAGTGTCCACAAGATTCCCTCTACAGACGGACGGACAGACGGACAGATACCGTAAAATAAACATGGTGGTAACCTTATATTGGTAAAGCATAAATGGACATGTATAATACTAAGGGTGGGTAAACAAACGCTAAGCAAACAAGCTTGCTGAGTAAAACATCAAAGAACTGTAATTCCCTATATGTACAGTGCAAAAAATACAACTGCCTGTCAAACGAACAAACGATTGTTTTTTTTTTTATCAGACGTTTGATAGACCGTCGTTGTTAAACGGTGCATGTTTTAACACTTCGGTAAATGAGTAATTAATGGTAAATTAAATGTCTTTTATAATGTTGATGAATATTAGTAGTAGATTGGCATATATATAAGTGGGTTTTTTTCACAAAAATGGATAGAATATTTAATGACATGTTTTTTAGAAGGCCATGTTGCCGTTAAACGTTAAACATAATAGTGCAAAAAAAACAAAAATAATATCAAACAGGGAATGCCATGTACCAAAAACGCAGCCTCCCCAAAACGAGTCCCACAGTTATGTGTTCGAGGTTTTAACATTTTAACTTCTTAACTAAAGTATGAAGTAGTGAATAAAGTTTTGTTTTATGAGCTTTCCAATGAAAACGTTTTGAAATGTCTTTTGTTTTAAGAAAGTCAGATATACCGGTATCGGAAATCGGCTTTAATGTCCACCCGCTAAAAGCTCTTCAAAAGCGATGTAGTCAAAACAAATGCAATAATGTGACTGAATTTCGTCGATTTAATCATTTTTTCATGCTGGGACAAATTGTTTGAGGTTCAACCTTTGTGTATAATACGCACTAATTCCGAGAAACATTTGTTAAAATGCATATCATATTCAAGTTTCTACATTATAACGACCCATGAACGGCGGACCTCGATGGCTCGAACTACCGATCCCTCGAACTGAAATCAAAAGTCCCTTCGAGTTTCAGCGAACGAAATTTAACTGTAATAATACAATAACATTTGAGAAAGATTTAAAACGAAAACAGACTGCACTGATTCCTCGATTAACTAACAACAAATTCAGCTACTACTGAAAGTTATGACATGTTGAAACGAAATCATAATATAAATCAAATAGCTTGCAATATCGGTTGCTGAAAAAGAATCTATTCACTAAAACAATTTACTAAACGAAATAAATAAGAAAACTTTTAATAATAAATTCATTTAACTTGGTCAAGCTAAAGTAGAAACTTTATTACATTTAGAATGTCAAAGTCATGAAACTGCGTGTGAAATTTGCTAATGGTCAATGTTTTCTTAAATACCATATATTTCCACCGGTCTATAAAGTCACTGGAAAATTATAACCTCCGTTTACACATGAAATACACAAATAAAATTTATGTCGGTCAAAATGAGTTGTATTAATTAAGGTCCGTTATAGTGGTTTCAGTAAAATTATTATACCACAACCAAAAATGCGGAAATATAACTTTTTTACTACTGAACGGAATTAAATGAAAATATATGAAATACAATGCTCTTACTTTCATATGAAAGTCTAGCAATTTACACAAAGAATCAAACTTTATAAAATCATTGATTAAATTGCTGTTACTATCTTTACATGGAAGATTGAGGCCCGTGTGTTAACTTTGTGAAATGTTTTATTTGTTAATATCTTTGGAAAGTCATTCTGCTTTGAATTGCAGACGTAGTTAAACACAACCAAACAAAATAAATCTCTTTTGGGAAAATGATATACTTTGGGACCATAGGTGTTTGAAATACCCCTCTCACCTAAACCCTCACCTAACCATCTCTGCCACTGATTGTAATCAAGTGATTAGTTTAAATGCGTCAAATGCGAAATGAACGGTGACTTGACGCCTTTTACACTCAACCACTTTTCTAAGTATACACCACAAAGAAGTCTTGTAGTTTATTCAATTTTTCAGATATTTTGATGAATATTTCAAAATTCTAAGATCAAAAATAGATATTTAACATTCCACCAGATTTATAAAGATAGGTACCAAACACTATGATCCGCAGCGCTGTAAACACAGTAACCCAAAAAAGTCACAAAAACGTTAAAATTACCAGACTGTGATCAATCTGCGCCTAAAACAGACATTCGTTTTTGACTCACTAATATGAAATTAGCAGACTTGTGGCAATGTTCGCTCATTCAAATCCTTTTAGAAGATGTTCTTGGGCAGATGTAAAGTGTAAAAAGCAATTTTGACAGTTTTAACTGATTTTAATCCTCAACTGCATCTCAATCGGATGAAGATTTGATAGAACATGAGTACCCTGACTTCACTTTCAACTCATTTGTCGCTTCGACGTACACGTGTTCAAGAATTGTATTCGGTATTTCTCATTTATCACTCATGGTCAGTTAGGTGTGTGAAAATTTAAATTTGGAGAAAATACAGCACTGTATGGAATTTGTTGACCAATTTTCATGAGCGTATCTTTAAAAATGGTTTTGATATTTCACACAAGTGGTTGAGTGTAAGAAAAAAAAAATAATATCAAACAAGGTAATTTCTGGTTATTTAAGGTTATTTCTGACAAGAAAGCTAAAAATGATACCCATTGTCTTCAGCTGTCAAAACATTTATTTTAGTTTTGGGATAAAACAACTGAGGCGCAGCAATTTTCGTGAGTCGGTCGATTTACTGCAAACAAAGAAGTTTTAAGGATGGCTCTAGGTTATGCAGTTAGATTTTGTCATTATATTTTGCTACATTTATGTGATAATTTTCAATCTACCTACTGTCCGTTTTTAAATATATAATGGGGTTATTAGTATAGTAACGTGATCCAGCATGCCGGATTTGCTCGAGTCGTGCGACGGATCATACGACTGCGTAGCACGAGTTTGATCCGACCTCGACGAGAGCCAATCCGGCTTATGGATCACATTACTATACTAATAACCCTTTTATTATATACCATTTGACATTGTTTGGGCGATAAACTAAATAAAAATGACATGCTAAGCGTAAAACGGAAGAAAACCCCTTTTTAGCGCGAAATATACGTAGTAGGCGACGTCAATTTATTGACGTCATCGTATAAACAAATAGTGACGACCCAGTCAAAAGCGACGTTATTAACGTCATGTGCATTTGAGGGCCAATAGAATACACTCTTACAAATTTGCCGCGCCATTTGTATTGCACGCACATACAATACGGATTTTTTTCTGTCAGGCCGTATTTGATGGTTGAATATAGGCTGTATTTTTGGCAGAATATTTATAGGTATATAATAAAACCGGTTACCAATATTCTACACAGGCTATATAATTCATCAAGATAATTCGTTTCTGTTTTAAGACAATGGCGCTAACCCAAAAGTTGGTGGGAGCAACTGGCCGCTTAGGGGAGCCAAAGGTTCGTTATGGGAAGGAGGAATACGGGCTGTCGGGTTCGTATATAGTGACCTGTTAGATATCCAACGAAACGGATATATTTCAAAAGAACTGATGCATATTACAGACTGGTTCCCAACGCTTGTGAATCTAGCTGGAGGCAATCTTAGCGAAACCGAACGGATTGACGGCTTTGATCAATGGGAAACGATCATGTGAGTTCTAGGAATATATTGTAATTTAAATCTTTAATAGTGTAAGTGAAGAGGAAAATATATAATCGAAATACATGTACATGTAACTCCATTCTTTTTCATAACTTCATATCTTATGGTGTAGTATTTAATGTACATATACACATATCATGCTACTCTATGTCAGCATATATACACATTTGTTATAATCATATTAGTTTTCAATGCTTGTCTAATTTTCAAGGTATAACCTCCCAAGTTCAAGACAGGAGATACTTCATAACATAGAACCTCAAGTACAGGGACATATAAAATGTTCGATTGACGCCTGTAATGCAGCACGAAAAGCCTCTCTTCGTGTTGGAAAATTTAAAGTTGTCATTGGGTTACCAGGTATGTACTACGCCAAAAATAATCTTCTGTTTAGGTTAACGTGTATACTTCTTTTGAAAGTGTAAAACGGAAAACAAAATTTGTAGTCGAAGCTATTGAAAGCAATAATACTTTTGCAACAGTTTGGTCTACGGATCCAGAGTAAAATCGAAAAAACAAAACAGATCTTGTGTTTATGTACCTAAATGTTTTTATCCTTAATTCTAATATGCCTACGGTATATTTCTATAGTCAATTCGAGTGCTTCAATATGATTAAAGCACTCGGAAAAGTAGGCGGAGTTTCGGACATGGAAGTGGCCTCTTTCGACTTTTCTAATTTACTCCCGCGCACTACATAAAATAAAGAAATAGAAATAATATCAGTATAAATACATCAGTTGTGTTTTAGAACCTAAATATTATTTTTGATTACGTCAAGTAAGCCTTAGAATACCTTCACCTTGCTTTCCTTTAAAAAAAACCAAGAAATTCAGCATTAGCCGTCATACAATGTTTTGATTCCGGGGGACAAAACAATGAATGAAAACGTTTACCTCATCACACTGACGTCATAACTCCACGTTAAAACGTTGTACAGTTCAAATTAACGGTACGCATTTAATCGATTGTCTGCTTTGTTAGGTTCTGAATCTGACGTCTTCTGCATAATGTCACAGTCAGGTATTCTTTTTATATTTTATGTATAAGATGATTAAACTATAATAAGTTTGTATAATATAGTTATGTATGATATCTTGAATGATTGCCCGAATAGGGGAGTGAATTCCAACAGTCAAAATTTATGCTATTTTTACACATTACCGCCGAACTTAAAAAAAAGGTCCGTACTAGTTACGATAGTATTCAAAAATTCGGCTTATAAGAATCGAAATAATTTATGTCTTGGAGTGCTTTATCGAAATTGAAGCATTTCCCGTCGGTATTGTGCCTGCGTAATAATTCACTCGGCTTCGCCCTCATGAATTATTCCGCCAGGCACATCGCTTGGGGGAATGCTTCAATTTCGATAAGCAATCCAAGCCATAGATTATTTGTTAAATGCTGATTTTAAATATATCATCATCTTCATTTTGCTGAGACTTAATTGAAAAGATTGCCGTTTTGCTTTACAATCACCAACATTTCTTAAATGTTAATGACAATTAAGGTTAGAGGTGCATTTTCAATATATTTGTTTTACATCATAAAAAGAATGTGTAAAGCTAAAAATTACCAGAAATTAGCTTTAGTATGAATTAGTATTAAGAAATAATCTATGGCTTGGAGTGCTTTATCAAAATTGAAGCATTCCCAGGAGGCGATATGCCTGGCGGAATAATTCACGAGGGCGAAGCCGAGTGAATTATTACGCACGCATATTACCGACGGGAAATGCTTCAATTTCGATAAACCACTCTAAGCCATAGATTATTTCGATTCTTATAAGCCGAATTTATGAAAACTATCGTAACTACTACGGACCTTTTTAAGTTCGGCGGTAATGTCTTAAATAGCATAAATTGTGGCTGTTGAAATTCACTCCCCTATTCGGGCAACAAGTCATGATATCATACACAACTACATAATACGAACTTTTTTTAGTTTAATCATCTAATACATAAAATAAGAAAACATACCGGACTGTGACATTATGCAGAAGACGTCAGATTCAGAACCTAACAAAGTAGACAATGGATTTAAAAGCGAACCGCTAATCTGAACTGTACAACGTTTTAACGTTGAGGTATGACGTCAGTGTGATGACGTCAACGTTTTCTTTTTTTCTCCCGGAAGCAAAACATTATATGACGTTAATCCTTATTTTCTTGGCCGTTTTATATGAAAGCAAGGTGAAGGTATTCTAAGGCTTACTTGACGCAATCAAAAATAATATTTAGGTTCTTAAACACAACTATTTCATGCGACTGATGTATTTATACAGATATTATTTATATTTCTATATTTTATTTTCTTCGCGGGAGTAAATTAGAAAAGTCGGAAGAAGCTATTTCCATTTCCGAAACTCCGCCTTCTTTTCCGAGTGCTTTAATCATATTAATGCACTCGAATTGACTATAGAAATATACTAAAGGCATATTAGAATTACAAATAAAGTACAGAGGAAACAATTTCTCGGAACAGAAGTACTACATTTCGTCCTGAGGCGTTGCTCATAACAATGTTAATTTCTAGAGACGGTTTTAACTTAAGTTCCGGCAAATCATTATTTTATAATTTTCTTTTACCCTACAATTTTACACCAACTGTTTTTCTGATTTCTTTGATATCAACATATTTCTATCTTCAGTAGTTTTTAGCGAAGCTCGAAGCAAATATTGAACAACATAAATTGAAATATTTTCAAATGTCTTTGAATTACACTCCAATCCTAAAATATGTTATGAAAAATAAATAAAAATCATCAAGCAGCATAAGGGTTCTTGGTCAATGCTTTTTCGTTCATTGTTTCTTTCATTTCTTGATATGTTAAAGCAAATATCTATGACATATTAGAATTTGTGTTTGGAAAAATCTTAAACGAAAATGGATGATAAATATTAAATATTTAGAAATAGCTTTTTGAATAATCATGGTTTCTTTACCCCTTGTGTACGGTACTCGGAGTTGAACACAGAGATTCGAGAAATGCGGCTTATATTCAATCACTTATTGTCTCAATTCAATTTAATATCAGCAGTAAATTGATCGTACTTTTAAAATACAAACAATACAACGGAACGCAAAATTATAGCGCCAAGTATAACATTCATACGGTTCTTACACATAGCATTTTTGTAAATGCCCTTTATCATTGCTGGCAATACATTTACCTGAATCAAAGATAGTAAAACATTTCATTATCAAGTAAGTTAACTATACTATGTACAAACAATTACATGCATTGTGCATAATGATATTCAAATATAGGATGTAATAATGTTAATAATTTACCGTAAGTTTATAGTGTGGTCAGTCTTTGATTTACAGACATTTGTATTGATTTTAAAAAGGGAAATTTCAATTTTCTCGTCAAACGCAATCTATTCTGGAAATATGGCTTTAGATGTACCCATTTTGCGGTTAAAGTGTCCTCTTACAACCGTAAGACAAGTGCACCAAACTGTTTTAACGCATTCCCCTATCAACATTTTATTACATTCTGTTAAATTTAAGCGTTCTTTCAAATGCAAAACAGTTCGATTTCGTAAACATGGTGTTTGTAAAAAATAAATAGAGCTGTTTTTATATAGGTTATAGTTTGATATAACTGTTTTGAGAAATAAATTTTCGAAAAGCACGACTTTATTTAAAATTAACCGATTCTATCCTCTGTAGCTAGTATAAGAAATACATACGCACAATACTGATAAAATTGAATACTGTTGCAATTTGAGATAGAAAGAAATTGGCCTAGTAATTAAAAGAAACGTGTACGATAGATAAAAGCTGCAAACTGCTTTGATACATAACAGAATGTCGACGATATGTTCACCTTTTAGGCGGAGCTAACTACACATTTTGACATCAACGTTATTTACCACCAGTGTGAACAGCGCGGTAAATAGAAATCTGTAGTAAATTTATTGATAGATAATGAAATAATGTATTCCTTATTGACACAAAGAATGAACATTTCTTATTTTAAATGATATGTTTATGGTTAGGTCCAATTCGAAGAAACTACCTCTCTAATAACACTGGCTACATACATCTATTCAATATTGACGAGGATCCGAACGAGCGGATTGACTTAGCAGACCAGTTTCAGGGTATAGTGAGAGACCTTGTTGCAAGATTAAAACAGTATGAAATTAGTATGGTTTCATGTGAAAATCCTGAAGTCGATCCAAGAGCAGATCCAAAATACAATAATGGATTCTGGCAACCGTGGGTTTCCGAAAGGACAAAATTATAGATTTGTTTAATATTGAATAAGAATTTAAATACTGCTTGGAAGAGTACCTGCTGTCTTTAAAATAGTTTGATCTTTTGTATATTAATTTTGAAATAAAGTTTTAGAAAATAATAGTTTTTCCTTTATAAACATTCTTTAGGGTATAGGCCAAAGGCTAATTTGAGAAACTTGTTTCATTTAAGTTGAAATTGTAAAGTTGGAAAATAATGCCAGATGTATTTATAAATCGATAACTGTAGTGCACCCGTAATGGTCAATATCTACATGTTATAAAACGTGCTATATTTAAAAGTGTAATACGTCACTTCATACGTTCATTGATTGTACTTTCTCGTTAACAATAACAACTTGTATTATTATTAAGAATGAAATTAAAATGAAATGCAACACAATTAAACTGAGTTAACTGATTTAAACTTACATTCACTATGTACAATCATTGCATTAGACAAGATAATCAATGATTATTGAAACAAAGTAATCACACAATGGCATTTGAGAAAGATTTTAAACAAAAACAAACTGCCCTGATTTCACATGTCACCCCGTGAATAAGATGGTTTTTTTTATTTTCTTTTAAAACCCAAAGTGATAGGACAACATATATACTGATGAAACTGTTTGATAATAAAACCTTTAAATCCTGCTTAAAAAATCTGCGCAAACATTCTCTCCAACCGGAATGGCTCTAATTCTCATTCTGTAAGGTTGCAATGAGACCGCCAATCTCATTATCCTTGGAATACTTAGTGTGGCCTTATTCAGATAGGTCAAGGGTTGGTGATCTGTTCCAGTAAAAGAAATTTACCAAACAGATACCTGTGAAATTTTGACACCTCCCATACTATATTCTATCACTGAAAAGTTTTTTTTTTCCAAAACGGCCATGTTCCGTTAATTGTTCGTTTTGTCCTCGTGTGTTTGCTTTGTATGCTTGTGTGTGTTGGTAGTGTATGTTTGTGTGTGTACATGATTGTGTGTGTGTGTGTGTGTGTGTGTGTGTGTGTGTTGTGTGTGTGTGGGCGTGTGTGTGTGTGTGTGTGTGTGTGTTGGTGGTGTGCACTTCTGGGTGCTGTGGGGCTCGTTTTGGGGAGGCTGCGTTTTTGGTACGTGGCATTCCCTGTTTGATATTATTTTTGTTTTTTTGTTTTCATGTAATTTCTCTCCTTTCTGCTCTTGCAATGAAACGGAGCCTATACCTACGTCGGAAGCATCTACTCTAAGAATAAACGTCTTCTCTAAATCTGGCTTTTTTTTCAAAATAGATGGTCCAGTCAAACTAGCCTTCTTAGTCTTTGGTCATTCAGCATTTTATATGACATTGACATTACTAGGGACCGTTTAAAGAGTTTGGACCTCTCCTATCATATGCCATAAACACACAAGTTTTTGAAGCCCGATAAAAATCGGTCTAGCTGTAAGCTTTGCCTCTCTTTATCGGCTTAACAACTCTTTAAGGGCAACAACATAATCTGACCGACCATGTTATGGTATATACCAGAATATCATCTATCAAACTATCTAAATGTCCTAGGTCTTTCAAAACCTTCCTCATAAATCTGCAAAATGTCGTTAGAGCATTAACTAATCTGAATGGCATTTTCAGGAATTGAAACAGACCTTGCGAGGTTTCAAATGCGATCATTGGCTTTGCCTTCCCAGATAAAGGAACCTGCCAGTAACCTTTAGTAAGATCTAACTCAGAGAAATATGTGTATTTAGACAGTCTTGCAAACATCTCTTGTTTATTTAGCAAAGGTCCTGGATCAAATACCGTAATTTTGTTTAATTGACGGAAATCAATACAAAATCGGATATTGTGATCCTTTTTCCTAATAAGGACAATAAGACAAGAAAATGGAGCATTTGAGGGTTCTATATCTTCCAACTCTAACGTCTTATCTACTTCCTCTTTCACTACAAGCTGTGAATTAAAAGGAATAGGATAACCCTTAATCCTCAAAGGATCTGAAGTTGACAACTGTATGTCATGTTCAACAAGATCAGTATTTACAGGAATGTCTGTCAATATATCTTAGAATTTCTGTAACAAACTGTCTACGTGCTGCTTACTTTCTACTGATAAATAAGGATTATACGTTTCTCCTTCATTTTTCACAGGACACCACTTTATATCTCTCTCATCTTTACTTAACTTATTTCAACTCTCCTCACTCGGGTCAAATTTGTCGTACATTCCTGTACATTCGCTGAACTTACCTTATTTGATATACCTCTATCCGGTATATGGCTATCACTACTAGCTCCGTCACAATACTGTTGCAACATATTTGCATGAAACTTTTTTAACTTTCCATCTATCTTAATCTTATTATCTAATCTGTTTAAAATCTCTGCAACTACATATGGACATTTCCAGTACAGTAACAACCTATTACGCATTGTAGGTAACAACACAAGTACCTTACTTCCCTTTTTAAATATTTTATCCCTAGCCTTTCTATTGCAATCTTTGCTATATCTAACACTACTCTTAACCAACCGCTGTTGTGCTAACTTACAAGTATCTTCTAACTTTTCTTGCAAATCCATGATATATTGGTTAGTCGTGTTCACCTAATCATTTTCCGTCTTACCTGCCGAAAACTCTTTCAACACAGTTACCGGTCCTCGAATTGTTCGACCATAAGGCAACTCAAAAGGGGGAAAACCTAAACTTTTCTGTGGTACTTCCCGATACGCAAATAACATAGCATTCAAATACTTATCACAATCTCTCGGTCTCTTTCATTAAAAATACGTTTCAACATCTGCTATAGACTACCATTGAATTTCTCAGCTTATCCATTACACATCGGATGATACGGGGTTGAAGTCAGCTGTCTTAGTGACAATAACCTACTTACTTTTGCCATAAGGTTCGATGTAAACTGTGATCTACAATCGGTAAGCATTACCTCTAGAACACCCAATCTACTATACATGTCTACTAAAGTCTCTGCTACTCTTTCAGTTTCAATACCAGGCAATGCTATTGCTTCTGGGTATCTAGTAGCAGTATCAACCATTGTCAAAATATATTTGGGCACAGTCACGGAAAAACCTGTCTTAATGACAAAATGTTGGATTTTAAGTTTATTATATTTTCATCAAGTTCAATCTTTTAGAAGCATAAAATCGAAAAAAATATTCAAAATATTAACTATTGACGGAAATCTGACGTTTTGTTTGATATAGAGCTTTCGTTATTTTGCCGTCGTAGTAATTTTGACGTCGCAACGGTCGTTTGAATCCATGTTTTTAAAAATTAACCATATTCACTAGTTCTAAATTTAAAGATATTCAACAGGATTTGCGTCCATGATGGGTAAGACGGGTTGCCAAGCAACGGTAACAATCCATATCTATCTTATCTATTGCTAATAGACCCTGACACGAAAACCTGTATTTTGGAAAACATTCTTTAATTTTATTTTTATAAGATTATTATGAAGATACATACCTTTCAAAGATACACATGGCACACCATCCAAAAATGACTATTATTAAAAGAGCAATGCTGAACATGGATAAAGAGGACACTATTATACAGGATTTGCGTCTATGGTGGTTAAGCTTGGTTGCCTAACAACGGAAGCATTTCATAACTATCTGGTGTACTGCTTATAGACACTGAAACTATCACCTGTATAAATAAAAACATACTTTAATCTTGCTTTTTTTTATACAGATACACATAATGCACATCGTTTTAAAAGACAAACATGAAAATCACCGGAAAATAGTAAATGTCAACATAGCTATGACGTTTTCTATGGCAGAGGTACTAATTAGAAATGAATGCTATTTTGATGTCGTAGTAATGTTTACGTTGCAACCGTAATTAGAATAAATGCTTTTGTAAATCTATTTGCGGAAACAAAAACACAGCAATGGTGAACATGAATATAGAAGAAGATATTCAACAAGATTTGCGTCCCTGATGGGTGAACTCAGTTGCTTAGCAACTACATCATCCGATAACTATCTTGTGTATTGCTTAAAGCCACAAACATGCATCAAATCAATAAAAACCTATTTTAATCTCGTTTTACGAAGATACGTCATTTATGGAAACGAACACGAAAAACAATTTGAAAATAATAATCATGAAAAGAGCTATGAAGCTTTATATGACATAGATACTTAATCAGAAACTAAATTATTTTGACATCGTATAAATTTAAACGTCGCAACCTTCATTGGAATCAATGTTTTTGTGAAAATGAAGCATCTTTACTTAAAATTAAAGGTAAGTGTTTTCGAATATTAAAAGAGGGTAATATAAAATTGAATAAAAAAAACCTATTGATATGCATGCAAGGTGAGTGAACTGTGTTGCCTAGCAACTATAACACAGTGTTGCTCCATCATTATCACGTGCGCTGCATTAGTATAGACATCATAAACGTATGAGATTTTGAAAAAGGAATGTACTAAATTGTTTATATCATCTATTTAATACATATTTGTTGATAGAACACTAAGATACCTGCATGAAGATTAAAGTATATTTGCAGAACTATGTCATTACATGCACAACGGAAGTGTATATGTCCGTGCATGTACTGCCTTCATTTCAAACACAATGACGTCAATAAAAGCTTTCTACATGTATGTCCTAATGTATTATATTTTACACGTTCCAAGCCTTATTGTGGCCTTTCTGGTACAGGAAAGAGTTCATTTTGACATGCAGGACGGGCAGACATGAATACATATTTCTGCCGCTCAATACTCAGCCGTTGAGGTGTTACAGATGCCGGTCATTCGATATTTGGAAAACGGAAGGCTTGGTTTATCAGAATTCACACATCCTTGACGTCTCCATGACAACTTTCCTTCACAGTGACAACACCAAGCTCATCTGCTGAGAACTGGAAATACTAATATTTCTTTGAAATGGAAAAATAAAATAAGTGAAAATAAACATTGAACAATTTCAAAAATCTTACATTACTTTAAAGATTGAAAATAACTAAAGTACAACTAGATCTTTTTACATACTCAAAGAATACAGTCAGTTGTTATATTTGGTAACATCTTTGACATTATACGTATAATTTTGCATAATTTTCATAATGGTGCTGTCCTTAAATAAAATGTTTTCACATATTCAAATAAATGCATTTTGCTATTGCAGTGTACCAGTGCGTAGTTAGAACATTGCTTGCTTGACTGATAACGGTTCTGATAGAGTTATTGAGTGACATAATCAAAATACAACAGTACTGCCACGCAATAAAAAGCAATTGCCATGGTGATTCATGATGCACCATGCTTATTAACGTTTCTTGAGCACTATCTGTAAGCACAGGGCCTGCTCTGTTACGACAAGTTTTATGTCTTTAATTGTAAATATATAAATGCGCTAAATAAATCACAAATTGGGTTACAGTACCTTTTTCCAACAAGCGACGAGCAGTGCTGTTAAAGAAAAGTTTTCCAATTCCGCATTTGACATTGCGGATATCCAACTGCAACATCTTTTGTTATTGAGCGGTTAACCAACTCTTCCATCTACTCAATGGCCCCACAGATCCGATCCCTGCGGTACAACCAACCTTTCTAAAGTCCAAACCTTCCATCAATCAAACATCGAGCGCGTCATTATAAAACAATGCATTGAAATAAATATATTGGATAATGAAAGTATGTGGCTTGAATCACAGCAGCTTTATTTGTAGAAAATCTAGTATAATATGAGTCACTATCATGCTTAATAAAACAATGTTGAATGTTTGAACTCTTTCACTACTAGACATCTCAAAACCTCCATGATATACGCAGCTATCTGCTTTCAGTGCTATTTGGCTATGTTCGGATTTTATCCTTTAAGGATTGCGCACCCGAGTTTATTTGAAAGAATGCCCCAGTAGCACTTTGTTTCTCAGGATGTCTGCTATGTTGTTCTGCACATGCGCTAACTATCGGAAGTGAGCAAATGTCGTAAAATAGCTAACCACTGAAAAAATGATCTGTAAACTTTCAAAAAGTATACGTCGTTACTCCATTTCACTGTTTTAGATGCATTAATCACCAATGAGTCTCATTTCGTGGTGTACAACCTGTTATGTTTAAAATATCACAAGTGACTGATTAATCTGCGGAGTACCGATGACGTCATAAACGGTGTATTTCCGCGAAGGTCAAACTCAAAGTGCTAAAGACTTTTTATTTTATAAAGTGGTTTGAAAGGTTAGATACGCATTTATATTGGTCATGTTTAGGCTGGATGTGTTAGTATCACCTTCCAATTACGTAAGTATTTATTTCTCACTTGTAATTAGAGAATAAGATCAGTTGTTCGATATAATCAGACCCGGAAGTAAGACTGACACCGAGGAATCATGTAACAAAGGTCTGTTGACAGCAACAAAGTTATATTGATCACATGAATTCAAATATATTGTAGATATAATTTATTCTAGGCCTGGGGAAATAAGCCAGGAAGAATGTTTACTTCAAACCCATTTTCTTATCCTGCCGAGGACTTACAACCTGTGCTGTAGTGGAGATGCCTGGTTGATGAGGAATTTCAACAGCCTTACTGTTGGACTAGCTATTTACGTTAGCCCATGGAAATATTTAAATGATAGTAACATATCATGTGTGTATTCTATTACATATGATTATATGATTTATACTGCTGTTGATGCAGAGTGATGATGATGATGATGATGATGATGATGATGATGATGATGATGATGATGATGATGATGATGATGATAATGATGATGATGACGACGATGATGATGAATTTGATGATGATGATTATTATTTTGTTCAAAACTAAAGAGATGCATTTGAGGATGATAAAATACTTAGTTATTAGATCTGAAAAGGCTTCTTGTGGCTGCTGTTAACACCATGGTATATAAACTGCTTGTTCTAAAGTTGTAGATTTTAGTAAACATATTGCATATGACCTACCTACACCAAAGATGCATGGCACTGTTTGTAGAGGAATTAGTTGTTAAGAATCAAACATTGAAGTGAAAATGTATGCATGTGCACACTAGGTCTAGTTCAAAAACTTGCCATAAATTATGGTTTATGAACTAGTGATTGTTCCCTGGGCTTCCTATCTTAATGAACTAATATCAAATTGAGTTCACAGTCACTAAGTATACTTTAATTGTGACATTATCTTTATAGATTTTTCCTTTGCTTTAGGCAGCCCACCATGCAGACCAGATGCTAAAAACAACTACTTACCGTGGGTGCATTGTCTCCATCAGCCTCAACAAGTTGGGCCAATATTGGTCAAGACACCAAGGAAATGCCATTTGTTTGCTTATGTGCTAAAGGACAAGGTACTGTTGACAGAGCTACATGTAATACTACATGTATTATGTCCTTTTTTGTTTCTTCATTTAAATATAACAAATGAAAGAGTGAATTTATGATTCAGATCTGCTTTTGAATTCTAACTTGCATAGTTTTTGCCAAAAATTGTTTCTCAATACTTGCTAGGTAGTCACATACTCTGTTACATAGTTTTATAAAATGGCAGTTTCATATGTTTTTCTCTTACAGGAACTCAGCTATTTTACTTGAAAGATGGAAGTCAATGTACTTGGGAAGCAGCAGAGTGTACAATTAAAATTCACAATACAGCTGAATGTCCACCTGTATATGCAAGATACATGTACACAAAATGCACATCAGGTATTTATTTTTTATGGTTTGCAAGGGTTTCAAATACTCACAACAGTGCTTTTGTAACAAAACTCAATAACAATTGAATTATTTGAATACCATGATATGATATCTTGAGATTTTGAGTTTTAAGGATAATTGGCTGACACAGTAACCCTATTATGTCATAATATCATATTTTGCAATATACATCTACTTCTTTGTAAACTGCATTTATTCTCATACAAAAACTGTATTGTCTTTTACAGATGAATACATGCATATATAAGGATTGAAAGTACTTACATGTTAAAAAGTACCTAAACAGCATTCAATAGCAAATCTTTATAAGATACTTTTGTGTCACTATTACTATTGATCATATGTGTATGGTCTCAGAATACAAATTGATACTTACTTTTGTAATGTCAGTATCTGATACGTACAGAGAGTTACATCTTCACATTTTCAAAATTATGGGATTATATTTACTTTTGTTTAATCATTTGTTTTTAGATGAATATTGACAATGCAGTTTGACTGAACTAATGATCTGTTTGCTTGGTATGCAATATGCCTAAATTTAATAGCTAAGAATTACATGTCTTTCCAAACAAACAAAAAATGCTAAGTATGTTCAATTCATGTGCCCTCATATATGAATAACAACTATACAGACATCTAATGTATACCCAACATACTTGCATTAAACAAGTAGTTTTGTTTGGGTTGTATAAAGTAGTATTCTAGGACAATGTGATGAAAAGGGAAAGAGAACTGAATAGCAGACTGTAGACTGATTTAACTCCATGGGCAGTCAGAGTAAGCAGTTCTAACTTGCTTACAAACCTCAGCAACCATTTCTTTAGATGTAATGAACTTGAATGGTGTTATTTTAGTAAAGACATAGTTATATCAAACTGACTCAAAACATAATTTTGAAAGTTAAAAAGTAAGCTATCTTACACATATCTAACAAACACTGTGGTTATTTCTCAATAACTTCCCCATACATTTTCATCTGTAGCTCCAGCAAATCCATGCAACACTGAAGTCAAACTAAAGATGGGTGTTGTAATTGAGAAGTGCAATTATGCAAAATCATTTTTTTATTTGAATAATGTTATACATGTACTTTGTTTCTATTAAATATCAATTAATAACATTATTTTTTTTAATCAAAATGCAAATAATATGATCTCAATTACATGTAACCAGTGAATGTTTTTAATTTCAGGTGAACATGAGAGTATTAGTATATAGTGAAATGGAGGGGGGGGCAAATTAGAGAAACTATGTGACATTCATCCCTAGATGGTCATAATATACCATAAATTGAAAGAAGATTGTGAAAGTGTTTTTCAAAGTTGGAAGTCATTTCTTGAAAACCATTTTAAACCTGGCAAACATGTATCATTTATATGTATTACTGACTGTTCTTTTGATTGATGTAAATAAGAGAAACATAGATATAGAGAATATTAGGCTACTGTCTTTTGATAACATGTGATATCAGGTGATGTAGATGCGGTCGGAAAAGGCGAGGCTCTGCCGAGCCTTTTCCAACCGTATCTGCCGAACCTGATATCACATGTTGTCAAAAGGCAGTTGACTAATATTCTATTTATCATGCAAATCTTCATATTGTATATTTTTGACACTTTTAGGGGCCTAAAATAGAATAAATACGGTATTTATAAAAGAAAATGATTTCAAATTACTACATGTGCCTCGAAAAATAGTTCTACATTTCAAAGGACAAAAAAATATAAAAACGACATAAATATAGCTTTATAATTACCTTCATGAGACTATTTATAAATGTTTTTCTGTTCTAATGTAATGATATTGTTTTGCAAACAAAATATTTGCAAAGACACACGCAAGAATTTCCAAGTAAAACACCGACATTTCAAAAATGGCGGCGTGGGCTCAACACCACTGAAGTATTCTTATTGTAAACAAACGAGGAACTTGAGAGTTGATGAGTGAAAAGTGAGCGGTTTAAAGACAGTTTTCAACTTTTGATAGGTAGCTGATAGGTTTCAGGCCATTTCTGCCACGCATTAAGAACTTACTGTGAAAATTGGATGTGATAAAAAAAATGAAAATCAACTTTTTCTCAAATTTTGCCTCAAAATTGCCTTAGATGGATAGCAAATGATCTAACTAAGAAAATGAATACCAACAACCCTATGTTTATTTCAAAAATAAAAATTCTACAGGGGATTTTCAATTTTTATGGTGCCTTGCTGTTCGTTTTAAATCATTCAATTTATCTATTTGAGCTGTATTTTTATGCAATAACTACATCATTAACAATGATTTGTAAACAAAAATACAAAAATGATAGGATAAATGAAATGTTTTGATTACTTTTTCTCTGTGTTCGCACTTGAGGAGTCCTGCTTGTTGAACTGGAAGTAGTCCGGCATGTGGGCGTGGTTACAAAGTGTTATCACGTCACTGACGTGATATCATTTTAAAATATCGGACGGGTGTTATCGGTCAGATTTAATGCTAGTTGCATGATAAAATAATTGTGTTGATGTTTTCAGAAATTAGTAGACTGGGTTATCCAACATAAGTTCAAGTAATGTCATAAATTTGTCTGCCAAATAAGAATGTTTTAGAGATTTTAATTTTAAGAGACTTAAATGACAACATTGTTTCAAAACGATTGGCTAGTTCCTTGTTTATCGCTATTTTCAAAGGTATTGACAACAATAAATTCATGAACTTTGTAAGATCTCATGGCTGTGAAGGCCTATATATGCTTGTGATAAGAAAAAGCCTTGACAGCCTTAGGTACAATTATTTTTATTAATTTTGATAATGACATGTTAAACTTTGAGAGTTCTTAATTGCAGAAAATTGTTGACATCTATTATATAAATGAAAGGTCGCAAAGTTCCATTAATTTATAACTTTTCAGAAAAAAGAGTGGCTGGGGTAATCTAACTTGAATATAATGCAATTTAACAAATACATGTTTTACTCTAATTTTGTGGTAGGTTTTAAAGCAGAATATCCTTCCTGTCTACTAACAAGTATTTTTAAAAGTAAAATATTATTAAATGGAGAGAATACCCATCATTTTATTGAAAACTATGAATTAATATGTTTTTCGGCTACCAGAAAATAGTGTTAAAGTTTTAAAAAAGGCTAGCGCGAAAAAAAGCCCCGTTAGGTACCTTTTTCCGCTTAACTTTGTTAATATTATATTAATCTTTAATTGAGCAAACTTTCAGAAAATCATTGAAATACCTTCACTGATTTAAACGTCATCGATGATTCGATATGCATGAATTAAGTGCCATTCTAAAAACAAGTGGGTGGGGTAATTCAATTTTAACATTTTGCATTTTGACAACTATTCATTCTGAGTCAATTTTTTTAGTTATTTTCAATCACAGTACCATTATTTTTAACTTCCGTGTAATAAAAAAATGTTTCATTTCAACTAGTAAAATAAACAGGAGATAAAGATGGTTAACTATGACTTAATTTTTTTTTATATTCCCAAATATTGTGACATAGTTTGTTGAAGCCTAGCGCGAAAAAAAGCCTGGATAGGTACCCTTTTTAAGGTTTTATTCTGATGGTGATATATTTCCCTTGATGTATGTTGATTTTCAGAAAATCGTTGAAATCCCATCCTGATTTTAAAGCCATCGATAAGCCAGAAATTTAGAGCCATTCTGAAAATAATGGGTAGGGTAATTCAATTTTAACATTTTGCATTTCGGCAACTTTTTGTTCCGAGTCAATTTTTTTTAGTGATTTTCAATCACAGTACCATTATTTTCAACATTCATGTAATAAAACATGATTGGTTTTACCTAATGGAATAAACAGGAGATATAGATAGTTAACTATGACTTAATGTTTTTGAATTCCCAAATATGGTGACATAGTTTGTTGAAGCCTAGGGCGAAACAAAGCCTGGATAGGTACCATTTTTAAGGTTTTATTTTGATGGTGATATGTTCCCCTTGTTGTATGTTGATTTTCAGAAAATCGTTGAAATCTGAACACAACGTAGCAGACATCCTTAATGACGTACATGTACCTGGCAGTGCAAGCGTTAAAAATAAACTCAATATATTAATCCATTTAGTTTTGCTCCTTTGATTAAATATCATACCATTTACATGAATATGCTGAAGTCGACTATTATGCGAATGTGCGACTACTGGAAGTTGATGGTGGCACTTTTAAAACTAGATATTCGTGTACTGAAATAAAAAAATATCATAAAATATCATAAAAAAAACCGATATAGTCACTTGTTCGCTTAGAAGGTAAATTTAATATAAATTTGTTATTAAAGTAAAGGCTTAGTTATATCTGCTCATCCAAATTGGCAACTTGATTTTTTTTCTAAATCATCATCACTTTCTAAATCAGAATTTCAAAACTTCAGAGGTGTCCACCCGAAGTGTTCTGACAGAACAATTTTCAACTCCTATAATACTAATAAGTGGATGAATTCGAACTAGTAGTTCTAATTAATATTTTATGAGCTTTAAAATGGAATTGATTATGTTCAGCACATTTAACTTTGTCCGCTAAAAACACAATCATAAGCAACGCAAAAAAGGAATACAAACGGCCATATTAGAGCCATGTAAGACATAGCCATCTTTCCCCCTCCCCCCGCCTCACCCGCCAAGTGCTCTTTCATGACCAAGATATTTGAGGTGAGAGGAATGGATATGGTATAGTTTCTAATTGAATGAAATATTAGTATTTGGCGGGTGATAATTAGGCAAGGTAAAGCTATGATTCTTAAGTATGTACTTCCAATTATTGTGCTCTATCACTGAATGATGTTTCAAGTACTTCCCTTAAGTACCTTTGACGTTATGCTACGGACAAGGTTATGCCCCAAACAATATAAATCAATAAAGACAGACAATTAAAAAAACAGCACAGAGTTATTGTCCTTGGGCAAGCACTTCCCCTGTGTGTCCTCTCTCATTATTTACAATTTATAAGGAATTTCCTTCAGTAGTTTTTGAGTTATGCTCAAGACAAGAAAATGTAATAAAGGGGGATAATTGAAAAAAATAGGCAAGGTACAGTTAAGATGCTTGGGCACTTTCCCTCATTGTGCTCTATAACTGCATAAAGTTTCCAGTTATACCCTTCAGTACTTACGGAGTTATGCTCCGGACAAGGTAAATCAAGAAAATGTAACAAAGGGGAAACTTAACAAAGTAGGCAAAGTAGAGTTGTGGTTATTGACTACTGCACTTTCCCTAATTGTACTCCATCATTGTGTTATGCTTCGGACAAGAAAAATGAAGAAAATGTAACAAAGGGAAATAATTCAAAAATAAGGCAAGGTATAGTTATAGTTCTTAAGCACTGCACTTTCTCTCAATGTCCTCTGTCTGTGTGCAAAATTTATATAAATTCCCTTGAATACTTTAAGAGTTATGCTTTGGACAAAAGTGTGACGGACGGATGGTCGCACGGACAGAGCCCGTTACTATATCCCCTCTGCCAACTCGGAGGGATAATAAATTATCTACATGACATAAATTAACTGGGTTACCCGCAATTCGAACATATTTTTTTTTATTTGTTTACAAGTTGAAAAAATGTTTCAATATTTACCAAGTGAACAGAAATAATCATACAGTATAGTAGTTCTTTTTCGATCTTTGACGATTGAAGATCATGTCAAATTGACATTGCTTGCTGTATATAGTGGCGGGTAGGGTAAACTTAGCCTTATTTACTTAAATGCAGAGTTTGCGCAACTAAATTATGATATATCATTAATGTACTCGAATCATTCAAGTGAATTAGCTATCGTCTCCTTTTGAGAGATGTGACGATGAAATGACATAAAGGTTAAAACTCGTAAACATCCATGGCCTGAATTGACCGAGTCTACCAAACCGATGCATTTTGCATAAATCTCTACATTATTCACGGCAGAAGTATTATTTGATAGAAAAACAGTTACTAGTTTATCACTACTTGTTGTCTACTTTATCATCCATCGTTTGATATACACAACATTTAAAATATGACCGTTATCACTGCAAAATGTAAACACATGTTAAAGTTTTCGCTTCCTGTTTTATTTTTAAAGACTCGTGACGTCATTTCATAGCGAATTCAACGATAACGTCATCGATTTCATTAAGACAGGTTATTCCATGACGGTGTTCATCTTTTTTTTCGCACAGTCATTGGTTTGGTCCAATAATATCAACAGACACTCTCTTAAAATTCTATAGAGTATCAATCAATGGCATCTTCCCTAAAGGAACCTTACTTACTCTGCCTTAGCTATTGTACGTTTACATATATCACTGAAATCTGTGACAGAATTGACAATACATTCTCACATCTGACAAAACACCTTGCCTGTAAACGTCAGCTTAATTCTATCACTTGTCTTCCTTTCACCCAAATGACCTGACAGTAAATAATCATGTGCGACCTTCAAAACAGTTTCCCTAAGACCTTTAGGTACTAACTGTTACTTTTTACTTACATCGCCATTTCTCGCAGTAAATTGTCTTAACAGCAATTTCTTTCTTACGTCAAACTTGACTTCCCCACTACCTCGAAACTGCTTACTCGTACCATTAGCAGCCTTCTTCCTATAAATTTCTAAAGGACCATCGCTCTGCTATTTTCCCATAAACTCTTCTCTATAGATATCTTAAATTTGTGACTGGAACTCTAAATTTAGATTGCTTCGTAGTTTGGGACTTTGCTCTAGTTTCAACCGCTGATACTAAACTACTAAACTGTGGTTCTACAGCACCCTCTATGTTACCAATTATCACCTCTTTTGTAGTATGTTCAACACATAACGCTTCCAAAGTACCTCGAAAATTATTACAATCTCACCAACTATTGTATTGTTGACTTCCATCTATGTACTTACATCTGCTGAATTTTTCCAAGAAATGACTTGAGTAAACTTTAGTTCTATAATGATATTTACACTTTCAGACCTATCGGACTTACTCTTATCTCCATCTCTATTATTTCGTCGACCTCAACTCCTATCTGTACCTGTACCTCTACCTCTGCCTCGATTCTCTCTCTAACTATCTTCCTGCTTCTGTTCTTCCTCTATTGCTGCACTAGCCCTATTAGTCTTTCCACTTCTACAGTTATACGAACTTTGCCCTAGCTGTCCACAATTCCAACGCTTTATTACAAGACGGGACTGGAAACCTCTACCACGGTTGAAATTGCTACCCATCCCTCTATTCACTCTTTTTGCATAATAAATACTCGGTGAAGGCCTCGAAGTAGAGCGTACGGCTTACTGTTTCTGTCCCTATTGGTTCGATTCACGACAATCTTGGGACCTCCTCGAGTTTTAGCAAACAAATTTGCCTCTTCAGCTACATCTTTAGCGTTAAACAACTTCTTACCCTTGAACGTTTGGTACAATTCTCTATTACATACCTTTAGAAACTGGCCTGGCTTTCACTAACGTTCTCACCTTGAGTTATATCTCAGCTCAAATTCTCTCTCAAAACGGTAAGATTTTCCTTAGCTGAGATGTGTCTCAAATTGCCTTTCACAGTTACTGCCCCTTTTCTTGTCTCGCCAATTTTGTTGACATAACCTTGACACAACATTGATTATTTATCTGTTATCTGAGGATTTATGTGTTATCGAACTCGTGTACTACATAATAAAACGACTTTGAAAAACAACAACATCACAATAACCTCCAGTTTTGCAGTTATAATCAGTAATTGATTGTCGGAGTAAAAATGTAGATGCGAATGTTGATTTTGTTTTGAAACTCGACCAGTTCATGTTCAGCAGTCCAGTGATGTTGACCTAAAATAGATTGGAAGGACCCACGTTGATTCATCTGGAAAAGCGGCACAAACAGTGGCATTATGATTAGCATTCTTGACTTGTAGCCCAACTAATTGTGTGCCAGGGCGTTTTGCCAGGCTGATGAAATTACCTAATCTGGCTTCGAAAATCAGCTTTTTTAAAAATGAGTAATATAAGATGGCCACATAACAAATAGATGTAATCAGTGCAAAATGGGTTGGTCTTTTAGTCGAAATAATTAGTTCATACAGTTCTTAGAGGCCACTTATGATTTCCCCCCTCGGGGGTGGGATTGGCAGTGATTGCAAACTCATGTGTGCCTGCCACTCTTCGAGCTATCCCGGGAAAATTATTACCGTTCTAAGACAAGCAGCTGCTTTTCCTATATATAAACATTTAGAGAAATGTATGTATTTAATCTTAACTGACGAATGTAAAGAAGTGCATACAATACTATTTTATATTTTGAAATTACAGATATGTTATCAGTGCAAAATAGGTCGGTCTTGCCGTCGAAATAATTGAGGCTCTTGTGACTTACAGTTACTTAATAGATATGAAAACATCTTTACAGCAAACCCTTTGTTTATTAAATGATGAGCACCACTGCAACAGATATTATTCCATAAATATTACTTTTATATCTTGCTATTAAGCAGACATTGGTGATTAATGAACGTTCTTTTGCTCTTGTTTTAACTGTTTTCATTTATATTTTGTATATTTTATTCCTGGAAGAAATTCATGGAGAAAAACTATACTTTTCAAACTGAAAAGTACAACCTGACATGTCCTGAAAATATTTCAACCAATGGGACCATTTGCTTACTGAGCAAATCCTCAACCATGTGAGCTACCTATACTTGTTGTCTCATTTATCAACATTTTTTTTCTACTAACATAACAATTAAAAACTGCTGTATAAACGTTATAAATAGCAGGTAGTCAACTCAGTTTCTTGTCATTTTACTTTTTCAGAATATCTGATGAGCCTATTTGTGTGGACCAATTAAAGAAACAGATAACAAACATAAGACAAAGAGGTGAGTTTGTTAAAAAATGTTTTTGTATGATGTTTTTTAGCTTTGTTACATTTCTGAACCATAACTGTAACATGATATTGATGAAAAACAAGTTTGTATAGACAGCTTGTTTTGAAGCTAGTAAGATGAAACTACATTTATGTACATTGCTAAAGCATTATTAACGTAACATCTTTACTGATTGGTTGCGTCGTTTAAATTTGCGACTATTAAATATCTTTTATATAGTCGCAAAAATCGGACAGCATTTGAGTTATCGCATTTAAACATAGTGTGTGTAAGAAAAGGATTAACTATTAAGTGATTTTGACATTTTCGACCGTATAAATTTTTTTAATCTAAGGTGTACCCAGCCGAGAAACTGTGGATCGAAAACTCTAGCAAAAGGGCGTCAGTCCAAGGTCTACAGATCTGTCTGGACTCCGAAAGTAAATTTCTTGAGTTATTTTTTTAAAGTTTAATTTTTATGCCTCAAAGGTGGGCATACTGAAGTCTACCGTCTGTCCAAGCTAACATATAGATACTTAAGTAAAATACGTAACTGTAAAACTATTCATTCAGTGAATGAAGGGGAACGGCCTTGTAGAGATTAAAACCGCTCATGGCAGAGGTTGCGGGTTCGAGTCCCACTGAGGTCACCACTGTACTTTCTCACATGACATCAGTACTGGTTTTTTCCAGGAAGCGGACTTTAGAGTGACTTGATAAGCTACAAGATTTCTTCACATCGAGATAAATTAGTATAAACTATAAACTAATCTACTATTTAGTCAGTTGTGTGACTACAATTTCCTTATACGTGGCTAAATTTTAAAGTTTATCAGATCCTGTACATATGCGCATTAGTCACTTCCTTGTCCGAACTGTAATTTTATAATGTTACAGTTTGACTTTCTTGTTACTGAATTAATGTTTATTAAAATTTTTAGTGTTTAATGACAAAAATATATAAAGGCACTTAGGCAGTCATATTTATCTTCATATAGGCAGTATGAATGGACAAAAAGCCGAATATCAATTATTGGAAAAAGACTCAATGACATGTGTAGCCGTTCCATGTAAAGATAAAGGTACAGTTAAGTTTTTTCAGCTATTGTTGACCAAATTCATTATCAATATGTTACAGCAGGTGAAAGTGTGTTCCAAAATAGATTGTAAATACATGTCGAAAAGTAGCAATCCCTGAATCTGGTTAAAAGGGACATACCCTATAACTGATGCCAATCTAAATAAGCTACAAAAATAATAGAATCTTTGGAAATATTTTACTCTAATTATCGCATTTAGACACATTGTGCGTTAGAAAAGGGATAACTATTTAGTGATTTTCATATTTGCGACCGTATATACGACCATTTAAAAGCGTATATACAGTCGCAAATATCAAAATTACAAAACAGTTATTCCTTTATTGATTAATTGTGGTAAAATGAGGAATATTTCGTCTTAGGTTCTTGTTTGAAATTATATTTATTTATCATTTTACATTCATTGAACACATAATCTATGTTTAAAGAATATAATATGCTAGATGTAGGAGTGCCCCTTTAAAAAATGCTAACTGGTTTGCTGTAAGAGTATAGACTTGAATATTACACGGGTGGTGAACTAAAAATGTCACGTGACCACAAATGCAAACGTCGGTAGCAAATTTCAAGCAATTTCCACCGATTCGGGTATGTTTTTTTCCCGATTTTTTCGTTATTCTTTAGAGTTGGTTAAAGAGACCTAGCGCAAAAAAGAATGCATAAAATTGTCTCTCTGCCGGTGTATTGATCACCATACACATACGTATGGTTTTCGAGAACACTTCGAAAACAATTTTGTACAGAGATGCAAACATACGTAGCTAACTCATAAAATGTAAGTGATCGAGATCAAAAGCCATCAGCTTTTCACATTTATGTATTTCGATTGTTCATTAATGTTTCTAATGTGTTATAGGGTCATTGTTTGCGATTTATTTTATATAAAAAGTGGACTTCATTAAGAATTTCATATGTATGTATCGTTTATTAAAAAACTGAAATATGCTTAATTGACGAAGTAAACTATAAGTTATCGACATTAAGATTGCCCTTGTCTTTTTCAGATGTCACTTGTTTGCCGCGTTTGTGGAAATGTGTTCAAAAGGACATGGGGGTTGAAAATTCATAAGCGGCGACATGAAGGTGTAGGAATATATACTTTCTGCGAGAAGCAATTCTTTTCAAAAGAGAGCATGACGCGGCACATGTAAAATAGAAAAATGATTTCTCATAGTCTCTTTTAACTCAAATACGAGTGGCATTGTACATATGCTAATGTAAAATAACTGTGATACTTTGTATATGATTTTATATGCAATGTGATATTATCTATGTAATGTACAATGATGAGACTGAAATAAACAATAAAATCTAAACTCTGTCAGTGTATTTTGCATATTATTTGTAGTAAATACGTCAGGGTCTTCAAATTGAAATTCCCTGATAACATATATGAAACATGTATTATGAACCAATCAAAATATAATCATATATCAAATTGATCGCCAAATGCTTTCCCATGTTGATTCGTCAATTAAGCATATTTCAGTTTTAAAGAAAATAAATGGACTACCTTTTGGCGGTTCCAAAGAGAAAAAAAAAAGCATATTTCAGTTTTTTAATAAACGATACATACGTGGCCTAAGTGCGTTCGTCATTTTAGTAAGCCTGCGTACGTTTGCATAATAAAAACGCCAACAGGTGTTTGCCAAATATGAAATTCTTAATGAAGTCCACTTTTTATATAAAATAAATCGCAAACAATGGCCCTATAACACATTAGAAACATTAATGAACAATCGAAATACATAAATGTGAAAGCTGATGGCTTTTGATCTCGATCACTTACATTTTATGAGTTAGCTACGTATGTTTGCATCTCTGTACAAAATTGTTTTCGAAGTGTTCTCGAAAACCATACATATGTGTATGGTGATCAATACACCGGCAAAGAGACAATTTTATGCATTCTTTTTTGCGCTAGGTCTCTTTAACCAACTCTAAAGAATAACGAAAAAATCGGGAAAAAACATACCCGAATCGGTGGAAATTGCTTGAAATTTGCTACCGACGTTTGCATTTGTGGTCACGTGACATTTTTTGTCCACCACCCGTGTATTATAAACATTATAATTCTACAGTAATTTAAAATTAAAAAAAAATATGTTTCTGCCTAATTAGAAAATTATTTTTATATAATAACTGCAAGCTTTGTTCATAATAAAATTTGATAAGGACCCATGTGGTGCATATACCACATTCCTGTTCAAGTGTCTTCAATTGACCCCAGCATGTTTGGCTGCACCCCTGTGGTGAATATATAAAGGCACTTAGGCAGTCATATTTATCAAGTGCTTCTGAGATTTTAAGATATAAACCCTGCTATATAGTTCTTACACATTTATAAAACGGGAGCTTAAGTTACACTAGATGTATCAGTTTGAGATGAGAGATATTTCATATATAATAAACTTTCTTACTTTTAAAAAGTGAATTTGTGTACATGTACCAATGGCAGCAAAATACACTCAGACTGACATGTGATTTACAACATGTATTAAATATGCATATAAAACATGATTTGACTTAACTAGAGGACAACAACAACTTTGTGGTAAGTTAAGTATACATATATATTATCTAAATATATAAATCCCTTCAACTACTATCCAATATCACTGTTACATAGTAAGTAAATATTAAGAAAAATAATCTGTTATAAAGTTATGTAAAACAAATCACCATGGAAGGTCTTTCAGAATCAAATGTAACAAACAGATCACTGAAGACATTTATTACATTTTTCTGATATTTCTTCTCTCTGCTTTTACAAGGGCTTGGGACCTTCTAGCTATTGCTGATAATTGCTAGGCAGCATTAGTGAACATCAGTAAATGTATGCAATATTTAACTAACACATTTTACTTACTTAGGCTATACTCAATCATTATTAATACAGCAATTTATAAATTAATAAACCTTTTAAAGTTTACCTGTACATTAATTGAATGATAGCCTTTCCTACTGACAAAGTCTGGTTCATTGTTTGAAGGCGCCTGAATAGGAATGTGTGTGCAGTCAATTGCACCAATGACATTGGGAAATCCTGGAAGAAATTAAAATGTGAAAGGATGGAATAGCATACACAAGCTACACAAAATCAAACAATAATAAATTAGCAACCGGCAGCCATTTTATATATCTTTTTAGAAATTTGTCATGGTTGGGTTATTTCCGCTTCAATCCAACAGAGTGCATGAAGTACATTCTATATTTAGTTGGGAAATTTTGCATTGTATAAATAGTAACATACTGTTTACAAATCACTCACTGCTTAATTTATAGAACTTGTCCTTCATGACCCGTGTGTTTCTTGGCATTGTAATGACGTTCCTGGCGTTTCTCACTAGGGCACTGGCCACTCTATAGACAGACCTGCTCGCCGATGCCTCGGATAATCCGACTGAGTCCCCAACGAGACGCATAAATGCGCCAGTGGAGAAAAACCGAAGGGCAGTCAGCAACTGCAACATCAGTGAAACAGCCCGGCTCCTCCTCGTCTCCCTCACTAAAAATGGCCTGACCAGCCCCAAAATGAACAAATTGGTTCCGCTGCTGAAATGTAGTGCCTAATGTACATTTGACGTCTGAAATATTTGAAAACAATTAGAACCGAACAATACAACACAAATAATTAAAGAGGAATCTTACAAGAAATTATCTGCTGCAGTTACATAAGTGATGAAGATGTTTTGATTACCTGTTGGGCTAAACAAACTAGAGTAATCAAACACTCTTCTCCAGGAAAGTCATCGTCTGGAGGCAATACATATCTCTACCAATCCGGGCATTGTATCTTCCGGGGGGAAAAGCCATGGCACATAAAACGTATCGGACGTAAACTGGTCCGACGGGTACACCATACTTTTTTAGGTTCCCATCACTGTGCTTACATACAAATATATATGAACTTGTGTTCAAAGACGATTCCTTGTATACCCCATACTGTCTGAAGGCTACCCAACAGTAACCGTGTTTTAGTGTTTAACTCCATTTGCCCACCAGTCAAATTGCTCAGATTTTCATATAAACGTCTTTTTATTTATTAAAACTACCTACTGAATTCACTTAATTCATGAAGAGTTCGCTCTAAATAGAAAGCACCGCCCACAATCACGGACCTATATACACATAGGTCCGTGCCACAATACGTGTCGGTGGCTATACAAAAGGTCAAATGAGGTTAAACACTAAGTAAGTTAGAGTTTATTAAGTCAAATTTTAACAATTAAGAAACCCCGGTCGCTCGCTACCGCTCGCTCCCTTTGGGTTTCTTAATTGTTACAATTTGACTTAATAAACTCTTAACTTGTACATAGAATTGCTATATTTAATAGTGTAATGTGTCACGTCATACGTTCATTTGTTATTATTTCTCATTAACTATTACAACCTTTATTATTATTAAGAATGAAAACAAAATGAAATGAAACACAACTAAACTGAATTAACTGATTTAAACTGCAGCTTACATTCACTATGTACAATCATTGTACTACACAAGGCAATCAATGAATACTGAAAGAAGGTAATCTCTCAATGACATTTGAGAAAGATTTCAAACAAACACAAATTCAGCTACTTTGAAATTTACGACATCATAAAAACGATATCATATTATGAAACAAAATAGCTTACAAAATATTTTATTAAGAAAGGATCTTCTGAAACAATTTACGCAATCTAATAAAAAGCTTTCAAAAATAAATTAATTTACCTTGATCAAGCTAAAGTAGACACTTTATATCATTTCGAATGTCAAAGTCATGATACTGTGTGTGCAATTTTCTAATAGTCAGTCTTTGCTTAAATACCATACATTTCTGCCGGTCTATAAATTCACGGGGAAATCATAAACTCCGTGCAAACAAGAACTGCACGAATACAATTTATGTCGGTCAAAAAAGTTATATGAATTGATGTCCGTTATAGTGGTCTCAGTAAAATTGTTATACAACAACCGCCAGTGCGAAAATTTAATTTTGTTATTTACTGAACCGAATTTTATAAACAATACATGAACATAAACGAAACTCAATACAAAAAGCAAACTTTACAAAAACAATGACTAAATTGCTGTCACTGTCTTAATATGGAAACAGAGGCTCGTCTGTCAACTTTGTGACACCTTTAACAAAATATTATTATGATTAACATCATTGCTTCGATTTGCAGAATTTGAAAATATATATTCCCATCAAATAAAAAAGATATGGACTTTAGATGTGCAATATCTCCGTACCGGAAAATCGCAATCTTAGGAACTAGTCTAATGAATGAAAACTTACTACGAATTGGCTTATATTAAATAGTTCTATCTTGTTCACTTTATATTTATTTCTTAGAAAGATAAAGCAGAACATGAAATATGAATTCAACGTAATTATTACATCAATATTAATGCCTTGAAGCCGTTTCTAAATATAAGCTTTTTTTTCTGCAAAACGAAACAATAGTGTTCATATACACTGCGAAAAAAAAGACGGTTATACGGGAATGTACGGGCTCGTATTTTTCAAATATACGGGAGTATACGGGGCGTATTTGCATATTATCCGGACCTCGTACACGTATCCGTATTTGAAATTTTGTATACGGGAATTCCATCACTTTCATCACATCCATCACAAAAACGGGCATCCGTACTCTTCGAATATACATGTATGTTTACTGCTAGTTACTTTCAAATATACGGAAGTTTACGAAGGTAGTATCATAAAAAGTTAGTATTTTTGTAGCTGTGTTAACCTTGCTTCATATTTAAGCTAGCCTATTGTGTATAATAATCGATATCCAGTATACTGCCTGCTATTTTTCAATCTCCGTAGATCGTATTTTCCTTGTTTACTTAGAATATACAGGACAGAAATACGAACTTGTACATGCAAGATATACGACGTACACGGGAACGGTATTTCAACCACATACGGACCATATGTACACTAGATATATACGGAGCAGGAATACGGACTAGTATATGCTACGTATTCGTACTGTACATGAATGATATTTCAACCATATACAGGAGGATATACGGACCTGTATTTTCATAGGATACTGAAAATATACATATTTACAATCGGAATATAGGCTTATATATTTTCAATGTACGGACTTCATTCTCATCCTGTAAACTTTTTCTGCATAATATTAAAGTTTGATGTCATATGTAGTTTTGATGGTACATACTGCCAATATTTTGCAATGTTCAACAGTTTGTCAGGCAGGTTTGATCTGTAAATAAAAAATGAATACATAATCTCTATGTACTGATAT
This sequence comes from Saxidomus purpurata, assembly GCA_022818135.1. Classification (NCBI taxonomy): domain Eukaryota; kingdom Metazoa; phylum Mollusca; class Bivalvia; order Venerida; family Veneridae; genus Saxidomus; species Saxidomus purpurata. Next base: position 54,084,531 of record JAFMSR010000008.1, on the reverse strand, counting down.
GTAAATGAGTCAATGTATGCTATATCAACAACTAAAGGATATAATGTCTGATTGAAATAAACCTAAGGTTCAATTATAAACGTATTGCCGGCAGCTGTTGAATTCGAACCTACGGCCTCCGCATCAAAGCCAGAATACACGTTTAAACGGTTAAAGCGTACAGTTACTTAACTTGAAATGCGAGTGAAGGCCGATATTACGTTTTATTAAACTGTCCCACTGGCATTAATTCCGGTTGATGTTTTAATGAAATCTTAGGATATAAGGTCGGTATGTTGCAGGCAGGCGTGTCGCTGAGGCAGGTTTCCCGCATATTGAATGTGTCTCACAGCGTTATTCAACGCATGTGGAATCGTTTCCAAATCGAAGGAAATGCAGCACATTTACATGGTGGTGGCCGTTCTAGGTGTACAACACATGAACAAGACCGATATATTGTTGTTCAGGCCCCGCGCAATCGTTTTCAGAAATCTATTTCCTTACAAAACAGCTTGCAGAATGCAATAAATGTACGGGTATCTACCCAAACAATAAGGAATAGATTGCATGATGCTGGTATGAATGCCAGACGTCCTGCCATTAATGTTCCTTTGACTAATAACCACGTCATAGAACCCTACGTTGGGCCCGTGACCATGTGTAATGGAGACCCCGCAATTGGACCCCAGTTTTGTTTACTGATGAGTCTAGATTTTGTCTAGACTTCACAGATAGACGTGCAGATAGACGTGCCAAAGTGTAGAAAAGACCGAATGAACGTTTAACATCTGCTTGCATCTCTGAACACGATCAATATGGTGGAGGGTCTGTCACGGTATGGGGAGGAATAAGTGGCAAAACTGACCTCCATATTGTTGATAAAGGTACCTTAAGAGCAGAAAGGTATTGCCGCGAGATTCTCGACATACATGTACGCCAATATGCAGGTGCAGTGGGTCTAGGTTTTATTCTAATGCTGGACCAATAACTTTGCTCGTGAAACAATCGAGCTCTTGCCTTGGCCTGCCAGATCCCCGGACCTCAATCCAATTGAACATGTCTGGGACATGCTGCAGAGGGCCATATCTTGTCGCCCTGTGCAGCCGGTCACCCTCGCAGAACTTCGTGCTGCCTTATCAGACAAGTGGAACAGAATTCCACAATTAAAGATCAACCGGCTAATTAACAGCATGCCCAGGCGCTGTCAGGCTGTAATTAATGCTCTAGGATACCTTTAAAGATATTGAAACTTATTCCATGCAGCATTTGGAGAAATAACCACTTTTACAAATAGTGTTTGCCTACTTACGAATTTTCAAGTTTTCCACCTTAGATAACTTTAAACTCATGTTCTAGTTCAATAATTCAACTCAGATGACTAATTAATCGATTTTTTCAAATAAACAATACAAACACAACTTAATATATCATAAACTTTTCAGTGTGTTATCCCAATCAATACTAGTTACAGATTACAAAAGTGGCCCTTATCAAATTTTGAGCAGTATATACGGTTATTACGTAATCCGCTTATAAGGAAACTTCGGATATATGGAATAATATTTTCTGACACAACAATGCAAAGTGTACATATAAGTAATCGTATATATCGAACAGCAACTATGTTCCGAAGAGTTGAAAATAGTTGTTGATTTTGCATTTTTCTTTTGCCGTCTGCATTGTATTTTTCATAGCGCACTTGTAGCTATTATTCATAAGGGTAAATCATTACACAAGTGTAACCTTTTGGTTAACTGGTTAAATGGGAATACAAACATAATTGCTAAGTGCGATATTCAAGTGATAATATTTTGTGTTTAATAATTTTGAGCGTTTTTTTCAAAGCATGCAGACGAAAAAATACCTTGTTAAGTATTTCAAGTTATGGCAAGTGAGCGAAAACCAGCCTTCTTCCATTGTATTTTTTTATACTTTTTATGTTTTTTAAATCCTTGCAATTATTTTATATAAGTTTACGGATAGAGAAAAGGAAAACAGTCATAGATCTTTATAACTCTTCAAAAGGAGGCAGGAAAATCAAAGCAACTATAAGTTGATGATTCGGATTTTATCACATTTGACTTTAAAAATACTTGTTCGATACATATTTTATTTCGAAATACATAGTATATAAGGAACTTGTTCGATATACGGATATCACTCCGGATATATGGAACAAATTTGATCGGTCCCGAAGAGTTCGTTATAAGCGGAGTTTACTGTATTTATGTTTTGTATGTTGAGTTAATAAACGTATAGTCTCGATTGTGTGTGTCCATCAGTGCGAAAATAACGACTGCAGAAATATGTGGATGAACTTAAAAATGAAAATTGCCGGCTTTTCTATATGGACAATTGAGCAAATCCATCCCATCATTTTTTATTTCATTTTTGCCCGCTATGTCTCCTTTTCAGACAGATAAAAACACTTAATTTCTGTTGGCCATACATATTAGATTATAACTATATAGAAATGTTGAACTATAAATAAGGGCGAGTATCGGACTAAAAGCAGCGTATTACTGAAATAAAAACATTTTTATATTTCTAGATTAAATAAAACACTTTGAAGCGAAGTGTTACATTTTTGTCAATGTTATTTGAAGTCACTTGTTTATTGTATTGTGTGAAATACTGGCTGCATAAACATCAATATTACGTAAAATTACATCACAAAAGATAACAAGAGCGGGTCCGTTAAAAAAACCTTAAAATGTAATTTATGTAAATGTTATTTGACGATCACGTATAACAATTTATTTTCATTAAATTAGATAAATGTATTTTAGATTTTGATATTATATGTTTCTCGACCTCATGAAGTGCTCGAGGATCCACACTTTTGTAGGCAATAAAAAATATGAATGTAAGACTTAAAGAGAACATCGGTACCTGCGACTAAGTAATTATATCTGCATAAAAAGGGACCTATGCGGACACTAACGTTCAGCCAACTTTTTAGTGCAGATTCGTGCTTTTAAATAGGCATTCATAGTCTGCCAATTTCAAGTTTCAATAAACTGAAAAAATCGTAACAAAATTAATAAATAATAATGAATAATTATCAATTTTATGTACAAATGTCCAGCATATCAAGACGTTGTGTTGCATGCAAAACCCATTTCCCTACCTCAAAGGTCATGGTCACACTTAAAGTTTGAAGGTAAGGGAATCTTCTATATATGCACACATTCGTGTCTAGACTGTTACTTTGTCGTGCACTGAAGGATTTTAAATTAACTTGAGAGATGTGTTAAGCACATTAGGACAACGTGTCGCTTGCAAGACCCACGTCCCTTCCTCAAAAGTCAAGGTCACGCTTGGAGTTTGAAGGTAATGGAATCCTCTACACTCAACCACTTTTCTAAGTGTACACCTAAAAGAAGTCTTGTAGTAAGATATTTTGATGAATATTTCAAAATTTTAAGATCAACGATAGATATTTAACATTGCACCAGATTTATAAAGATAGGTACCAAACACTATGATCCGCAGCGATGTAAACACAGTAACCCAAATATTCAAAAGTCACAAACACGTTAAAATTACCAGACTGTGATCATTCTGTGCGTAAAACAGACACTCGTTTTTTATTCACTTATAAGAAATTAGCAGACTTGTGGCAATGTTCGATTATTCAAATCCTTTAAGAAGATGGTCTTGGGCAGATGTAAAGTGTAAAAAGGAGTTTTGACAGTTTTAACTGATTTTAATCCTCAACTGCATTTAAACCGGATGAAGATTTGATAGAACATGAGTACCATGATTTCATTTTCAACTTATTTGTCGCTTCCACGTACCCGTGTTCAAGAATTGTATTCGCTATTCCTGGTCAGTTTGGTGTGTGAAATTTTAAATTTGGAGAAAATACAGCACTATATGGAATCAATTAACGAGGTTTGTTGGATGAATGCATGGGAAAGGAAATTTCAGTAAGGTTAGAGAGATAAAATCCATCATTAAATTTAGTGTTTAGAGAATACTTTGATCAAGGCAGGATATAATGTATCTGGAATTGGTATTAAAACCGTTTTTGTAACAAAAACTGAACTTTTCTAGATAATTTGGAACACATTTATAATAACCGTAATTTTCGGTTTTATGAATTTCACATTAAGGTGTGTGGTGATGTAAACTCTGTAAGACAATGAAGTTGCCATTCATTATCATCACCTTCATACCGAGTATTAGAAGAATGAATCTAATAATTTGTTGACCAATTTTCATGAGCGTATCTTTAAAAATGGTTTTGATATTACACATAATTGAGGTGTATACTTAGAAAAGTTGTTAAGTGTATATATGTTCACTTTCGTGTCCGGACTATAACTTTGTCATGTATTAATTGATTCAAGAATAACTTAGCACAAATGTTCAGCACATCAAGAAAATATGTCGCGTGCAAGAACCACTTCCCTACTTCAAAGGTCAAGGTCACACTAAGAGTTTAAATGTTATGGACTACTGTATGCATGGCTATTCTGTCATGCACGGGAAGATTTTAAAATTACGTGGCACAATTTTTGAGTACATGGAGGACACAGACTATTTGACACCTCTTTGGAGGCATTTGTCACTTGTTAGGGGCAGCTCTTGTTACGACATCATTTGTCATCGAATGAAATAAAGGCGTTACAGGTATCTTTTGATGATGTTATATTACCTAATTGTGATGTGCAGTGTTTTAAAGGGCCATCGCCGGTAGGACCTACACACACTATTTGTGGATGTAGTTTTTCAGTAGCAGACAATGGAATTCTGTAATACAAGATATCTAGTTACTAGTAAACTCGCTCATTCATATGCACTAGGCCTAAAGTCTAGACAGTATGTTTTACATTTCAAGTTGGTCAATGTTTACATGATCAGTAGATGTTCTCAAGTTGCTTAGTAAATAAACAAGTTTTAGTAGGTGTTACCAGAATGGTCATAAAAGTCCTACAGTTTCACTACTTGTAGTTTAATCTAAATCCATTTCAATTATTATTAAATTTTATGTTAATGTCTATAAATCTGAAAATGTATTGTGTTGCAATTTGGGTAATCTATACAGAAAGAGAAGCCTGATACCTTTGAATTTATACAATGCACATTTAAGCATTTACTAGATCTAGAAATTCAAATTAGCAAAATTATATGTAACAAGTTCAATTCAATTGGAAACTGTATTACATGTATCTATTTTCCCTATTTATGAAAAGAATATATGTTGTCTGTTGTTGTTAACTGGAAGCATACTGTACTAAATAATGTACTGAAGCAACAAATTAGCAACTGATAAGCCAAAATGATTTGGGTCAAATAGATAACCACATTATATTTTAGTGATGAAAGTAAGACATTATTATCATCAAAACATTTTAAGTAGAGGATTCTAAATTGTCTCTATTTTTGATGCAAAAAAGCATAATAGAACCTTTTTATACATTTAGTTAAAGTTTTACTATTTTGTTGAAAATAAAATGGCACGTCTCTCCTTTCATTTTATGCACAAGACATATTTGGAAGCTACCAATATGTGAAGGACAGGTAATTTTTTAAAATATATATAATTTCTTTTCTGTTTTTCAACATGTACATAATAACAACAAAACAAAAGTTAATAAGTCAAAGTGTATAGCATAAGGCAAATGAATACAGACTAAATCTTTTGACAATTCAGTATATGTAATTCAATATTTTCTGGGTTTTTTTTTATTATTTAAAACAATGTAATTGAGTAGAAGCAGAATTTGTGTTTAGCCAATCTAGCTATAAAAGTCAGAGTATTAGGCATGACAATATACTTGCTATATGAAGATAGATATGTATACTATAACATTTCAAATCTAAGGCTTATTATCATTCAAGCAGTTAAGCAATGCATGTATGTTCAAACTAGCCGATAAGAAAACGAGAGGTGCTAGACTGACGCTATGCAGTTCTATCTTCTCACAGTTATATTAAGTATTTGCCTAATATTTGTATTAGCAATTTTCAGATTCATCTATACATAATATAATCGACCATTTCAGTAAACAAGCAGGTGTTTGTTAAAGATGTTTATGATTAGTAACCGATGATAATTGTTTTGAGACTTCCAATGTCTTAATTTATACCGCATTTTGAAAAAAACAATTGTTTTTTACTTCATAAAAGATTTTATTTAGAGCGGGACATTCATTATACATGTGTTCGTATTATCCTTTTGTATTACACATATAACAGTTTGGTGAGTCAGATATTTTCCAGACATGTCTAACCTCGTTTGTGGTTAATAATTTGTGAATTAGTCTGTTTTCTTTTTTGCTTAACCCTATTATCAGGTATTTGTTTTAAGAAATCGTAGAAAGCGTTCCAGTCAGTTTTATGGTTCAAGGCATTATCCCAGTATCTGTGTATATAAGGTTTAATGAATTTCTTTGACATGTGGTATTAATACGTTGTTTTACTGCATGTTGCATCAACGACGATATTATGTATAGTAAGTGATTCTTTCTTAACTGTTATTTTCACTGATATTTCAGATCTCATTGTAGTCTTCCAGATCTTGGAAATTGAGCGAATTTCGGATATCAAGTTTTTAGTGTTTTGCAGTTGCCCCTTAACTTTATTAATAGTTACACACCCCTTTTCGTCCTATATATCATCAACGAATACTATGTTTTAATTAACGCAATGTTTAAATATCAAACATTTCCCCTCTACAGAAAAACGGCTGCCAAATTTGATGGAAAAAAAGAGTATGAAGATAATATGTATTCATACGATTTCAGTCAGAGAACATTTATTTTGCGGCATCGATCGAGATATGTGCGAAGTTAATGTGTGGTAATTATTAGATAGAAAAATTGAAGAAACAACTAAAATATCCTTTTGTTATGTTCTGGATTATAGTAGAGATCGGTTATTTACGCAACCATTTTTAAAATTAGTGACAGCTTTATAGTCTTAGTCAAGGCGTGCTTACTTTTTATTGCTATTCGACTTCGAATCCTTGTAATACATTAATTTATATTTATAACATAGCATATATTTTATCTGGCATAAAATGACATCTACATTTATAGCCAGTTACAAAATAATCATACATGTGTGGAGCAAATAACATGACAACGAAATACACAATCTTTATATACTATAATCAGTTCAATATTTAGATATAAAATCTCAACTAGTCAGGAATTGATTGTTATGAAATGTATCAGTTGCTTAGTTGTGGAACTTGTGTAACGCGTTCCTCTCTTTTTTTATATCAGATATCCAAGCGGTCGATTCTAAGTTAAACTGTTCAATGAGAGATACTTTACACTTATAAATATAATTTTCCCCAGGCTACTTGCCTATTGATTATATACAAATGATTATGAGAAATGATTGGTTACTCTCAATAATTATGTATTAAATTAAAATAAAACTATAAATATTACACTGTCCTAAGCTCCTATGATATCAAACTTCGCTTCCCCGGGCGCCGAAGTACCCGCAGGAATTAAAGTTATATATCAACTTACTGAACTCGAGTGTCTCTCTCTTTCCTATGCCCTAAGATAAACTTTGCCTCCCCGGACGCCGAAGTATCCTCGGGAATTGAAGCTATCTATCTATCACAACTATACGAACCTATTTCAACAGTAACCCTTATAATAGTGTATGTTTCTCCGGACGCCGAAGTACCCGCGAGAAAACCTTTCCAACACTATTATACTTCGTGTTACGAACACTTCACAATTCTATTCCTCTACGACCCAGGCTGCTAGCTTATATACTTACATCCATCTCCGGACGCCGAAGTACCCGCGATATATATGGTTTAAGTAATACCTTTGTCCTAAAGTCCTAGCAAGCCAATTAATTACCGCTTGATGTGATCTCTTTGAAAGTCAAAACCGTTCTTCTGTTTTGCACCACTTTCACCGTAACCCTTGTAACAGTGTATGTTTCTCCGGACGCCGAGGTACCCGCGAGAAAACCTTTCAAACACCATTATACTTCGTGTCACAAACACTTCACAATTCTATTCCGCTACGACCCAGGCTGCTAAATAATATACCTACATCCATCTCCGGACGCCGAAGTACCCGCGAGATATATGGTTTCAGTAATATTATTGTCCTAAATTCCTAGCAATTTGAATGTATCTCCGGACACCAACGTATCCGCGAGAAAATCTCTCCAACACATTAAACCATGTCTTACAAACGCTACACTGCACTATACCTCTACGACCCAGGCTGCTAGCTCATATACCTACATCCATCTACGGACGCCGAAGTACCCGCGAGATATATGGTTTCAGTAATATTATAGTCCTAACGACCTAGCAATCTGTAGCAATTTCTCGAGCGACTCATCTCATATACCCAATATTCTGTTTTATACCACTTTCACTTTCCCCAGACACCTAGGCACCTGCAGGAATATAGTTTCCGTCGTAATGGCAAGTGGACAGTTTACTTAACAATCTTTCCTGGGAAGTACCAGTACTCTCTTTGACTTGACCCAAACGCAAGTGACCATTTTTACCAATGTTTACTATGGGGTTATGAACAGGTAAGGGAAGCAACAGACAGTCCCCTGAAAGATCTTGCCTACTGGAGATACCGGAGCAGGGCACACTCCGTTACAATGTAAGAGTGGGGAGGAATGTAGTGATCGGTCCCTTCTGCAGTCTGTAATCGTTCGAGAAGGGTTCTGTGCCATGACGTTATCCAGGTAATTGTGGGATCTCCCTCTTGGAATACGGGTAGCTATCTAGTAGGGCACTCGAGAAACCTGGATATACGCTTTAGCGAATGGCACAAGCAAATGGCACAGGTATCAGGTAAAAGTCCCTTTGTATTGACCCTTCTTGAGTAGTATTAGGATTCAGTGAAAACCAAATGTCCCTACTCAACGTACAAAAGATAGTATTCGTATAGGGCTGATCCAAAACTCTAAAGCCGCACCTGACGAAAAAACAAAATATACAAATAGCGCCATTTACCGTAATTTCCTGATCATAGGCAGCGGCCTATACGTACAAAAAAGATGAATTTTCCTAGATGCGTCCTATGCGGCGCAGCAGCCTATATGACCTTTTTGTTTGTTTTTAAAATTGGAAGTTTCTAACGGCTTTTACGACATTTCTGTTTTTTAAATTGGTATTTTGAGTTCACAGGCTGAGAAATTTAGGTTTTAACGCTGTTAGAAACAGTTCATCAATGCTTTCCATATCATTTAGCCTTCATGGGTCAGTTGGCTACCAAGTACTACCGTATATCAGCAGGTTAAGATTTGGAAGCCAGAACTAGTAAACAAGCGGTTTCTTCAAAAAAATTACTTCCGGGTAAACATCAAGTCAATATCTAGTAAAAATGGCCAAACCACTTTTTAAACTACAGATTAACAACCTACACTAACATTTTATATCCTGACATTCTTATCTACGAACATCTCGGCGTTACAGTTTCAAATTAAATGCAAATTCACGCTAAACTTCTTTTATCCGGAAACTAGAAGAAACATGTATATACATTGTAATGTTGCAGCTAGCTAGACAATGAAGTAGACTAGAGTTTACTTAGTGAAATATTAATTATTCAAAAGAACGGACGCAAATATACACCTTCATCGATAAACCGGAGTTCTTAACAGCAATATCCGCAGCATTGTTTTCAGGATTAGACATGTTCTGCATAACTGTTATTAAATTTGTTATAAATGAAATTACTACAATGTTTCATGAATGCAGTAGCAAAAAAACCGCTAGGTTTTATTAAATATTAAATGAAACATGAGGTTTTGTTCACGTGTAGTTTCAACTTACTTGACGCTTATATTCATCGATTTAGTCATATATATACACTATTGGAAATCAGAACAGCAAATAATAAGCAAACATGATAATATGAAAACACATAAAACAATAAATTCAGTATCTGTGGGAACGTTTGACAGCAAAAATAGCTTATTTAGTAAGTTGTACTTCGAAAGAAATATATTTAATGTTTCGGAAATAGAGAAGAAGCCAGACACAAACCCAAAAATCATAATTCTATACAACGTGCCTGAATTCATGAGCAACAATGCAAAGAGAGATATAATATATAGAGACTGTGAGTACCAAAATTGCATTATCTCACGAAACAAAACAAAATTATTTACTGCTGATGCAGTGATATTTCATATAGGCATTAGAAACGAACGTATGGGAATTGAACCATATTTACCTTTGAGGCAGCGAAATCCAAATCAAGTATGGATATTTACATCTACGGAACCTCCGGAGCATTTCTATAACACAGACTTTCAATTACACTCTTGGGAAAATACAATGAACTGGTCAAGTCTTTACCGACTTGATTCAGATATTCCAAACCCTTATGGTTGTTTAATTAGACAAGATACGCAATATCGATATGACTATGAATCTATTTATAATGCAAAGACAAGACACGCTCTTTGGGTGGTAAGCCATTGTCACGTTGCCAGTGAACGAATGTTGTATGTACAACATATGATGAAAAGCGGTTTCAACGTGGATATTTTAGGCGGCTGCAGTTCGGATGGGAAGAAAATTAGTAAAGAACAGATCGAATTATTAATTCCGAAGTATAAATATTTTTTAGCGTTCGAGAACTCATTTTGTCAGGATTATATCTCAGAAAAATTCTTTCAGAACTACAACTTTAGCTGGATAACTGTAGTAAGAGGAGGTGCGGACTATCGACGACTACTTCCAAAAAATGCATATATCAATACTGCAGACTTTTTAAACATTTCGTCTCTTGTGCATTTTCTGTCTGACCTCGGGAACGATAAATCAAAATACATCGCAGTTTTGAAAAATAAGGACCGCTTTTTCAGTATTCGTTGGCCTAGCAACAGGAATTGCGAGATTTGTAGAAGACTTAATAGCATATCTAAATATAGGAAAACTTATAAGAACATTGCAAATTACCTTACTAATAGACAGTGCCGAAGATCTACAGATTTGTAGGAAAAGGCTGTGCATATGCAAAAAAGACAATGGCAATGATCAATCTACGGCATGTTCGCTTGTGGTGACCGAACCATGCATCCGAAATTGACAAACATATTTTATGGTAGCGTGATCAAGCGGCAATAAAGCAAAAACCATTACCGACTACATGTAACCACTTAAACAGGTCTGTACCCAAATAATAAATAAATAACACATTCATACTGAATGTCTTTGTGCCAACTATGTTTTTGCATATCAATTGTACCAGTATACTTCCTGGAAAATTAGTCTGCAGCATATGTTTTGTTCCATCCACTCATAAACTAAACAAACAAGCAAATTCAGTGAATTTATATAGCCCGCCGAATGAGGCAAGTAACTAAAATACCAATTTGAACGTGTATTGGTTAACTAGTATGAGACACTTAAGGTTAACATGAAATCAGTTGAAGGAAGTGAACCACGGACAGAGGTTCGAACTCAGTCGGACAACTATCCGTCACCAAGTCTACATAAACTAAGATAACTAAATTTTATACATTTATTTCAATACAAGTGTCTTGTCCCAAATACAAAATAGAAAATGAATATAAATAAGAAACCCTATTCCAGGCCTACAGAAGGGTAGGGAACTCGACGCTTGTGAAGCGATAGAAAGACCCCCCACCCCGCCGAACGTTCGTCGTTCTCTCAATTTATGCATATTTTGCCGCAACAATACAAAGAACTAATACGAATCTTTACAATATTTAAACATCTAGGTAACCGACTTAGCAACGTAAAAAGCAAGATTTTGTGACTCTCCGTATATGCAATTAGCCAGTATAACATAGAGTAATTTAAGAGATTGTGATATGTTACTTGTGATGCGCGTTCCAATCAAATATGTCTAAGCAGCAGAGGTCAAACACTGGAACATATACCTGTTTTTTATGAAACGAAAAGGTCATGAAGTTCAAAAGCTGCATCGTAAGTGCCAGGCCTGTTACATACCTCCCACCTTGCCCCAAAAAATAATTTTGAAGCAAAATTAAAGAAAAAAACACGTTGAGAACAAATTTAACAAATAAAAAACAAACAAACAAAAAACGGAGAGGCAATATAATTAAATCTATTCTAAGATGCCGTAACCAATTATCATGTTAATGCCAAATTGTTACTAAGAACAGAAGCCAAGAAGCCGAACAAGTGATATATTGATAAGGTTCAAATATATTCCTTTACTGTAAACCGAATATCAATTATACCAAAGATATAATGCATCACAGTATACATGTACATCAATGACACAATGACAAATGATATTTATCAAATTCTTACAATGTTCATATAATATACTAAATATAAACAACATCAAGCTCATATTATAGATGCATAAAGTCAGGGTTATTAAAATAATCTTCAGAGTCCTAGATAGTAATTGTTTTTCATCACTATCATATAGTTCACACACATATGGTATTGTACGCGTACAAGCACTGAATCTGATGTTTTCGGTTTAATACACAAATCACTTGTTTAGCAAAGTTCAAATGGGTGGCTTCTTGACATCGCAGGAGTGGTTAGTCATGATAGTATATCATCGGAAGCTAACTCAAGGTTAAGGTAGCAATGTGCTGAAAAACAAAAATCATAATTAGAAATCTAGCAACTTTACGGCATTTACACGGACAGTTTGCTTATTGCTACGTTTATCTAACAAAGTACTAGCAGTCTATTGTTGAAATACTGACCATCTTTACTGAGAGATGCTACTTAAATTCGCCTAAAAGCATCATTTGTACATATAACAAGGCAAACAACATTAAGAGTAACACCACAAGAACGTTAAGTTCAAATTCATTTGCTTGTTACAAATTGACATTGAAATTAACGTGAAAGTAATTGTATACGTCCGTAAATACCAAAAGTGATACCTCGTTACAATTTTAAAGGATTAAACAATTACATGTCTTAGATTAAATACCGTATTTGTTAATACTGAAGATTTTCACATAAATAAGTATTAAATGAAATGTTATAACCCTTATTTATAACAAAAACAGGTTAGAATTCAAAACGGTAGCAAACTCAAAAGCTTTTACAAAAAGGAAAAGCCATACTGATTTTATTCCTTTCGTGTCTTTTATACGTAAAAATATGGTCGGAAGAACTAATATATAATCTAAAGGCAGGTACTTAAACTATAACAGTTTTAAAAATTACCGTTACAATTATTTTTTAGCACCAACTCCTTTATAAAATACTTATGCTAAAATTGAAAAATAAAAATACACTAAGAAATTACACTTAACTTATACAATTGTATTATGTGGTCATCCGTCGAGTGAAGATTTGCGATATCCAGCAGCTCCGCCAGATACACAAGTCCAGCTGTATATCGCCAGAAATTACAATGCCCAGATCCCTCCTGGGTATGAAAGGGTATGCGTAGAGTATCAGTGGAATAATTCCTCCAAATGTCGTCTGCTCGTGATCAACGATGAAGTTTCCCTCCATCACTTTTCTGTATCTATAACTTTAACATTTTAGTCACTCCTGTTTTATTTAAACTGCTGAGATGTTTGTCTACGCGCACTTAGTGAAGTCTAAAGTTCTTTCAGCTGTAAGTTTAATAAACTTGATTTACCTTTTTAAACCCTAACCCTAACCCTAAACCCTAACCCTAACCCTAACCCAGTAAGGTGGTACTGTATAGTTGTTACAATAATTAAGTTATTCGACTGTGTACAATATAAGCAACAGAAAATGTCACATACCGTTCCCGTAGAAGGCAGCACATCCGAGGTAGTAATTGCCATCAATGCCGGAAGTGGGTGTTACTGTAAGCTTAAATTTCTTGTTAGACATGGAAAATACAATGTACTAAAAGTGAAGTAATTTAAACAATATTTTAACAATATTTAAGCTTACAAAGACGTTCTAACACACAATAAATATTACCATGTTAAATTTACCCTTAACAAATAGTATTATATATGAAATTTTGCTTTAATAGCAACAATTGAATACAACGCATGGGACAAGACACCGGCTATAATAAAATGAATTCACTTCCGGTATCTGGCAGAGTACATTTAACATGGTCATTCTACATAGATTGACTCTGTCTCAGAATACAAGGTACATCCAGTTTGCCTACTGAGTTATAATAAACCCATAACAGCTTAAAGTAGGATCCCAGGATCCCAGACCCAAAAGGCTGCAAAGAATGCATATCAAAATCACCACCCACGTCCCTATTGTTACATTTCCTGCTTGGCGAGACTGATACCTGGTCACGTGATAGGACATTTTAACAAACCTGCGATATGTTGTTATTGACTTGGTGCAAGTTATGTGACGTCACTTCCGCTATTTTACTAGTTCCGTTACCTTCGGTAATATTCACTTTACCTGATTTTGTCTGCGTCAGGAGCTAAAGACGAAATTTCAGTCGTATTTTCTTTCACGTCTTGGAGTAAGACCTTATTTCGGAATTTGGAGCTCATTGAATAAAGATGAAGACTGAAAATCTGAATTACTGTTCATTGTGCTAGAAGAAGTAACGTCTTTCGCAAGCGCTGTCTGAACATTAAAGCTACAATTCGATATTTTGCCGCAGTCTACAGTACATGATCCTGTATAACTTGCTTTTAAACTAGTTTGACCTATCACCGGCTCCTTAAACTTAGCAAAGATTTCAGCCACAAAGCGTTATGTTTCCAACCTATGAGACTCTTTACTCAGAACTGGCCCATTTCTATTTGCTGAACTTTCGGCCACAAGCACAGCATTCAAAAAGTTTCCCGCATTGCTATTTTGGGTATTTTACTTGATGGGACACATGATTGCGATATGCCCCTTTTGGTGACAAAGGTAAGATGCTATTTCCCCTTGCGAACCTAGCCTTTGATTTTGACCCTGAACATTTTGTTTGTTAGGACACACAGATGATACATGACCCTTCTGGTGGCACAAATAACACACTATTTCTGAATTAACAAGCCTTTTGTATTTTGACCTTGGTTTTGTTGAGCTACCTCAACTTTATGTGACCTTTTGATCTCGATTAGCAATCTAACTTGTTTTGAACTTCAATAGTTTCATCATGCGTTTTCGTTTTCTGAAACCCACCTACGTATATATCTTTATACTGTTTTGCTGCACCGACTGCATCTTAAAGTCTGTCGGATTTCTTAACAAAATAAATTATTCAAAGTCGTGATCTTTCATGTAAGCATCATTCAGAAACAAATTCATTACTAATGTATCTTCATCTTCGTTTTGAAAAGCTATTCCTTTGAGCTTTTTTGCAGCTGAATTCAAAATCATTAAAATATTCACTGACATTCAAAAACACACTAAATCTTGGCACCCCTATGTTATATCCATGATTCAAATTGCTTGAAGTCGAAAACATCTCAGTTTGTCCGAGCAAGTGCTTACTTTCCGTAACAGAAGAATACTGAAAAATATCCGGGCTGTACACTGTACTTGTAATTGGTGTCAACGGCGTTGGGGATTTGAATCCGTACAATCTATTTGCAACGCCTTTACTAGAGCAAGGGACATTAGTATTCATATTATACCATTGAAATCTTTATTATGCAATAAGCCAATAAGGCCCATGAACATTTATACAGAAATACAATATGTGAAAATATGACAAGGCACGTAATAATGACAATATAAATGTATAACAATGTTACCCGCAATTTTCAAAAAGCGGGAGAGACAGTGTCTTTTAAATACATCATTAACATTCAAACAAAACATTTACACACAAAACAATATGTTACGTATGTCTACTCAATTATAAATATTTTAACATTTGTGACGTCCTCTCGAAAACTTTATACACATAAATAGCAATACTTTTAATATTTTTTTTTTCATTTTCTGCAACTCTCTAAACTTTATAAAATTTTGCCTTTTCCAGAAATATGATTTAATGTATTGTATTCTTAACTCAGTGTATAATGGACATTCGATTATAAAATGAAATTCATCCTCTAACTTGTTACAAATTTTACATTTTCTTTCATCAATTGGAATACTATTTGGGTTATGCCATCTGCCAACTTCAATTTCTAGTCTGTGTGAAGAGGTTCTTAGTTTTGTGAATGATTTACGATTTTTCTGGATTTCAATTATCATTTTTGTATCTAAATATGGTTTATATCCGAAAATTGAATTTCTTTGTAAAATAGTGCTCTTGTCGAATTTTCTAACTGTTCTTGCCAATTATGAACATAAATATCGTTCACTCTTTGTTTAAACTCTGATATAAAATACCTTTCATCCCCTACCCCTTGGTTCAACCAGACGTCATAAAAACCAAAGTGGGAAAGTAAATTCTTCACATTTAATGCCCATTTTTTTGTATTTTGTTTGTTATTAATATCATCCATTTTGTATATTATTTTTTACAAGTCCCATCTATTGTAGTATCCGGTCTATGACCTACATGTGAACTAACCGTGCTAGCTTTAACAGAGGGAGACCCATTATACCCATATCTTTTCCATGTAACATTAACATTATCATCATAGACAGGGCCCACAGTAGGATTTGGAAGCTGGAGGCAAATAGAAAGGACAGCTACAGGTGAACTAATCGGATCATTCTGAGAATTTGTCAACGTAGAACTTAAAGTTGAAGAGCTATCAAACAAAACGTCCTTACCTCTCTCTCCATTGTGTCCGAGTAAGAAGGTTACACCCTTATTTTCTGAACGAGATAAATGTGCCCTATCTTGTGTAGTCAAAACCAGTTACTAACCACCACAGAAATCATCGTGCAATCACCGCGTATACCCAATGTAGTATTTACTCCACAAAAAACTGACTGAAAAAAAATCTTATCCATTTAATACCGGACGTCAGGTATGCAACCTATAGAAACAACGTGTTCTGACGGTAAACCTGAAAAGACGTTCTGAGTTCCGCCGGAGGTTCCAAATGTAACGGGCACCGCCTTCTTAAGCCAGGGCAAATGGACTGGAAGTGAACCACGGACAGAGGTTCGAACCCAGTCGGACAGCTATCCGTCACCAAGTCTACATAAACTCCGATTACTAAATTTTATACATTTATTTCAATACAAGTGTCTTGTCCAAAATACAAAATAGAAAATAAATATAAATACAAATAAGAAACCCTATTCCGGGCCTAAAGAAGGGTGAATAACTCGCTTGTGCAGCGATAGAAAGAACCCCCCGAACGTGCGTCGTTCTCCCAATTTATACATATTTTGCCGTTACAGTACACATAAACTAATAATAATCTTTATAATGATTGGCTACAATATTTAAACATCTAAGCAACCGACCTAGCAACGTACAAAACAATAATTCGTGACGTTCTGTATATGCAATGAACCAGTATAACATACAGTAATTTAAGAGATTGTGATTGGTTACTTGTGATGCACGTTCCAATCAAATATGTCTAAACAGCAGACGACATTAATAAAAGGTCAAATACTGGAACATATACCTGCATTTTATGAAATGTAAAGGTCACTAAGTTCAAAATCTGCATCATTAGTGCCAGGCCTCACAGTGGTTTTGGCTATAAAATTGTATTGGAAAGTATTTAGAAACTAACGCGAGATATAAATGTCCATTAAATAACGGTATTGACCCTATCCAATGTCATTTCAAGCTTTATCTAAATACTCCGAATTAATACTTAGGTATGGCTCCGGACGTATATTTAAAAGATGTAAACAACAAACAAGGTTGGGTTTCAGAGACTATTCTGACAGTCCTCCACATGCACACTGTAGTAGTTTGACAATGAATGTTAAAATTGGGATCAAAATGTTCGTCAAGGTCTGTAGTATCTGGAACTGCTGGCATAAATTGCAAATACGTGTTGCGGACCTGGAAATCTACGATGGCGCCAAAGATGGCCGCAATTTATGACTAATTTAATGAAAATTTTATGTCAAAATGTGACACTTTTACTTATTAATATAATGTCAAGTGATTTTATGGATATTCTTTACTTTACAGGCAGTTATACAAGGGTAGTAGAATTGCTCAGCCTGAGCATCACCTGGCTAGCTGGAATCTCAGCATGAAAGCTATTATCAGTTGCCCTTGTAATTGATAATAATAAATCACAAGATTACCACAACACTTTTAATCTTCACTGCTAGAAAATTGAAAACAGATACTCTTCATCTTACATCACTTATTTGCAATGCTTGCGATGTTGGTCTTTACATGATAAAAAGGAAAATAATGAATACATGTATATTTCTTACTTCTACTACTGTAAAAAGTGAAACTTATATAATGGTACAATCATTTACAGGTGGTCAATCACATTTAAGCAACATTTTGACATTTTTTACTTTTTGTATATTTTGTTAGAGATTTATTTTAGGAACAAAAAGACCCATTACATAGAGTTAGATCCCTATTAGAAATTTACATTTTATTAACTTTTATGAAATTTTGTTATTACTCCCCTTTAATATGAAAGTACATGTATTTAAAAAGTTGAGTATTTCTTTTTATTTCAATATATTTTCTACTTTTACATTTGCATTGGATAGATACAAATATTTTAACATTCTGAACAGAAAGGCAAGTTTTAGAATTACGTGTAGCTTCTGAATTCATTGGTTTCCAATCTATCTTGGTTGCGCAACCAGTATAGGTAAAGGGAGATAATAATATCTTTTCAAACATGCATTTCTAATAAATTCCATCTAAATATATAATTGTTAATGCAAATATTTTACAAATAATACAATAGGTCTAATATTTATATCTTTCCTTAGGCAAAATATTTATATCAAATTTGTACTTATGATAAAATAACTCTATCTTTGTTGGGTAACCAGGATAGGGAAATCAAATTAAAAAAAATACCCCCAGTGAAAATCGTACTTGAATTAAGCTCTTATTGAACAAATTTGAGTGTGAATGATCAGATGTTAAATTTTCAAACAAATCTGTTACATGGCCAAAATCTGATTATCCACATTGAAAGTCCCATGATCACATTGATTTTACTGATATAGAAAAATAAATTTACTGATAGGGTATCAAAGTCTAAAACAATGTTAACACATGCCTGTCTTTCTTATTAAAGTCATTTCTTCATGAGAATAGAGTTACCAGAAAGCCTTTCATATTTTTTTGCGATATCATTGAAAAAATACTGCACAGTATTTCTAGCATGTACATCGATTTAAAAAGCAAACTTAGGAATATTTCTGGTACATGGTACAAATAAAGGTCATTTCCGCTTGTAAGACATCTTTCTTGGAAAAATAAGAGCTACTTGTAATTGTGATCCTCGGACTTTAAGATAAATGATTTAGCATAACAAGTTCACTTAATATCTCCGAGTTAATAAAAAAATGTATCAAGCTAATGTATTCATGTTATTGAACTACTGGTACTGAGAAGAAAAAAGAAAGGGAATGGAATTTTGAATATACATTAGCTTGCAACGTTTCCTCATGGTAAGTCAATATAATTTGCGCTAAAATGCCTACTGTACATGTAAAATTCACAGCCCTGGAATATACGAAGAATACCATTTATCTAAGGGAATGTAATTATGTATGTTTGTTTGCTGAATACAATGATAAATGGTAACAGATAACAAAAATTCTGATGTAATCATGCATTTAAAAATAATATTGTGAATAGATACTACTTCCAAATTATTACATTTTTTTTTCTTTCTACAGTTGACAAATTCTCCATTATCAGGACATGAGATCGTGGACACCACTTCATCAGTATAAGCATAATTTATTGCTATTAATTTCACAGGGTCATTAATTAATTGACCCACTCTGTGAAGCTCGGAGGCTTACCAGATAGTGATTTTCAGCAGACAGTACCCTTGTATAACATAGTGTTTATATTGTACATCAAATTGACACAAAACATTGACCACTACAAGGTCAAGGTCAAGGTAATTTTAAGGTCAAAACACAAACATTTCCTAAACATTCGATGTTTTCACTCTATTTGTCTTATTTTAGAGAGTGTTTATATTCAATTTTGTTTTAAAAGGGATTGAAAACTTGCTTACTGCTTACGCTATCAATCTAATGTTATTCTTTTTGTAAAGAATATTAATATTTTGTAGAAGCAACTATGTTTTATATCAGTTGATGTTTTCCAAGATGGCCGCCATAAATTTCTGTTACTATAAACATGTAATATGATAATATTAAAATGAGACGATCTATTGGTAAAGTTTGTTTGTTGGATATGAATAATTTAATAATGTTTACTTAATTGATTTTCAATACTGATCTTTTCAAGGTCAGTGTCAAGGTCATTTCAAGGTCCAATTACAATAAAATGACCAAAATTGGCATTCATTCTGTATTTATCTTACCCTTTGATTCAAATGCGTATATTTCAGTTACAAATTACCTTTTACTTGTGTTCTGTCTGAAAAACTAACAGTAGAAACTGTATTTATTCCAATTTATCATATTTTGCTGAAGCAACTTATTTTTATACATACTTACATTTCCAAGGTGGCCTCAATGAAAAAGTGTTGCATAATGATTTGATGTTCAAAAGGAACAGTTTTTTAAAGGTATAGCTAAATATGTGCTGCTTATGAAAAGTTTATAATGAACACTAACCTGACATTCAATATAAATTACATCAAGATCAGTTCAATGTCAACATGCAAACAAAATCCCAAAGAAATGGTTTATCTTCAATATTTCTCTTGTTTTAGAAGGCTGTTTGAATTTTGTTACCATCTAATAATTGAATTGCTGACTGCATTTTTCTCATTATTACTACTTTATTCAAAGAGTAGATTTATGAATATTCATATTTCAATGAAAATAGCTAGTTATCTTACTTCTTCACCAAAATGACCGCTGTATATTGCTCTTTATTTGGTAATTGAATAAAGCTAAAGCTATACCTGAATGTTTGCACCAACAAAAGTTATTTTATCATATGTATTAATTTGACATGACCCCTCCATGCTAAATTTCAATGTCATTTAAAGATCCTTCTAACTAATGATGTTTTTCATTGCATTTTAAAGATAATGCTTTAAAAGTGGTCAATTACTTTTAAGCAACATTTTATGACAATTTTTACTTTTTGTATATTCTGTTAGAGATTTATTTCATGAACAAAAAGACCCATTACATAGAGTTAGATCCATATCAGAAATTTACATTTTATTAACTTTTTATAAAATGTTGTTATTACTCCCCTTTAATATGAAAGTATTTAAAACGTTTTGCTTTTTTATTTCAATATATTTTCTACTGTTACATTTGAATTAGATTGATGTACAAATATTTCAGCATTCTGAACCAAAATGCAAGTTTTTTTTTTATTTATTTGAGGCCCCTTGCAGGTAACCTCATTTATTCATACATGGTACAATACAGGTTTTAATGTTTTACATAAGGTTTAATGACTTTCCATTAAAAATTTTTTAAAAATCATGTTTTTATAGTGTTATATGTATCATGTACTGAATAAAAAATAATGTAATAATATTGATGTTAAATATTTTTTTCATCCCACTTAATAGTAAAGGCAAACTTATTTGATAGATAAACAAAGAAAAGGCTAGAAAATTTGAAAAAAAAAGAGAATAATGCGTGGGGGGGGTCATGGATGGGGAGAACAAAGTTTGATCGTAGCATCATTTGCAACGTTTGTTTACATTTACATGTTTTGTTAGTTTGAGTATTAAATAGATAAATAAAGATGTCATGAGAATCTTTGCCATTTTTTATAAAAAAAGTCTAGATTGTTCTTTTTAAAGGCTATTTCTTTTTCCAATATGATTCTATTTTCTAAATAAATTTTGAAGCTTTCTATTCTTGGAATTGTTTTGCAGTTTTTCATTTTAATAAAATGGAATTTACATAGAATTATGATATAATTTAGGGCATTGTTAATTTCACCATGTTCTTGAATACCAAAACACACTGTATAAAGACTGAATTTGACATCAATATTTTTTGTTTTTAAATAATTACTGAGTCTATTCCAAATATTTTGTGCAACTGGGCATTCCCAGAAAAGATGTTCCATTGTTTCGTCATGCATATTGCAAAAGTCACAAAGCCTTGATGTTGAAAGTTTACATTTATGTAGATATGTATTGGTTGGTATTATTCTCATCAGAAATTTATACTGGAAATTTCTCAGAATGGTATCATTTGTTGACATAAAGGGGATTGAAAATATTTTTCTCCAAGTCTGTTCATTCTCTGTACCAAAAATATTTGCCCATTTTTTGCATGAAGTGACTGTCTCTTCTTCCATATTTTTCATTTGTATGTTATATAGCAATTTATTTGGATATTTTACTTTTTCTATTTTTTCCCTTAATGTTTCAACTCTGCTTTGGGTAAGAATTTCTTTTCTTAACTTGAGTGACTTAAAGACAGATATGGCATTAATAACTTTATGATAATCCATGAAGCTACTTGGTGAAAGATTATATAATCGCTTTGCTTCATCGAAAGGATAGAATTTGTTTATCCTAAAGTCATAAAATTGTTCTACAAATGTGATTCCCTTATCATACCATTCCTTTACAAATAATGTTTTTTTTCCACTTTTTATGTTTGAATTGTTCCATATGATATGACAGTTTTCAGGTATGTTGTTTTTATGACTCATATTCTGGATATTAAACCATGCTATAAGTATGTCCTTTAGGAATAGATTTTTACATATCTTTTTTATATCGCGTGTAATCAAATTGCAATCAAAAATTAGATTTCCGCCCAAGTCTTCCAGATACTGTTTGTAAAATAATTTCCAGTGGCCTTGATTTTGATTCTACGTGTAGCTTCTGAATTCATTTATTTCCAATCTATCTTGGGTGCGCACCCAAGATAGGTAAAGGGAGGTAATAATATTTTTTCAAACTTAAATTTCTAATGAATTCCATCTAAACATATAATTTTTAATGCAAATATTTCACAAATATTATACAGTAAGTCGTATATTTTTATCTTTCCTTAGGCAAAGTATGTGTATCAAATTTTTACCTATGATAAAATAACTCTTGGGCAACCAGGATAGGGAAATCAAATTTCAAAAATACCTCCAGTCAAAATCTTACTTGAATTAAGCGCTAAGTGAACATACATGAGTGTAAATGATCAGATGTTCTGATTATATACCTTTAAATGTTTGTTCAATAAGTTAGAAAGACCTTGTTATTTACCAAATGGGCCAGGCATGTTTGATTTTAAAACAAATGTTAGAAACCCAAGACATTACAGTGATGAACTTATAACTTGAACACATCAAGATATAAGTCTGGTATATTGACATATCTGGCTGTAAATGAGTAGGAGTAGGAACATTTAAATGTTTGATGTGTGTTTATAATGTCTTTCTTGGGTTTGTGACTTGAAACTACTCTCAGCGAAACAGTTGCCACAGAAAACAATGACATTACAGTAGGTATATGTTTCTGCCTCAATACATAAGGGACATCAAGAAATGTACGTTTTGAAAGTTATGTGGAGGAAATATTTTATCAATCATGATACATGTATAAACACTTCATAAACTACATTCACTTACACTGACGTTTTGAACGATTGTCTCCGTTGTTTTGCAATGAAATCAAATTCTTTAACACTCCAGTTTATAGAAAGGAACCTAAAGAACATCTCATTGCACCTTCCTTAGAAATAGTTTAGACGATGCAATTATCTCCATCTTCTTATGTAGTACTGGGTCAGAGACACTTTCAAATGGCCTGTCATAGACAACAAACTATTCAGGGACAAACCTCTGAAAAAATGATTGCATATGTCAGGTCACGTCAGTAAACTACAGGTTTGTTTTCTGATATAACAGTACTGGTAGCAAAATTAGCAATATTGGCTAACATAGTATACGGGGTACGAAAATCAGAACGGACCACTAAATAATTCTGGTTAATGCAATCTGATCCTCAGTATTTAAAGCTACATGGATGAAAACAGTACGTCTATGTGACGTGTGTAGGACCCAGAAATGCGACTGTCGTCAAAAATGTGAAACGAGTTTACCACATATGTTTAACGTTTCGACAAATCGGAAACCCTTACCATAACTCAAATGTGAAAACATTTCATCCCATATGAAAACAAAAATAATATCAAACAGGGAATGCCACGTACCAAAAACGCAGCCTCCCCAAAACGAGCCCCACAGCACCCAGAAGTGCACACCACCACCACACACACACACACACACACACACACGCACACACACACGACACACACACACAATCATGTACACACACACATATACACTACCAACACACACTAGCATACAAAGCAAACACACGAGGACAAAACGAACAATTAAAGGAACACAGTGGGGCACCGCCTTGGAACGGTCAGTGGCAAAAACACCACTGGGGAGCTTAAACCGGTTTATGGTGCGCACCCAACCTCACTCTTACCCCCACCATGTTCCAAAGTCACAGGACAGTGTAAATAAAAGTAATCCCTGCTAGGTGAATCTCTAACACACGCAATGGAAACAAAAGGCATGGTATGTAAAACACAAAAATGCTCGTGTATAAATATATAAAAAGCAAACCTTGAGAACCAAAAAACGTATGTACTCAATGCCTTTGCAGAAGGCAGAGCACCAAGAGAAACACCCTTAAGGGCCCGACGAAACAGGCCAGAGGACAGAAATCAAAACGTTCGATAATTGTGAGAAACAGGCTGAACAGTTTTATATGGTAGAATTATTTCACATTAGAGTTTGGGTTATTTGCAACCTTTTTCACATATGAGGGTCCTACAGATGTGTCTTCCTCGTTGCTTGATTTGATCTGCCCCGTCAGAAGTCAGAATGCTCTACAGTAAAATGTGTTTATGCATTAGCACAATGATTCAGATAAATATGTTAATCAATTTACAAATTATAATATATCCCATAACACCTGATTTTTTTGGCATAAAGTGCCAGAGTGAGCTATTAGGATCACTCACCGCCCGGGGTCCGTCGTACGTCGCTCGTCTGTCCGTCCGTCCGACCACCATTTCCTTCAAACGACATCTTCTCTGAAACCACTTGGCCAGTGTTGATGGAACTTTGCAGGGATGTTTTTTGCATGAAGCTCTAACAGCATTGTTAAAAAAATTCCATTCAATGCAGAACTCTGGTTGCTATGGCAACCAATAGGAAAAACTTAAAATATCTTCTTCTCTGAAACCAGAAGGCCTAGAGCTTTGATATTTAGCATGTGGCATTGTCTTGTAAACCTCTTTCAAGAGTGTTCAAATCATGACCCCCGGGTCACTTAGGTTTATATCGGCATATAGGAAAAACTTAAAAACTCTTCTTCTCTGAAATCACAAGGCCTAGAGAAAAGATATTTGGCATGTAGAAATGCCTAGTGGACCTCTGCAAAGATCGTATAAATTATGACCCCCTGGTCAAAATTAACCCTTACCGGGAGGAGGAGCTCACTTCATTTCACATAGGCTTATATAGGGAAAACTTAAAAAAATACAAGGCTGACAAGCAGAGAATAGATGTTTGGAATGTTACTTAGCATTGTGAAGTGGATCTCTACAATTATGTTAGAATCATGACCCTTAGTATAATAACCAATGGTAGTCAGGTGAACGGTATAGGGCCATGATGGCCCTCTTGTTAATCTACTTTGAAATAATATAATGTTTGTATA
This sequence comes from Saxidomus purpurata, assembly GCA_022818135.1. Classification (NCBI taxonomy): domain Eukaryota; kingdom Metazoa; phylum Mollusca; class Bivalvia; order Venerida; family Veneridae; genus Saxidomus; species Saxidomus purpurata. The sequence goes on along the minus strand of JAFMSR010000008.1, from coordinate 54,058,938 downwards.
ATATAATGTTTGTAAAAGAAAAGTGAGAGAACAAATTTTCGAGACAAGAGTATACATGTATTTAACCAAGTGGCTATAAACAATTGTATGTGTTGGTTGTCGGTGGGGGGGTGGGGGGGTGGGGGGGGGCAAAGGGGCTGACACTCATTCTAGAACTGATAAGCAGGAGACATTTCGAGTCGTTGAAATCAAAATTATTCTATTAATTCTGAAATTTCCAATAACTTAAATAAACACTAATTTAACAAGAGCCATGTTACACATGGTTAATCCCCCCGCCGGGAAGAAGTTACCTGAAGGTTGTACTTTCGTACCTTTTACTTGGTGAGAGGAAATCCTTAAAAATCCGTATAGTTATGGTCATGCTGAGTACAGTTTTCAAGTAAGTGGAAAAAGAATAAGGCAATGCAGAGAAGGTTTGCAAAATTATATTAATGATCATTATCAGTATAGGTATGATATTTTTCTATTTGACTAAAATTAGGCAAGATAGAGTTATTGTTCTTGCACACTGCACTTCCTACCAATGTGCTATGTCAGTGTATTAAGTTTGAAGAAAATCCCTCAAGTACTTTTGGAGTTATGCTCCGGAATTTTTTTTCCAAGTAAATCTGATAAAGGGGAATAACTCTAAAAGTAGGCAAGGTAGAGTTCTTGCACACTGCACTTCCTACCAATGTGCTATGTCAGTGTATTAAGTTTGAAGAAAATCCCTCAAGTACTTTTGGAGTTATGCTTCGGACAAGTAAATCTGATAAAGGGGAATAACTCTAAAAGTAGGCAAGGTGGAGTTATTGTTCTTACACACTGCACTTCCTACCAATGTGTTATGTCAGTGTATTAAGTTTGAAGAAAATCCCTCAAGTACTTTTGGAGTTATGCTTCGGACAAGTAAATCTGAAAAAGGGGAAAACTCTAAAAGTAGGCAAGGTAGAGTTATTGTTCTTGCACACTGCACTTCCTACCAATGTGCTATGTCAGTGTATTAAGTTTGAAGTAGATCCCTCAAGTACTTTTGGAGTTATGCTCTGGACAAAACTTTTAAAGTAAATCTGATAAAGGGGAATAACTCTAAAAGTAGGCAAGGTAGAGTTATTGTTCTTGCACACTGCACTTCCTACCAATGTGCTATGTCAGTGTATTAAGTTTGAAGAAAATCCCTCAAGTACTTTTGGAGTTATGCTTCGGACAAGTAAATCTGAAAAAGGGGAAAACTCTAAAAGTAGGCAAGGTAGAGTTATTGTTCTTGCACACTGCACTTCCTACCAATGTGCTATGTCAGTGTATTAAGTTTGAAGTAAATCCCTCAAGTACTTTTGGAGTTATGCTCTGGACAAAACTTTTAAAGTAAATCTGATAAAGGAGAATAACTCTAAAAGTAGGCAAGGTAGAGTTATTGTTCTTGCACACTGCACTTCCTACCAATGTGCTATGTCAGTGTATTAAGTTTGAAGAAAATCCCTCAAGTACTTTTGGAGTTATGCTTCGGACAAGTAAATCTGATAAAGGGGAATAACTCTAAAAGTAGGCAAGGTAGAGTTATGTTCTTGCACACTGCACTTCCTACCAATGTGCTATGTCAGTGTATTAAGTTTGAAGTAAATCCCTCAAGTACTTTTGGAGTTATGCTCTGGACAAAACTTTTAAAGTAAATCTGATAAAGGGGAATAACTCTAAAAGTAGGCAAGGTAGAGTTATTGTTCTTGCACACTGCACTTCCTACCAATGTGCTATGTCAGTGTATTAAGTTTGAAGAAAATCCCTCAAGTACTTTTGGAGTTATGCTCCGGACAAAGTTTTTTAAGTAAATCTGATAAAGGGAAATAACTCTAAAAGTAGGCAAGGTAGAGTTATTGTTCTTACACACTGCACTTCCTCCCAATGTGCTCTGTCAGTGTATGAAGTTTGAAGAAAATCCCTCAAGTACTTTTGGAGTTATGCTCCGGACAAAATTGGGACGGACGGACACACGGACGGACGGACGCACGGACGAAGACCATTTCTAATATCCCCTTCGCCTTCGGCGGGGGGATAAATAAGCTTCATCAATTTTGATTAAGACTGCCCAATCTCGATATGAGGACGACCGATGGACGGTCAAGTTCAGACGACCTCTCTGCCAGCCAATCAGGGCTTTGCTTTCAAAGATTTCTCTGACAGAAAACTCTATTTAAATGGTATCCTAAAAAAGTGGCCGATTGAGACAAATACGTAATGTACCTACTAGTGGGTCTGCACCTCTGCAGTTCTGTTGGCTTTGCTGATACAAAATGATTTAAGTACACGATCTATATTGTGTGTATTAATAAATTAACAATATCCAACAAACTTAATCTAACTATCGACTGCCTTGTTTGAGCATTAAACAATTACATGACAACTGCAATTTATGGCGGCCATCTTGGAAAATATAAACTGAAATAAAACATAGGTGTTTCTTCAAAATATGAGTATTTTTTTTATAATAAAACAACATTAAATTGAAAGAGTAAGGAATAAACAAAACCAAATTAAATATATAAAAAAATGTTCAAAAATTGTCTCTGCAAGTCACATTTATATAGAGCAAACATGTTGTAAACTTGATCATCCACTTTAGTTTCAGAAAGAAAATGAACTCAAACGGGCTTTATATCTGAGGAAATCAGTTTTAAGAATTTTGCAGTTTCTATGTAAAAAAATATGAAAAAATCAACACTGTTTTTATCAATACTAATCTATTTCTTCTGGATTGCAAACAACTTAAAGGGCTTGGTTTACTAATAGGAGAAATTACCTCAACTCTTAATTCTGGTGAAAGTAAGTTTTAATAAAATATAATTACTAAACATGTAAAATATAACATTTTCAGTTTATTTAAGTGTCACTTCTTGCCATAGCAACGGAATAATTATTTTGACTAAAATAGAACAAATACATATAGTGCAAGAATCTTAACATACAATCGAAAATAGTTCATAGGCAACATTTTTTAAATCCCAAAAATTAAACATATAAAATTTTCTTGCCATTGAAACATAGTTCGAAATATTAAAAAAAATAATCTTTTTTCAGATGTTTACGGCATGTAAGCATCCTAAATCACTTTTTGAAAAGAAAATATAGGTGCTAAATGATTGCTGAGATAATACCTAACAGTTTGCATATAATTTGTTCGTTGCTATGGTAGCAGTATAACTACCATATACACTTATATAACAAAAAGCTTGTGTTTTGAAAGGGTTAGATTCTTACATTTTGACTTAATAAGTTTGTATCTTTTTGTGGCTTTTTAAACAAGGTTTGAATAGATATAAGATACAAATCTGGAAATTGTTTCCACGGTAACCAAATAAATCAAACTGAAAACTACTACTATCATCTAGTTCCGTGTTGTACTTTGTGCAATGCCTTTAAAAACGTCTTAAGTTGTATTGAAAAATTGCATTCATTCATGAATACATAGCCACACATCACAGATGATATTGTTTCAATAGAAACATAAAATTTTAATCACAACTTTTGAGAAGAATATGGCTTAATGTACGTTTTTTTTGTCTAGTCTTAGGCATATAAACAACAAAACATTGAAGCTCTACAGAATTGATGTACACAAATTATCCACAACTGTCAAATTCTTTTAGCTGACATACAACTATTTCAGTTCACACGAAGGTCATTTAATGCCATAGCAACGCAATAATGTTTTCCTAAAATTGAAAATATACATATAGTGCAAGAATCATAACTTATTAATGACAGAAGTTCATGGGAATTATTTATCCTTGGAAAATCCAAAATGGTAAACAAATAAAAATTCGGTTGCCATGGAAAGGAATTTGGAATGTAAAAAAAAGCTCTTTGGCATTTTTTATGGTATTCATACACCTTAAATCACTTTCTTGATAAAGTGATAGGTGCTTATTGATAGCAGAGATAGTACATAATAATTTACATATAATGTGTCCGTTGCTTTGGTTATAATACAATTACCATATACACTTAAGTATAAACAAACTTATGTTTTGAACTCGCTCATTTTGCACATTTTATCTTAATTTAAAAGATGAAAAGTTCGTATCTTCTAGCTTTTTTAACCATTTTAGTCTGGGGATACAATACAATACCGGAAACTATTTCCATAGTAACCTAATAAATTAACTAAAGACTAATATTATCATCTGATTCAGTGTTGAGTGTTTTGTGTACGAAAATTGTCTGAACTTGCTCTGATTTAATTCCTTTAAGTATAAATACACATGTACACATCACATTCGATTTTTGTTTCACTGGAAACCCTTTTCATCGCCACTTTGCATGCACATTTTGAAAATAATGTTATGACTATTGCTAATTTTTTCCGCTCATTGTGAGTATAAAAACGCTTAACATTAATGGTCTACAGAATGTAGACATAAACATTATCCACATGTAGTTGAACTGCAATAGTAAATTTTCTAAAAGGATAATGTTGCCTTGGCAAAAAAAACGCATCTTCAAAAAACAACAGGAAAGTACAGTATTTAAATAATGCGCAATGATATAAAAACTAACACTATTCAGATGCTTCTGGGAAGTGACATTACAATGCTTATAACGAAACATCACAAGTAGTTTACAAGAGTCGTATTATATTGGGGATGTAAGATTATTAGTTTCTCACATGAGCACGCGGTTGAGATGGAATTATCCGTCACTGAGGGTAAATGTTTTGGCGGGAACGAGGATCTGTCGAAAAGAAACTTTTTCTTGCATACCGTCTTTCACTTAAAAATAGATATTTAAATACAAACTTATCGAAATAATGCATTTTAATATAAAACAAACGTTATTTAGATGCTGTGTTTGGGAAAGTGACGTCACATTGTTTATAACGTTACGTCGCAAGTAATTCACTCGAGTCATCTTACAGGGGGGAGGTGTAAGATTAGATTTTCCAACATTTGTAAAAACTGCAGATATCCCCATCTGGTATGCAAGAAAACATTTTCAATCACTGCTAAAAACTGCATATATCCTCATCTCGTATGTAAGAATAATTTGTTTCATTACTGATTACAGCGTTAATCATCTTGATATTAATTGTTCTTCAAATAAGATAAAATACAAAGACAGTTCTGTTACAGATGATCTTTTACAATCAAAAAACTTTTCAGGATAAAAACATTGATGATGCTACATATATAGCAGATAAAGGCATCTTATTTATCCAAACCCATCAGATATTTGGGTATCAAACTGATACAAGTACTAGTCACTTTTTTTTACTCATAGAAATATTTGTGTAAATGTGAACAGTAGCAGAAATAATTGTATTAGCTTTTTGCTAACTAACCGCCTTTACATTAGAATTATCCAAGTGTGTGGAGCCCTAAATATTGCGCAAACTTTCACAAGTTTGCAAGAATACCTGCAATATGATATCTAATGATATACAATATTATGATTTATATGATTAATAATAGAAATAATACAATTCAAAATTGAGTAATTCAATACAATATTTACAAAAGGGCAATGATGGCCATATATTGCTCACCGAGGGGTCATAATTTGAACAATTTTGGTAGAGGTCTACAGAGGCAATATTACATGCCTAATATCTAAGCTTAGGCATTGTAGTTTCAGAGAAACTACAAATGACACCAAGGCAGATTCAATGTTTGACTTATTGGTCATAATTTGAACAATCTTGATAGTAATACAGTCCGCAATACTACATACTAAATATCTAAGCTCTGGACCTTGAGGTTTTAGGGAAGGAGATTTAAAAGATATTTCAATTTTTTTTTCATTTGCCATAGCAACCAGAGTTATGCATGGAATGCAATTCTTTGAACAGATTTGGTAGAGCTTGGTCGACCATCCCTGCCTAGTTTCATAAGAATTGGCCAAATGGTTTCAGAGAAGATGTCTTTTGAAACAAAATGTTGACTGACGACGGACGGACAGAAATAAATGAAAATAAATAAAGTGGCGGAAGTATAATTCTTCTTAAGTCTAATTTAATGTTTCCAAAGAAAAACAATTACGTACTAAATAAAAGTGCCAGTACAGAAAGATTTAAGTGGTTGTAGGAAATATAGTCTTATGACTATTGATTCCAAGTGTGACATTTACCTTGAACTGCAAGGTTGAACTATTGGTTCTGCACATCCTCTTGGTCGGATAAACCGTTGCCCTGAGTTTCATTAAAGACAATTGAACAGGAATGTGAGTTATTTACCACAGGGGTCCAGTCAGCCTTGCGTTTTCACAGCAGGGGTCAAATAACAAGACTGGTCACTGGTAGACTAGCTTCTGATTGTCACATTCAGCTACTGTATAACTCCCTTACATTTTTTTGCATATAATGTAGTCTAAGAAAAAGGGTGTTAGTTCTACATAACTTTATAAGATATGTTTATTCTATTTGATCAGTTACCTTTTTAAGTATGTAATCTTCAAGTCAAATGAAATTATCAAATCAGTTACTCAAGCAAATACTTTCACTATAAACAAATAGTCACTAACAGTTATTATATCAAAAGTTTAAGATAATCATCAATTACATTTCTGTTATGACTGAAACATTAAAGAAATTGTATAGTTTTAAATTACTGCAGAATGACTGTGATTTCATAGTTAGATTAAGCAATGTCATTAAGAATCCTTCTGACTGTTTTTATTTATTTGTAAATTGAAAATGCGCTAAATGCTTCTTCTACTGTAATATCTAAGTGTTTCATTTTGTTTAAAAAAATGAGATAATAGGTTTGCTGTCAGAGAGTAATTACTTGAATATATACACATTGCTCAATCTAACTATGAAATCACAGTTATTCTGTAGTTATATAAAATAATAAATTTCTGTTATCGTCTAATGAACAATAATTTTTCGTACTGATACGCAGTTATAAACCACTCAGGCCTTCGGCCTTTGTGGCTAACTACTGCGTATCAGTACTCCCAATCAATGCTTATTAAACGACTAACACCGCTGGAACTGATGTTATTTCATAAACAATATTTTACTTAACTGTGACAACCTCTTTAAAAGTCATTTTCATTGTGATTAAATATTACATTAAGGCATGTTAAAATAGATAATTCAAATTTTAATGTCATACTTTAGAAATGGAAAAACATGATGAAGTAGAAAAAAAGAAAAAACATCATTTTTGCAACATGGTCGTAAAGACGAGTTAGAAATATAAATATTATTTTGTCAATAATTAATGATTAGTTTAGTTCATATATACTAATTTCTTTTAGCTCCATTGTAAAGAAAGCTTCAATATAGGGAACTTGACTGGTAGGCAGAACTTTATCAAGGTACTTGTATATCTTTATTCGGGAATTCGCTGATTATACTACTCATCTTTTATGTAACAACAGCAGCATAGCAGTAAGACACTGGATTGGTATTCAAGGGGTCATGAATTTGGCCCTCGGCTCCACTGTTTACAAATGTTGGTCTTTCTGATGAAACCATATGCCATGTCCCATGATTTGATGTTGAATTGCACCAAACATAAACACAGCTAATAAAAGAACAAGGGGCTATCACTGCATAAGAGTGTGACACAATTTGTATCTTGCAATATTATCGAAACCTAAAAATAACTTATTTCTTCATAAGGCATTTTGCTATACAAACAATGTAACTCTGAAACACATACAGTCAAACCTTTGTTAAAGACGGCCTCCGACTAATGACCACCTTGAGAATGTACACCTGCAGAGAGGTCGTAGTGTGCTATATATATCTATCGTAGAAACACCTGTGGATACAACCACATTTGTAGTTTCCCAACAGTGGTCCTTGTTCACAGGTTTGACTGTACAGCCAAGGGTCACTTATAAAAGAAAATCACATAATTGCATCAAGTTACATTTATAGCAATTAAGTAAAAAAAGAGAAAACACCTTGCATCCTACCGTGGTTACCAATCTGCTCATATTGGCATATTCAACATACATTAGCTTTTGCCCCTTCTTCCAGAAGGTGGGCATAGCTGCATGGATTGCCATGAGCTGTAGAAGTGACACAGAGGCGAAAACCTCTGTCAATTACTAAACATTACTATGACATAATACGTTAGAAAAAATTGTATCTATTGATATCTATTCTGGAAAAAATCACACCACATACACAGACGTTTACAATACCAAAATTCTTGCTAAATCTGCATTAAGCACCTTGATCTGATAGTGTATCACTAACGCTGTAAGATTTCTCGTTTTGCTTTTATTCCATAAACAACATTTGTACTTGAAGCATTTTCTGAAAATGATTCATAATAAACAAATTCCTCATCAATATTCAAACACATCAAGGCCGATCGGACAATAAATATAACAAATGCTGTAGATATTGCATCACCGAGGAGAGATCAAGTGTTGTCTTAAAATGCCGACGATTAATGTGTGTTAAAATGATTAGCCGGCTAACCTAAACATTCTTAAGCAATCTCCCTGGATTGTTCATGTACAAAATGTTGGAGACTTGTTATTTGCTAAAAATTGAATATATATTAAGAATAAGATAGGGTTAAATGTCTTGTAAGTTTTCTTTGTTGCCATTTATGCTAAAACAATAGCTGTCCTTCATAAGTGACGACTGTGCCCAGGTGAAGTCTCACAGTATGTGACCTTGACCTTCAAAATGTGGACCCGATATTTGCACTGAACATTTGACCTTCCGGTAGAGTCTTTGGGCTTGCACGTGACACATCGTCTTGATGTGAAGAACATTTGTGCCAAGATATTTTAATTATAGTCTTCAATGAATGACAGAGATACAGTCACGAATGTGTGTATATATGTAGGATTGCATTACCTTGAAACTCTCAGTTTGACCTTGACCTTTGATGTAGCATTCTTTCATGCATGACAAAGTTACACCCAGGATACGATAAAATGACAGGACGAACAGAAAGACGGACAATTCTGTTTCACTATTCTATATGTACTCTGTTGATATTTGAATTTTATATCTTTATGTAGTGAGTTCAGCAATGTTTCAAAATGTAATAAATCTACAAGAGATCTTTGCCAAAATATAAATCAGTCATCCAAGAATCTTTTCCAGTTAGCTTGAATATACTTTGAAAAATCTTCACCTTTCTGTTTTTGAATTTCAGCGTATAATTTCTCTTCTAAATAACCAAGAACAAGGGTGGCATTAGTTGGAGCAACCCTTGTCCCCATTGCTGTACCTTTTACCTGATTGTAATATTGAATATCAAATGAAAAATTATTCTTTTGTGAAATTATTTGTAGGCCTTTAAGTACAAAGCGTTTATTAAATCGATTCGTTATCAAATCTGGGTATTTGTTTAACCAAAATGAGATGGCTTCTAAGCCTAATTCATGAGGAATATTTGTGAATAAACTTATTACATCAAATGAAATTAAATGTGTATTTTCTTGGACTTTCTCTGGTAAGAATTTTAAAAAATCAATATCATCTTTTAAATAATTTTGAACTTTCCCCAGAAAAGGTTTCAATAAAATATCAAGAAAATAACTTAAATGACTCGTTTCGCACTGAAGTCCAGCAACTATCGGTCGAAAGGTCAAATCTTCAGGACTGAGTATTTCAATATATTCAGAGTTCTTTATACTGCACATTTCCTGAATAATCTTGCTTTTATGAATTTTAGGAAGACCATAAAATGTGCTTGATTTACTTTTCAAAGTTCAGAAGAAAATCTATCCGGTTTGGTTAATTTTGTATTTGTGTCGATCTGTTCTTTGATTTTAGAAAATATTTCTTTTTTTTACAATCAGGTATAAATTTGTAGTAGGATTGATCTGTTAACATTTCAGTAATTTTTCTTTTATAAAAACAAAAATAATATCAAACAGGGAATGCCACGTACCAAAAACGCAGCCTCCCCAAAACGAACCCCACAGCACCCAGAAGTGCACACCACCAACACACACACACACACACACACACACACACACACGCACACACACACGACACACACACACACAATCATGTACACACACACACATATACACTACCAACACACACTAGCATACAAAGCAAACACACGAGGACAAAACGAACAATTAAAGGAACACAGTGGGGCACCGCCTTGGAACGGTCAGTGGCAAAAAACCACTGGGGAGCTTAAACCGGTTTATGGTGCGCACCCAACCTCACTCTTACCCCCACCATGTTCCAAAGTCACAGGACAGTGTAAATAAAAGTAATCCCTGCTAGGTGAATCTCTAACACACGCAATGGAAACAAAAGGCATGGTATGTAAAACACAGTGGGGCACCGCGTTGGAACGGTCAGTGGCAAAAACACCACTGGGGAGCTTAAACCGGTTTATGGTGCGCACCCAACCTCACTCTTACCCCCACCATGTTCCAAAGTCACAGGACAGTGTAAATAAAAGTAATCCCTGCTAGGTGAATCTCTAACACACGTTAGAAAAAGTCTACGCTAAAAGTCTACATTCATTATGACAATACCACCACCCTTATCTACCTCTTTAATTATTTTTGACTTATCTTTTTCTAATGATTTAAGAGCTTTCCGTTGATTTAAAGTTATGTTGTGTTTAATGTTTTTACTGGCAGTTAAAACACTTGAACACCACATTTTAGTTGTAGATATAAATGCATCTAAGTTTTCATTTCGTCCGCTAGGCGGATTAAAATATGTTTTATTCTTTGCCAAAGATGCATTTTCATTGCCGCGTTCATCAAAATATTCAAGCAATCTTTTTTTACGAAAAAATTCAAAAATATCATTGTTAAGTTCACTTGAATCATTTTTTTCTGGTGTCGATGTAAATTTTAGACCCATCAACAAGACACTTTTTTCAATTTCTGAAAGTTTTCTATTTGAAAGGTTATATATTTTTGTAAATGTGTCTTTTGTTTCAGCTAGGTTACCTGTTTTTTACAGTTCGCAAGTTCAGTTGTGGTCCTCCTCCAAAAAAGTACTCTGGAGTGACCACATCGTCTTCTGATTTTTGTCTGGAATTATTAGATCTGTTTCGCCATGAATTTTTTTGTTGCTGACTTGGGTTATAAATTCTGTTTTGTTTTTGTTGCTTTGAATTGTATCTTCTGTTTTGTTGCACTTCGTTTCTGTTTAATTTTGTCATAAATTCCTGTAAAAGTTCTTGTAAATTCTGCGAGTTTCTTTGTTGTCCGTTTCTTGATTTGCTGCGACTTCTTTCGGTAAATGGTTTACTTTATACAACATCTGGGAAGGACTTTGGTTTCCCACGTCTTATTTCTTTGGTTTTGTTTTCTTTCTTGAAAAAATAGGTTAATAGTTTCGTAACTTTGTTTAAAATCTTCTTCATAGGCTGTCAACCATTTTTCATTATTTTTCCTTCTTTAAAATGAGATTTCTTCATTTCTCTTTATACTTTGTTCCCATATTTCCAAAAGACATTCTGCTACTCTTCCCAAACATTTTGAATTAATTATGTCCTTCATTTCTTTATCAGTTCACTGAAATGATTCACTGCAAGCAGCCTAACGCAATTTCATCATTTCTATTACCAATCGAAAGTCGTGAATGACTGCTCTTTCCCTTAACATTCGCTGTTCATCTTTTTCATTTCTAAAGTGGCTTTTCTGAAACTTTTTTGGAATAATGACAGGACTTGATGCCATCCATTTTTTATAAAACTTCAATGTTCTGCTTTTTCAACGTATGCCACCCTTGTTCTTGGTTATTTAGAAGAGAAATTATACGCTGAAATTCAAAAACAGAAAGGTGAAGATTTTTTAAAGTATATTCAAGCTAACTGGAAAAGATTCTTGGATGACTGCTTTATATTTTGGCAAACATCTCTTGTATATTTATTACATTTTGAAACATTGCTGAACTCACTACATAAAGATATAAAATGTTAAATCATGTCATCCAAATCATACAAAGTTAATATTCCTTTTTCACTTGCAAGGAGAATCTGTACAATTGTATCAGACAAAAACATATTACAAACTAGACTTAACCAACATGGACATATTAAGACATGATCAGAAAATGGAAAAAATGATAAACAATACTAAAGTCATTAAATGCAAAATACAACTACCAAATTTAAAACACTTTTTAATAAATTCAGAATTCAAACAAAATCAAACAAGTCCTACCGTAAAAAGATGTAAGGAACCGAGATGTGGGCTTTGCAATTATTTAATAGAAGGATCGTCTTTAAAATTGAAAAATAGAATATTTCGTGCAAAGGGAAATATGGATTGTACCGTGGAAAATGTATTATATGTTTTAGTTTACGGCGGATGTAATGAATTTTATATAGGTCAAACAGGAGACAAACTAAGAAACAGAAGAACAGTTCACGCACAACAGATAAGAGACCCGTCAACGAGACAATTACCTTTGAGTGAACATTTAGATACATGCGCCAAAAGAGACACAAAATTTTATATTTATCCATTTTATAAATTTCATACCAATAACGTTTCAGCTAGGTTATCTAGAGAGCAATATTTTATAAACATTTTTGAACCAAAATTGAATAGCGTTAATTGACGTCCTATTTTTAGACTAAAAATATAACTGACGTCATCAATATTGACGTACGTTGTGTACGTTTCTAAGCAATTACACATATTTTGACGCCATATTTGCGCTGATGAGCAGGAAAGCGAAACCGGTTGGCAAATAATAATTTAATTATCTCATGGACTGTGTTTTTATCTTTTAATATATAATATATGTATATATATATATATATATATATATAAAATTCAAAAACATGTGCCGGAAAAAAGTTAAATATATTAAAAGATAAAAACACAGTCCATGAGATAATTAAATTTAATTATCTCATGGACTGTGTTTTATCTTTTAATATATATATATATATATATATATATATATATATATATATATATATATATACTCAAACGCAAAAGAAAGTGTGCATAGAGGGTTTTCTTTATTTGCCTGATATCCATAATAGAAATTATATGATGTTTGGTATCACTGTTAAGCTTATCCAATAGCCTACAAACCCACGTAACCTCTTTTTAAAATAGCGGTTTCTATAGATACACAGAATTCGGTTACATGTAATCACGTTTCACAGTTCTCCTAATGGTTTTGTTGTAATTATTTGATTAATACCGGGTATGACCACCAGTTTGTCTGATAACCTGTACACTACGACGCCTCATTAAATTAACGTAACGCTGTACGACGTGTGCAGGAAAGTTGTTCCATTCGATCTGCAGAGCATTTTGTAGCTCCTGCAAATTGTTGACGACATGTCTTGACCTAACTCTACGACCAAGAAGATCCCAAATATGCTCGATTGGGTTAAGGTCAGGAGAAACGGTTAAAACGAGCAACGCGATGACGTCGTATGAGCGCATTACCAACGTAAGCTCGTCTTGGTCTGATAGGCCGAACACAATGACGCAGATGCCTCAGAACGGTGTCCCAGCTAATACCGTACTGCCTCGGTGTAGCAGTAGCGCTTTGGAAACGACGCCTGGTGTACGTCAGTTCAAAATGACGGTCTAATATGACGTTAGTTATACACGAGGCCTGCCGGTTCGAGGACAATTGGCAACTGTTCCTGTTTGCTGAAACCTGGCACTAAGTTTACTTACAGTTTTTCTGTGGCAATTAAATGCCCGTGAAACATTATCGACGGAGTCACCTCTGCTAAGCATCATCAAAGCTTCAATACGTTGACGCTGAGAGAGTCTGGGCATTGTGAGTTTTGAAAATATTCAAATCGCTGTGTGTTTTTCTTACTCCTAGAAGTTGTAAGAAAGTTATGCGAGATTATTTGACCGATTTCACATTTTATAGGTTATTGAACTTGTATGGCGAAATATTACTTGAAACTCGTTGATTTGGCGGGAACAACTTGCAAGCTCGTTGTTCCCGCCAAATCAACTCGTTCCAAGTAATATGTCACCATACAAGTTCAGTAACCTATAAAACGAGTTGATTTGGCGGGAACAACGAGCTTGCGAGTTGTTCCCGCCAAATCAACGAGTTTCAAGTAATATTTCGCCATACAAGTTCAATAACCTTTTTATTATATACTTTCATATTGAATATGAACAAAAATGACATACTGTTAGCAAAAAACAATAAATGAATCTTGAAATTTCTCAGACAACTAGCGTACTATTTCACCATGTGCATTTTCTTTATTGCGTATTAATAGACTCGAGTCAATATTGTTGTTTATACGTGACGTCATTTATTAGGAGAAACGTTGACGCCAATTGTACGGTAAGAAATTTCAGTTGCCGTCCGCCATCTTGTTTTGAAAAACGCAAGACTTTTCCTACGGATGCAGGTTTGTACTTTGAAATGTGAATACATCAACTTGATGTACGTTCCTAAAAATGTTTTTTCTTTCTTATGACTACATGCAAAACATCATTCCTTTTGTTTATCAATACTTGGCTGAACTACGTACCAGTAACTTTCGTAACCAGAACTGGTGTTGCATGCCCTAAAAAATTCGAACCTTTTTAAAAACGAAACTCTTTTACGTCTACTTGAAAATGATTAAAGTTTCGTTTTTATTTTCAGAACGTAGCTTATTTAATTGTAAAAAACTGTCGAACTTTGACATAGAAACCTCATTAAAACGATGTTTGCAAACAAATAAAGTAGTCCGTACAGCTGATCGCTAGGACCGCCCTCCCTTGCCAACGTTCAGTATCATTCCTTACCAACGTGCAGTACCGTAAAATACTGAACGAACTCTCTAAGGCAAAGTGAACGGGGCAATATGAAAGTATATAATAAGTCCTGGAACTGCACGGGAAAATCATGCAAAAAGCTTGTATAGGGACGTTACGTAACATTTAACCTTAATACTGACCGATGTAGCCATTGTTAAACACAGTGACAGGCGTGCTTCACATGATACACATATGAAAGGTTTATTATCGATATAACTTTAGTTATCTGAAAAAGAAACGTGCACACTTTCTTTTGCGTTTGAGTAGATATATATAGTAATATATATATATTATATATATATTATATGAAAAATGTTAAACGGTATGCCGGAATATGTTAATAATAAATAAAATGAAAATCATGACACTATATGAGTTTTCCATTTATA
Organism: Saxidomus purpurata; assembly: GCA_022818135.1. NCBI lineage: Eukaryota > Metazoa > Mollusca > Bivalvia > Venerida > Veneridae > Saxidomus > Saxidomus purpurata. The sequence continues at coordinate 54,043,867 of JAFMSR010000008.1, read as the reverse complement.
TTTGCCAGCCGTTTTCATGTTTGCATCATCAGGGCATACAGTTTACATAACTAAGCAACGTTGCGTCAAAGTTGTGTACGCATGTGTACACAACGTCAAAAATGATGACGTCATCAGTTATTGTCTAATTTTGGCGTATAAATTTCAATGAAATAGCGTTCTTTAGAAAACCTAGCTTACACATCATTACTTTGAAATTCTTAAAAAGGAAATATTGAATATTTAGGGTCCTTTCTTGAACAATTATCTAAATTGAAAATTAAAGGTGATTGTCCTGTTAACGGGTCTCTTATTGGTTGATCATGTACTGTCCTTCTGTCACGAAGCTTATCCCCTGTTTGGCCGATATAATAATAGTGGCAACCATTATAAACCAATACATATAAAACATGTTGTACAGTACAGTCGATATTTTCTTTAATATCAAAAGTTTTGTTCTGTATTGACAACGATGATCCTTCAATAATGAAATGGCATATGCCACATTGGTTCATCGCATTTTGAAACAGGCACAAATCGTCGACTTATTAAGCCGACGTTTTTAATCGAGAAGTTGTCTTTTACTTTAATAGTTTAGTATTATTCATTATTCCTTTCATTGTATTATCTTTACTGAAAATATCCTTGCTATATTTCAGTATTCCGAAGACTTCTCTGTTATTTTATGGTCTATTAAAATTCATAAAAACAAACTTATCGAAACAGAAGTCTTTAATATATTGAACTAATATGAATATAGGTGCTACCTAATAACGGAGAAAGCATATATAAAACAAAAGATCTGAGGAAGTATTTGTACATATTCATTTAAAACTTGAGTGATGTCTGGAACACAGGCCATTGACAACACTTATCGAGAAGTCCTGAACAACTTTACCTTCTTAGTCGATTCTATGCCAACTCGGTCTTCCCTTTCCCCTTTACTACGTGCAATATGTTACAGTGCATACTGTAGCCCTGTCTGATCTTTAATCATTCACGCCGACAGGAGAAAATCTCAGTTACTAATCATACAGCAGTTGTTTTTATACATTTTTTTTACTCTTTTGAACACTTTTGAACACTAATGTTTTTCTTAAAGTTCCAGAGGATCTATCTTGAAGTTACTTTATTCTTACTACCATTAACACCGGGGATGCACCCTGCCAATAATGATTTTTAATATTCCCAAGAGGTGTGAGGTAGTAATAAGAAATTCATATATACAGGAATGTTACAAAATGACTGTTTGCAGCAATACCACCATGATTTAAAATAGCGTAAGGATCTGTATAATGGACGTAATACAGCATATAAGTTGTTGTTCAACCATAAAACTGATGTCAAACTAAATAACCGCCAAAACATATATAATAGAATCTTTGTAAGTATTATAACTTAACCTAAAAATTTCAGCTATGCATTCCCATTCATTAATGATAAAATCAGCGGTTTAAAACATAATACAGTACCGTTAACCATTCAATAATCTGTCGGTACAATTAATGGGTGGATGCGATTTATTACAGAAAGCCTCTATATTGATTAATTGTGGCTAAACGAGGCATTTTTGCCATAGATTATTCTTTGAAATTATATTAATTTATAATTTAACGTTCATTGAGCACATAATCTATGTTTCGAGAATATAATTTGCTAGACGTAGGGAGTGCCCCTTTAAGTCTTGTAGATCAGGTTTTATTTTATAGCATTTTTGTGCGCAGAACTGGATACAAGTATTTTCTGTACCATCAATATACTTCATATCTGCACTCCCCTGTGTAACCCTTAAAGCCAAATATGTTTAGTTTTATCTGTTACATTGTTAGGTGAACTAAGAGATTCATTTTAGCTTGAAGATGTTTTTGCTGGTATCCAGATAAAGTGTCTAGCTATCACTACACACATAGATGTACCGGACTCTTGTTTGGTGCATAAAGTCTATCATGTTTTCTTTTTAGCAGATCTGTAGAATATGTTTTATTATTATGAACTGTTACTTTTGTATAGGTTGTTTCTGTACATGTGCAGATGTACCATATACATTTTGATATGGTACTGTTCACTGATAGTATTTTCGTTTTCGTGCAGATCTACGTTACAGAACATGTTTTATTCAAAGGGATTGCAGTTTTAAGAAAATTGTAGTCATTTAGATCAAGTAAGAAAAATGTCGACAAATAGTCATAAACTGCATTTGTTAAGGGTATATGTTGGTCCAAACGTATGCTGCTTTCATCAACAGGTTCAGATTAACAGTTGTCTTTCAGTGATATAACAAGATTCTAATTGCTCATTTTAAAGCATATGAGACATGTTGCTTTTATTTCTAGAGAAATCGGTACATAAACATTTGAAAACAACGTAACAAGGCTCTTATGGTTCTTCTACTAGTTTCACATTGCGGACCTGCAACTATTGGCTGAAATTGTATATCTTGCTGATTTGATACAAGGAAAGCCCAAACGGGACCCAAAGCCGAGCGGGGACCTTTCGGCCCCGCGAAGGCTTGGACCACCAATAGATAACATGTACGAAAAAATTCGGGCTTTCCTTGTATCAAATCAGCAAGATTAAAAAAATTCAGCCAATAGTTACAGGTCCGCAATGTGAAACCACACTCAACCACTTTTCTAAGTATACATCTAAAACATTTTTTTGTAGTTTATTCATTTTTCGAGATATTTTGATAAATATTTCAAAGTCATAAGATCAAAGATTGTTATTGAAGATTCCATCAGAGTTATAAAGATTGGTACCAAATTCATTGGTCCGCAATAACCGTACTATTCAAAAGTCATAAAACGTTAAAATTACCAGACTGTGATCAATTTGCGTGTAATACAGACGACCATTTATGATTCACTAGAATAAAATTAGCAGACATGTTGTAATGTTTGATCATTCAAATTCTTTAAGAAGATGTTCTTGGGCAGATGTAAAGTGTAAAAATGAAATTTGAGACTTTTGCTTGATTTTTATCCCCCACTCCATTTCGATTGGATAAAGATTTGGTGGAAAATGAGCACCCTTATGTTTTTTCAACTCATTTGTGTCTCGGACGTAATCGTCTTTAAGAATTGGTATTTGGTACTTCTCATGAATCTCTAATGGTCAGTTTGTGGTATAAAAACGTCACTTTGGAGAAAACAGCACTGTCTTGAAACAATTGATCCAGTTAACGAGGTTTGTTGGATAAAACCATGGGAAAGAACATTCTTTTAAGGCTAGACAGACCAACTGCGTCAATAAATTTAACGTTAAGATGATATTTTATCACAGCGGGTTATCTGAAATTGGTACCAGAAACCGTTTTTTAACAAAAACTTTACAGTACTGTTCTAGATAATTTAGCAGAAATTTAGAATTACAATAACTTACAGTTTTGTGAATTTCACATTTATGGTTGTGGTGATGTAAACTCTCTCACCATTTACACTCATCAATCTTATACCGAGTATTGAGAGAATGAGTCCAATAATTTGTAGACAAATTTTAATGATCGTATCTTTCAAAATGATTTATATATGACACATAATTGAGGTGTATACTTAGAAAAGTTGTTGATTGTAGTCGTCTTAGTTATCTTTAAGATAAACTACATAAACACCTTTCCCCAAAATGTGCATAGTTACTTAAAGGTCCATTACTTACAACAAATCAAATTTTCTTTTAAATCTCGAATTGTTACTGGGAAATACAATTTGAAACTGGCTTCTAAAACTTTACAATAGCCGTGGAGTATTTCCCTGTTTAAAATACTGCTGCAGAAAAACGAGTGAATGTTTGTTTATCTCCTTAGATTAACCTATGTGGTATTTTATACTACTTTCGCTTTATTGAATGTTGTAAATAGTCGACATATATTTTGCACATCATTGAAAGTGATCATCTCTGGGAGATGTGTGGAAAATTACAAAGATATTTGAAAACTGGAAAACCTACTTTAGTTTTTGAAAAGGCAAAATATAATTTATCAATTATTTTGTTAAACTCAAATTTCCAACACAAAATGGTCACATACAATGCAGTATGTCATATTTTCCTTCTGAGAAGGCACCCGTTACGATTCGAGATTTAAAAGAAAATTCGATTTTGTGTAAGTAATGGACCTTAAAGAGATAATATAGATGTTCTAAACTTTATACCTAAATCTGTTCCAGAATACACATAGCTGATTTCTTTTTATACTGTGAGTCTATATTCAAATATTTCCCATCAAATAGGTTAAGAAGCAATATCATTCTGGTTAGATAAATATGCTGGGTTAATGTCGGAGCGAATAAATAAAGATTTTATTATTGAAGAATTATAAATAATTTTGTGTAACACTAACTTTTCTTTTAACTCACTATATTCCAATCATTCAAAAGGTACAGCCATGGGCATCAATGTCGCTCCTATATATGCTACTCTTGTTTTGGGTTAGGTAGAAGTATTATATGATAAAATTATACAAGAAAAGGATGAACACTGCAAAATATATTCAAACCAATTGGAAAAGCTATTTAGACGACTGCTTCATTTTTTGGGAAAGATCACTTTCAGACCTGATTCATTTTGAAAAAAAAAATTTGATACATTACATTAAGACATTAAATTTAAAATTCAACAGAGTGCCAAACAATTACGCTTTCTTGACATAATGGTTATAAAGAAGGGAACTGTATTAACAGCTGATATTTATTTTAAAACCACTGACTCTAAACAATACCTAGATTTCAAATCCTGCCACCCTAATCATACACAAAACAAACATTCCATTTTCATTAACACGTAGAATATGTATAATAGTTTCAGAAAGAGTACCATAAATACGAGACTAATAGCACTTGCAACAATTCTTCTTCGAAGCAAATATCCAGTGGAAGTTATTAAACCAGAAATAATTAAAGCAATGAAAATTCCTAGAAGTACTCTATTAAGTAGCCAAGAAACTAAAGAAGAAAGCATAATACCTTGTATTTCAACACATAATCCGAAAAACAGAAAAATACTTGGAACACTTAAATATAACATGTTAATTTTCAATAACGATAATACAATGAAAAGAATAATGAATAATACTAAAGTTATATGTGTGTGTGTACATGATTGTGTGTGTGTGTCGTGTGTGTGTGCGTATGCGTGTGTGTGTGTGCGTATGCGTGTGTGTGTGTGTGTGTGTGTGTGTTGGTGGTGTGCACTTCTGGGTGCTGTGGGGTTCGTTTTGGGGAGGCTGCGTTTTTGGTACGTAGCATTCCCTGTTTGATATTATTTTTGTTTTTATTAAAAGTAAGACAACTTCCAAATTTAAAACGTCTGCTAACTAAGTCGGAATTTAGTGAACATAGCTGATGTTTAGACTCTAGCATTGTATAGTGGTAATCGCACACGACTGCGTCGTTTACGTATGTGGTGTTGACGCTTTTGACCTGTCTCCTGTTTTTAAAGTCACAACAATGAAATTTGAACCACGAGATCAGTTTTGCAAACAAATTTCAACGCTTACCTAGGATGACATTGACCTGTCGACTCGCTTGTTTTGATGCAAAACTAAGGCAATTAGGACGCTGTGTGTTCAGTGTACAGTTTTGCAGATGAATTTCAATGTTTAACTTGACTTTGACTAGATGCTCTAACTTCTAAAGTATGAACCCAAAGTCATAAAGTGTCGACAATATGTGCAGATTTGTGAACGCCTATATTTTGTTCGCACGTTGTTCTATGATAAACTCTAATTCTACGTGTTTGCTTCCATTCAAACAACGCATAGCATATAGTAAAACATAACCAGCGATATATATACACTTGTTTTCTGCGACCCTGTTGTTGACCTTATATAATGCCACTTTAAGTGAGGTGATCGAAAATATTGCCAAGTTGTTCAAATCATGTGACCTTAGCCACTTTTACTTGCTGTGCTGCGTTGTTAAGTTTCTTCAGATTATGCCCCCAGGATAAAAAATAACCTGCCCTACGGGTCCCTTATTTTAAAGCTAGAATCTACAAGTAGTAAACTTTAGATATGTGATATGTAGCAATGTCCTAGTAGTCCACAGCAACATTTGCTTAAATCAAGCTCCCTACTTCGTCTCTCCAAAATGAATAATTGCACCGCCCTTAGGTCGCTTGATTTTGCACAGTGCTACAAGGTTAAACATATTCAAATCCTCTTCCCAAAAATACAAGGCCCATAACTTTCATGACAATTTTGTAGCGTTGTATAGTTAACCTCTACTAAGCTTTTTCAAATTAAGCCCGCGGGGTCACAATTGAGTAGAGTAATAACCGATGAAAAATCGTTTTGTCATAAATTGCAAGGTCATGATAAACGATATTTGATGAGAAATACTGTGTAGTTGTCATGCTACAAATTGTTCAAATCATACTCCTGATCAAATTTGGCTATCCTATTTTTGGATGTGTTTTCTTAGATTTATAGTAATAGTGAAAAATTTATAAACAAAATTGTTAGATACTGTAAGTAAAACAAAACACAGTTTATGACTCATAACTTGTAAAATAGAGTATTCTGAATAAACTTGGTGAATGACAAGCTAGTAGGCAGACTTAGTTTTTAAGGTCAATGTCACTGATACTAAAAGTGTGATTTATGGTATTAAGTGTAATGAGTACTTCTTGTTTATGGCTATTCGGAAAACATTGAATTTAATGTTGTACACATTTTTTTTCCATTGAGCAGTGGTGGGGTCTTTAGATCAAGAGGTTCTGTGTTCAATACCGTCAGGAGCCACATTTGTTCGTCATTACATATGTTTGTATTAATTGTTGTTATTTCTAATTTGTTACTGCAAGTCAAACGATTTTACAAATTTATCTATGGAAATATCAGCAGACAGATGTGATATGACATATTGTATAATTGAGCACATTGTTATGTTTTGTTATGAGAATAAATCACTACGCTTTAGGCTGTGGTACAACATGCATGATCTATTCCGTAGTAGCAACACCAGCGGATGATAATCGTGATAAGTGTGATCAGAGAGGATCGAAAATACACAAAAATAAAAAAAAGTGATTTCCATATACACTTTTTATTTCGCAGTGTTTTCAAAATTGAACGTTCTAATGGACCTGAGATTTAAAAACAATTCATATAATTTAATCAGTGTTTCATTCAGTATGCTGAATAACACAGTTTATGACTCATAACTTGTTAAATAGAGTATTCTGAATAAACTTGGTGAATGACAAGCTAGTAGGCAGACTTAGTTTTTAAGGTCAATGTCACTGATACTAAAAGAGAAAGAAACTAATTACTGGTCCGTGATTCAAGCAATGAATAAGTATTACAATTAGAATCACTGTTCCTTAAATATTATTTTGTATACCGTTTACTAAAACAATGTACGACGTAAGATTAAGTGCACACTTTACTTTCGTGGTCACTGATGGAAATGATATATGTATCTAAATTCATAAAATAATGTCGCAAACAAAATTCTCTAGTGAATCATTTAAGATTAAAAGTGATTTATGGTATTAAGTGTAATGAGTACTTCTTGTTTATGGCTATTCGGAAAACATTGAATTTAATGTTGTACACATTTTTTTTCCATTGAGCAGTGGTGGAGTCTTTAGATCAAGAGGTTCTGTGTTCAATACCGTCAGGAGCCACATTTGTTCGTCATTACATCTGTTTGTATTAATTCATTTGATAAACATTGAAAACTATATTATTTTGCAAGATATGAGAATTGTGACTTAATATTCCTTAATTGCATCATGCTGTACATTTTCTTGAAAATATAAAAGTTGACCTTGATCATTTTTTAATTTTTAAAAAGTTCAATATATCAAAAATTAGACGGTTAACATTTTCTGTTTCTCAAATATTGCAATTCATTTATTACTAATACAATTTTCATAATCAGAAGTGATGCTCCAATCACTTGAATTTATTTTTCAACTTCGCGAATTCACTTTTCAACTTCGCGAATCCACGCTTCTTGTCACGTGACTATGACGTTACAATGACTTAAATGTTTTAATTTCTAAATTTGCTGCTTTCCTAAGTTGGCTAAGTTTAAAGCTGGTTTCATTTATATATAATTGGTTTACTGTATATTAATACAACTTTTGTTTTTGTATGTTGTTATTTCTAATTTGTTACTGCAAGTCAAACGATTTTACAAATTTATCTACGGAAATATCAGCAGACAGATGTGATATGACATATTGTATAATTGAGCACATTGTTATGTTTTGTTATGAGAATAAATCACTACGCTTTAGGCTGTGGTACAACATGCATGATCTATTCCGTAGTAGCAACACCAGCGGATGATAATCGTGATAAGTGTGATCAGAGAGGATCGAAAATACACAAAAATAAAAAAAGTGATTTCCATATACACTTTTTATTTCGCAGTGTTTTCAAAATTGAACGTTCTAATGGACCTGAGATTTAAAAACAATTCATATATATTAATCAGTGTTTCATTCAGTATGCTGAATAAAGCTCATTTTCTAATCGCAGGTAAAAGACCTGTCAACGTAAAGAGTTGATACAAAATGCATGTACAATGTAATCTGTTTATTCCGTTTATATGAAATATGAATGTATTGCACAACTAAATATTGCACGTAGAATCATGATTATATGTATTGCACTACTAAATAGTGTACATAAAATCAAAATTGTTTCTTGAACATTTCAAGAAATCGTTTATATGCTATTCAAAACAGACATTTCATTAGTATACAGTATAAAGCACCAGCCAGTCACATTGATCGTTGCAACTATATTATATGTACATATATAGGCAAAAACTGGCTAGATACACCAAGACTTGATGAACTAAATATTATGCAAGATTGCAAGACTAAATGCATGACTAGACATATTACAAACAACATAATTATGACATAATACTAGTCTGGTGTAATCGAGCCAGCCTGCTTCCACCTTTCTTGGGGACAAGGCTATTTCAAATAGCCGAATGCCCTGATGAAACACAGAAGCTGACTGCCCCGATGAAACCAGTACGGCATTGCTCAGTAAGGAAGGTGGTGGGGATGGATGGCGGATAGACACCGAAAAACGAGTTGGCTTCGTGCTCGACAATCTGACATAAATTACTGAAGTTCCTAATCTACCGCCAATGAAATCGCCGCTGTTAATCATGTGATGTTCGTTTACATATTTCTTGGTCAGCGATTCCCAATGACATTGCCGCGATGTGTCACGTGACCTAATCGATACTATTTTTATCCTTGTAACGCTTACATAAATCCATATTCGATTAACATAATTTAACTACCGGTGCGCGCTCCAATGAAATTCGAGTTATTCGTAACGCCGTACTCGTGAATCTCCGTGAGTTTCCGTCGTCAATTATGAATAAGCACTCGTCGGAATTTGCAATTATTACGTTTGCTTCGCGTAAATATGAAAGAAGTAGGTTTGTATTACGAAGGTACTTCCGTTTATTATAAACTATGTTTATTACATAAACAAAATTTTATACTCAACTTCATACTAAAAGGAACAAGAAACACGTGGTATAAACTAATTATTTATTTTTGGCAAAAACTGGCTAGATACACCAAGACTAGATGAACTAAATATTATGCAAGATTGCAAGACTAAATGCATGACTAGACATATTACAAACAACATAATTATGACATAATACTGGTCTGGTGTAATCGAGCCAGCCTGCTTCCACCTTTCTTGGGGACAAGGCTATTTCAAATAGCCGAATGTCCAAAGAACCTGTTCTGCAGCATACAACACACGCACCTACGACAAATGAAGAAGAACAGGTTCATCCCCAAGAAAGGAATTTGAAACATGACCTTCCTGACTAAGCAATATGAGAATGACATGATAACATTCATGATGGATAGAGTATAGAAAGAAAAAAACAAAGTATATATGAGACATACATGAATTAACCTTTGTAAAGCATGTACATAAATACAGGCGTCTACGATGGCAGACACAGCCTACGATGGCAGGCTTCATGAAGAATGCAAGAGTCTACTAGGGCAGACTGGAGTCTACGATGCTGACTCAGCCCACGATGGCAGGCCTCCAGCAAGGAATGCAAGTCTACGATGGCAGACTAAGCCTACGATGGCAGGCCTCAGACAAACAGTCTACGATGCTGACTCAGCCCACGATGGCGGGCTCCAGCAAGGAACGAAAGTCTACGATGGCAGACCAAGTCTACGATGGCAGACCTCAGACACAGCCAACGATGGCAGGCTTCAGACGGAAAGCTAAAGTATACTATGGCGGTTTGAAGATTCTGCAATGCAGAACCAGCCCAAGATAACAGGCCCCAGACCGGAATGCAAGATTGATGACAAACTCGGCCTTTGATGGCAGACTACAGACCGAAATGCAAGTTCATACAATCAGGACAAAAGTCTACCGACAGGTGTGCCGGAGTCTACAATGCAATAACATATAAATTGTTGATTCTCCCTCTTTGATTGTGTCTGACGGAAGAGGGGGAGGACTCTGTGATGGGCAGTTTTTAAATCCCACTGGGACGAAACTGTTTTGATTTCTGTCCTCTGGCCTGTTTCGTCGGGCCCTTAAGGGTGTTTCTCTTGGTGCTCTGCCTTCTGCAAAGGCATTGAGTACATACGTTTTTTGGTTCTCAAGGTTTGCTTTTTATATATTTATACACGAGCATATTTTTGTGTTTTACATACCATGCCTTTTGTTTCCATTGCGTGTGTTAGAGATTCACCTAGCAGGGATTACTTTTATTTACACTGTCCTGTGACTTTGGAACATGGTGGGGGTAAGAGTGAGGTTGGGTGCGCACCATAAACCGGTTTAAGCTCCCCAGTGGTGTTTTTGCCACTGACCGTTCCAAGGCGGTGCCCCACTGTGTTCCTTTAATTGTTCGTTTTGTCCTCGTGTGTTTGCTTTGTATGCTAGTGTGTGTTGGTAGTGTATGTTTGTGTGTGTACATGATTGTGTGTGTGGGTGTGTGTGTTGTGTGTGTGCGTGTGCGTGTGCGTGTGCGTGTGCGTGTGTGTTGGTGGTGTGCACTTCTGGGTGCTGTGGGGCTCGTTTTGGGGAGGCTGCGTTTTTGGTACGTGGCATTCCCTGTTTGATATTATTTTTGTTTTTAGCGCATAGCCTGCGCTGAATAGTCCTAATTTAATTTAGACATAGAAATCTGCGCTGCTTTAATCGTATCCTGGTTTGTTTGAATGTACCTAGTATAACAGTCTGAAGACCACCTTCCCAATGTTTTTATCAGGTGGTCCTTCAATCTAATATGAGAGCAAGTAGTTGCTGCGCCTATCCGTAAGCTATGACCGCTATAAGGTTTATCATTTAATCCTAAACACTGTATCACGAACTTAAGATTGCTGATAAATTTCTGCCTAGTGAGAGGTAACCCATCATTGGTAACATAGAGAGCTGCCGACTTGTGAGCCTGTATATGAGCTTTGCGTACTGATAAATATTTTTGTAATGCACTCAAAGGGCAAACAACATTGTCTGTGGCATGAATGTGAATGTCAACACCTTGTCTAAATGGATCAGTTTTAGATGTCTGTAAAGTAACGATGATTTCACCATGTGCAATTACAACATCGCTCAAACACAAATTATCATTCTCTGAAAAGTTATCCTTCACCGTAAATTCGCCACATCTCAAAAAGCCGAAGAAAGCAAGCGTACAACAAAATGTCATCAGGACGTCATCATGATGACCAAAGCAGCCTTTATTTAAATAACTGACTATCCTGGACAAGATAGAAATGTCGATTGGAAGACGTTTCGTTTGTTTAGGAGGCTCCTTACGTTTCACTCCATGTAAGAAGTTATATATTCTGACGTTTGTATCCTTAGATTGAAGCGGTGTACTCACTCCATGTCGAATATAATGGTGACGGACTCCACATAAGTAAATCTTTATCGTAGAATACTGAACTTGCACATATTTGTTTAAATAAGCAATTAATTTAATTAAAATATCTTCCGAAATAGGCGGTGTAATGGATGTGGAGCCTTCATACCCGCTTTTTTTAATGAACATTCTATATTGCTTTAATCCAGTAGCATAAACTTCTTTCGTGTTATCAGAGAGCGAATTGTCCAAAATATCCTGGACTACTTTTTCCAGGTCCAAAATATTTCCCTCTCGGTTGGGCATCGTTCCGGATGTAAATTGGCGTGCGGCGCTGCTGTGCGAAATCTCTGCATCTGAAATCGAGACAAAAAAACAAAAATAATATCAAACAGGGAATGCCACGTACCAAAAACGCAGCCTCCCCAAAACGAGCCCCACAGCAGGCATCTGCGATTATATTGGACTTGCCGGGAATATGTCTAGATTTAAATGTGAAATTGTTTCTGGCAGTTAACCAAGTCATATTTCTCATTAATCTCATAATGTTAAGGCACTTAGAGCGACCTTTATTGAGTATGTTTACAGTAGCTTCATTATCACACAGGAAAATAATTTGTTTACACATCCATTGTTTTCCCCACACCACAGCTGCTGCCACAATAGGATATAGTTCACGGAATGCCATAGATGCATCCGCCTCGACACTGTTAGGCCACTCTCCATAAAACCACTGATTTTGAAAGAAAGCGGTAAACCCAAATGTTGAGCTTGCATCGGTATAGAGCTTCAGTTCATCCGAGGTACAGAACTTGGGGAGGCTGCGTTTTTGGTACGTGGCATTCCCTGTTTGATATTATTTTTGTTTTTTTGTTTTTTTGTTTTTTTGTCCTCATAAAACATGGAAACACCATTCCATTTATCTAAGAAATGCAACCACATTGACAGATCTTCTTTACACTCCTTATTTAAATGAATATAATGGTGCAGTTTACGTACAGATGTTGTTATGTTTATGAGGTAGGATACGAAACTTCTTCCTGGTACTATGACACGTGAGGCAAAGTTAAAGTGACCTAGCAATTGTAACAACTCGCGTTTTGTGCATGATTTGCGTTGCGAAAGAGTCTCTATGAATTGAGTTATTCTTTCAATTTTTTCTCTAGGGAGCCTAGCTTCTAACTGATCTGAATCTAACACTACACCTAGATATTCCAAGACTGTTGTAGGACCTACAGTCTTCGCTTTAGATAGAGGCACTTGTAGTTTACCGAAAATCAATGTCAACAATGCCATAGTTCTATCCCCATCTGAATTTGAACTTTGTACAGTCAAAAAGCCATCTAACAAATGATAAATAATTGAAATGCCATAGTTATTCTCTGCTATCCAACAAATTGCCTGTGATAAGTTGTCAAATATTTTTGGCGACGACCGACACCCAAAAACAAGACGAGTGTACACCTAAAACCTATTTCTCCATTGAATCATGTAGAATGGCATTTGCTCTGGTTTGATGAGTATTAGTTTGAATGCATTACTAATATCGGTTTTGCACAAAAGAGCTCCTTTACCTTGCTCTCTAATAGCTTGAATAGCATCATCTACTCTCACATAACTAAAACTACACATATCCTTGTCAATTAAGCTATTGATGCTATAATGTTTTATATCATCGTCTGGCGACGACAGGTCAACGATAAGTCTTTTCTTGCCCGAGTACTTCCCTTCTGCAACACCGATGGGCGAAACACGAAATTTTGTAAATGGGGGTTGGTCGAACGGCCCTTGTAAAAATCCATTGTCTAATTCAGATTGAATTAAATTGTCTACTATGTCCGGTTACCTTAATGCTGATAATAGATTTTTACATACTTTATTGTCTGAAGGCGTGGATTGCATCATAGTGTCAAAGCCGTTTTCTAACCCTTCACATAAATAATTTACACATGCTGTATCTGGATGGTTACGAAGTTCGGAACGTAATGCCTCTACATTTATCGGTGAAGTTGCTTCAAATTGTCATGCCTTATTCTTCGAATCGCCATTAAGAAAGTCCGTCTTCCCTTTTTTGTTTAATGTAGGGCACATTAGTCGTGAATGGTTCTGGCTCATACAACTGGAACATCCATGGAATCTGGTACACAACCTTCTGTTACAGCCGCTTGCCGCATTGAAGTTATTGCATACCACAGTCCCATTATGAAAAATTACTTTTCGGCCATACCTATCCGTATCTTGAGTAACCATTCTGTTACTTGCTTGTGGCCCTGTAGCCGAGTAGCGATGCTGTGCGGAAATGTCTTTTACCGCATCCTGGTTGCAGAAGTCGGACTCATGAAGGGTCGATGAGCAATGTAGGCACTGACGGGCACGTGTGCCCCCAAGAATGAGCTGAAATAGTTCGGTGTCCCGTCAAGACCAGTCTACTGGGATTCTCAATTTCACAGCCTCCGCTGCCTTGCTGGCGAAAGCTAAATGATAATCATAAAATCGGTCTCCGTAGAACGCATGTATCCGAGCAATATCCGTTTCATATGCGTCTAGCTCTTGTTGTCTATGTGGCCACTTAGCCACCATGATCCGTCGGTATTTTCCGAATGCTACTCTGAATTGTTCTACACTCAACAACTTTTCTAAGTACTCACCTCAATTATGTGTCGTATATAAATCATTTTGAAAGATACGATCATGAAAATTTGTCTACAAATTATTGGACTCATTCTCTCAATACTCGGTATAAAGATGATGAGTATAAATGGTGATTTCATTGTCTCAGAGAGTTTGCATCACCACACCCCTAAATGTGAAATTCACAAAACTGTAAATTATGGTAATTCTAAATTTCTGCTAAATTATCTAGAACAGTAAAGTTTTTGTTAAAAAAGCGGTTTCTGGTACCAATTTCAGATATCCCGCTACGATAAAATATCATCTTAACGTTAAATTTATTGACGCAGTTGGTCTGTCTAGCCTTAAAAAGAATTTTCTTTCCCATGGTTTTGTCCAACAAACCTCGTTAACTGGATCAATTGTTTCAAGACAAGTGACGTTTTAATACCACAAACTGACCATTAGAGATTCATGAGAAGTACCAAATACCAATTCTTAAGGACGATTACGTCCGAGACACAAATGAGTTGAAAAAACATAAGGGTGCTCATTTTTCATCAAATCTTCATCCAATCGAAATGGAGTGGAGGATAAAAATCAGGCAAAAGTCTCAAATTTCATTTTTAAACTTTACATCTGCCCAAGAACATCTTCTTAAAGGATTTGAATGATCAAACATTACAACATGTCTGCTAATTTTATTTTAGTGAATCATAAATGGTCGTCTGTGTCACACGCAAATTGATCACAGTCTGGTAATTGTAACGTTTTTTGTGACTTTTGAATATTGGGGTTATTGTGTTTACAGTGCTGCGTACCAATGAATTTGGTGCCCATCTTTATAACTCTGATGGAATCCTCAATAACAATCTTTGATCTGATGACTTTGAAAAATTCATCAAAATATCTCGAAAAATGAATAAACTACAAAAAAGTTTTTAGGTGTATACTTAGAAAAGTGGTTGAGTGTATCGTGAGACATTTTTTGAGGCGGTTGTCCGGTTTTGCATCTATAGAACATGTCGGTTCGAAGTCTGGGATCAAAAGTTATGCGAAATTAACATTTCTGCCATCTACAATTTGTTTCTTAACTGCATCACTG
Source organism: Saxidomus purpurata (assembly GCA_022818135.1). Classification (NCBI taxonomy): domain Eukaryota; kingdom Metazoa; phylum Mollusca; class Bivalvia; order Venerida; family Veneridae; genus Saxidomus; species Saxidomus purpurata. Next base: position 54,028,342 of record JAFMSR010000008.1, on the reverse strand, counting down.
ACAATGTCAATGTTGGTAATCATGTTAGCAGGGATTCCATTCTTGGAGTTAGCTGCTATATGACGTATGTTATCTAATGCATTGTCATACGTACCGGACGACTGCGATGAGGATTCACCATACAAGTCGTTTAAAGTTGGATAGTCGTTTGATATCGCCGTATGGTTGTTCTTGGAGGGAACGTTCACGGAAGCTGGCGTTAATTGTTTAACTGTCTCAGTGAATGCGCTCAACTTCGAATTTAATGTCTTCATGCATTCCGTGAAAGCATTATTTTGCTCTCTGGAGGTTGAATTTGAATCTGACACGGTGACGGTATCCCGAGGCACAATAGGGGACCGACTTCTGTCTCTGCTAGAGTTCCCTGACACAGTATTTTCCTTCTGTATGTTCTCTTTGTACAGAGTTTTCAACACACTCTTAGCTAATGAAGCGGGAACATGAATTCCCTTTTTCTGTAATGCTTCTCTTAGTTGATTATTAGTCCAGTTTTCAATATCGTTCGGATCATACGTTTTGGCAGCGGAACGGGACCGTCTAGCCGCCATTATTTAACACAACTTATTTTCCAAACTTAGAGTTAAATATGTGTGGTAAATGTCACTCCATAGATTAAAATACATTGTAATATATCCGCGGTTTAAAAACACTTTTAACCACAATAAATCCGAACTTTAAAGATTTGAAACGCAAATCAGGAAGTTTATCAATAATAATAGACACCGAAAAACGAGTTGGCTTCGTGCTCGACAATCTGACATAAATTACTGAAGTTCCTAATCTACCGCCAATGAAATCGCCGCTGTTAATCATGTGATGTTCGCTTTCATATTTCTTGGTCAGCGATTCCAAATGACATTGCCGCGATGCGTCACGTGACCTATCGATACTATTTTTATCCTTGTAACGCTTACATAAATCCATATTCGATTAACATAATTTAACTACCGGTGCGCGCTCCAATAAAATTCGAGTTATTCGTAACGCCGTACTCGTGAATCTCCGTGAGTTTCCGTCGTCAATTATGAATAAGCACTCGTCGGAATTTGCAATTATTACGTTTGCTTCGCGTAAATATGAAAGAAGTAGGTTTGTATTACGAAGGTACTTCCGTTTATTATAAACTATGTTTATTACATAAACAAAATTATAATATTGCTTTATACTTTATCGCACTTAAATGTACATTTATTATTTCAGAGCGGCCTATGGGGCCAGCACATACATGTATATATAGATGCTCTAGTCAGCGTTGAAATATGTACCGATACTTCAGGTGTATTTGAGAAAATATTCGTCACATGTAATTTAGATACACATTGCACGGGTTTGTCATAACAACTGCCTACCTCCTGTGAATACCTATGCATATTTCTTTACGATGTATGGCAACGCTTTAGGATAGACTATAGTTTCATGCTTTTATTCATAAGCAAAATGAAATTACTGTTATCTTCAGTATATTTGTTAAATATCAACGCTCATGTGTATTTGTTTGTAAATATTCTTGCAATGATTTTACGGCCCATCAAGGAAAAATCACAGGCTCGCATATCTTTCTGCTTTAGAATACTACTTTTTAATATATGTGAAGTTTTTTCACTGAAAAACATTGAGAAATAAGGCAGTAAGGTAATGAATGTACATGATCTTATATTTTTTGTTTCGATAAGATTATTGATACTGCTTGTAGTCATTACCTCTAAAAGTAGCTCCAAATACTATACATAATTACGTCTTCGAAGAATAACTACAGTCTCTTTCATATTTGTAAATATTCATGCAAGGATTTTACAGCCTATCAAGGAAATATCACAGGCTAGCATATCTTTCTGCTTTAGAATACTCCTTCTTAATATATGTGGAGTTTTTTCATTGAAAAGCATTGAAAGATTAGGCAACAAGGTAATGAATGTACAAGAACTTATATTTTTTGTTTCGATAAGATTATTGATACTGCTTGTAGTCATTACCCCAAAAAGTAGCTCCAAGTACTATACATTATTACGTCCGCGAAGAATAACTATAGTCTCTTTCACATTGAACATAATTGTTACCCGCAGTTCATTTTATATTTACACTTTTCTTAACGTCTACTTCCAAAATACATTTAGGGTCTATTAATATCCAGGGTTCTGAGTTCACCAAAACGTTTGAGACTTGTAGAATGGATAAATCAGCAATCAGCAAAAATGGATATAATATTTCTTCAGGGAACACATTTGACATCAGATATAACATAAACAATTATTATTGATTTCAAAATGTTTGAAATGTACAATTCATTCGGCACAAATAAGAGTAAAGGTTGTTCCATACTTAAATCAGTCAACATTGAATACGAAATATTAGACAAACACAAATACAGTGAGGGAAGATACGTTCCCATTAATATTGACATTCGAGGAACAGTCTTCTCGTTATTAAATATCTATGCTCCTAATGATAAAAGTAATCGAAATTTATATTTACGAATTCATTGACACTACACTTTTGCCAGTATCCCAAGGTTTGAAAATAATAGGTGATGTTCTTAACGATACAATAAACGATTCAGGTAGACAGTCACGCTCAAACGAAAAATCAAAAGTAGTAGAGAATCTTAAAAAACTTAATAAGGAAACATAAGTCAGCAATATTTGGAAAATAAAAAACTCTAACAAAATTCACTTCACCTGGAAACGCTTAAATGGTTTTTAAAAAAGTAGAATTGATTATAGGCTGACAGAAAATAATCTTTCAACATTAATATGCCACACAGATATACGGCCTGCTTAAATAAAATATACAGACCATCTTGCAATATCTCTCCAACTTGATATTCCAAATAAACGTGGACCTGTTTTGTGGAAACTAAATAACTCGTATTTAGACGATCCGGAGTACATAACTCTAATTGTAACACCATCAATTCTGTTGAAAATAATTTAAGACTTGTTAAAGTAAACCATCACACGATGTGAGAGGAGGTTATAAAATATGAAATAAAAGACAAAACTATTGCATACTCCAAAAATGAGACAACTGAAAGCCGTAATCGATTATCAATGTTAGAAAAAGAACTTACTGAATTAAAAGTTAAATATAAGTCATGCAATTCAAATGACAAAATTGTAAAACGTATTAAAACCATTGAATCGGAAATAGAAAACATATACGATATAAAAGTCAAAGGCGATAAAATACGATCTCGAGCACAACTCATCGACGAAGGCAAAATAAATTCTAAATACTTTCACTCGCTAGAAAATCAAGGCAAACAAGAAAAGTCTTTCATTCATTAATTATTGATGGAAAATCAATAACAAAATCCGGATACGTTCTAAGTGAAGAAGTTAACTTCTACAGTATTTTATAAAAATCTAAAGCTCAAAATACAAATATGGACGAATATTTTGAAACTGTTAATGTTCCTAAAACACTTAGTGTAAAAGATGCTGCTATTTGTGAAGGATTAACAACACTCGAAGAATGCGAAACTGCTCTAACAAGCATGAAAACGAACAAAATGCCTGGAAATGACGGTCTGACATTAGAATTCTATAGGATATTCTGGGATAATTTAAAACACATACTTATAGACAGCTTTAACGAGACATATTATAAAAAAGAACTTTCTGTGACCCAAAAGATAGGCATAATTACGCTCTTGCATAAAAAAGGAGACCCTCAAAACATTGAAAATTGGCGACCCATTTCTTTGTTAAATACAGATTATAAAATATTAACACGTGTACTTGCAATACGTTTACAAATAATTCTGCCTTCCATAATTAATTCTGACCAACACGGTTATATCAAAGGTCGTTATATTGGAAACAATATCAGACAGATATCAGTCATAATAGACTATGGTAATGAAATGCACATTGATGGCGCAATACTTTTTTCTGGATTTCCGAAAGGCCTTTAAAACAATTGAACTAGACTTTCTTTTTGAAGCCCTTAAATATTTCAAATTCAAACCTATGTTTATACAATGGATAAAGTCAGTATACTCTAAGATATCCTCTTGCATTTTAAACAATGGCTGGATGTCTAATAGCTTCAGCTTAGCATGTGGATTAAGACAATGATGTTGTATATCATCTCTCCTTTTTATAATAGTTGCTGAAATACTAGCAAATAAAATACTCTTAAGCAATGAAAATATCTCAGGCATTTCTGTTAAAAACAAAGGAAACACTACTTATTTGAAACTGATACAACTTGCTGATGACACAACTTTATTTGTTAGAAACGAACAAGATATACAAAATGCAATTAAAACAATTAATACATTTGGTGTATACTCGGGTCTATCATTAAACATAAATAAAACAGAAGGATTATGGATCGGAGACTTAAAATTTTCAAAAGAAGAAATAAGTAACAATAAATATATATGTTAAACGCAGTTGATATTATGTTTTGCAATTTTATTTGGAATAGCACACGCGAAAAAGCCAAAAGAGCAATTGTTATAAATAAATTAGAAGATGGGGGTTTAAACATGACCGATCTCGAAAGTTACTCAATAATGCTTCAGATTTAGTGGTTAACATCTTTACTCTCTTCTAACGAGGGAAACTGGAAAACAATACCCAGGTACAACCTAAACAAATTTGGCCAAAACTTTCTCGTATTTTACATGAATTTAGAAACTATCAAAAGTCTACCTCAAAACTGTTTGTCACTGCCGAACGTTTACAAAGAGCTATTAAAAAGCTAGATAATGTTAAGAAATAGCAATAAAAGCAAACCACAATAATTTAGTGAAATACATAAAGAATTGATTTGGGGAAATGAATCAATAAATCACGAAAACAAAGGGTTATTTTTTCAAAACTGGATTAACTCAGGCGTACTGTTTATAGACATCATCGATGGTCAAGGTGTAATAAACGAAACATACATTCTTAACAAACTGCAGAATAAGTTCAACTAGATTTCAGAAATATCAGTGTTACGAAATGCAATACCCAAAGCTTGGAAAATAAAACTGAAATCTGAAAATTCAAAGAAAACGTCAGTACAAATCTTTTTAAGGCCACTTCTATATCAAAATATATCGTTAGATACGAACAAAATGATTTACAAAACACTCCTCAACAAAAAAGCTACAAAGCCATATATTCACAAACAGTGGGAAAACAAATTTATTTTTGACCATCGCTGGCCCAAAATATATCTTCAGATAAATGCATGTATTGATAACAGGTACAAACAATTCCGATACAAAGTGATAAGTAACATCGTCCCTACCGGAGAAAAATTGTATAGGTGGAAACCCTAGTAATCCCAATTGCAAATTATGTCATACGATAGACAATATGGAACATTTCTTTATTGGCTGTCGCTCACTTCAAGCCATCTGGAGAAAAATTAGGAACATCCTTCAAATGTGTGATATAGATAAAAATATTGTCCACTTAAAAACAATTGTGACAGGATACAATTTCGAAAATCAGAAATATTGGGAAATGAATTTATTAACCACAATAATCGGTTTCAGTATTTATAAAACGTTTTTCCTCAGTAAGCAACGCTCCGAACCAGTCAATATATCCAACACTTTTTTAATGAAATAAGCATAGTAAACGAATATTTCCAGTTCAAAAGAAAAAAAGTTGCTATTTTAGCCAGGCCCTAACGAAGGCCCTAATCGTTAAGCACTCGGCAAGATTTATCGAATATCATTAATACTAGCACTTAATGATATAGCAAATATATTTCTTTTCATTATTTGTTCACTTAAAACCATTCATGTTCTAATACAACCATGAAGTTAATGTACTCACATGGATGTACACACATTTATTGTTCATATGCAACTGATTTTAAACATTTTGTTAATATGCAAGTATTTATTGGTTTTTAATGAAAATGAAAAAAAGGTAGTAGCACTTTTGATATTTACTCTAACTTGAGCTTTCACAAACAGATGATTGAATTGTTTTCAGATTTATTATGTTTAAATCGTCTGAACATGTCAGGGTTAATCTGAAATGACCCTTTGTTTTTTACATTATATGTGTAAAGTTTTAATTTTCTGTATAACTGGTAAGTGTGTTAAAGGTCCATTACTAACACCAAATCAAATTTTCTTTTAAATCTGGAATTGTTACAGGGAAATACAATTGAAACTGGCTTCTAAAACTTAACAATAGCTGTGGAGTATCTCTGTTTGTAAATACTGCTGCAAAAAACGAGTGAATGTTTGTTTATCTCCTTAGATTGACCTATGTGGTATTGTTATGATACTTTTTTTGTATTTTCATAAATTGACCTGGGTGGTCTTTTTGTCCTACTTTCGATTTATTGCATTTTGTAAACAGTCAGAGATATATGCTGTACAGCATTGGAAGTAAAGTTCTTTCAACTATAATTAAAAAAAGGCTTGCTTGTTCATGTACAACCTATTCACAGCCTCTTACTAGGAAACATCTGGACAATTATAAAGATATTATTTGAAAACTTCAAAACCTACTTTCGTTCTTGAAAAAGCAAAATATGATTTTTTTGTTAAACTCAAATTTTTAAACACAATATGGTCACATTCGATGCAGAATGTTATATTTTTCATCTGAGAAGACGCCCGTTACGATTCCAGATTTGAAAGAAATTCGAGTAGTAATGGACCTTTAAGTAATTAGTAAGAATTTACTTAAAGTAATTAATAAGTATCTGCTTGGCTATAAAACTTGAAACTAGTTTATTTTAGTATAAACTTTGTCCAGCAATACAGTGGACCATTGTATCCTTCAAATAACCAAATGTTTCGTTTCGGCAACGTTAATTTACACCTGGAAAACATGGTCACAAAACACAGATAAATTGTTTCATACCAACATTGCACTACATTAAAGGTCAAGATGGGACAAATTATACAATACATCCTCTTATTGTACTGTCTCCGTCGGGTCATACTGTCCAAACCACAAGTTCTTACCAGCGACCTGTAGTTGTGGATGCATTTGAATGTCAGAAAGGCAAGGTTAGAAATTTTGGTATCGCATGAACTGATGTCACAGAAACTGACACCAATCTCCGGTTGCATATTTACACAAGTCTAGTGATGGTTAAATAAGGCACCATTGATACCAATTCCGTTGCATCAAAGTAGAATTTTAGCAGTTTGAGCAAAATAACCTAATATTTATTCGGTCTAAATGATAGTTCTCCAGGACCGCCTCAGCGGTCGAGCGGGTCGAGTCGCTGACTTGAAATCACTATTACCCCTCATAGATTGAGGGTCATGGATCCATGCCTTGCTACCGACCATGTCTCTTTACGGTTCTACCCAGGAACGATTGTAAGGTAAACTGCCCGCCTGTTAAAAAACAAAACACGGTCGTAACAGGCGTATTACTCATGCGACAACAACAGTTCTTTAGGACACATGTTCAGTTTCTTGGGCATATTTGAAGCACACATAGTGTCGAAACTGACCCAATAAAATCAAAGTGCTGAATACCCATTTTTCTAAAGGAACCGCTGTATTATTTAGTTTCGCACGATTTTATAGACGATATATAGAGGAATTTTTTAAAATTGCCAAACCTGTGAATGATATTTTAGTTGATTTCCAAACTTTCAGATTTCCAAATCTGGCAAGAACTCTAGAAGAAATGGGGCCCTTAAGGAGATGTAGTGCTTTCCTCACATACTTATTCTATAAAGAAAAGTAACACAATAATAATTGTTGTCTGCAACAAGTTGTGTTGATTTAATTTAGATTACAAAAACTAAGTTATTTATGGCTGTAACTTGAAGATCACAAATATCCACTCTGAGACGTGGCCCTAGTAGGATCATGAAATTTTAAAAGCCGTTTTTATGAAACAGACACACCGATACGTGTTCTAGTTGTACTTTCCAGTTATTTGCTTAATTTTTTCACCGAATTTGCTTTTGTTTTTCAAAAATACATTCTTGATGAAACAGGGCATCAGCTGTCCGCGTACCATCTCTGTTATAAGGTCAATACTCTTTTGGTCTCAAGAAGAGCGACTGCGCCACTGTTGTTGTTGTATTCGTCGCAAGACTCATGATACTACATCTGCTAAGCTTGTTCCAGTACTTATCATCCCATGTACCTTGCATGTCTCTTGAGATGTCTCGGAGTGGATTCAAAAACATTTTGATCATCACTGATCACTTTACCCGACTCGCACAATCAATTTTACAATACTAAAAGAAACCAGACCGCTTACACTGCTGCTGAATTACCTTTTTACTACTTCATTTGTCATTATTGCTCTCAAAGGTTATTTCGAGTTTTGCAAACCTGTTTATATCGAAAGGTCGAGCACTACACCATATCATCCCCAAGGTAATAGAATACAAGAATATTTTTAAGAGACCGTTTTTAACATGATTGGTACCCTTGGTGATGACAAGAAACAAACTGGAAATTCCATGTCCATACACTCGTCCATGCGTACAACTACACTACAGTAGAGTACCAGCATTACTCAGCTGATGATCCAGCCACTAACCGTAACACTTTTGTAATCCTCTCATTCTGATACAGATAGGTCTAATGACAGCAACATAGCTTCCGTTCTTACTAGCAGGACAAGTACATTATCCCCGACGCAGTAAAGAACATACAGAAGCGGTAGAGAAGGGAGAAAACCGGAACCGAAATATCCAGTTGGTTTGAAGTAAATTTCAAGACAGACAGACGGAAGTCTCGAAGCTAAGAGCCAGTTCTAATGCACTGCAGTATAAACTTAAACTAAAACTCAATATAAGAAGAGATAGAACCAAGTCTGCATGGATGCAGAGCGCAAAATTCCGTTGATTTGATGACTTTTTACAATCGAATGTAGACTGTGTTTTATCTGTAACGTCAAACGTGTTATTTTGAGTAATGAATACATAAATTGAGTTAAATCGCTTTAAATCAAGATAAATAGATATCATGTAAATAAGCCTGAGATGAGCACTCAATGATCCCGATGTTTTATTTTATTGTTGTCCTTAGTAAGATATGTACTCAATCAAATACATCGTTTTGTGTTTGTAATATCCATCCGCATTTAGGTACAAAGGTACTAAATATGTGATTACCAGTAATTACGAACTATATAAATGTTATGTAAGAGTATACGCCTACAGGTTCAGTTTACTTTACAATATGTTATTGGAATATGTGGTGACACATGTCCAGTCAAGTGTACATCCTCACGGGATGAATACTGATAACAGTATTCATTTCATTTAGTATTTGAGGGTAGGGTAATTGTTTATATGTGTAGTTAATTCTAAATACACATAAATGTAGTATATATATTTTCAAACTACTACTCAAAAACTGCCTCCGTATTATTTATTATTTCAGTTTTTGAATGCCGGGACGACATTCCCTGAAACGGGAAAGTATGTCACGAATGATATATACCGACGAATTGGTGTATATAACTCATATGTATTTATGCGTGTTGTTCGTTGACATATGCATACATGTCTGTCGTTGATGTCTAGATTTATATACGTATAGCACCTATATCGCCCTGTTTATATGTCAGGTATTAACTTCTCATTTTCATGTCCCATATTCATACATCATCACTTGTGAGACATCGTTTTATTCTAACTGACAACCAGTTATTAGAATTTAGGTCCTCTTCGTTTAACCAGCCATAATTAACGACACGCATGCGCATTGAAATATACTTTCTTTAGTTCGTATGACGGGTCAATATATTATAAGTGGTTCTGTCCCTTAAAATGTTGTTCTAGAATCCTGGCCGAACTGATTAACTGACTTTCGGTATTAACTGATTATGTATAGTTATTGCAAATAAGCAAATTGTATTGTACAGCTTACGAGAATGACATACCAGAAAGATCTTTCTAACGATGCTAATAAGCATTCTGTTTATAAACTATGCGCTTCAACATGATAGAAACAGCTTAATAAATGCAATCCGACTATTTTGGTAAGAAACTACATGTTCTTCATAAAAAAGTAAGGTATTTCATATTCCTTCCAAAAAAATATTTACATTTTAAAAACATTATCATTATAATAACCGATCATAAGCGACGCAGATGTCAGCATAGTTAAGAAAATAAAAAAACCTTTTTAATATAATGCTAATATTTTTTTATTCAATTTATTCTATGTAAAAAAAGCTTTTCTTTCATTCCTAAATGTCCATTGGTCTAACACACTGATCATTATTAAGATATTTTGCTATATTTTCATATGTTTTTCTGAATTCTGAAAGATTGTTTAGCCGATTGCAAATTTCGCAAATTATGTTGTCATGTCCGTAGATAATGCTTGTATACTGATTTTTCTTGCGCAACAGTGAAACGTACTTTTCTTTATCGTTACCGAGGTCATTAAGGTAGCCTACCAAGGTTGATATGTTTGGAAAATCTGAAGTGTCTATATACGTTTGTGTAGGAAGTAGATGGCGATAATTTGCCCCGCCTCTAACTACTAAAATCCAGTTGTAATTGTAATTCCGAAAGAATCTTTCTGTAATGAACTCATCGCATACGGATACTTCAAATGCTAAGTAAAATTTGTATGCCGGTATAATTTGCTCAAGTCTTTCGTTATCGATTGTTTTCCCATTAGTGCCACAAATCCCTAAAATATCGACATCAAATCCATGCTTTATCATTTCAGCTACATACTGTTTTCGAGCACTTGCAGTTTGGCATTGTCGTACAAGCAATAGAGCGCTTTTAGTCTTCGCGTTATACACGGAATCATAGTCTAGATCAGCGCTGCTTGCGTTTAATGTCAAATATCCGTATGGTTTTGGAATATCTGAATCCAATCTATACAGAGAAGACCAGTTCATTGTGTTATGCCATGTTTCTGCTTCATAGTCCTTGTTAAAATAATCGACTGGGGAATCATAAGATGAAAATATCCATACCTGACTCGGATTCCTTAACACTTGTTTCATTGGTGGTTCTAATCCCATTCTCTGATTTCTTACACCTACATTGAATATTATTGCATCTGCTGTAAAAAGTTTACTTTTTTCAAACGTTACTGTGCATTCTCTCTGTTTGCATGTTTTGATATGTAAGCTTTTCTGTCTTTGAAGAGGGAACACATTTTTCGGAATATTGTACATCAATATACATTTTCGGCTGTTTTGTGCAATATTTTCAGGTACTATATAACTTTGTGTTTTATATGTAAAGTCCATTAAAGTGTACTGCAAAGTAAAATTACTTATATTGAAAATGTTTGATTGTTTCACTAAAGAATCTGACATAAAGTGAAACGATATGTCGTTCGCAGATTTTAGCAATGTTATATGCACACGTTGCAGAATAAAAACTGCGTTTAAAACTAGGGGAAGTATAGTCAGGTAACGATTAGGAAACTTCATGTTATCCTATTATTTATTGTTTTCATTTCTACTATGTGTCTATCTGTCATAACATATGATAAATATATAATTAAACCTATACTCATAAAAACAGAATACAACGTGATGTAGTGATGCGTATTTTTTCAGAGCATAGTGCCTGCGTTATTATAAATTGCAAAAGGAAGACGATGCATTTGTAGTGATATAAAGAAATTTAGCATTGTGTTCAAAACAATGCTAATATACACGCTGCTTCACTCCACACTACAACGTAATACAAAACAATACAAAACAAAGACGATCGCTTCAGTTTCATCTTATTTTCTTACATTCAGAATTTTCAAAAGTTTGGTTTATTACAGGTTACTGTCTGATAAGTAAGAATATAAAAGATAACAGTTAGGTAACAAACCTCATTTATATAATGAACACTCAAATGCAGTGAAAATGATCACTTTTTCGTGTTTATCACTAATAAAACGTCTAAATTTTGAATTTCACCACTCTGTTTTATTTCGAATGTTAAGCAGTGTATCAGTGTTTATAACACGACATGAATTGAGAAATTTCTAATGTATATATCCTGCAAATATACCATTAAGAGAAACGATTTTCGAGTACGAAGAATTTGTTTTCATTTATTCTAATATGCCTATGGTATATTTCTATAGTCAATTCGAGTGCATTAATATGATTAAAGCACTCGGAAAAGAAGGCGGAGTTTCGGATATGGAAGTAGCTTCTTCCGACTTTTCTAATTTACTCCCGCGCAAAAAATAAGATATAGAAATAGAAATAATATCTGTATAAATACATCAGTCGCATGAAATAGTTGTGTTTAAGAAGCTAAATATTATTTTTGATTGCGCCAAGTAAGCCTTAAAATACCTTCACCTTGCTTTCCTTTAGAAAGGTCAAGAACATTCAGGATACACGTTATACAATGTTTTGATTCCAGGAAACAAAACAATGAATGAAAACGTTGACGTCATCACACTGATGTCATTACTCCACGTTAAAACGTTGTACAGTTCAGATTAACGGTTCGCTTTGAAATCGATTGTCTGCTTTGTTAGGTTCTGAATCGGACGTTTTCTGCATAATGTCACAGTCGTTTTTTTTCATATTTTATGTGTTAGATGATTAAACTAAACAAGTTTGTATAATATAGTTATGTATGATATCTTGACTGGTTGCCCGAATAGGGGAGTGAATTCCAACTGCCACTATTTATGCTATTTTACACATTACCGCCGAACTGAAAAAGTTCCGTAGTAGTTATGATAGTTTTCATAAATTTGGCTTATAAGAATCGAAATAATCGATGGCTTGGAGTGCTTTATCGAAATTGAAGCATCTCCCGTCGTTGATGTGCCTGCGTAATCGCCCTCATGAATTATTCCGCCAGACACATCACCTCCTGGGAATGCTTCAATTTCGATAAAGCACTCCAAGAAATTGATTATTTCTTAATTAAAGTGCTTTTTAAATGTTTTCATCACTTTCGTGAAATTGTATTTAGAAATAATAGGTCACAAGCCTTATAATTGAGACAAATGAGCTTCTGTTTTGGGTGGACGGGTATTGGTTAAGGGAGGCTATGTGTAAAATGCGACTGAAGTAAGACAAATATGTCAGTGAATTTTGAATTTAAAAAAAACTGTACATAAGAAACAATACATACAAATACTGTATCTGGTAAAGTACAGTTTTTCTTCGGACGTTTTTGTTAAAATTATAAAGAAATCGCTAATTCCGTACTATTTCAATATTTCAGTATATCAGTTTTTTACAAAACTCTTCTATTTTACGCTAAAAGTAGTGTTTTATCAAGAATACTTTTTTTACGTATATATCCATTCTTAACAATATTGATGAATATGTAATGATAAGGAATAGTGTTTGCAGCTACCAAATATCATTTCTTCTTTTTCAGTATCATGGTATTAATTCATAAGAATATTACATAAAAAAGAACGAATGCAAATTTCGTTGTGGCTTTAGGAAATACTATAAAAAAATCAGAGACGGAACATTGACATTCTTTCATATTCGTCATATACCTTAGCCCTAATTCCGCTAATAATGAAGTCGTAATTGGTAAACGTTTAAATCATGAATGGTAGAGTAAGAAGAAGCAATAGGTAATCGTAAAAGGTATGTGGCTAAGCCTATTGGGTAAGTGGGAAATCCTACTGTGTTAGCATAGTGAGTAAATTGGTAATATGGACTGAGTATAGAGAATAAGATAGAATCTGTAAAGGCAAAATTTATAAAATCAAGAAATACACTTAACGAAACTTCTGACGCCCCCTAGTTGAATATTAAATGTTTTTTTTTTGTTTTATCCCTTGATTATCAACACAAAACTTTAATACATTTGAAGTAATGGCAAATAATGTTACGTAATAATTTTGCCCATTTTTAACTCTGTTCCCAGACTTTCCGGGTGGCTAAACAATATGTCCTAAGCTGCACGTGCTGATTGAGTTCAACTCAAAATAACATAAAAGTCCTTAATTGGACGACCAGTCGATATTTTTATTTGAAAAACATAAAATGGCCCGAATGTCAAATCATGATACGGCGATAGCGATAGGTATTTTATAAAGCACCACGCAACAACAATAATTTGTTACATTAACTTTTCGCTTATTTACGCCATCAGAAATAAAAAATCCTCTAATTTTCATTTGTTCATTTGGATGTTTTCAATTATCTACCCCATGTGATTAGTATCCATCGCATATTTTTAGATTTTGATATTAATTGACAAATCAAATTTATTTTTGGCTTACTGTCTGTTCATCTCTGCGAAAACTTTATTTGTAGCATAAATCAAACTTTCTAAGAATTTTGTCCATAATTTTGTAACAAAGTGTTTTACATCGAGATACTATAGATACACTAATCGAAACTTCTTACGCGCCGTAGTATATTTTGTAATAAGTTAACTAATCGGAAACAAGTCGTTATGAAATTTAGAAAATATCATAAACATAATATGACTATGAATGGCTCGGTGTAATGATTAATAATCAATAAATGCACCACAAATTCAGATGTAAAGTATAAATAAAAGATGTTGCTATAGTAACACATGTCAAACAAAAGGCCAAGAAGGGCATGCATCATCTTACTAGACTGACTGGACTGTTTTAAATTTTGTAAAATCTCTACTGGAATGTTTGACCCGTTATCAAGGTGCGATGAATAATTGGCTATAGCACAGTTGATTTTCCCACAGTGTGGTTCAATTTCAATACAGATCATCTACAAGCTGCATGCAACATTCTGAGTATGTTTTGTGAAATTATTTGAAAAATGTTGAGAGTGTTATCAAGGTTTTACAAAATCAACTGATGCGCGGTGGGTTTCCTATAGTGTGGCTTGATTGCAGAATGCAGGCATTCTTTGAACAATATTAATTATCATGGAGGTCCACTAGGCTATGCCACACACCAACTATCAAAGCTCTGTGCGTTGCTCTAATTGAACAAGTAGATTTAGAAACAATTCTGATATTTTTAAGCTTGTCCATTTTAATCCGCTTAAACGGTTCAGCTACATCTGGCATTGGACCAGCAAAGTCACTATTATGGCACAGTGGGCCAATTTCATCAAACGAGTACTACTGTCTTGTTGCTTCCATCCCTGTTATTTGCAACCTACCAGGGTAGCCAGACACACCAACATTTTTTTTTAGAATTTTAATTTCTTTCTCCTCATCCTGTGCATACGGACGGGAAAACACAATACCTGCTCCGACCGAGGACACTCTGAAAAGAAGCAATCAGAGAATAAATTCTCTAAATTCTAATACGATGTATGTACACACTAGTGACTTTAAAAAATAAAATAAAGAGAGTATGATATGTGGAAAGAATTAAATGTCATAAACAAACTATTGAAAAATTGCTTTCAAAATACATGTACACAAGTTTTTTCTATGATTCCTTTAGCACTATTGTGAAAAAAAAACAAAACACTTAAAGCTAACCTGGAAAAACAAATACTGGTGTCATATGAGGAGGTACAGTAACTGTTGCCATTCCCAGTGGGATTTGAACCCGCAACATCCGGGATAAGCGACAGACACCGTCACCTGTACACCACTGCTCCTCATCTCAATCAAACTGTTGAGACTGGACACCGGTGGACATAGCTTACTTGAGCACTTCATGCTCAGGTTTGCGAAAACTTCAGACAGGGCAAATAAATCAATATTACTTTCTTTTTCATACTGCAAGCTGTATGATATTGGCCAAAGGATAAACTTTTATAGAAACCATAGCTCTAAGTAAAACTATAATTATTGAACAAGTTATACAAAGCCAAATGCATTTATATGCATGTATTACATCATTTTTTATGTAATACTATGTAGCTTAACACATGTTTACAGCCTATTTTAATCAATTAACATTTTTCATTTACCTTCCATAAACCAAAGTGCCAGTCAGGACTGAACTTTGTATGGTCTGCCTCCATTAAGCTACCCTGGTAAATGCAATATCATTATGAAGTCCACACATAACCCGCCACATTCCATAGCTGAAAAAAAAACAAATAATTTATGAATTTTATAATGTTTTCTATCTTAAAAAAACTTTCAAGTCATAATCTATAGTTAATTATCCAGCAAATTATATTCAAATGGTCAAACCTGCTGAGCGTAAGGGGTAAAAGGACCTGTTGTGCATAGTCAAATCTGTAATGCAGGTGCACATCATTGTTGCATGGAGCTTGACCTATGAAGAGACCACAACAATTGTGAACGAATGTTATACATGTAACATCAAGAATGACATTTCTCTTATTCTACAAATTACCAACCCAGAGGTTAAGATGTCGGCTAACAAGGGAGCAATGGTTTAGAGGTTAAGGTGTTGGCCGCTCATCCTGGAGGTTGCGGGTTCGAGCCCCACTAGGATCACAACCGTACCTCCTCATATGACACCAGTACTGGTTTTTCCAGGAAGCAGTCTCGATAGTTATTCCATAAGCTTCAAGCTTTCTTAACAATCGAGCTAAAAAAATAAGTGCAAACTAAGTAATTGTCTGATGAACTCTCTACTGTATCTTTTGCTGCATGCTTGGATTTGGATTAGCGCTAGGGAGTACGATATAATTTCTACATGGTGAAAGACTTAAGAGCTGTATTTTTACAAGCGAATCTAATTCACCTTTTGTTTTTTCTAAACACGAGAGTCTATAACTAATGAGCTGGTCCCTGTTAACTACATTTGAGCACAACCTACCATTATAGAGTCTTTAACATCTGCATGTATATATTCTAGGGAAGTGTCTCCTCGTCCAGTCCCGGACAGGGAGACCTGGAAGACTCTCCTAGTCTGTTTAACCGGAAGTGGAGACAAATGGGAGAGGGGGGCTTTGTCTTCCCATCAAGCTCTATTCTGTCATCACTGTTTACCAACAAACTATACTAAAAAAAGATCTTTTTCTATAGTTTTCTATTCTTTTGCAAATGAAAGTAAAGATGTTTACATAAAAGAAACATAAAGAAGATGCCTTGAGATATTAAATTTCCAGATATAAATATGCTATAAAGACCAAAAATGCATGCAATGGCGACAAGAAACTAGTGGTCCGAATTTAGGTGGAACAGACTTTAGTACGTAGACCATTTCATATGCAAAATGTATAACAACTCACAATCTGCTTACATATTAAGTCAAGTGATATTTTGTCTAAAGGCCACATATACTAATGTACTTTATACTAGTATACCAATGTGGTTTAAGGTTATTTCAATTTTGTCTGCTAATAAGAGATAATTCATGAGAGTTATTTCTCACATTATTTCCAAAAGCAAGCATCGTTCTTGACATTCATGTATTAAGGTGATTCTGAACTTTCTAACTTGAAAAGTCAAAATAAATATGTACCATTGTCTTCATCTAAATAATATTGGGTACAAATTTAACCTACCATTTAATTTATTAAAGGCCCTGTGTTAAAAAAGAACACAATGAAATGGTGAACTACATGTACTGTGCAATTTTATGACAGTACTGGTCATTAATCAGCAGGTGGCCAAAAATTCCCCTCAGGGGTTTATCATACATCATCTTGTTTTTTTTTAAATATATTTTACTTGTGAATTCTAGTAAATGTACATTTAGACACTGCCAGTCAGCAACATATTAATGGTATTTTGTTTGCTTATATGTGAGGTACTTGATATTTGAAACGTTCTTTTAAAAATCTTTAAAAAAGCCTGCATTCAAATTACAGAGGAAAAAAAACTTTTATAGTGAAAATAAGGGATGTTGAGATTAACAGTAACAAGGCAAAAAAATAAATTCAAATCAAAATTCATAATTGCATAATGTTAACATGGTTAAGGTAGTAGACTCCGAATAAAGACCTGCACTTTAAACTCTTCAATTTTAATGCACTAGCCTAGGTTGTTAAGCACAGGCCCCAATTTCACGAAAATACTTAATTAATTACTCAGTAACATGCTTAACTTATTTCAGCACTTATATCAGATTACATGTTTAATCATTTAAAAAATTCAAGTTTGTCAGAATCGTATCTACCCATTTATTACAATTATACACTTGTTAGTATTTGTGGAGGAAATGTTGTTTTTAGCAAGTAATTTAAACTGAGTAAAGTCTTAAGATTATTAAAATTCTTAAATTGTACTTAAATGAATGTTTCGCTCAATCTTACCTGCAATTAGTAATTTACAGTATTTTTGTTCTTTCAACATGTTAATTTCATAAAAAAATAGACAACCGTTAGAAATGACAACAATAAATATTCTTATTTTTAAAGACAATTAGACTTTAAAATAACGTTCTGAGCTGAGCAATTACGTAAGTATTTTCGTGAAATTTGGGCCATGTCTATAGATCTTTTGAGGTTGTCCGGGCGTAAGTTCGAATCCAGCCGGAACCGCATTATTGTTTTAACCTTTTCTTCTTTGTTTTCATAATTTTGTATTTGTCTACATATGTTTAAATTGTTTTTAGACTAAAAAGAAATTAAATATTTTTACACATAAGTATTAGCTTTTTTGAAAGTTTTATCAGTTGCAGATCCGGTTAAAATCGCCGATGGACATGTTTCAAACTCTAATTGCAGTGGTCCCAAATGCAATCCCAAGCTTCGTCTCTACGCATGCTGCCTACACACTAAGTTTTATTGCAATTTGTCACTTTTGAGTTATTGAGCGTAAACCGATTTTCTATTTTTAGTAACAATGACCTTGACCTTAACCCTAGTGATCCCAAATGCAACCCCAAGCTGCGTGTCTATGCATGCTGCCTACACATTAAGTTTTATTGCAATTGGTCACTCCTAACTTGAGTTATTGAACGGAAACCGCTTTTCTATTTTTATTAACAGTGATATTGAACTTGACCAAAGGGACTCGAAATGCAATCCCAAGCTGCATCTTTATGTTAGCTACTTACACACCAAGTTTCATTTCAATTGAGCACTCCTTACTAAAGTTATTGAATGGAAACCAATGTTTTACGCCAACCCGCCCGCTCGCCGGAAATACGACATCGCCATTCCAGTAAGCATTTTTTCTAAAAACCTGCCTCAAAATAATATAAACTCTTAGCACATATTATAACAAATCGACAGTCTTATCAAATAGCCATGTCTCAAATCATTTCAAAACTGAAAAAAAATATGCAACATGCATGAGTAATTAAAATTTATTTTTGTGTATACAAATTTCAATGTCAACGTTTGGATTAAATTTGGAATTGAAGATACCACCATTGATAGCAATTGCCCCGGTCCTTTATTATGCATGCATGTCATATCACGCAAGTAAGAAGAAATAAGGTGAATACAGGATGGGGATGAAACTATGAAAATCAACTTTATTTCGAATTTTACTTTAAAACTACTATAGACGGATAGATAATGATCTTTACTGAGAACAACGAATACCAACAACGCTATGTTTATTTCAAAGATAAAAATTTTACAGTCATTTTTCGATTTTTATGTGATGTGCTGGCTGCTTATTATGTACGTAAAATATTCCGGCAACGATGAGAGCTTAGCGGTGAAGGATAAGGTCTTGTTTATGCTAACTAATGAAATTCTGTGTTATATAAGTGAAATACAGTAGACTCCCTAAATTCCGAACCCCTAAAAAATCGGATACCTAAAACTCCGGCCGTTTTTTCTCCGCCCTTTTTTTCTCCGTTGACACTAATGTTAATATTCCCCCGATAATCCGTTCCCTCTATTTTCCGAATTCCGGCCGATAGTTTTGGTCCTATTATGATATTGTGTATTAAAATGACTCTCAATAATCCGGTCGCGGTCTGATGTGCCGAAGGCGTGAAAACAATTTGTGGCGATTATCTAATTAGCACAGTCGGTCACAAAGAAAAAGTGCGAATTAGTTTGTAAATTGACCCTATTGCCGAACAATACAATTTGTCTATCAAACGTGATGATAATTAGATTTCATCTCAAGCTTGGATAGACATATTTAAGACATTTCACTCAGATTTGTTCGAAATTTAGCAAAACGATAGAGACTCTTTTTATATTTTGTGTCATAGTAAATCATGACAGCGGAATCTTAGCAGGGATTTACAATCACTATGTCGGAATATATACATGTACAGGAAACGAAAAATTAATGTGTTAAGAGTGCTGAACAGAACGAACATAAGTTTTATTGTAAAATATTCAAAGTATTTTCGTCTGTATCTTGAAATTTACGACGTGTTTTCTTACCGTCGCGCCGGATGATGCTGACATTTAATTACAATGTACATGTATTCTAGCTTTTAATTTTGTGAAAGCTATTTTAATGTTTTATGGGCGGTGACATGTATTTAAATGTTTTAAGATGTATTTTAATAAAGTCGATAGTGTAGTTATTTATGTTTGCAAGAAAGATTGTTGTGTTTCATGAAGCAGAGGAATGACCAGGGGTACGTAACTTACAAAATCTAATCCCCCGAAAATCCGGCCACCTCGGAAAACCGGCCGATTTTTCCCCGTCCAAGGTTTCCGGTATTTCGAGGTTCTACTGTATATAGTGATGATATATATTTCATATAAGTCACAGTATTGGTGATACAGGTTTGCAGGAACTACTTATATTGCATATACATATTTTTGCTTTTGTTTTAATAGTTAGCATAAAATAAAAAGAATCTTTGTTTGTTTTGAGATATGGAATATCTATCACCGGTAAATGCGCGGAAATCTGTATCTCATAGATAAGAAACAATTTACTATAAAAATACGATTTATACACATCAATTGTAATCAAAGCTACAACATCTTACCCATGAAAATATTATTTGTAAGAACGGACACACAATCAAAGCAATCACTATATCAATTTGATAAAATTGCTATGTAAAAACTGTATACAACCAAATGTAAAATATACGCAAAAGAAAGTGTGCATAGAGGTTTTTCTTAATTTGCTTGATATCCATAATAGAAATAATATGATGTTTGGTACCACTGTTTAGCTTATTCAATTGCCTACACATCCAAGGGTCAAAATGAAAAATACGCAAACTGTAAAACTGATGTTATTGTGAGTACAATCACGTTTTTTAGCTCTCCTAATGGTTCTGTTGTGATAATTTCATTAATACCTGGTATGGCCACCAGTTTGTCGGATAACCTGTACAATACGGCGTCTCATGGAATTGACGTAACGTTGTACGACGTGTGCAGGAATGTTGGTTCAATTCGATCCAAATAAGATCCAAAATATGCTCGATTGGATTGAAGTCATCAGAAACGGTAGGCCAAGGCAAGACGTAAACGCTATTTGAATTTAGGTATTGCTTCGCTAGCCGTGCCGTATCCAGACGTGTATTGTCGTGCATCAATCACGCTGATTAACGAATGGAACAGATTGTTGTCTTAACACCTGGTAAATGTACTCGGCTGCATCAAGATTGCCATTAACGTTGACCAGATCAGTTTTCCTTTTTCTCATGATCCCCGCCCCAACCCATAACACTGCCCCCGCCAAACCTGTTTCTCTCTACAACATTGGCGTCAGCAAATCGCTCCCCTGTCCTCCTAAATTACCCCCCCCCGCCATCATGATGACTCAAGTCGAACCGTTGATTCATTGGAAAAGACAAATCTATCCAGCTGACGTCTTGTCCAACGGAGATGACACCGTGCGAAGTTCAAACGAGCAACGCGATGACGTCGTACGAGCAAATAACCAACGTAAACTCGTCTTGGTCAAATAGGCCGAACACAATGACGCAGACGCCTAAGAACGGTGTCCCTGCTAATACCGTACTGAATTGCTGTAGCGGCAGTGCTTTGGAAACGACGCCTGGTGTGCGTCAGTTCAAAATGACGGTCTAATCTGACGTTAGCTTTACAAGATCTGCCGGTTCGGGGACGATCGGCAACTGTTCCTGCTTGCTGGAACCTGGCACGAAGTTTACTTATAGTGTTTCTGTTGCAATTAAATGCCCGTGAAACATTATCAACGGAGTCACCTCTGCTAAGCATTATCAAAGCTCCAATACGTTGACGCTGAGAGAGTCTGGGTATTTTGCGAGTTTTGAAAATATTCAAATCGCAGTGTGTTTTTCTTACGCCTAGAAGTTGTAAGAAAGTAATGAGAGATTATTTCACCGATTTCACATTTGCCCAGACACTGCACGGGTAAATCACTCAAAACGCTTGTAAAGGGACGTTACGTAACATTTAACCCCAACACTGACCGATGTAGACATTGTTTAACACAGTGACAGGCGTGTTCCACATGATACACATATGAAAGGTTTATAACCTTTATAACTATGTTATCATAAAAAGAAAGGTGCACACTTTCTTTTGCGTTTGAGTATATACAATGCAATTATAGATATTGGGTTGTATAGTAAATTTCATCTCTTGAAATTAATTCCTAAGCGTAACTACTAAAGGCTATATTTTTATTACTTCCTAAAACACAAAGTTTAATCCCTTTATTCTGATCAACAAAGATAAAAAAACTTCTCGAAAACAAAAATAAAAAAAAATATGTTGGAGAAGTTTCTATGCTTTGTTAGTTTTATTTGTTTACATTATGCTGGCTAATTTAAAACAATCAACTCCTTCCCTTATAAATAAAAATCAGCAACCTGTTACTCAATAGTACCGGCATAGTATCGACAGTTTGTAAAACTAAAACAACTCTGGATGAAAGAAAACAAAATTTACCAGAGCTTTTTTCTATTCCTGTTATTACTGCTTTTTTACGGACTACGGTAAGTAATCAAAATATGGTATTGGCTAAATATTATAAATGCATAATGAACTGGAAAAGCATTTTGTATACGGAACAGTTCAACTGATAGGACAAAGCTGTTGCAGCTATACAAGCTCTATGATGTGACAGACACAACAGACAGCAACACAAATTTTAATTTATCATAATGTAATAAGATTTGCTATTAAATATATTTAACTACTAGCAAGTTTAATAATAAAATATGAATTAACTTTTCATCGCTCTTTTGAAATGTTCATTTTCTGAGAATTGTATTTATTATTATGTCCATTTTAAAATGAATGCGAAAAAGTAAACAGAAAACAAACGCAGATCTATTTTTTTTTTATTTCTACAAAATTCTATTATAATACTAAGTAAATTTCAATTATTGCAAGAAGTGTTGAGAAACAATATTTCAATTAGTAATATATTATTTCTCTGTGTCTTTTGAGACAAGTAAATACATATTATTGTACATACAACGTTATCTCATATAAACAAGCTATTTAAATGATATAATTCATAAAATAAAGATAATTGTTCATATATTCTTTATATTTTACCAGTTACTTCTTCATAGTTCAAAACAATATGTTATTGTGAAAGAAAGATAACTCAATTTAATTTAAATTCACACGTGAAACAAAACGACGCCAGTCACACAAAATCAATGAGCTTTACTGGCTGGATTAGACGCTTGTGAAGCAGAATGTTTTTCAGTTTTTGGCCTGGGGACTGAAAGTCCCCAAGGCCTAAGTTAGTATACCACATTTCAAACCCTGCAAGAATTTTAGCCGTGCTATGTGCGAATAACAACTGTAAACATGCGCTATGCGAAAGTAGTGCAAGACAGACCAGATCAATCTTCTGTTTGAATGCCGCATATGATAAGAACATGTTACAAATAAAAATAGTACATAAAACTTCAAACGACTGCAGGAAGGTATATAGCTTACGGGCTGCATTACACATTTTTTTCTGTTTTAGAAATTAATGCGCTGTTAGCTGATTACGGAAGATAATCATATGCATATCACGGAAAAGTACGGATATTTACGGAAATTTACGAAAACATACGAAGCTCGATACAAGAGTTTGTAGTTTGATTTTCAAATTTCCGATGTTATTTCATTGACAACTTTGTTATTTACGAACGATTACATATATATTTACCTAAAAAAAATGTCTCTAAAAAAAGATATAATTTACGTACATTCCCGAGAAGGAACTAACGTGATCAAATTCACCCGCCATTTATCGAGGACGCTGCATGTCGAGGCCAAGTGAACGGTTTCACTGATTACAACTACAAGGTGATCCAGAATCATTTTTGGTTTTCTCTGTTATACACATTGTACAGTACTGTATTTATATTTCATTGCTGGTATTGCTTTGTTTATTTCTGTTTCAAGGTCTTGTCATTGGTACACAATAATTTTCGATCCACATCATCATATCATATCGCTTGAAGTTGTACAAAGCGCAGATCGAATTATTTGTACTGGCTTAAACATTTTATAATGTTGACTATGTGATTATTTTTCATTTAACGTACATTTCATAATAAAACAAACTTCCCTGTCACCCATATATTTGTGAATCATTCATTCTGTGTCATATATTGAATTTCGTCCTCTGCACATTTCGACCCGCGCTTTAGGTAAGATTCAACGCAGAACACGTAGGTGAAAAGTTGTTTTTCGGGGAGTTAACCTATAGCCCCCAGGCCTTCAGCGCTCACAGCGCTTTGATTTCCATTTGCGCTTCCGTCACTAGACGTTGATGCGGGGGTTTCCTGTCTTTCTGGGCTACGGCTTGCCCAACAAGAAACAATATTGTTTAAACTGCAACTGCGTTGATTTAGTTTCCCAAGTGTAAAGAACGTAAATTTTTCCTTTGAAAGACCACGCTTTTTTCGATTTTTTGTCTTGTCTTTCACGCAACATGAAACTAAGACCTCTACATTTAATTTGGTCAAATTTTCGTTGACAAAAATGTTGTGTGTTCTGAGAGTGATGTAAATTTTGAACAAGTCAATTTTTAATTTGTCTTCTCACGAATTTTACTATTATACGCCTATGTTTCTTGTCCTTGTACTGTCCGCGTCGATTGCATATGCCAATGCTTTCTGGCTCTATTTTAAGACCTGCTTTTTCACTAATTTCGGCGACGATGTTTGCAGCTACAACTTCCGACGTTTGCTTTTTCTTATCACCCTGTATGCCGTAGATTCGGATTCGGCTGTATTGCCTAATCTCATTCAATTCGTCATCAGTATAACTTTCCTTTTTCTCTATCCTTTCATACAAGCTCCGATTTCTATTTTTCAAATTGTCTATGATTTTATCTTTATTTGCGATATTACTTTGTAATTTTTCGGTAATCTTTGCCTGATCATGTACATCACTCTCCAGCACCTCGATTCTCTTCGTAACGAAAATGAGTATGCTGTCTATCATTTCAAATTTCAAATGTGACTCTGATAATTGATTTTATAAAGGAAGTATCATCCTTTAACAGCAAATGTGAGAGCTATTGACTAATTTCAAACAATTGCTTTTCTATACTTTGATCAGACTAAAACTTGGACTGCTTCCCTGTATAATTTTCGCTAGCCTTTTTATCTTGCTTGGCAGCCACCGTAGCTACTTTTTTCTTTAGATCCGTCCGTTGAGGGGACTGTTCGTTCAGCCGTTTTTGCCTTAGATTTTTTTTCATTTTTTGTTTAAAGACAGGGTATACGGGATTATCCGATGAGCTTATATCCAATTCACTGGTTGTTGATGAATGAGGTCGTTTTTGCCTAGAGCTCATTTTAATGCACAACCATTTCAACGGTATTTAGTTATGTCCCTTTATGTCTCTTGTATCGGTTATTGTTAAGCGGTTCAGTCATGCGTGACCGCTAAAATTGTCATGGACGATGAGCCCAATGCATTTTTTCAACTTTGATTTTCGCTCACCAATTGACTGTCTCTCCCCCCATTAAAAATACAGCACGAAGGACAAATATTAAATGTTATTGAGAAAAAGTTTTGCTCTTATTATGATGTAAAGTAATGTATGAAAACAAGATGCTGTGGACATTTAATAAGAAGTATGTTGTAATGCTATATATAAATAAATACAGGTCCGTATATACTTCCGTGTATTACAAGTTTATCATAAATGTTGGTCTAGTCCGTACATGGCAAGAATAATGTCCCCGGGTATAGCAAATATCCTTCATATACAATTTTATATTCGAAGAATATACAAAAATTCCGTATTCAATATACTACTAGTGTACGAGATGTGGATCGTGTCCGTTTATTGCAAGACTATAGTTTCCGTTTATGACATATATCATGCAAATAAATAATATTTTCCTTCCCCATATATTCCAGATATAAAGGCAATATACGGGAAATTGAAAATCATACGAAAACTAAGTGACATTAATATTTAGTAAAGTTCGACATGTAACAATAGGGCAAATCTGTATAATTAATTTCGTATTTTAAAGTGTTTTTAAAATTACAGAATACATATATATTTTATCGGAAAAATACAAACTGCCGTATATTATGTTATGCATATAAGGACTTTCCGTATATTAGATGATCCATCAATGACATTTTACACTTGGTACGTACATTAGGCATAAACGTCCCGTATACTCCTGTATGTTCGAAAAATACTGGCTAGTACACTCCCGTATATCCATCCTTTTCTCGCACTGAAGTGCCATTACATCCCCATCGCTTTATTAAATTTGTTGTCCACGGCATGAAAGTGAGCTATTGAAGGAAGTTTATTGAAATTGCATACTAACTCCTTCACCCTACTTTACAATTAGTGCAAGTCAGATGAGCGATATAGGACCATCTTGGCTTTCTTGTTCTTTTAATTTGTCTATATTTTCAACCAATTGTGCAGAGTCTTTAAAAGTGGTCCGGGATAATGGGGTTTTGCAAGTGACGTAGCACGATATAGTTTCAGCATGAAAGGAGTCTCATAAGTGGGGTTCAGGAGTTCTCCTCAGAAAAAACCTTATGATTTTTTGTATAGCTTTATATGCGTTTTCATTGCATCCAGGGTGTGGTTTTTTATGGTATTTTCAGATAATTTTGTGAACAAAATTGTCTTAATGAAATCTAGGTTAAGTTTTAATATTGGGTATCTAAGGCTAACTAAATCACTCGGTTTAATCATAGAAAAACCTTGTGTATGCAGTGGAATATGCATCTTTCATCAGAACTTCATGAAATATGGTCAGAATGGCTATTTTTATGAAATGTAGGTCGAGTTAGAATATGTGTTATCTTGTCTTGAAAACTTTGTCACCAGGTCAATTCATATAAGAACATTGTGCATGCCATAGAGCTGATAATTACAATCCTAATCATGAAAATCCAATCTTCATGAAAATTGGTCAAAATTTAATTGTTTTGTCAACATAATTTCTTGGACAAGTTTGAAACTTGGCTACTTTTATCAAAGTCATTATTTTACAATTTCGAGAATGAAGCCTCTTCATGCAAACTGGCTTACTATCGCCCATGAAAGCATGAGCAACTCTAAAAAAATGGCTGGCGGCTGACTGGTCTTTGTAACGAAATCAACCAGACACGCAAATAAACAGATCTAGGTTTGAAATAGGACATATTTAATCTTAACTTGTTCATTCACATTCATCTGTATAATAATTGTATATCAGTAGAATCTACAGATGGTGATAATTGTTTATTTTGACAGTAGTTAAATGCCTTTGTTATGATGACATTGTAATTAGGGCGACCTGGCAAACTGGCACGAAAGTGTTATATACGATGTTAACGGACAATGGCGAATATAAAAAAAATGCATATTATCATTACAATTTGATACATATTTGATATTTCTATTCAAAACTTTCTGCAAAATATTATGAATGAATGCAATGATTGTCATAGTCACAATAAAATGTATTTATCTATGTTCTGTTGAATAGTAATTATGGTATTTTCAATACGATAAATGTTATTTTATCATTGGGAAAGCCTTCCATTTTAGTCAAATATTAGAGCTGGACATGAAGTAGCGCACACCCGATCCCGCTAATGGCGCTTAAATTAGTACGCCGCTAATATCAATACACTTACAGTATATATTTGCCCAGAAATGAAAAAAAAACATCGTTCTTCATCTTAAAGTAGCAGAGACCAGCTAGCTTCTATGTTTTGATACCTCGTGAAATATAATATTAATAACACTGACTAACTGGATCTTTCGTATCATCATATAACGTGATCGGTGACATTAGTCACTAAATTCAGCACGCGCTATAAATAACATTAGCAAGTCAATACCTGGTAACCTTTGGTCAACTTACTGAAGAAAACAAGAGGGTCATGATGACCTTATTTCGCTCTCATGATATTGCTCTTAAGTTGAAACCGGCATGCAAAACTACACATACAGTTAAAATGCCATTGATGTAGCTTCATAACAGAAAATAGGTCAGTTGGTAAAGGTCAAGATCAGCCAATGTCAAAGTTGAAAACAAAAACCCGGTGCCCAATTTGTTCCAATAGGTATGATTTAAACAATCTTGGTACAAGATTATTATACAATGCTACAGACCTAATGTTAAAACATATATGACCCACAGGATAGGGTCATATATGTTGAAATAATGACACTTGGGCGTGGCGAACTTGGACCCGAGGTGTATGATTTGAACAATTATCGCGAAGGACAACTAGGCAATATAGTTACTCCGGTGTGGGGTTATCTATGTTGGAAAACAGTTGAAGAAATATATGCACGGATGGGTCCAACTTGGACCAAAGTAGTATTATTTGAACAATCTTTGTACAGAACCACTAGGCAATACTTTAAGCCAAATGATCAGCAAGTGTGACTCCGAGTCACGCTACATTCCAAATATCTAAGATATTGGCCTTGTTGCTTTAGACAAGAAGAATTTTAAAGTGTTTTTCCTATTACTCTCTAATTGTACAGACATGCGACCCTAAGGAGTGATTTGAACAAACTCAGGTCGACTAGACAATGTAACATACCAAATACCTAAGCATTATAGTTCTAGCAAATAAGATTTTTAAAGGTTTTACCATATTCATTGTATATCTACTAGTATTTAAAAGAAGCATGCCCGGTACGGTCAATTTTGTCAACAGGGGCATGATTTGAACAGCATTGGTAGAAGTTTACTAGACAATGCTACACACGAAATATCTTAGATCCAGGTCTTCTGTTTTTTAAGAAGAAGAATTTTAAATATTTACTATGGAGGCCTATGCAAAGTGAAGTGACTCCATGCTCGGTGTAAATATTTTCCCGGTGGTCATAATTTGAATTATCTTGATGGAGGTCAACAAAGTAATGTTACATGCAACCTCTCCTTGTAGAAAGCTATGTAAAATCAAATGACATTCGGGACGGGGTCAGCTTAGACACGGGAGTCATAATTTTACAATCTGTGTAAATGGACACTAAACAATGTTTCATGCCAAATATCTAAGCACGTGGCCTTCCGGTATTTGATCAGAATATTTTTAAAGAGTTTTCTATTTGTTACCATAGCAACCAAATTTCTCTTTGGCCATTCTTTGCTGAAGGTTACCAAAGGAACATTCATGTGAAGTTTGGCCATGTAGATGAACGCAACACTGAAACCGACGGTGAGTGGTCACAATTATAGCTCAACCGGAGCACACGTATATAAGCTCGTCCAAAAAGATGGTTCTTTAATGACACGCTTGTAGTGTACCTAATTCTTCACGGTAATTATCATTAGTTAACTTAAGTCATTTCTCGGACCTCTATCACTGATAATGAACACTTGAAACAGCTCTAAACTTAAAGTCATTGCTCTCATGACATCAGTACTAACGACAAAAATCGCTTACGGAAAAAAACATCAGTAATGCATAATAACATTTTTGTCGTTTTTGAACTATTCTTTTGCTGTCAGTTTTAAATATTAAATAGTATGTATATGTATGTAAAAAAGCGTTTAATTACAGGTCTCAGTTACTGTCAGTTTTGGTTGAATAACTTTTTAAAGTTTTCATGAGAATCGGGTATTCTGTAACTGTGCACAATGTTCTTTTTATAGAACGATATTTTTATTACCATCAATACTATTTAGTTTAGATAATATCCGTTTGTTTTTGCACGATTCAAAACATTTTACTTGAGTTTTCTCTCATGACTAACAAAACAAATCGCTTACGGACAGACATTATTGATATTACTCTGTGAACAGCTAGAGGATCGAAACATATTTCGTATTATATATCTTACAACATAAGAGTATATATATATATACAAACAATGGTATTTGATTTGAACTGTGCACAGTGGGAAAACTTCTACGCGCAATTCATGGATAGGTAATACTAAATACACACCAAGGTATGGACAAAACATTCATGTGAGATGTGAGACTGCCTGCGGAGGGAAACTAAATTAACAAAGCGGATAATATCTATTCAATAAACTAAAATTTGCTTTTACTTTAATGAAAATATTGATTTTACCTGCGATTCATTAAGATGAAATAGGATATGTGTAACTATGTTAGGTTTCGTTTTTTATTATAATCAGATATTTATTTACACACATAATCTATTGCATAATAATTGCAAATTATGAATCCATTTAGAGATTTTTACGCAATAATTTTGAAAGGTTACACCGACGTTAAGCACACAAATTTCAACGCCAGTTTAGATGACTGTATTAATTCACATACACATATTTGATTAAAGAGTATTTAAGCTGAGGAAATATATAAATGTTGTATACCCATTAAAAATGGCCACACTGCATGTTCAGTTTCACTGACAGTTTCCAGATGCTATTTGAATCTAGTCCGTTCTTACAATTATCGCTTTACACGTATATTAAATATCTAAATCAAGAAATTCTTAGTGTCCAGCGTCATATATGCAGAGCATTTAGAGATAGTCTCAGAGATAATTTACAAAACCAAGAGGGGTAAGGATGACCCAATATCGCTTACTTAAGTACTATTGCTCCACAAAAAAGTAGGTCAAAACTAGACATTATTAAGGATACCCAATCTTTAAGTTGAATCCAGCTAATTAAACTGTACACGCAGTCCAAATTTTATTAGTGTAGCTTTAATAACAAAATTGTAAGTCAAAACGTCAAGATTAACATACCGGGTGACCCTGTGTTTTTATTTTGTTTCAAACTTGACTTAGAGTTCATGCAGACAACCATACAAACCAATTTTTTATAATAATTGGGTAAAGAACATTGCTCCTAGAGTGTTCACAAGGGTTTTCAATGATTTCACCTGGTGACCTACTTGTATCCTAGTGTACCAGTTTTGTACTTGACATATAATTCATAAAACACACATTCTGGCTAACTTCCATGATGATTGGTTGCAAAAAGTGGATTCTAGGGTGTTCACACGGATTTTCAATAAACTGACCTTGTTACCTAGTTTTTGACCCCATGTGATCCAGTTTCGAACATGACTTAAAATTGATCAAGGCAGATATTCTGACAAACATTCATGATGATTTTGTTAAAAATGTTGCTTCTAGAATGTTCACAACGGTTGTCTATGATTTGTTCGGGTGACATAGTTTTTGACCCCATTTAACCCAGTTCATAATTCAAATGAATTAAAAACATACATTCTTACTTATTTTCAACATACTTGGGTACAGAAAATGATTCCTAGAGTGTTCACAAGATTTATCTATGATCTGACTGGGTGATCTTGTTTTTAACTCCACCCAGCTTAGTATCAAACTTGGCCTAAACGTCACCAAGAAAACAATTCTGAAAAATTTTCATTATGATTGGGGTCAAATATGACGTATTGGATGTTCATAAAGCTTTTTTCTATTATTTGAGCTTGTGACCGAGGTTTTCACTCTACACGTCTACGGGTTCATCAAAACATTCATTCAGAGAATTTTCGACAAAATTGGATATATAAAGGGGCATCTACAGTGTTCACAGACCCTTTTTTATGATTTGACCCGTTGACTGACTTATAAACCGCACGTGAGCCAATTACGAACTTGTCCAAGATTTTTTCAAAACATACATTCTGACAACATAGTTGGGTATAAAATGTGACTTCTATAGTGTTCACAAGATTTATCTATGATATGACCGGGTGACCTAGTCTAACCTACGTGATTCAGTTGGTTAAGATGTCACTAGGAAATATATGACAAATGATAGCAATGATTGAGCGACAAATGTGGTATCCAGACTCTTTACGAGGCTTTTTTATTATTTGACTTTGCGACCTAGTTTTTGACCCTACATGATCCGATTTCAAATTTGGCTTGGCATGGAAAACACCAAGAGAAAACATTCTTATCTATTTTCATGATGATTGGAATTAGACTATGACCTCTATAGTGTTAACAAGGTAAGTGTGAACAGATGGACAACGGGCGATCACGATAGCTCACCATTGAGTACTTCTAGCATTTATACACAGTCTTCGTTGTATGTGAGATGGTTTAAAGAAATGTTTTTGTTACATTTTACACAGTAGCTTCCATCTATATCACTGTCAACGTTCGATGGCTTTCCAATTACTTCTTTTAATGAGGTTATTTTTGCAAAATGCTCAAATACATATGTTTTTATTAAAAGTTGTTCAACCGTAGCAATATTATACATTTCACACGCTGGGTATGTTGAACTATGTTTGTTATGATGTGGTATATAGTTTTTTCTTGGTGAGAGATGGTTTCGCCAATCAGCCGACATTTGTTTACCACAACACAACCTTAGTATATCCCAGTAGCGCAAATAATCTAAAACTTGTTCAATTGTCTTTTCGGATACTCCAAATATTTGTTGATATTCATATACAATGAAATGACCGCGTTTAGATACCATATCAATATATTGAATATAAGGAATTCTTATTTTCCGTTCATTTATTTGGCGTTTATTTGCCTCTAATTTAGATTTCGCTGTTTGTGACAAAGAGTTACTTGAAGTCATAAAAATCCATGTATCTGATTGCAAAGTTCGTAACAAACTGTCTGGTAAAACATGTGTTTTTATAACGGTATATTTGTGAGCTGGCTTTCTTCCAAAATAGCAGCCCACAGAGTTGATTTCGGATTCGTGAAACATTGCTTGCAAAACACATAAAATCTGAAACTGTAAAGTTGTTGCAGTACCTCCAATACCATATTGAACTATAGATTTTGGCACTGTGCCATTGCGAACAATATCTATCTGGAAAGAACAAAAAGTAGAAGCAAAGCAGAACTAACAAAATATTCATGACACATGAGGTACATAAAGATGTATATGGCAGGCGACATGCTTTACAATTATTATGCCTTTAGTTAATTATTACTTCAATTCCAAGTAGTCTTTTAAATACTGCAATAATAATGTCCAAATAAGGCGAAGCGTTATCATTACTGCACCTTCTACATATCTCTTGAAACAATACGTTGTACTTTTTTATGGTTTATAGATGCTAACTGTTGAAACGTCTTGGCAAATAGTCTACTTAGGTTGACTTTAGACTTATTAAGTTTGCATCGATTTAAAGAGCAAGGCCTTGTAACATTATATGTTAACTACCTTCGATGAATATTTCCTGGAGTCCTGACTAGTACTCGCGCCGAAAGAAGGGATTGAGGAGATCACAGTCAAATGCCGCTGCCGGGATTCTAGCCCATGACAACGGGTTAGGATACCAACGATCTATCCCTTCACCACGTCTTCCTTGGTGAATGGAACTACCACGTGCTTCTATGGAAATTGATACTGCAATTTATTTAAGAAATAATCTGTGGCTTGGAGTGCTTTACCGAAATTGAAACATCCCCCGGAGGAGATGTGCCGAACGGTGTAATTCACGAGGGTAAAGCACATTACAAACGGGAAATGCTTCATTTTCGATAAAACGCTCAAAGCAATAGATTATTTCGATTCTTATCAGCCGAATTTATATAGACTATCGCAACTACTATGGACCTTTTTTCAGTTCGATGGTAATGTGTAAAATGGCATGAATAGTGGCAGTTGTAATTCATTCCCCTATTTCGGGCCACTATTCAAGATAGCATACATAGCAATATTATGTAAGCTTATTTCAGTTTTATCATTTAAAATATAAAATATCTAAAATATCTAAAATATCAGACTATGCACTCTGCAAAAAATAGGGTACTATAAGTAAGGGACTTCGTAAATTAGCAATATACAGGAAAATATACGTAATACTTATAATGCGGAGGTGTACGGGACCGTATATGGTGCAAGCCCATGTATTACTAACATAAGGTATTCAGTATACTTAGACATACGGGAAATGTGAATACGGTTAACTATATATACAATCCCGCATATGACTGAAATATGGAAATGTGCACACAAGTCTGCATATCTGTAAATACGGCAGTCCGTACACGTCGAAATACAGGAATCTAGGTGTACAACCACGTATATTTTAGAATATGAAAAAACGTACATGTATACTGCTAATATACGACAGTGCATACAAATACGGGAAACTAGATATACAATGCCGTATATGACTGAAATACGAGATTGTGCACACATGTCCGTATATTCCGGAAATACTGCAATCCGTTCAATTAAAATACGGAAATCTAGATATACTACCACGCATATTCTGAATTACGGGAGTCTGTATACTGCTAAAATATGACATTGCGTATACCTACAAATACGGGAAACTAGATATACTATCCAGTATATGATTGAGAGACTGCAGAGAGGACACAGATCCTTATATTTCGAAGAAACGGCAGTCCTTGCACTGTAAATATGTGAATCTAGATATACTACCACGTATATTCTGAAAATACGGCTGTCTGTTCACTTAAAAATACGGGAATCAAGGTACTTAGTTAGTATACTACAAGGTATATTCTGTAATATGGGAGTTCGTACACTGCAAAAATACAGTAATATGCATACTTTCAAAAGAATGGTAGCATAGGCATAAAATACATATAGATCTGTGTGTCAAGATTTAAACTACATGGAAAACGTAGTGAACTTTAAAAATCTTTTCTCTAGAAAATATTGCGGTTTCCTAGAGGGTAATTTTTCACAAAGGGCTATTTGTGTAAACAAATCTGTCTAGAGAATAAGCTCAACAAATTAAAATGCTAAATAGCAGTAAATAAAATCATATTCTACAAATATAACATAGATTTTTAATTTCACTCCCTTCACTTATTGTATTATATTATAAGATTTTCAAGGAGACAATTTTCACTCTCAGTAGACCGTTGATAACAAACCATTTTATTTCTGTAAAAATATTGGTCAACACTAGGGGTTGGACTGTCGTCGCAACTATTAATGCTTTAAAATGACACAAAACTGTTCAACTGTACCAAGATCTAAACTGAAAATAAAATATACAGATCTTTAAGTATCTTTCCTTCTCTAGGCAAAACTACAGTTTTCAAGATAGTAAAATTTCAGTTCAGGCTAACGGAAAAAAATGGTTCATTAGTTTTTTCCTTCATAAATGTTTATAAAAATTAAAGACCGGACAACTATTGTAACTAAAAAGACTATATAAAATAGTACCAAAACTCGGTATAAAAAGCTTCTTTTATCCGGGTATGATAAATTACGCTTATTCTAATGTTAAATTACCCGACTCCGTTTCGCCTAGGTAGAATATAACATTTAAGTAAAAACAATATCATAGAATCTTTAAAATTTTGCTTGAAAGTGTCTTATTGTTTTGATATAAGAAGGTAACTAGTAGTGAAGAAATTGTATCCTCCGATTCGGCGAGGTAGAACACAATATGAAAGTACAAAAACTATTATAAATTCTTTAGGGATACAATTCTCTTTCTAAAATTTTGCTTGAAAATGTTTTATTGTTAAACAAATCAGTAGGAACATTTAAGCAAAATTTACGTTTGATGTAAAGGACTTATATCCACATTTCGCCCAGAAACTTTAGTTCGGCGAGGTAGAACGCATTTTGAAAGAAGAAAATTTATCATAAAATCTTTAAAAATAAAATATATGTGCATACCAGAAGAGGAAAAGGCATCTGAGCATGCGTGTCTCCAACAATTATGTTTCTTATTGACATGAATTTGTCCGTCTATTTATAACCTATTCGCCAGCAACTTTAGCGACACGTGTAACCAGGTACTAGTAATGCACGTGCGTACCGAAAGAGGATTGACCCGGTGTACAAAACGACACGGTGAATTTCAGTGGTATTAATGTCTTTTAATCTGTATAGAAAGGTGTGTAATAATGCCCCGAACATAACTCAAATACGGACGCGTGCTTGCAAGTCCAAATAGTAATAAAATACGGCATTATATATTCATAGTAATATCAGAATCTAGATTTGCAAGTTTGTTTACCTAATTATCTCTTAAGTATAGAGACAGTACTAAATAAGTTGAAAAAGAAATCCGCCGTGACGTGTCTGATGTTTGACTACTTTAGGTGAGATTTTCTGAGAGCCGACATCAGTGCACATAGTTCAGCATACAAATGTATTACGCTCAACTATGAAAACAACACTGGAATGATTTTAACAAATTTTCAATTAACATATGCAGCATTCTGAAAGTATCCATTCACAGTGTTCCGGTGGCATACTAATGTAGTATTTGTTACGCGTTTGTTGTTTATACATTTTGTAATATAAATGAATAAAATAAACTATATCAAGCATTTAATTCGAGCTGTAATATAATTTGCACAACTTCTAACTTAAGATATACAACCTCCCTACAACAGCCAACACTCGGATATCAGGAAATTGTTCAGAGGTTTTTTTTTGGGGGGGGGGGGGTAATGTTAAAATATGCTTTTTTGTTGTTTTTGCGGGTTTATGTTTTTGGTACTAAACATTATAAAAACCTTTGTCCCTTTCAGTCGCAATCAGATGACCATCAAAGTTAACAAACAGCATCGTGTAAATGATTAAACTTAATTAACTTTTAGTTAAATAAATTATCAATTTCTAATCATATTATCCGTAAACACGCTGATTGGCATATATTTTGCACTCTGTAAGTCGATAATAAGAAAGGAATCCAAATAAATCTGATCACGCTCTTCACGAGACATGTCTTTTTTGAATTACTGAAATTTCATATAATTGGATCGTGGGCGGACACGAGTATAGACTAACTTTGGGTGTTGAGCGGACGCGAGAAAAGCATATAAAGATATGTAATGAGCGGATACGACAGCTGTCCAGAATCGGTGCACAGTTGAATGCTTTCATAAACACTATGCGGGCTACTGTTGAACCAGAATCAGGTATAAAAAATATAACTCGAAATTTTCCGAAAAATTGCTTTGTGAAAAGCTTGTCTGGTCAAAATTTTACGGGCGGTTAGTTCCTTGGCTGTTTTAGAGGTTTTCTGTCAATTCGGGATGAAAAAATGTAGCTGTTGGCTGGAGTTTGGGGTAGGTTGTTGGCGGGAGGTAAAACATATAAAAAAAGCTAAAGGGGGAATTCAAATTGGATGTTGTAAGGAGGTGGCTGTTGTAAGGAGGTGACCGTTAGTGGTGGTTAGTAATCAAAGTACATCATTTGTCTTCCGTTATTCGACGCAAAAATACGGTCTGCATAAGAGACTTGCATAAATATAGGCAATGTGCATTTACGAACATCTTTAGAAAATAAAGTCGCAGGTACTGATGTTCTCTATATGTATTTCATTAATAATATTTGTTGCCTATCATAGTTTGGATCCTGGAGCACAAGGTCCAGACACATACAATATAAAAATCTAAAATATCTTACACTATAATCATCTAATTTTATGAAAATAAACTACTATACGCGATAGTCAAGTACAATTTCCATAAACTGCATTTTGCGGGTCGTTGGCAGGTTCCGCACTTGTTATCTTTTGCGATGTAATGTTACGTAATTTTGATGTGGTATGCACCCGGGGTGTCAAACAGTACAATAAAAAAGTTACTTAAAATAACACTGACGAAAATTAACATTTCGGCCTCAAAGTGTTTCATTTAATCTGGAAATAGCACAATGTTTTCATCTTTGGGATACGCTGTCACAAAGTTGACAGACGGGCATCGTTTCACCATTGTCTTTGTAAAGTTTGGATTTTTGTGTTAATTGCTAGGCTTTCCCTATAAAAGTAATAGCATTAGTTATAGTATTGAGTTTCGTTTATTTCATGTATTTTTCATTAAATTCGGTTAAGTAATAAGAAAGTTATATGTTCGTTTTTCTGGTTGTTGTATAACAATTTTACTGAGACCACTATAACTGATCTCAATTTATCTCGACATGAATTGTATTCGTGCATTTCATCATCATGTCTGCACGGACGTTATGATTTCCCCGTGAATTTATACACATGCGGGAAGATACAGATTTAAGAAAAGTCTGACTACTAGAAAATTGCGCACACAGAATTATGACTTTGACATTCGAGATGTTATAAGATTCCTCATTTAGCTTGTTCAAGATAAATGAGTTTATTTTTTTAAAGTTTCTATTTTGTTTCGTAAATTGTTTCAGTAGATATATTATTTTCAGTAAAAGATTGTGTAAGCCATTCTGTTTTATATTATGATTTCGTTTTCAAAGTGTCGAAAATATAAGGTAGCTGATTTTGTTTAAGTTCATCGAGGAATCAGGGCAGTTTGTTTTTGTTAAAAATCTTTTTAACTTTATAACTCTGTTTAATGTAATGATTATACATAGTGAACTTAAGCTGCAGTTTAAATCAGTTAGCTCAATTTAATTGTCTTTCATTTTATTTTACTTTCATTCATAATAATAATACAAGTTGTTATTGTTAATAAGAAAGATTAATGAATGAACGTATGAAGTGACGTATTACTATATTGAATATAGCACGCTTTATAACACGTTTACTGTTGAGTAACCTTCATCTTTGAACACATGTTCGTTTTTATTTGTATGCACGCACAGTATGGGAACCTACAAAGGTATGGTGTACCCGTCGAACCAGTTTATGTCCGATACTTTTTATGTGCCACGGTATTTACCATATGACATATCTTTAAGCTTTCTCCACCGTAAGATACAGTGGTAGAGATATGTATTACGTCAAGATGAGGACTTTCCTGGAGAAGACCGACCTGTTACGTCGGTAAACTACTATATTCGCCCGGATGTATTGATCCCCAGCACAGACTTGTCTACGTGGTGCCCTATTCACACAGAAAACACGTATGGCGCAGTTGACATTAAGGTCTACGTAAATTCAAACCCGGATAACCGGAGCCTACACGGAAATATTATTCTGAACGGCGAGGACAACCTTTTGTTTTTGTAAAACGTGTTTAACCGTTAAAGTTTAAACGTGACTAATTCAGGACTATAATTAAGACGTTTTTATAGTCAACCCTCATCAGCATATTTTCATTTTTAATGTTCATATTATTTATTCATGTTTGTATATATTCATCACTGTGAAATTTTAATTTTTGTATAGTGTTGAGTGTTTGATTACTCTGGTGTGTTTAGCCCTGAGCATCTATCGTTATATACGCGAACTGCTAAAACTATTTCTTTTGGTAACTGGTTCTGGCCCTAAGCTAAAGTCTTTAAGAAATATATGGCTTTTTTCTTTCAAAAAGGAGACATTAAAGGCACAAATGAAAGAACACGATGGAATGGATTTGCTCAGCTGTCGTCCATATAAAGAAAGGTCGGGATTTTCATTGTTTCATGTTAATCCACATATTTGTGCAGTAGTTGTTTTTGCGCTGGTAGCGAAACAATCGATATTATACTTTCATCAACTCAACATACAGAACGTACATACACATGCATTATGACAAATCTTGAAGTAATCTAAAAGTATGTTTATGAACTAAATACATTGTAAGAATACTGAGCAAGAAAATCAGCATACACAATTATATCCGTTTGAGGGTGAAATGTATATATTAACATTATAAATGTTTAGTATACTAAAACATAAAAGTGATGTCTGACGACCTACAAAAAAAATGTAAAAGGAATGTAACTCAACCGGATTAAACTTGATTAAACTGCACAGTGGTGTATATATCATGCACATACTGCATTTCGAAAAGCGTGCCTTTTTTGCAGCCAATCAGCGATCACGTGGCCTTTTTTCAACCGATCGTTCCTTTAAGGCGCAAACGGAATTAAACCGCTCAAATAGGAAAATGATTCTTTCATTTCGAAAAAAAGTGAAAGGACACAATTCATGAGGTAAGTAAAGCTCTGTTGTGTTCAGAGTTTAACGAAGCACTTACTATTTTACGACATATAATGAAATCTGTACGTATCTGTTAGCTTATTGAATGCTTGCAGGCATAACATATTAAGGATTATATTGATCTAGTCGGGGTGACATCACTTACATAGTTACAAATTATCCGTCATATTGGCGAGGTGAAAAAAATCACGTAGTAACGCATTGTGCAAATAAGGTGTAAGCTTTAAGATATTTCTCGGCCCAGACAAAGTTGAAACGTAAAAAAAAACGTCTGATATAATTTATATTGTTTCTTATTTCCATGTTTAAGTAATGTTATTGTCAAGGTTATTCAGAAAAATAATCTTGAAAGTA
Source organism: Saxidomus purpurata (assembly GCA_022818135.1). NCBI lineage: Eukaryota > Metazoa > Mollusca > Bivalvia > Venerida > Veneridae > Saxidomus > Saxidomus purpurata. The sequence goes on along the minus strand of JAFMSR010000008.1, from coordinate 53,988,159 downwards.
ATATTTTGATGACACCCTGTGTAAAATTATGCACGATAAAGAAAAGACAGAAAGTGTGTTTTGAAATCGGCTTATTTTCTTCAAGTTTTTAATAGATGTATATATACTCAAACGCAAAAGAAAGTGTGCACGTTTCTTTTTAAGATAACTTAAGTTATATCGATTATAAACCTTTCATATGTGTATCATGTGAAGCACGCCTGTCACTGTGTTTAACAATGGCTACATCGGTCAGTATTTAGGTTAAATGTTACGTAACGTCCCTATACAAGCTTTTTGCATGATTTGCCCGTGCAGTGTCAGGACAAATGTGAAATCGGTCAAATAATCTCGCATTACTTTCTTACAACTTCTAGGAGTAAGAAAAACACACAGCGACTTGAATATTTTCAAAACTCACAATGCCCAGACTCTCTCAGCGTCAACGTATTGAAGCTTTGATGATGCTTAGCAGAGGTGACTCCGTCGATAATGTTTCACTGGCATTTAATTGCCACAAAAAAACTGTAAGTAAACTTAGTTCCAGGTTTCAGCAAACAGGAACAGTTGCCGATCATCCTCGAACCCGCAGGCCTCGTGTAACTAACGTTATATTAGATCGCCATTTTGAACTGACGTACACCAGGCGTCGTTTTCAAAGCGCTACCGCTACAGCGAGGCAGTACAGTATTAGCTAGGACACCGTTCTGAGGCGTCTGCGTCATTGTGTTCGGCCTATCAGACCAAGACGAGCTTACGTTGGTAATATGCTCGTACGACGTTATCGCGTTGCTCGTTTGAACCGTTTCACCTGCCCTCAACCCAATCGAGCATATTTGGGATCTTCTTGGTCGTAGAGTAAGGTCAAGACATGTCGTCAACAATTTGCAGGAGCTACAAAATGCTCTGCAGATCGAATGAAACAACTTTCCTGCACACTTCGTACAATTCCATGAGACGTCGTAGTGTACAGGTTATCCGACAAACTGGTGGCCATACCCGGTATTAATCAAATAACCACAACAAAACCATTAGGAGAGCTGTAAAACGTGATTATACTCACAATAACATCAATACCACAGTTTGCGTATTTTTTTCATTTTGACCCTTGATACATGTAACCGAATTCTGTGCATCTAAAGAGACCGCTATTTTAAAAAAAGGTTACGTGAATAAGCTTAACAGTGATACCAAACATCATATAATTTATATTATGGATATCGGGAAAATAAAGAAAACCCTCTATGCACACTTTCTTTTGCGTTTGAGTATATATCTAAAATGTACTAACAGTATACATACATATATATTCGAAAAGTACGAATGTACGTATATCTGAGGAAAGTGTACGGAATTTTCCTATACGGATACGTGTACGAGACGTATATTATGCAAATACGTCCCGTACACTCCCGTATATTACCATATTTTTGCAAGTGCAGAAGACGTCAGATTCAGAACCTAACAAAGCAGACAATCGATTAATATTCGTTCCGCTAAACTGAACTGTAAAACAAAAAACCGTAGAGCAATGACGGCAATGTGATGACGTAAACGTGTTCATTCATTGTTTTGTCTCCCGGAATCAAAATACTGGGTGACGATAAGTCCTGAACTTATTTGCCTTTTTAAAGTCTTAACTGTCGCAATCAAAAATTAATACAAAGGTTATTCTAATATGCCTATGGTATATTTCTATAGTCAATTCGAGTGCATTAATAATGATTAAAGCACTCGGAAAAGAAGGCGGAGTTTCGGACAAGGAAGTAGCTCCTTCCGACTTTTCTAATTTACTCCCGCGCAGAAAATGAAATATAGAAACAGAAATAATATCTGTATAAATGCATCAGTCGCATGAAATAGTTGTGTTTTAGAACCTAAATATTTTTTCTGATTGCGTAAAGTAAGCCTTAGAATACCTTCACCTTGATTTCCTTTAAAAAAGCTAAGAAAATTCAGGATTAACACCATTACAATGTTTTGATTCCGGGAGACAAAACAATGAATGAAAACGTTGACGTCATCACACTGACGTCATTACTCCACGTTAAAACGTTGTACAGTTCAGATTAACGGCTCGCTTTTAAATCGATTGTCTGCTTTGTTAGGTTCTGAATCTAACGTCGTCTGCATAATGTCACAGCCAGGTATTGTTTTTACATTTTATGTAAAAGATGATTAAATTAAAATAAGTTTGTTTAATTTAGTTATGTATGATATCTTGACTGGTTGCCCGAATAGGGGAGTGAATTCCAACAGCCACTATTTATGCTATTTTACACATTACCGCCGAACTGAAAAAAGGTCCGTAGTAGTTACGATAGTTTTCATAAATTCGGCTTATAAGAATCGAAATAATCTATGGCTTGGAGTGCTTTATTGACATTGAAGCATTTCCCGTCGGTAATGTGCCTGCATAATAAGTATTCCGACAGGCACATCACCTCCGGGGAATGCTTCAATTTCGATAAAGCACTCCAAGACATAGATTATTTCTTAATTAATCACAACTATTTCATGCGACTGATGTATTTATACAGATATTACCTCTATTTCTATATTTTATTTTCTGCGCAGGAGTAAATTATAAACGTCGGAAGGAGCTACGCCCATGTCCGAAAATCCGCCTACTTGCTACTGCTTTAATCAAGCACTCGAATTCACTATAGAATTATATCGTAGGCATATTAGAATACTAATTAGCATTACTTGCCTTAACATATGGGTTTACCAGAGGCCTACAGACCGACCATTAAGATCGACTTTTTGTTGTATATTTACAGTTTCCGAACGTTATGACCGTTTTACAGTAAATGTAAGCAAATTGTGTGTTCATATTACCTTTTCAATGTCTAGGTCCTACTGAAGGACACCAACGTAAAAGATTCAAATTTTAAATTTTCTCTTGCAAAAACGTTTATATATGAAAAACACTGAAATGATGAAGGTTTCTGTAAAATTACACATTATTTCATGTAACGTAGAAATGTTCATCGCAATATATCTTAAGTAGCGACATAGGTCGGTTACTTTCAATTTCCGACGTTTACTTTATTATCCGGATAACTTTGTCTGCTTGAAATGAAGTTTGTTTATACCTTCAAGTAACAGATATTTTATTATATAGTAATACACAATTTTACAACAGCTTACCGTAGATTCGATAATTCCCAACTGATTTGTTGCATTTCCAGTATGTAACGTAAAGTCTTTAGCGTTTACATATCTCTGGGGTACATTAAATGTATACGAGGTAGGTTTCCTGAGGAAGCAATATAAACTTAAATGTATCAGCAACGGTACTATGAACAAAAACAAGTATTTTGAAAATGACCTCATTATTTCACTTTATTTACAATGTATTACAACAAGCGTTGTGTTCAATGCTTCCAAGAAATTGCCGATTGCACACGAATATATACTTATCACTTTCCCTTTTATAAATCGCAAATCAACTATTTTAGATTATCATGAACTCACTTGTTTTATCTTTTTAACAGCAAGAACAGTATCTAAAGATTTTAGTTGTCGATATGTTTTAAACAACATATTATAATGAATATTGTTTGATGCCTTATTAGAAAACTAAAGACCTCATTTATAACTCAATAGTACAATTAACAACACTTACGAATTATCAAGTTGCTCATTCAAATGAGTTCACCCTTATATTTAAATATTACAGTATTTAGCAATTAGGGCTACTTGATATCAGTGCATTATTTCAGCAAGCAAACCATAAACCTGGCCATTTGACAAAAATCTTCTATCATATTTCTTACTTAAGGTAATTCAGAACTTTAAATACTAAATTATAGGTGATAGTTTTGCTGCCCGTCATTTGTATTTATCATGTGGAGTAGTAGTCTGATTGATTTCAATCACTGTGAAATGACTCTCTTTCCAACCAAGTCACAAGAAACATTAATTGAAATTTTCAGTAAGAGACATATTAAAATACACAATATTTAAACTCATATATTTGGGACAAACACGTCATTTTCTTGAAGCTTCAGTATTCAATATTTAGTCACATTGTTAGCAAATTTCTCAGTTCGGCTGACATGTAAAAATAAATTCAGAAAGGTTTAAATTTAAGATGGTTATATAATCATGTGTTTTATATTAAGTCTGGTATTATGTTGTGCATCTAAATGTACTCATGGATATAGTGGACATTTTCATTCAGATTCATATGCACCTACCTCGGGCGTCTCGAATCCTACATGGCTTATTATTTCAATTAAGGGTAGCTTTACCGACGAAGGGCAACACAACAATTGCTAATTTTTCGGCAGTAAAACATGCAGTACAGAAAGTAGGTATCCAAAATGGCATAAAATTATACGGATGGATAACGTTAGGGTTTTTTTTTAAATAGACAGTTTAGAATATAACATGAAAAAATCAACATAGTCTCAGCGTCACTATGGATCCGCCATTTGTCAAATGTGTGGCTTAATTATTCAAAGCAGTGATGTGTCGTGAACTGCGAAAATCCTGTTGTTTGATGTCATGACGTAACGTGACAATCACGCTTTATTTTGTTCATAAGTTAATGTCTAACTTCTTTCAAATTTTTAAATAAAACTTAGAATGAATCTAACATATGTTTTTTTATGATTGTGCAACATATTTATTTTAGATTATTTCATCATCAGATCGAGTTAAGTTCTTTGGATCATATTCGCATACATGTATTAACAAGATTATTGATAACATTTTTATTATGATGCATTTTTAAAGATGTCATTTTTGTTTGTAGTAGTTTATACAAAATAATAAGCAAATTAAAAATCAAAACTGGTACAGTTACAAAAACGTCTATGGTATGCTAGGACAGTCTTCAATTCGTGTTCTCGCCTCTGGCAATAACACCACCATGCCAATTAACAAGGATAATTATGAAACGATGGATTGTAAAACTGTTGTATCTCAACATAAACAAAGTTACAAATTTCGAAGCGATGTCATTTACGTTGCATTCGGCCTTTATTTGATAAACTTGTATTATATCCTCTTTTTGGTCAATTAATTGTATAAAACGTTTGTATCACAGGAAACTGTGACTATTTTAACCTTGATTTTGAAACAAATCAAAACGCATTTTGAAATTACAGGAATAAGAACTAATTGGTACACAAGTTTAAACAAATTATTAAGTAAATATATTGACTTTTTATTAAAAAATCAGTATTTGCTGTGTATTTGTTAAGAGGATTTTTGCATTATTTCGTACACACACTTTTATAGTAAGCATAGCTAACTTTTAACGAATGCATTTTCATTCGGTCCCGAAAAAACAGTCAATAAGATTGATAAAAATTCTAATTATTTCTTGATTCGCTTTTATTTCATTTTCTTTATAACTTAAATATTTTTCTCTCAACATTTTGTGTGCATTAAGCTGAGGCATTATTTCTAGCATGACTTGATATTACTTTATTTGCATCCAACGTTTTAGGTAAATCAGGAGAGTGGACTTTCTCCGGGACTATTTACGTACAAGTATGCTGAAAAACAAATGCAGCATAGGTGCAGAGTTCAGGAAAAATCTAAATTACCTTCCACTAAAAGGAGACGACTCATACAGAAGAAAGAAAGAGCTGTTACGGAAGCTGTGTTGTCACAGTAAGATATCTTATAGGTGGCTTGATGGTCCAGTGGTAATGCATTGGACTGCCAATTCAGATGTCCAAGGTTAAAATCCCGACTTGAGCACTGGAAATTTCTTTGTCATCTTTTATTATTTTCCGTATTTCTTCTTCCATTCAGAATCCAAGTCGATACTTTAAAATATGCTCTTATTCCTTATATTAGCAGGAAAACAAAGACGAAACTGGTATATTCAAGAGCCATTATTGATACTCAAGTGATGTGAGTTCTGTCCTTTTTTAATCTATTGCAATATCTCATTTTCTAGATAAACCAATGAAATTTTACTAGTAAAAAGACAAGGTGAAACTACTGAATACATATTATTTCTTTTTATTACAGATGTCAAATGTGCCATATTCAGAAAAGTACTACCAAACTTAGACTCTTACAAGCAAGAAGATCTTTTCAAATCTCTACTGAATACAACTTACAGAGAACACAATGCAATGGAAGATGTTGTTGCACTAGGACAACTTGTTGTTCACATAAATTTATCTGATAAAGATCTTCTCATTCACAGTTTTCCTCCTACAGCTGTAAATAATCAACTTAATTTTAATAATGAGGCGAGAAACCAATAAGTCACTACATCCATTAATTTTTACAGGTGTCGTGAAGAGGCTTCAGTAGAGAATGTTACATGATCAGGACTCTCCTTCTTAATGAAATTTATGAATGGGATGGGGAGAATGGACTTTTAAACATATTTACATGTTAAAACAGTGAAGGACAGGCAAGAGTGACCAGTGCTAAAGCAAACATAAGATGAAGTTATTTCAAACTTGCTGATTTAAAAAAACAAAACAGTAAAACATAGATGTATGTCGTGATTGTGTTCTTGGCATAATGTAAACGACAATGATTAAGACTTCACTTGAAATCAGTTACCATGGAAATACATGTTGCTAGCTACAGATAACGGGTTACCATGGCAATACATGTTGCTAGTTAGAGGTAAAGGGATGTTTCTCTGTATAAGACTTGTTTTGAACATGACATTTGTAATTTAAATATTTATGTTTTTGGTTCTATGTTACACAGCATTGATAGATTTGTCCGATCAAGGTCTATTTTTCATGGGATACTTTTCAAATATTTAGCTTTCTAAAGAGCAGTTTGTTAAATATAACATGCAATGTCTGTAAAGGGCTTCATGATTAAGATTCATACCTTACCAGTTATTTTAAATGACTAACACCATTTATAAATGGTTTAATTTAGAACCTAATACAAAATCCTGTATCAATTATCGTGCTTAGTCGGTCTCTTGTGTACCCTGCAATTTGAGTTACGCGCGGTGAAAGATTCTATTCTTTTGTTTTTTACTTTAAGATACATAGTAGATAGAATTTAACATTGGTTATAGTTTGTCCATTGAACAGAGTTAATTGTTTACCCTGATTTGTAAGATATAAAATAAAACAACGTCAGAAATTTTACGTCCGAATTGATATGAAGTCACCTCCCTTTCTTGTATGGCAAGTTTTCAAGCCATGCTTACTTTTTTTGTTTTTGTCATTTATTCTTTTATGTCACAGTTTGTATGGATCTTATATAAATGGATTCAGTAAAAATAAATAGCCATTTAATTCGATTTACTGATTTTATTCTTCAGTAATTATTTAGCAACAGTGGCTTCTATACTAATTTGACGGTATCAGATGATCTGCACGTACACATTTCTAAGAAATTCGCCACATAGTCCAGAAATGAATGCATTTTATATAAAACATTTCGAAAGATTATGTGATTTTCTTTGAATGACTGTTATGGGTTGAATACCTTAAGTAAAGATATATTTTGAAGTATAAATAGGTTAATAACTAATAAAAAATACGATAATGAAGACTATTCAGTCATCATACATAAACATATGTTATATACGCATTCGTTTTCGGACAAAAACTGCCCCCTCATTTGCGATCGATATTTGTTTCTGCTGTTTAACGTTAAAGAGTACTCAAGAACGGTCAATCTGTGAAATACCCGCCATTGTCCTTATTTATAGAGTGTGAATTGTTTAGCCTATGTCTATTCTTCCACATGGCCCTCTGTGAGTTCATGTCTATGTAGCTATGTAGCTAATCACGACAGGATTGTGACCCCTTGTTATACCCCCGAAACGAAGTTTAGGGGGGTATATAGGAGTCACCCGGTGGTTTGTCGGTCGGTTGGTTGGTCGGTCGGTCGGTCTTTGGCATTTTCCTTGTCCGGAGCATAACTTGAAAACTACTGGTTGGAATTCAATACAACTTCATACAATGGTCAAGCACATTAAGAGAAAGTGCAGTGCATAAGAACTATAACTCCATCTTGACTAATTACATAGTTATTGCCCTTTGTTACTTTAATTTGTCCGGAGCATAATTCGAAAACTGTTGGTTGGAATTCAATACAACTTCATACAATGGTCAAGCACATTGAGAGGAAGTGCAGTGTACAATAACCATAACTCTATCTTGACAAATTACAGAGTTATTGCCAAGAACAATATCTCTTTTTAGTTTGTTGGCAAGGCATTCTGTTGCTATGAACTTCCTCAGTTTATAAAACAGTCTTTCAGGGGTATTAATCTCATTTAGTGATAGCTATAGTTTAGTGTTGTGATCGTGGTAAGTGCAATTATTCCAAGCACTACCCTTTTAATGCTGAGTGCCATGCAAGGGAATTCCTTATATCATTTTCACGTCTTTGGTATGACGCGGCTGGGGATCGAACCCACAACCTCCCGCACCGGTGGCGGACACTCTAAACAAAAGGCCAAGCGGATGGTACATGTATATCTTCTCACATCATGTTATGTACAAATCTTTTCATCATAACAACATCTATGTTACATGTGATAACTATATGTGACGTCATTTTAAGAAAACACCACATGTGACTTTCTTTTTTATATTGAAGTGCTGTATTTTCCGTTGAAACGGTAATTTTTCAGGTTGTACCTTATTCGATTTCTCCTTTTCATGAAATATCAAATGTATTATCACCAATTATCTTCTTCTGAAACAGACGTTAAAGCTGCTCGCTCTCAGATTTTGGTAAAAAATAAAAGTTCTTCAAACTGTATGTTAAATAACGTATTTTAGAATATATGGCCATATAAAAAGGTTCCAGTATAAATTCATGTCGCGTATATCTCTTAATTTAAAGAAATACGCTACCAAATTCAATTAACGCTTTTGAAATTTCAATATGAACATATAGTGTAGCGGTGCCGTGTAACCAACCTTTACAATCGATTTCTGCAAATTCTTACCTAGATTTTTGCTTATTTTTTCATTCAAGCCTTTAGTTTTATACTTATGAATAAGAATGTCAATTGTTTTGAAAAATATCTTTTTCAACGGTAACTGAGAGCGAGCAGCTTTAATACAAAATATAACAGGTATGATTTTAACGACTTCTTTTTTGACCGGCAATATGTCCATCATAACCAATGGGAAGAGCTTATTACGAACATTCATAGAGAGATACACATAAGTAATTATGAATACCATTCAGCACTATGCAAAACTTTAATGGCTAGCTTGCATGTATGCCAATTTGTTAAAATAATATTAAATAGAACATAGGTTATCATAGCACTTGGGCCCCATTTTAGCTTTACTAGGTATGTTTTGACCAAATATACGACAAGAAACGGACAGTGTTTAATACGAGTGGGTAGATAACAACCATCTTCATTCTTAAACAACTATTAAGGTATATACAAAAGAATTGATTTAATTCCCCTAGCCGTGTGGTACCGGGGGACGATAGGTATTTGCCTCCGTCCGCCTGTCCGACACTCAGTGTCCGTCTGAAGTAATAACATGTGAAATATATATCATTACCTACAGTTATATATATTTACCAATTTAGGAAACCAGCTCAGTATGGCATACTTCAATGAAATTAATATATTTAAACAGCACACACAACAACAAAACAACTAAGCGGTTGACAGGCAATGGACGGTCGTTGGTTGTGATGGACTCCCTTATGTGATAGGGCATAGGAACCGAAGACTGAAGACCGAGTGTCATATGAATCTTAAGTCACAAAGCGGAAACAAAAGTTTAAGTTTGGGTAATGTGACTTCTTACCTTATGACCCCCCAAAAATTTATAAACTATATTTCTTACTGATGCTGACCAAACGATGTCTTCACAATAAACAATTTGATTATACAGATGATGCTGACAACAATAGAGCTTTACTAGCCCCTGTGAGCTTGACCTTTGAGAAAATGACCCTTAAACATAATATGCACAAGTATATTGTAAGTGTTACTCCCTTACAGACTTTTACAGACATCGCAGAAACTAGTAACTTTTCACATTTAGTGATCTGAATCATTTTACAGATAACTTTAAACGAACTCATCTTCACCTGTATAGACTGTTTATCATATAAGGATGTTGTGATTCAAGTGAGATCAGCGAAGTTTCTTCAACATTGTCATATTTTGAGAGACATTTCTTCGGTAAATGAAATGTTGTTTACATGCTTCTCTCCAAATGAAGATTTTCAAAGGTACACAACTTTTGAGTCTTATTTACTTACGACTAACCTATCCAGGTGTGAATGTACAATTTATTTGCCATTTTATTCAGACTGTTCTTAGTAATCATTCACTTATGTTAACAGAGAAATCTGAAGATTTCCGAGAGGTGTTCGCGTCTCCATTATTGTTATTTAAAATATGGCGGCCAGTCAACTTTGGGAGTGAAGGACTACTTTTTCTGTTCGCTCCGCTGGCTTATTCTTAATACAAATTATTATGCTATTAAATGTTTAGAACATTATCATATGCACAAATACTATTGTTTAGGGTAAAATTATTTATTAGCCAGACTTGTATCGTTATTCATATATCAAGGACTATTTGTCTCTGACGTATTACGATTCGTCTGCTTGTATTCATACATTTCATGTATTGACATCTGGCTTAGTTGTTTAGAACCGAATTAGGAATCTGTTCATGTTTTATTACCGTGCTTTTACAAAAAGCATGCCCTTTGCGGGTTTAACTCTATCGTACATTATTATTGTTATGCTTTACTGTTAAATTTGTGCTGGGTCTAAGCACAGAACCCTGCAGTAGTCCTGGGTTCTGATTGGTACTTATGGTCACATAATATTCTCAGAATGTATAAATACAGCGTTCGCCCTCAGTTTCCATCTTTTCTCACAGGTCAAACTCTGAGATGCTAAATACCACAGTGTCTAATCTAGTCTTACATCCGTCGACTTACACTTGCAACATCCACCTCCTGAAGGTATAAACAAATGCTAGTTTGCATATAGTCTCTATAAGTAGCGACAAACACAGAAATGCAGTTTTAACTTTAAAATACATTGTGTCAACGGTACAGCTCTTCAAAAGCACTGCAATGTATATAGGCTATATATAAGGAAACAGCTGTAATGCTCTTCTTGAGGTATGACTCCTCTAAAGTATCAATATAAAGACAGATCTATAATAATTACAATTCAAGACAAAGAAGAAAGTATTCTGGATAGGAACTGTCTGACAGACACTCCATATATGATGGCTATAATATGTACACACATTTATGTTATATCTGCCAGGAATGCAACGAGGTAAATTGTACATGTATTTATCTGTTACAACAAGATCCTTGTATTGATATTACAAATAATTGCCGTCTAGAAATTAACCCAATATCACATAATATTTACACATCAAAAAATAATTTATGGCAAAAATACGTAAGTAAAACATGCAATAAATATTCTACTAATACACAGATACATATTACACCATCTGTTTCCAAAGATACCAATGACTTATTTGTAAATAACGAAAGTAATGGTTTATACGTTGAAATCGATATTGGTAATGACTTATGCGTTGATAGTGATATTTGTAATGACTTATGCGCTAATAGCGATATAAGTAATACCATATGTGCTGATAGCAATACAAGTTATGACCTATGCGTTGATAGCGATATTTGTAATAACCTATCCGTTGATAGTGATATTTGTTATAACCTATGCGTTAATAGCGATATAAGTAATATCCTATGCGTTGATAGCAATACAAGTTATGACCCATGCGTTGATAGCGATATTGGTAATGACCTATGTGTTGATAGCGACATTAGTAATACCCAATGCGCTGATAGCAATATAAGTAATGACATGTGCGTTAATAGTGATAATTGTAATAACCTATGCGCTAAAAGCGATACGAATTATACCCTATGCGCTTATAGCAATACTAGTAATGACCTATGCGTTGATAGCGCTATTGGTATTGGCCAATGCGTTGATAGCGATATTAGTAATACCCTATGCGCTTATAGCAATATAAGTAATGACCTATGCGTCGAGAGTGATATTTGTAATAACCTATGTGTTAATGGCGATATAAGTAATACCCTATACGTTGATAGCAATACAAGATATGACCTATGCTTTGATAGCGATATTAGTAATGACCTATGCGTTGATAGCGATATTAGTAATGGCATATGCGCTGATAGCATTACTAGTAATACCCTAAGCGTAGATAGCAATACTAGATATGACCTATGCGTTGATAGCGATATTAGTAATAATCGAAACATTGATAGCGATATTAGTAATGGCCTTTGCGTTCATAACGAAAACAGTAGCGACAATAGTTATGACTTACGCATCGATAGCTATAATAGTAATGAACTATGCGTTGAAAGCAATATTAGTGATGCCATGTGCTTTGATAACGACGACAGAAATAATCTATGCGATCGTAGAGAAAATAAAAATGACTTATGCGATTTACCAGGAAGTATTTGCACCAGTTTAATTTCAAATAATTTGCAATCCATTGGTAATAGTACTGGGTTCAATTTTAGAAAGAAAGGTATTCGCATTGCAAACTTAAATATATGTCATGTGTAATCAAAAATGGATGAATTAAAGTATCATTTATGTCAATCATCTTCACCTAATATATTAGGTATATGTGAAACCTTCTTACACCAAGATATTGATGACAATGCGCTACAAATTAAAAATTACACATTTGAACGGAAAGACCGAACAACTAAAAAAGGAGGCGGTATTCTTGTATATTTAAAAGATAGTATATCGTATACGAGGCGATGTGATTTGGAAATAAAGACATTGAATCTGTTTGGATTGAGGTAAATAATCCTCATAGCAAATCTTTTTTACTAAACTTTATTTATCGCCCGCCTAACTCAAACCAGTCATGGATAGATAAATACGATGCACAGCTAGAAATTACTGACTCCTTAAACACAGAATATCATATACTTGGAGACATTAATATTAATTATGTACCAAATAACGTTACTGGTAAATATAGCAATACAAAATGGACAGAAATAATCATTAAATATGGTCTGGAACAATTAATACAATGTCCAACAAGAATATCGAAAGGTAGCTCTACTATTATAGATCATGTTTATACAAACAGTGTGAATTTTATTAGTGATTGTTATGTATCACCGCTATCACTTAGTGATCATTTTCCTATCTGTTTCACACGCTCTGCTACTAAAGGAACAATTAAAAGCGATTCTTGCAAGCATAAATCCATACAGTATAGAGCGTTTAAAAATTTTGAACAAACGTTTCAAAGAGATTTATTGTTTTCTGGACTGGAACAAATAGATATGATTTCAAATCCGAATAATGCTTTAGATATGTTTTATGAATTCCTTAACAATACATTATCCAAACACGCTCCTGTAAAAGAAAAACGTATAAAACGTGAGCATCAACCAAAATGGTTCACAAATGAAATCAAAACACTCATATATGATCGTGATAGATGCCACAAATATGGAGACATAATTCATTATAAAATTCTAAGAAATAAAGTTGCATCCATGATAAAAAGAAGTAAGAAATATTTCTTTAACGATGCAGTTAGAGATAACAAAAATCAGACTTATCTCTGGAGAAACTTAAGGGATATATCAAACTTGAATCAAACCAATAATGTTACATTGCCTCAGAGACTTACAAAAAATAATACATTTGTTGAAGGTCCTTTAAATATTATAGATGAATTAAACAAACATTTTGTAAACATATCAAATATTATAGATAGAACAAGGCTCTCAAACGAAAATTATTTGTCTTTGAAAGTCATGCTTGACAAAAAGCTTGTCTGGTGCTCTGCCTTCTGCAAAGGCATTGAGTACATACGTTTTTTGGTTCTCAAAACAAAAATAATATCAAACAGGGAAAGCCACGTACCAAAAACACAGCCTCCCCAAAACGAGCCCCACGAATCCTGAATCCGGACTGCGTTTTATGTATAATATCAGTTTTTTCAAAGTATGACTGTACTTGTGTTGCAATATGTCGCTCATTTTTTTTTTATATAGGTTTGCTTTTTATATATTTATACACGAGCATATTTTTGTGTTTTACATACCATGCCATGCCTTTTGTTTCCATTGCGTGTGTTAGAGGTTCACCTAGCAGGGATTACTTTTATTTACACTGTCCTGTGACTTTGGAACATGGTGGGGGTAAGAGTGAGGTTGGGTGCGCACCATAAACCGGTTTAAGCTCCCCAGTGGTGTTTTTGCCACTGACCGTTCCAAGGCGGTGCCCCACTGTGTTCCTTTAATTGTTCGTTTTGTCCTCGTGTGTTTGCTTTGTATGCTAGTGTGTGTTGGTAGTGTATGTGTGTGTGTGTGTACATGATTGTGTGCGTGTGTGTGTTGTGTGTGTGTGTGTGTGTGTGTGTGTGTGTGTGTGTGGTGTGCACTTCTGGATGCTGTGGGGCTCGTTTTGGGGAGGCTGCGTTTTTGGTACGTGGCATTCCCTGTTTGATATTATTTTTGTTTTTTTGACAAAAAGCTTGGTACAGCTATGTTTGAGATAAAGTATATAACGTTATATCAAGTTCGTAGAATTATTGTTAAATTAGACGAAGGAAAGGCCACGGGGTTGGATGGTATACGCCCTAAAGTTGTAAAACAATGTGGTGATATAATTACACCTTATATTACATCCATTATCAATGCACAAGGAATTTTTCCTGACAAACTTAAGGAAGCAAGAGTTATACCATTTTTTAAAGCTGGTAACAAAGACGATCCAAACAATTATCGTCCAAGTTCTATTCTTCCAACTATATCAAAAAAAATGAGCGACATATTGCAACACAAGTACAGTCATACTTTGAAAAAACTGATATAATACATAAACCGCAGTCCGGATTCAGGAAACACCACTCTTGTAATACTGCCCTTATAAGAGTAATAGATGCATGGTTAAAGGATATTGAAAGTGGTAAATTGGTGGGAACAATATTTTTAGATTTAAGAAATGCTTTTGATCTTGTAGATCACGAAATACTTCTCCACAAATCAAAGTTACACCATTATTCAAGTTGTACATTAAAATTGTTTAAATCATATCTTGAAAACAGGACACAAATTGTAAAAGTTGGAAATCTACAATCTGAGATACTCCCCATCACATCTGGGGTGTCCCAGGGGTCCATATTAGGGCCATTGCTTTTTATTCTTTACATAAATGATATTACGTGTTTGTATCGTGATCTAAACATGGATTTATATGCAGATGACTCAACCTTATATGAATCGGGGAATCATATATCAACAATTCAAAATAAACTCCAGGATAGTCTTGACTATGTAAATAAATGGTGTCAATTAAATATGACATTGCATCCAACAAAAACTAAATTCATGATAATTGGGTCTGCTTATAAATTAAAATCCACTCGAAATCTACAACTATTTATCAATGACATACGTCTAGAAAACGTTGCTTGTCATAAGTTACTTGGAGTATATGTTGACAATAAACTAACCTGGCACAATCAAATTGACAATGTCTGTAAAAAACTGAATAACAAAATTGCCCTGTTAAAGAAAATAATATATTACCTCACACCTGAAATGAAAGTTATGTTTTAACGCATATATATTGCCCATATTTGACTACTGTTGTACGGTCTGGGGCAAAGGAACAAGTAGTTATGTGAATAAGATAAATATACTACAAAAACGAGTTGCAAAAATAATACTTAATAAACCGATGCGAACACCATCGGCAGAGCTATTCCAAGAATTAAAATGGCTGAGTTTTTCAGACCGATGCAAATACCACTGTGCTGTCCTGGTATATAAAATTTTGAATAACAAGGCCCCATCATATTTGGCAGATATTGTAACGTTCTATGACACTAAAACATACCAGTTAAGATCAGTATCAAACAAGGATCTTGTCTTACAGATAATACCTCGTACTAAATACATGGAAACATCATTCACAAATTATAGCAAAAATATATGGAATGACATTCCTTTAAATATACGTACTTCGAATACTCTTAAAACATTCAAAGGAAATTATAAGCATTATTTATTGTGTGAATGATAAGGTAATTTACATTTCTTTAACATATGTATATGTTTAATTCATATTCATGTCCTTTGAGTGTCTGTCAGTGAATGTTTATGTATGAATGCATTTATTAACAGAATGTTTAACTTTGACAGGTGATTTATTTTTAAGTATAATGCTTTTCTTTTGTTTCTTTACTTTGAAGGCCATATTGAAAATTAGAATATATGTTTTCATATGTCTAAATGTGTAACCTTCGGTAAATAAAGCTTTTATTATTATTATTATTATTATTATTATCATGTGACCGCAGATCCTGGAAGTGTTTGTCTTCGTTCTGCCATTTACTTAGAGAACTAGATGTTATATGTACACGTTTAAATACATGTAATGAGCTTACCGTTTAAACACCTGGGAAAAGATCCTATGACATAGGCTCGATTCTTCGATGTATCTATTAAACTCCGTTGTATCTTATAAACAACGCCAGTATCTTGTATCAATGTTATGTACGGAATCTTTACAATATATGTTTATCTAACATATGAAGTGTCATTGATGTCAAGCACGTAAATACTATTTTTATTAAATTACCATGGTCAACTTTTGAGTGTGTTCCAGACTTTTCAATCTCTTGGCAGGGTTTCTACCGGGTATCTGATGTTGGAGATGTTATCCTGACAAAAAAACCACTCAGTGCACATTGCGGTGACTGAGTTGCTAAACCTGTATACGTACATGTCACAGATGTGGCTCTGTGCTTACTCAGATTTTCTTATCATACTCAAGTACACAGTGTGGTGACTGAGTTACTTGTATATGTACATGTCATACATGGTAGCAGAGTATGTATTCACGTTTTATATGTAGAGAGCTATGTTACTCAAGTACAACAGATCAATTGAGCTCGGCATTCCTGACTACTAAGGAGCACCGCCGCAAAGGGGCGGTACCTTACAATATATACAAAAATGAATGCGTCCAGGCAAGTTTCATGAACATCCAAGAAGGGGATATGTCTGTGTGTAAAATTAAAATACTTTCGGAGTTATGTTCTGGACTAAAGTGATATATGAAAAATCAATAAGATTGATCAAAAATCGAAAAAAAGTAAGATTCGGTTATTGTTCTTAAACACTACATTACGTCTTTATGTCCTACGTTAGTTAATTTACTTTGAATCAATTCCGTTCAGTACTTATGGAGTTAATGCCCGGATAAGAAAAAGTAATAAAGGGAGATTAATCAAAAATAGGCCAAGCTTGAGCTAAGGTCCTTGCACACTGCACTGTATATCAATGTTCTCTGTATGTCTGTAAAATTTGAATAAATTAGCGTTAGTATTTCAATAGTTATGTTGCGGACAAAAGTGTGACCGACGGACACACGGACGCACGGACAGAGCCCAGTACCGTAATACTTCCGTCTTGGAAGGGGGATAAAGAAAGACAGTTAACATTTGGACCAAAACAAGGCCGGCATATCTACATGGACTTTTAACCTGAAGCTGTGAACCAAAAACTTCAGCAATCATGTCATAGAAAAAATATTTTAAGGAACATAACGGAACCAAACTTTCAAAGTCTGACATCTTCAGACAAAGACATTATTATCAAAAAGGCCAAGCACATTTTCTACCATAGTAATAAAGAACACAACTGACTAGGTATCAGAGATAATCAGACAACTGTCTAACGAAAACTGTTAAAATTGACATTGACCTTATGAGCAGGTAACTACATTTTGTGCATGACACACACGTGGCGTATGGGTAACAATTGTGTGAAGTCATATAACAAATTGCACCATGCATGTGGAAAATACAGACCGAAAAGGAGTTGCATGTAGAAGTGTTTTAGTACTAAAGGTTACCTTTACCTTGGAGTAGATGACAAGTTGTATGCATGACACATCTTTTTGGTATGGATAACAATAGTGTAACAAACGGACAGATAGACAGACGGGCGGACGAAAAGGCGCACAATTTTAGTCCAAGAACTGGTCAGGAAGAAAACTTAGGAAATGTTACGAATATTGGATTTCGCTGTAAAAAGCAAAAAAAAAAAAAAAAAGAATCGCCGAAATGATATCAATATAAACAGAAAGAGGGTCATCATAAGTCAGTATCGTTAATCTGAGTACCAGTGCACGTTAAAGACAATTAAAACCCCTGTCATAAGTGGCTCCTCCCCCTTTTTTACAAAACAGCACGAAGTGTAAACCCTTAATTGTTTTATGATCCCTTTTCAGATTAGATACTGTCGGATTAGGTGTCTTGAGACTGGACATTTAGTCCAATAAACAAACCATTAATTTTATTGACATGTAGAGTTAATTGGTCTATTGCTTATTTCCTGTTGTTTGAAATTGAAAGAAATTAGTTTATAACCTAACGGTGAAACTGTTTTTATAAGGAAAAAAACATTTACTTCAATATTTTTCATGTGATTTCTTAGGTATGTTCAGCAATGTTTGATACCTTGAATAGTTTTTATATGCAGAACATTTATCATCACTTTAGAGAATTATGTGAAAATTGAAAAGCTTTATCAAAATAAAATGTTAAGAAATTTTAAAAGAAAGTGCAATTTTCTCAGACTTTCACTTACATAGCATAACTCAACACTTTGAAATAGAAAATGCATATCTTTATGGTAATACTTTGACAATGTGCCTGGATGCTATTGAAAAGCATAAATAAACGTAATAGTTTGAAACCATTTACAAATGTTTACCATCATTTTATCAACTTTTATCTACTGTTAAAGTAGCTATGCAGTAGCTGATTATGAAAAACAGAAACTAGTCTATCATTGGCTAAGACCCCTACTGTGAATACACAGGACTGTCTAGACCCCTGTGGCCAAATATCTCACATTCCTGTTCAATTGTCTTTAATAAGGAAGGAACGCCACTAGAAAATCATCAGTCAGTACTGGAAATTTTGTGATTGAAAACACAATGTAATTGTTGCTAAAGAAATATAAAAATATGCTAAAGAAGTCTCGTATTACTATGGGAAGTCACTGGTTGCTAAGAAAGTCACTGGTTGTTGAGGAAGTCATTGGTTGCTTAGGGAAGTCACTGGTTGCTACAGAACAAATTATTGCCAAAGAAGTCAATGGTTTTTTAGGTAAGTCACTTGTTACTAAGGAAATCAGTGGTTGCTCAGGAAGTCACTAGTTGGTAGGGGAAGTCACTGGTTTTTAAAGAGTCACTGGTTGCAAAGGAAGTTCCTAAAACTTTAAATACAGACGAGGGACCCCCCCCCCCCCACAATTTTGACCCAAATGGCATGATTTAAACACACTTTGTAGAGTTCCGTTTGACGATGTAAAATACCCAATCTCTAAGCTCTAGATATCTAGGCCATGTGATTTTGAAGAAAAATATTTAAAAAGTTTTTCCTATAGTAAGTGACGCCAGGCAGGGTCCATTTCGTCTCAAGGAGTTGAACAAACTTGGTAGAGATTGACTAGGCAATGTCACAAACTAAATATCTAAGGTCTTGGGGTTTCTTAGAATAATAATTTTAAAGTTGTTCCTTTAAAAGTTCACATGAAACTCGGCGATAACCGAGGTGTGTCAATTCTGACCCAGAATACCATATATGAAGACGCTTGGTAGAGGCCAACTAGGCAATGGTACATGCCAAATGTCTAAATCGTGAGCCGTGCGGTTTCACTTCAGAGCAAAAGTTTTTAAAGTGTTTCTTATAGAAACCTATGTAACATCAAGTGACTCTCGGGAAGGGCCAATTTTGACCCGGGGGTCATACTCTGGGTGATATTTTGAACAATCTTGGTAAAAGTCTACTAGGCAATGCTTAATGCTAAATATCTAAGCTCTACACCTGTGGTTTCAGAGAAAGAGAATGTTAACGTTTTTACTATATAAGCCTAATTAAAATCAAGTGACCCCCAGACGGTTTCAATTTTGACCCGGGTGTCATAATTTGAACACTCTTGGTAGAGGTCAACTAGACAATGCTACGTGCTAAATATCTAAGCTTTAGGCTTCGTTGTTTCAGTACGAAGATGTTTAAGTGTTTCCTACTTGTTGCTATGGCAGAGTTCATGAGTTCCAGAGTTTTGCATGGAACGGAATTATTATAGCACTTGTGCTAGAGCCTCGTGCAAGGAACATCCCTGCTAAGTTTCATCAACACTTGAGGTTGGTAAGGAAATTAAGGCGCTACACTCAATCCCTTTTCTAAGTATACACCTAGAACTTATTATGTAGTTTATTCATTTTTCGAGATATTTTGATGAATATTTCAAAGTCATAAGATCAAAGATTGTTATTGAAGATTCCATCAGAGTTATAAAGATTGGTACCAAATTCATTGGTTCGCAGCGCTGTCAACACAATAACCCCACTATTCAAAAGTCACAAAAACGTTAAAATTACCAGACTGTGATCAATTTGCGTGTAATGCAGACGACCATTTATGATTCACTAGAATAAAATTAGCAGACATGTTGTAATGTTTGATCATTCAAATCCTTTAAGAAGATGTTCCTGGGAAGATGTAAAGTGTAAAAATGAAATTTGAGACTTTTCCCTGATTTTTATCCTCCACTCCATTTCGATTGGATGAAGATTTGATGGAAAATGAGCACCCTTATGTTTTTTTCAACTCATTTATGTCTTGGACGTAATCGTCTTTAAGAAATGGTATTTGGTACTTCTCATGAATCTCTAATGGTCAGTTTGTGGTATTAAAACGTCACTTTGGAGAAAACACAGCACTTTCTTGAAACAATTGATCCAGTTAACGAGGTTTGTTGGACAAAATCATGGGAAATAAAATTCCTTTACGGCTAGACAGACCAACTGCGTCAATAAATTTAACGTTAATATGATATTTTATCGTAGCGGGATATCTGAAATTGGTACCAGAAACCGTTTTCTTTTAACAAAAACTTTACTGTTCTAGATAATTTAGCAGAAATTTAGAATTACCATAACTTACAGTTTTGTGAATTTCACATTTAGGGGTGTGGTGATGTAAACTCTCTGAGGCAATGAAATCGCCATTTATACTCATCATCTTTATACCGAGTATTGAGAGAATGAGTCCAATAATTTGTAGACAAATGTTCATGATCGTATCTTTCAAAATGATTTATATATGAGACACAATTGAGGTGTATACTTAGAAAAGTTGTTGAGTGTAGAATGTTAACACAGTTTAATATTGTAATCTTTGTTAAATCAAATGCCATAACTTTCGAAGAACTAATCAGATCAAACCCATAGTTAAACTCATTTGAGATGTAATAGTCATAAACTTTCTATGTAACTATGTGAAGATTTTGTGAAGAAATGAAGATCCAAAAGTGTAAACATTGTGAAATATTGCTTTTTTTCGGGCCATTTTTCAGGAAGTACTGATCCAATCAAGTCCATAATCGAACTCATCCGATGTCTTGTGGCAATATTCATTGTATTCAAGTTCTATTTTAATTGTTTTTCTATTTAAAACAACTTTTTAATTCAAATTTTGGGCAATACCGCCTTTTTCAAGAAATGTGTCTGCACTTTTACAATTTACATGTTGACCATCTTTATGACAAGTTTAGAAATGAAAAAAAACGTCAGGAAATGACGTCACGTCCTAATGACGTAATATACACCAAGCGTCCAAATGACGTTTCCCGCACTTTCAAGTCAATTCACATAAAGAATTCACTTATTAAGAGCTAGAAATAAATTGAAATTAAACCGAAAACAATTTAGTTGCTACATAGTACTGTCTTAATTGCACTTATCATATTACTACACATTTATTTAAGTCATAAACTGTCATATTATCTTAATTAAACTGTAGATCCTCTCTGCAGCAGTTCCCGGGTTTCTTAGTATTTGATCTTCTGCAGCTGATAATTATGGTCTCAATTTTTGCATGAAAAATACAATTATAAAAACGAATTAGATAAATAGATATAACATATATGTATAAAATAGTACAAGTGTAATTGTAAAAGAATTGTAGAAATGAAGATTAAAATATTAAGCTAAATAAATTTCATACAATGGAAATACTAAAAGATTATTATGTTTATAAATTGTTATCAATCTTTACATATGGGTAAGACCTAGTTGTACAATATATTTTCCGTACCGTGAAATTAAAGACAATAATTCACCATGTTATGGAAGTACTCCCATCTTGTTACGGTGACAGCAGGTTTCTCTCATAAGCAGTTCCAACACAGGCAGGAGTATCAAGTAGAATAGAAAAAAAACACAAAGAAACACCTTATTAGTAGAAAAAGTATTACCATATGTAAAACTTGATATGTGTAAACTACTACATTTCTATATATAGTAACTATTTGTAAATCGTATTTCATTCATCATCACCGTCATCATCAGTTCAACACATTATAACTATTCCAATTTTTTTTGTCATTCCCATATCATTGTTTCCATAACTATTTGTAATATAGTCATTGTTATTTTGGTAGTAAGTATTTAAAAATGACTTATTTGAATACAATATTACTTATTCATAAAATAAGGTTTAAATAATGACTGTATGTTGCAGCCATAAGCTACCTTAGTGCCTAGTCTTTGGATCCAACAGTCCTCAACCAGCAGTCGGTATGCCTTGCCCTCTTGATACACCTTCTGTAAAACAACTATGCCCACATCAATTTCGCTATGGCCGACGAAATGCCTGTTTACAGGTTTCTCTACTTGTTGTCTGACATCTCGTAGGTGTTCATCTAATCTCTCTTTTAATGATCTTTCTGTTTCTCCAACATAAACCGTCATATCACATTTTCTGCATGTCAGACAATACACCAAAGTTTTGCAGCTCACATTTGCAACTGTATTGTACTTCTTCTTCCCAGTTGTATTACTTAGTTCACCACATTCAATTTGGTCACATATTTTACAGTCACAATCAGATGTTTTTGTTTTAAGGGTAGTTATACTTTTTATTCCCTGAGAAATATTTGAAAGAATCTATTTTAATTGTCTTCAAAATGTAGATGCTAGAGAATAAACAAGCTTATCGTGAACGGATGGACGAAAGGGCATTTGAAATACTTTAGATTTTATAGTTGTTCATATTTTGTAATGTAGCGCGGTAGTTATAGCGTCTGCTCTGAGATCAAG
The DNA here is from genome assembly GCA_022818135.1 of Saxidomus purpurata. Lineage (NCBI taxonomy): Eukaryota > Metazoa > Mollusca > Bivalvia > Venerida > Veneridae > Saxidomus > Saxidomus purpurata. The sequence continues at coordinate 53,965,032 of JAFMSR010000008.1, read as the reverse complement.
AAGTCCTGAGTTCCCTAAAGGAGCCAGTATTGTTTTCGTTATTATTTTTAAGTATTGAAATTGAATTACATGAAAAACCATGCCATTTTACAAGGCTTGAAAACTGTATCTTAATTTTCCTTAATTTTATCAAGCTGTACAATTATTTGAAAATGTCCGTGCTTATTTTTAATAGTTCAATATCTTAAAAAGTAGACGGTATTTTTTTTCATTTTTTCTTATATTTCAGTTCATATACTACCGATAAAAGTGCAATATTCAATGGAGAAGACCCTACTCAGTATTGTTTGCTAAAGCTATCACATATGTAAATTTGTGATATGTTTCGGGGCAAAATAAGGTAAATTATATATCCTAGTTTTTGGCATTATTGTTTATTCTTTGTTACACATGTTAAAGTAGTAGCATTATAATACATGTTTTGCCACTCGACATTGCTTGTAATACCTTTTGGAACGCAGAACAAAAATAAAAATAAATAAATACTTGCAAATATACTATTTTTAACTTTAAGAGTATTTTTTAATATGGCCAGTATTTCTTAAGTCGGGAAGGGCAACATAAAACGAAATGGATTTTTAATTAAACGGTGAAATGTCTTTAAATTGTGCTCATTAGTCAGTTAACACATGTAGATTATAAAAATATTAAGTGTAATGTGTTTTGAATAGTGTCCATTACTTTAACAACCTTAAGTGTCTGGACTGCTATTGATAGTTAATGTCATCATCAGAGTTGTTGACTAGAAATCCTCCCTCCAAATATCCACTGGCATCAAAATGTAGTTTACCCATAAACTGGTCTCTTGTGCGATTAAAATGCAGTTCTTCAATGCAGTCTAAACCAAGCGGATAATAGTTCAGATGAAACTTGTTTGCAAACAGTTCGTATCGAGAAGCTATAACTGGTAAATCCCCAATGCCGAAGATGCATATTCCACGTACACGTTTACCTCTGCAAGGCCAAATCCAGTTTTTGTAACGGACAGCAGATCGAACGGCGTGAGAATGGTTTCCTGTAAGAGTTAAATGTTAAGCATATGCAGTGTAAAGGTTACGTTTCATTTACGATGGAAAATATGGCCGTTAAACAAAATATATTTCGCTTTTGCTATAGAAACAGGGCATATTTGAATCAATCACACCAGAGCCATGATATGTACTTAGCGGTTGAACAATATAACTGTCACACATCACCTTGCGTGTTTTGATAACGATCTTGAATAAGAATAATGCCAAGTTAGTACTCTTAATCGTAGAACAAAAATAGCGATAATGTATGTATAAGGTGGTATTTGCAATTTGTATCTCTTTAGATTAACCGGGTTCTCGTTGCAATCCCTAAATATTTGTGATAAGAAAATGTACAATGTCACTAACTGTATGAGATGAGGCACTATCACATCTGGGATATTCAGGACAGATGAGTGATTCGTCGTCCCCACCCATCTGCTCAAGTCAACAAACTTCATAAAACGCTCAAATATATCACAGTTAGAAATCAACACTTCAGTCAATTATGCACTACAGTGGCCAACTAGAGGTCATACCCGTTATTAAGTGTCATCTATGTTCAAGCATTCTTATTTTGTTTATTTCTTTAATGTTATTAATATTCATCTCGCAGTAAGTTAACTAAAGGATGTAATGGATACGTTGACAATATATGAAAATTCATTGTTTAGCATTACATACGAGTTTATTAAATGTTATCCAAATTTTCGATAATAGTTCAATCAATTTATAAGGAAGTTTGATTGTCTAGATTCTGTTAAGTCCATTGCTTTTATAAACTTGTGTTATTTCCGTTTTAGAGTAGTTCACTTTAATTAAAAAATAATCTATGGTAAAATAATTGACGTTGGCAGAGCCCCAGTAATCTATTACCCAGGCACCTTAGCGACGGGAAATGATTCAATTTCGATAAGAACTCCAGGCCACGGATTATTATTATTATTTCCTACTTGTCCTACACAAGAGCTTTAAACGCAATAAAACACTCGAATTTAATATAAAAATATTCCATATGCATAATAGAATGTAACGGGAGACAATATTCCGGGAAGCGTTTCTTCAAAGTCCATATATCTAATTATGATCCTGTGTTCAAAATGTCGTCTTAAGTGCAGTAAAGTTACAATTATGACGTAAACAAATCAAACAACATTCATCACAATAAAACAATTTTTTTATCTTAAGCAACTCTTTATCAATGTGAGTCGAAATCTTTCCACGTAGTTTTAACTCAAGCGAGTCTTCGCCGACACGAAAACAACACTCGCTTAGTAAATAGTGTCTCGGTATTTATACAGAAACATAACTTTTCATCTTTCCGTGTATCCTTGTATCTTTCTACGTTAAGGTTTTTTTAGGTTTTCTTTTTATAAAGGAGACCGGGCTAGAGATATTATTAAAGATATTGTCACCTTCATACCTTTTCAATTCATAAATTTTTAGGTGATTTACGGTCAAGGCTGATTGTATGAAATTTCAAAAACCAGAAAAGTAACTTTCTCCTATGATAAGGTTTGTAATCAAATTTCTAGGTATGGAAATGAAACTGTTTTGCCATTTATTTTTCGCAGACTTAGATAGGCTCCCGATGATTGCTTTGAAAAAAACGCTCTTCCCTTAATCTGACCAGGAAGTAGTATACATCTTGCAACTGCCAGTTGTTAACTTGAATTCTGTCAACTAAATGGCAGTTTAAGATTTCATAAATAACTGTCAATTGTTATTCAAAACAATTAACAGGCTGCAATTATTCCTTTCTATTGAAGAGATGAGAAACATGGACGTGGCAGGTAGACAACATAATGATAATAACAACAACTGGTGCTAAAAATACAACTTAATCTTAATCTAGAAAACCACAAAAAAAATAGCTTTTTTCTTTAAAATAACAGATACTTACGAGTGATAGAACCCGGAACGTTAAGGAAATGATTTTTCTGAAGAGAAGCGAAAAATACTTCATCCGCAAAACGAACATATTTAGACCACTTCAGTAAGTCACGAGCCCTTTTATCATGCAGGACATAGTCAACATATTCCCTGCTTGCAACAATGTGAACAGGTCCTTTCACCGGAACAATGCCATGTGGTGCTTTCCCAGCACCAGCTAATCTAAATGCCTTGTCCCTCCTGCAAACAAATACAGACATAATACATATTAAGTATTGAAAGAGTTTTAATTTAAAATATCTGGTTATGGTCTTTCAAGTTATAAGATTAGCTCCCCTTTTTGTAAACATGTTAAAATTAAAGCTGTATATGTAGTTTAAGGTAGAAAGTTTGCACTATAATCTAATTTCATGCATGTTCTCGATTGTATTTTCAAATTAGACAATTTAGAATTCAGTAGAAAAAGAAAAAGAAATAAAACAAAATTATCTAGATTGTGTATAGTTATCATTAGTTCTACCTTTTCCAATGGGATATCATTATGTCGTTTGATCCATTGTAAGCTCTTAAAATCTGCACAATGTCGTAATTTGTTCTGATAGGAAATTCTTGTCCCGTTAAATTTATGAAATATTTCCACAGCTTACTTCTTTTCCAAAGTTCATGCATACAATTAATATCTGGCTCTAGCGCTGTATATAAGCCCCATGTCACATCGATACGTTTAATTGTAAAAACATTTTCAAAGCAATTCGCAATGCTTGAAACCGCTTCAAAAATGGCAGTGTATGCTTTTAGATCAACGTGTATACAATATATATTCTGGGGTCTATAAATTGCTCGGAGAAGCCTCTCTGTTTGTTCAACATCAGCATACATTAACACATCGTATGCTAGTGGGAACTTCATCTCCTCTTCCGTGAGTGGATCTATGATATACCCTCTTTCCTGGATAAATTTGGTACAGTTTTTGGTCATATGCATATACTGTTGAGGAGTAATAGCACGTCTAGAAAACATTATAGAAATTGCATTTGCTTTCTTTATCTCCAACCTGTCGCCATCAAAAATTGAACGACAATTAACTTCCCTCACAGTTTTCCTTGTTTCGAAAAATAAGTTTTCATACGTAGAAGATATCACACGTTTGCCTGTCGTAGGCAGAGGGGAATGGAACACACTATTATCACTGACAAATCCCATGATCTTACTGACACTGTTATTTCCTTTAATTAATGATAGAGTTTGCAACATTGTCGTTAATTGTCGAGTAGTATTATATAATGATGTAATTACAAGGAACTGTAGCGTTACGAACGTAGCGACGATAAACAATTGAAAGCATTTTCCAAGTCTTGTATTTGAAATAAATAATGTAGAATATGTAAGTTAATCATATATTGTAAAGAACTAACTTTTAAAGAAATATTAGTCAAATAGTAGAAAAGATAGATAGCAATTTTGAAAATACATACTTACATTGGCCGTATGCCGGCTCGCCTAAGCGCGGCGCTATAACGATAAAATATTACTATAAAAACAATTTAAAACTGCTAAGTTCTCCAATAGCCAAAAACATGAATTCCTGCGTCTTTAATGATTCAAAGCAAAATCCGGAAACAAAAGATAAAAGCTAATTAGTATATTCAAACTGACCAATAAAGAGAGGCCGTACAAATCACAACTTTCCGAAAGATAAACTTAGTACTTACATGCTTAATTATGCGAAAAACATACAAGCTAACAGAGAAATAAGAAATAAGAATTTGTTAGGTCCGAGTTCGTTTTTCAATGAGTCAACGATTATATTGAATTAAACATTATATAATTGGCCGTCTATTTATAAGTTACTTCCTTTCAAACCTTTGGACTACTCACATTAACACTAAATCTTCCCTTCCTTCTCCAAAAATGTTTTATAACACCAAATAAAGAAACCTAAAGGCAAAAGTGGTTCAAACACCAAATGTCCGGCAACATTGTTTCAGCCAGTAATCACTTTATGGCCACACTCCTGGTCTCTTAGCTCAAGATTCATTCGATTGTATCAGAGACATAGAAATTGTATATAAGACCTCTGCTTAGCTTAAGCTAGAACTGAATGCAAATATACCCCCATAACAACTAAGATAACCACGGATCCTATATATAAGATCCCTGATTTAACTCTTTGATAATCTTAAAATATTTGAAAGTCAAAAACACATGACCAAAACCCGCCAATTATTATACGCCCGAAGGGACGTATTATGTTATCGCCTCGGTGTCCGTCTGTCCGTTAGCAATTTCCCTTCCGCTCTCTAACTGTTGAACCCCTTAAAGGATTTCGAAGAAACCTGACACAAATGTTAACCAGACTGAGACGACGTGCAGAAGCAATGTTCCGGATGGCTGGATTCAAGGTCAAGGTCATACTTAGCGGTCAAAGGTCATATGATTTTGTTTCCTTTCCGCTCTGTAACTCTTGAACCCCTTGAAGGATTTCGAAGAAACCTGACATAAATGTTAACCAGACTGAGACGACGTGCAGAAGCAATGTTCCGGATGGCTGGATTCAAGGTCAAGGTCATACTTAGGGGTCAAAGGTCATATCATTTTGTTTCCCTTCCGCTCTGTAACTCTTGAACCCCTTGAAGGATTTCGAAGAAACCTGACACAAATGTTAACCAGACTGAGACGACGTGCAGAAGCAATGTTCCGGATGGCTGGATTCAAGGTCAAGGTCATACTTAGGGGTCAAAGGTCATATCATTTTGTTTCCCTTCCGCTCTGTAACTCTTGAACCCCTTGAAGGATTTCGAAGAAACCTGACACAAATGTTAACCAGACTGAGACGACGTGCAGAAGCAATGTTCCGGATGGCTGGATTCAAGGTCAAGGTCATACTTAGGGGTCAAAGGTCATATCATTTTGTTTCCCTTCCGCTCTGTAACTCTTGAACCCCTTGAAGGATTTCAAAGAAACCTGACACAAATGTTAACCAGACTGAGAGGACGTGCAGAAGCAATGTTCCGGATGGCTGGATTCAAGGTCAAGGTCAAACTTAGCATATTTTGTAACTTTTTTATTATTGGCAGTACGGAAAAACCGAGACCACTTTTCTGTGGTACAACATGAATGGTACCTCCAATTTTTTGGTGTTTTTTGACATTTTTGTACCTGGTTAGGATTTTCTGGTTGGGGACTTAGATTTTTTTATATAACTTCAATTTTTTATTCTTGTTCCTGTCCGTTGGGCTTCAACAGCCTAAATTTTGCTTCCATTCTCTGATACAACACTTCGGGCGTATATTGCTGCGCTTTGCGGTGCTCTTGTTTATACTATGAATTGATACCAACCATGGATATCAGAGGGCCTACAATAAAAAAATACCATAGTGCAACTTGCTATTCTTTCTTCTTTGCTTTAACAAAAGAAATGTAATATTGAAAATAAAACAAATTTGATAACGTTTCTGATAAATGAAGTATTGATTGAAGCGATATATAATCTAAACACAACAACACAGTCATGTTCTTCTATATGTTTATTATGAATTATGATCATCAACGTTTTGGCTGTCGCATTCGTCAAGATAATACATATATTAACAAAGGGCATGAATACAATGTCCTTTGACGTATCGTAAGCGGATAAATTGCATATTGTTAACATGATGAACTAAGGCGAGTAGGAGAGCTCCCCTTTTCTTTTGATTTGAGCTAAAACATCATGACTTCCTTTTGTCCTCTTCTGTAATTTCAAACGATGTAGCTGTATCTCAAAAGATAACTGATACTAGAGTAACTCTTAAATTAATAAACATAGCATCATGGCTTCTTTGTGCAATGATGTTTCGTATTGTTAAAAAAAGTCAGGCGTGTGTTCGTGTGCACTGAACTTCCTCTGATTGTCTTCTAACAATTTATAAAGTACCAATTGATTCCCTCCAATCCTTTTGAGTAATGAAGCGCACAAGAATAAGTAAGGAATGGGAAGTAACTCAAATATAATGAAGTTATGTTTTTCACTCACTAACCTCTGTAAATTTATAAAGTATCAATTAATACTTCCCAAGTTACACACGGAAGCAGAACAGATGAATAGATGTACGATGCGATCATTATATATGACTTCAAAGGGGTAATACAATATCGCTTTTGAGACTGCTGGTCAAACTAGATGGGTATTCAGTAGAACACTTGTGTCGCCCTCTTATACTTTGTCAGAATAACCAATAATTGTATGGCAAAAATTACAAGAAGTACAAAAAGAGTCATAACTCTGTAAAATATGACCATGACCTAAAAAGTATTGCGGCGCCACAACCCTTTTGTCATGAGCAATGACATTTAAAAGTTTGATGAAGAAATCTTAAGATATAACAACTTTAAACATAGAAACTTAACCTAAAATATTTAGCTATGCATTCCCAGTAATTATCGATAAAATCAATTGTTTATATTGTCTCTAAAGTTGATATGCAGGATTTTGTCGTCCAAATTCGATTCGACTCTAATCAAGTTAGTTTTGAACGAAGTCGGAAACTATTAATCTGTCAGGTGCTCCTCCATAGTACATCACATTCTCAATATTAATATACACTTAATGCACGCTGTTGCACCGTGTTGATGCCCAACAGTATGGATTCATGCGTCAAATTTGCAATGGTTTACTGTTTCCCCAAGATCTCCCAAAATCGATATCATGTTTTGACTCATCAGCTCTTATTGGGCGCACTCACGATAAACTAAGTGTTTTATTACGAATCCACCTCCAATGCCACATATAGCCATTAAAATCAGGTTCAGTGTAACTATATGAGAAGAAAACATGAACGAAAAGGAAGCAATATCATTTTAGTGTCGATAAAGTTTAGTTAAAATTATAAGTATAAAGGTACAAAATAGGGAGGTGCGGTGGCCAAGTGGTTAACGCCCTGGACTACAAATCCGGAGGTTCCAGGTTTGAATCCCGGCCGGGGCACTCGAAATTTCAGAAACGCTTTTCAGTGTTTCTCACCCATCTAGAGATGAACTGGTTAGAAATCCAAAGGTATCTCACGTGTATCGGTGCTGTACAACGTTACAAAAGAGCTATTGTCTGGTACCCGGATTCCATTGTTTCTGTAACTGTCTCTCTTCAACCTGGGCCTGTCAGGGTCTTGGCAAACTCACCAAGGGAGAAGTCTCGGTGTCGAACTAGATAAAAATGAATTTTAGTCATGTTTTCATGATAAAATTCGAGTAGACTCAAGAACTAATATGTACCATCTTTAAGGACCATTTAGTATGCCAAATATATAAATGGTCAGATATAACATAAACCAAAATAATCAGGTAAAAAGTAGAAGTAATCCTTTTCGCAAATGACTTAAATCTATTAAAGAGCAAATTACAAAGATACATAATATTTTTAATTGCTATTCCTGTAACGTACTATTAATAGAATTCAAAACATGCAAGGTTAAATTCGATTTGATTTATAATTTGAGACAACTTTCTTATATACTGTCCTTTTAACATAAAATTATCTGTCATCTCTTCTTCAATGTGATCCTATTCTATTTTGCAACTTATTCATTGGCACAAATAAATGTTCAAAATGGAAAAATCTGTTTTAGAATTTAGAAGAGTAAGGACAATACTAATTATTGATCAGTCATGAATGGACTCCATTTATAATTGATTGGTTGTCAATCCAAATTTCTAAAAAGACTCTCGTAAAATACCTAGTCCATTAACTCTATGTCCATGAATGCAGTAGCTGATAGTTTCAAATAAAACATAAAATAATTTGGTTAAGAAAAAAGCAGCGGTATTGTAGACGACAATTAGGTCACAAAGTGGTGACTATATTGGCATTTTAAAATTATTGTAACACAATAATGCATAAACCAAAAATGTAGCAAACGAATAACATCATAACTTCAGAATATACATTTTGTACTGAATTGTAATTATACTCTTGTTTTTTCCTTCTTTTATTTCTGGTATTTATGTTATAACACACATTATAAGATAACATTGAGATATCAATATGTGCATACATCTTTTTTTATGTCAGTTGTCATGAGAATTATTTCTCGGGAGTCACTTATAATCCCCCAAGCAAGATACCCATGGTCCAAAAATAGCATAGTAGTCATAATCCCCTCAGTGGATGTAGCAATGTACGTTTATTCATTTTAAATATGTCTAATCATTCGCTAAGGTACAGTGCCCGTGAAATGACATGTGATACATTTTTTTATTTCGTAATAACGAAATACATTTCGGTAAAATGAAATGTCATTTCGTAAAAACGAAATGTTATTTCGTAAAAACGACATGTTATTTCGTAATAAGATTTTGTTTTTACGAAATAAGATTTCGTTTTTACGAAATAACATTTCGCTTTTACGCAATAAGATTTCATTTTACCGAAATGTATTCATTTCGTTTAAATGTATTTCGCTTTTACAAAATGTTATTTCGTTTTTACGAAATGTATTTACGAAATAAGATTTCGTAAAAACGAAATAACATTTCGTTTAAACGAAATAACATTTCGTTTAAATGAAATACATTTCGTAAAAACGGAATAACATTTCGTAAAAACGAAATAACATTTCGTAAAAACGAAATAACATTTCGTAAAAACGAAATAACATTTCGTAAAAACGAAATTACATTTCGTTAAAGTGAAATAACGAAAAAACGAAATAACATTTCGTTTAAACGAAATAAATACATTTCGGTAAAACGAAATCTTGTTTCGTAAAATCGATATCTTATTTTAATGAAGATTTGATTTTTACGAAATGGGATTTCGTTTTTACGAAATAACATTTCGTTTTTACGAAATAACATTTCGCTTTTACGATTTCGTTTTAATAACATGTCGTTTTTACGAAATAACATGTCGTTTTTACGGAATAACATTTTGATTTTACGAAATAACATTTCGTTTATACGAAATGCATTTCGTAATTACGAAATAAAAAAAGTATCACATGTCACTTCACGGGCACCGTACTAAAGTAAAGTAAAACTATTCGAAACATGTTATGCTTTTCCACTTGATAAATCCAGTGAGGGGATAAAAAACTTCTATGCCATTTTTGGACAGAGGGGATTTCGACTCAGGAGATTTTGAAGTACCGGTACACTTTTACTTCTCACAAGTTCTAAAAGTAAGCATCTTTCCTGACATTCTGACATGCACTGTAGTCAATCTCAACAGCATAACTTGAAAAGTCGAAATAGATATGTACTATTGTCTCTATCTAATGAATATTGGGAACAAATTCCACCTACCATTAAATTAGTTAAAGGCCCTGTGTTAAAAACAACACAAAAAATGGTGGTTAACTACATGTAGTGCACACTTTTTTGACGATACTGGTCATTATTCAGTAGTTGAACAACTATGCCCCTCAGGGGATTACCAAACCGTCTGCGACACTGATCTAGAAAGGGGACAAGTTGCTACAACAACATACTAACTACTGTTGCATTATCTAAATTTTTCTAAATTATTTTACTTGTGAATTCTAGTAAATGTACATTTAGAAACTGCCAGTCAGCAACAGATTAACAATATTTTGTTTGATTATATGTGTGGTACTTGACAACTTGTAACATTCTTCTAAAAAGCTAAAATTAAACATCTACATTCAAATTCTAAAAATAAAACTTAATAGAGGAAATAAGGGATGATGAGTTTAACAGTAATAAGGTAAAAAAATATTCAAATCAAAATTGATAACTGCATACTGTTAACATGGTTAAATAAACATGAATATTTACTTTCTCCTGAAAATTAATAAACTTAAATGTTTAGCTACATTACACAATGTTACACTAATAAAATAAATGTCTTTTTCTAATGCATTCTAATGCTCGTATTAATAAAAAAATGTTGTTTTTTTAATTGTTTTGTTGTCATGATAATAATTGAGATAAACTGAAACATCAAACGCTTTCAAAAATGTACATTTATCATTTCATTATGTGCATAAGAAACATATTTAACCGTTATCCCTCGAAGTAGGCAAGTTCCGCCCTTGATACCAGCGCAGATAATGATCATCCTGCCCGGACAGAAACCGCCTAATATTTTCTTTTGAAATTTTTTAACACCGGCAGGGAACATTTATTATTTTCTTTACATACTTTGACTTGGCAACTACTATGCCGAGGGTTTTCCACAGAAATGACGTCACATTCACCAGTAAGCAAGGAGGCCTGAAAGGGGATATGTAAAACTTTAAATCTAACACACTGAGTAGCAATCACCATACACTTAATTTTCATGCGCATACAAGCTGGAAATGATAACATTGCATACTATCAATAATTATTGAAAACATATTTTATGCATTTTTTTACTTTTTAAAAGTCATAAGTTTGTGTCAATTTTTGCTTCGCAGAAAATGATGAAAATATACAATAAAATAAACTGGATGTCAGAGCCAAAGATAAACTGTCAAGTCTGTCTTTGACAGACAGTCAATGATACATGCTTAATACAGGGCCAGATGTGTAAATAGTCTAAATATGACTGATCAAGATTATCTCTTTTGGCAGGTCGCTGCTTCAAGAAGGTGATCACTAACACATGTTCAACTGTTTCTGGGTTTATACTTTTTTGACATTTTGTTAAAACCCCGAGCAATTTTAGAAAACTAGAGATACAAAATCAAAACCAGGAGCAAGGAAAGAGAGAAAAAAATAGACCTATCTCTAAATGTGATTAATATCCCCCCAAGACGTTCTTTGTCAGCTAAAGAAGTTATTAGTGACAGAAAACCTTGTAACAAAACTAAAATAGAGTCATGGTTTTTGGCTCTGTAATGAGGCAAGAAAGAGTTATGGTTTTTATACACTGCACTTCCTCCCATTGTGGTTCACCATTGTATGGAGTTGTTTTGAATTCCAAGCAGTAGTTTTCCAGGTACTGGTTATGCTCCGGACAAGAACAATGCAACGGACAAATGCAAAAGACTGACCGACCGACCGCAGGGTGACTCCTATATCTCCCCACAATCTTTGTTTTGGGGATATAATAGACAGATGTGATGATATATTAATTTATTGTGTTTTCTGCAACATTACTTACTATGGTAACAATGAAAATTATGATGACCATCCATGACAGAAGTTTTAAGTCGAAGTAGCACTTCAAATACTCTTCATGCTCTTATATTGAAAAATGAATTTACAGGTAGAATAGTGATAGAACAGTGTGATGTTCCTTTTTTAAAACAACATCGACGTTACTTTCCTGTCATATCTTTGCCGCTACCTCACTAAACGCATTCTCAGAACACGTTTCCTATTTTTGGCAATATCATCGTGAATTCAATGATAAATAAACCGTATCAAACCGATGAGCCAAATGAATTAGAATGCACATTTTATTTATTGTCGGTAAATCAATACAATAAACATTAGCTATGAATAATTATTGACCGACTAATAAGGCTATTATATCATGTACATAATATATTACAACAATGAGGCAGCTTACTTATTCGTACCACAGAACGAAGAACAAGATACATGCATAATACCAGTTCTTCAGATTTTTTGTGATGAACAATTGAATGACAGATAAACAGATGAACAGATGAACAGATGAATGACAATCTCCTGTGCACTCTACATGTACATAATGACAACCGTTTAAACTTCTAGCGCCACTTCAATAATATTCTATTTCATTGATGTAACAAATGTAAACAATACCCATGCTTACCTTAACAAATATTTACATCAAACGATCAAACGACTTCAACAATTCAGTTATTGCTGCCACCATTCTATCCAACTTCCTTTAAGTGTTTATTGTGCGAAATTCTGCAGGTCTGTTTGAGGACCGAAAATGTTCACGAATATATGTGAAATTTGCTGTTTCAAATCGATTATGTGTTAACTGCAATTTCCCGTACATTCAATTTCGACTGCAGGCTTCGTACCGCACTCGGAAACGCATTGAATACAAGGCTATTTTGTAAAACAAAAACTAGTTTCATAGCTATCTTTGACTGAAAGTAAAAACATTTAAACATGGTGCCTCATCTAAACACTTTCCATACTATAAAAATAAATAATCTGGCGATCATGTTATTAGGTTCGTAGAATAAACCGGTCCATCGCGCACTTTTGATTGGCTACACGGTTCCTGAATATCGTTTCACGTTTATAGTCACTCTGATTGGCTACACGGAATTAACCAAATTGGAAACAAGAACCGTTTACGATGCGTTTACCGTGAATCGGTAATCGAGATCTTACGGAAGTAAAACGCTTGCGGTACTGTATTCCTTTTTTATAGATCAATAACCTATGCGTACCATCTCTTATAATTAATTGCAATGTAAGGCAAATAACTTATGTATATTTCCACACAATAGTATATCAAAGGTACATGTTTGATTTCCACATACCTTCATACATCATCTTCATTATCATCAGCATTATATTATGTGACGAGAAAGTTTTAAATTAAACACATTCTAAACTTCCTACAGGCAGAATGTTATTTATACAGACCGATGAACATATTGTAATTCACTTGAATTTATAGCGATATATCTCTTTAACCCTTTAACTTAATATCCTACAATTTGTATCCATTAAAGCTTAAATGCAGATTATTCACACAATTTAGTTCGCAACTTTTTTTTAGTTATTTTTTACACAACACATATTTCAAAATACTTAATCAAATAAATGTTTACCAATAATCTACAAATTCCATTATTAACCAGATATTTGGCACAAATAATTTTGGTAACTTGAACCGTTATTGTGTCCTCTGATAATTCGTACCACTTTTAAAATTGAAATTCATGTTACATTCACGTGAAAAATATAAGAGTTGTGTCTTTCTTATGAGGCCTTAATTTGGCTGTGTGGACTAGAACCAAACTTCAGTTATAATTGTTTTAAAAGAAATATTGTCATTTGAATAACAAGATCAGCTATGTGATTCGATAGTTTTGCTATGAGCAAATGAAATGTCATGTATTGTCACGACTCAAACAGTCATGATGTTGACCGGCCTTTGTGGTTTATGACTGCGCATCAGGACGACAAGGAGTTTCTCTGCTGCAATTCTGTGTAACCAGAATGATATAGAGTAGTATAATGTAACACTGCATTTAGCTCATTGTGATTTTGATATATAATTTTATAAATGATTTAGTTTAAGTGTGGATGCCAGTACATGACAAACTACTTTCAAACTACTAAACCAAGGACAACTGAATAAGAGGCTAAAATGTTTTAGTTGACTGTTGGCATTTATTCACGGATGTTTACAATAAAGCTGGAAAGTGCAAATTCTCTCTTTCAGCCTTTATAAGTTTAAATGTTGTTATCGTAGTAGTCGGTTAAAAAGCCCATTCATGGCTTGTGTTATTTGTTGTACAGATCTTATTGCTACTGTGCAATGATGCAAACATGTATGGTATAGAATTATTAGTTCGGGAACAGAAGAAACTGCCACAGATTGTTCTCCAAAACCACCACTAACACGCACTGATTTTCCACTACACAACTTTACGTTCTTGAATGAGATGATAGCAAGGAGACGAATGTACATCTCTTCGCCATTAAAAATTAAATCAGTGTCAAAATGGCTATACTTGTTCAAGACTCTTACAGAACAAAACAAAGTTACATTAATACTGAGTTGCAAGTACCGGTGTTCCGTAAAAGAATTTCACAGATAGTTTATATTTGCCTACCATAGTTTTGACCTTGGTACACGTTATAAGGTCCAGAAAGATAAAATATTAATACTATCTATAAACATAACAATATAATCAATTTCTTTTATACAAATGAATTATCATAAGTGATCGTCAAGTAAAATTTACATAAGCCGCATTTTAGGGGTCGTTGACAGGGCCCGCTCTTGTTATTTTTGGTAATGTAATGTTCCGTAATCTGGAAATATATCAAAGTTTTCATTTGATTTCTCCTGTAAAACGCGAACTACTACTAAATGCTACTATCAATTAGGTACTCGCCCTTATTCATGGTACTTAACAAGAAACTGGTACATTTCTTAAAAGCATCCAGTCTTTACCTTATTATGTGTATGTAAAAAAAAATTATTGGAAGAACAACATTAGTAAACGGCCCTTCCCTTCAAATTATAATATCATTATATTCAATATTCTAGGTCTATATCACTCTTGTCACATATTCTAGACCAATCATGCCTACATATCCTATTTTCACTATTTCAACGTGAAGACAAACCGATTTTACAAATTAGCAATTTTAAGTTGTTCGGCTTCAAGTCTCACTTTACTGTGCAAAAAGCTGTGTAGAAATCCCCAACAGATATTTGTAGGCATATACGAATACAAGATAAACGAAGTGAAGTCATTTAGTAGACTTTGCTTTCATGTATATTTCAGCGTCACAACGATCAAGAAATGAGAATCAGAGAATATGGCCCAGTTTCAAAGTAACCTGTGAGCGCGGTGTTCATCAATCTACAGTGCAAGCGTGCCGTGCAATGTTTGTTTGATGGATAACAGAAAACTATTCAGATATTACTGGGCATAGATGTGCAGGCTGCTCAGAGTCTATAATTTGGCATTAATAGAGAAGATGTATGTCTGAACCCGCAAAGGCACAGTCGCCTCGCAAAACTGCAATCTAAAATATAAAAATAAACTTACTGTTGATGCATCTTTGTAGCCTTCCTTTCACCAACTCCCCCAGCTTCATTGTGTATTATGCTATGTAATATTATTGGTTTTCATAAAGTAAATGTTTCGCTAGCTTGTGTCATGGAAAACAGCTGTAAAATTTGTATATGTGCCTTCCATTCGTTTTTATGTTAAAACCGCATGTTAAACAATGTACAGAGCAAGTGTGCAGTATTGATGAAAAATACTGTGTTAAATACGTAGTATTCAAAATGTAATTTTGATCTCAAAAGAAACGTTTAAAGGAATGTGTTTGTTGATGACGGTCAATTTCAACTTGCCATTGAATGCCCTCAAAGGGGACATTAAGTTTATGACAATGCTTTAGTTTGTGTCAAATCCATATTTATCACTGTTCATGTCTCATACTTTTCACATTGATTTAAGAGTATCAAAGAAATGTGCCAGTTGCACCATACTAGGGTGTCAAAATCTAAGCTGAAGGTGACAGTTTTGTCTAAAACAGTAGTATACAGAAGATTGGTTATGGCGTATCTTCCAGGTGTCCGCCTTCCAGATGTGTGCCTTATATCCTATCTTAATACCAAATATTTTCAATAAACTCGAATAGCGAATCTCCTGTGCTGCTTCTTTTGGCTGGTCTTATAGAGTTTTTTTCCTTAATGACTGGTCGATCTAATTCAAAAAGTTTGTTTTCAAACGATTTCCTATCTTTTGCGAATTTTGGACAATGAAATACCACAGTACGCGTTTTAATGTTTCTATTTCGTTACAGTGCTGGTAGCTTTTATCATCTTTATAGCGGTGACCCTTAAGATAGCTGCATTTTAGCTTCAGTCTTGTGTACATGGTATCCATTTTTCGGTCGTGGTGATAATGCTGTAATTTTAATTTTTTAGGCGGTTCAATATTTATATATTATGACTGAGGTAATAAGTGTCCCATTGCTCTATATATTTTTGTTTGAATCTGCCCTTAATAATGCTGTGAACTTCAGGGACGCTGAGTTAGACCGGAATTATCTATTGAAAGTGCTACCAAGTTTCGCAGTGTCGTCGGCTAATTTGTTTTCGTGAATGCCTGCATGACTTGGGACCCACACCAATTGAATTGCATTGATTTCCCTCTATGTTTAATAATCGTTACTGCCTTTTTATACTGTAAATCATTTCTTGTCTTTGAGATTGACCGGATATTATGGATAATAATGAACTTCGACTGTCACAGATAATGACGTTCGGTATAGCATTTTCTTTGCAATATGTAATTGTATAGTCTATTGCTGCGAGTTCGCACGTGCATACAAAGACAGGTGATCGAGTTTCAGACTTTTGGTGTAGATTATTGTGTCGTCAGATGAGATGACTACTATTCCCGCCCATGCTATTTGTTTCGACGGGTCTTTACTGCCGTCGGTGTATATTTGCATATAACCAATATAGTGTCGTATAATATTTATATATGCGATATTTTCGGAACTATCAGTTTTGTTAATTTTACCCACCAGATCTTAATTAATATCGGGCAACTCAATATCTTTGAGTTGTTTGAAGCACGAATCTTGAATTTGGTTATCGCTTTATGCCGTATTCTGTTATAAGAATTCTAATGCTTTGAGAGTATGGCTTTATCAAGTTTCTTTTCCCTCTTGTCCCATAGAAATAAGATGAGTGGTCACAAATTTCATCATAAATGGGAAGATTTGGGCCTATCCGTGAGCTTCTGTCCCAGTATTTCAATGCATTGAGCTCTCTCTGCAGAGGTAGTGGAAGCATTTCGGTTTCGGTATGTAAGGGTTGGGTGGGGGTGTGTATCGGACAGCCTACGATAGTCTTTAAGGCTCTATTTTGCAGGGTTTTTTTTCTATTCTCATAGAAAACATAGTCAGTGTTGGATCTTATTATAAAGTCAACTGTTTCACCATGGAGCTACCGAAAGTAAACAAAAAAGTAACGGGGAAAAGATTTATTTATTTTCTGGAAGAAATGTATGTAGGGCATTGTTTTTACTTGTTCATGGAGTCAATAGAAACCCGTTGATTCCATCTGCAGATCAATTGATAAATTAGAAATTGAGGAGAGGGTTCACGGCAATAAACAGAACACTCCCAAACATGCACTAAAATTTGATGAGGTCGATTATGTTAAAAGATATTTCAGTAACTTTCGCTACTCATAATGGTGTTCCTATTCCCGGACAAATAGCACAATAAAATGTTATGCTACTTTTTTGTCTGTACAGAATTTTTATTCTGTACATAAAATTATCCTGCTTTTTCTGCCCAGATCTTTTTTGTCCTAATTCAAATATTTTGCAAAAGCCTGTACAGATTTTGTTCTTCGTCTACATATCAAAAATATCTCCATATAATTCTGACTCAACTCTGTCTCAATGAACCAGAATATTTTCTGTAGAGAATCTGTAAAGACTTTTTGCATGTTAGTGTGTACATAATCTGGTTCCAATCTGCCCACACTTTATTGTACAGGCTATGGCAGGAACATTGTCCAAATTATTTTGTAATGAAACCCGCAACAGGCCTCTGCACTACATGTCAGAAATATGCACAGAGATTTGTTAAATAGTGGAAACTGCACGGAGGAGGAAAAACAGTTGCAGCCTGATATGTACAAAGATCATCTAAGAAAGGTCCAATGTCCGCGTGATCATAACAAACATCAGTGTGAGCAATCAAAAAATAATTTTGAAAGCTTACTACGAGAAAACAAAGTACGAGGTAAAAATGATAAACCACCTACCCCAAGTACAGGGGTATAGTTTTGACTATGCACAACAAGTGCTCTACCCGCATGGACAGCAAGTAGGCCCACTCTTCGAAATTGTCCGTGTTTTTAAATCTGCTGTGAATCATCAGGTACTAAATAATCTTCACACATGTATGTACTGTTGTCTATTTCTGACAACGGTAATTTCCAAATGTACAATTTTAACCATAATGCAATCATTTAAATAATGATAATTTAGTTTAATGGTTGTACAAGAGAAGTACAAAAATTTACTTATAGTACCAGTAATGCAAAATTGTATAAATCTCATTCCATCCTGAAAATTAATGTTTCACATTCTCTTTGTTGCGGAATAGATTTAAATAATAATTGTCCTTACAACTTTTTAGAAACACAGATCTTCTACTTGGTTGATGAGGGTAAAGGAGCAGGTAAATGAGCCAATAGTGTAACGACAATGCTTCATCATCATTTTTAAACCTATGGTTTTGGTGAAAAGCATGTTCAGCTAAATATGGATAATTGCAGTGGCCAGAACAAGAACAATACTGTTACATGTATTTGGTAAATCAACAATCTTTTCATTTAATGCTCTTTTTCATTTGTATACAAAGAAACATACTTGTGACTTACAAATTAAACAATTGGATGATTGCTATAGATTTAAAGTAGACATTATCTATCTATTATTTAATTATTATATTTTAATACGTGTAATGTCTTCTGAATAGGAAAAACTTATAAAAAAATACTGTATGTTTTAAGCTTTGGCATGTGGAGAATATTGATAGGAGCTCACCAGATTGCGGAATACAGCTTGACGGAAGCAGGGCATACAAAGTTTAGCCCTGACTGGCACATTGGACAATGGAAAGTATGTACTTAGGAATTGTTATACCCTGTTAATAATTACTACAATATGAGACAAATAAATCATACATAAGTTTGTAGTATATAGCATAACATGGTAAGCAAAATGATTTTTCTTGTTTGATATAGTTGTGAACATTTATGGATATGATAGTTGGTAGATACGCTGTAATAATTAAGTAATGCTGCAATTTTTGTTGAAAAAGAATAAAAATTCATAAAACATACAACTCAGTATGAAACAAATGGTATTCTGCAAAGACATCTATTGAATTACCAGCAGCAAAAAAGAAAACTTTATAACTTAGCTGGAAAACAAGGTGAGATGGAGACACTCCAGTGCCGAGAGCATGGGTGATATTGCGGCGACAGTTCGTAAATCCTTGCATAGTGGTCACAATATACCCCAGTTGACAGAAGATCATCAAAACCAGTTCTGTTTCATAATTGGAATGACTTCTTAAAAAAATTCTTCAAGAAAATACCAAATATAAGAAAGTACCATTATTTCAGGTTTGTAGCTGGGTAATTTGTATTTTGTTTCTTTTTATCTCAGTATGTCAGAAAATGTGCTAGCAGACAGACACAGCAGGCTTACGTTATAAACCCTGCAGCTACTGAAATTGTCCACCACTTTAATTCAATTGCGTCTCCCTTTGTCTAGTGGTTTAGGCATTCGCCTTGGGAATGGGAGGTCAAAGGTTCGAATCCAAGCATGGGTCCGATATGGCCGGTCGGTGCGCCACAAGCTAGTACAGTAATAGTTACCGTATGCCTACCGTATGGACCGGTATTGTTGTGAATAAATTCACGTGATTATTTACAAGACTAGGTCTTGTACGGAACTGACCTTAGTGGATATGAACAAACTGAAATAAAAGAAGTAGTGCTATTGTTTATATAGACACAAAAGATGACATGAAATTCTCGTGCACCAATAAATGATTGGTGTGAAAATGCGTAGCAACTTTCAAGGTTGAAGCAATTACCTTATAAGTTTTAACCAATGAAATGCATCGACACAGTTTTCCTGACCAATAAAAACGTCTGCTCCATATAAGTGTTCAGCGGATACTTCAAAATGGATGCGCCCATAACTCTCAATTACGACGATTAACATATGGAATGAAATTCATACAAAAAGGCAAAATTAGGTAAAATGTCTGTCCAATTACATTCCTTCCTCCTTAAAAATAAAGAGGTTCCTATAATAACCTTGACCTACAGACCTATTTAGGAAAGAACAAAAAGATTAAAATTAAATGTCTAATACTGCGTGACCTGAGGTAATTTCTTAACCAAAGAAACCAAATAAGAATAAAAATTAAGAGAACAATTATTACCAGTAACTTTTGATCTTAAACAAAAATATATCTCTAAGTCTAATGGACACAGACATTCTCCATATTGTAAATACATGTAAATAAATGTCAATGTAATATTTCAACATAATGATAACAATACATATAAAGCATGACTCAATCGGTACCGAGCTCTTCGAACCGGTCGTGATAGAGTTCGATGACCGGATCGAAGGCCCTCCTCCTCTCTGCCCATTCTCGCATCCTGAGTTGCTCAAACTCAAACAGTCTCTGCCTTTCCTCTCGCTTCTTTCATTGCTGTTCAGCCCCAGATGCAGCTCTCATCTCCAATGGTGGTAAAATTGGCTTAGCAAACCTCCCTGGAGTTTTGTAGAAAGAATTTATCACTGATATTTTCTTCAGAGAAGTGATGACCACCGTAACTTGATGTATGGCGTTTTGCGTCATATCTCCTGCCATTTATAACATTACACTGAACGCATTTGAATAGTCTTTTGACAGGCTCATGCTTGTTTGTCCAATGTCTACGAAAATTAGTGTACTTCTGATAAAATCCGGCACGACCCGGGACTGGGCATGTACTGCCTTCCATCGGCCACATGGGTCTTTCATTGTCAGGGACTCTCCACTGTGCCTGAGCCATTTTCTGAAGTATAAACAATACATGTATATTGAAAGTCCCCGTACGTTTTACCAAATTTAGTACTTCTAGCAATAACATATAAATTAGATAGAGGTGACTGTTAACTTTGTTATCCTTTGAACAATTAAAGGGAGGTAAATCATCAAACTTTAGTATTATAAATTATTCTGATTATAACACTTCTATTTAATCAGCTTTTTTATAAATAATCATATATATCCCTTATACCTATATCATTAAACAAGAATCGTATATATATTTACAGTTTAAACATGAAAGAAAGTCTAAATTATATTTACATAACATATGTTTATATAACAACACTACAAATTGAAGTGTTTCTTTTTAGATACTACAAACAAATAACATGATCCAATTTGATTGTTATTATTTAAAATACATTTCAATTTTATCTTATTGAAAAAGTACACAAATATATAAATCTATACCCTTAACTTCCTAATTTGTTTTGTGAATTCTTTCACAAACTTATGCATTTAAGAGCTAGATAATTTCTATTATTTAGAATATAAACGTTTATTTACAATCAAAAGTCTAAATTACAAACACGTAATCACGCTCTTAATTCAACATTAACGGACTCACTATTTCAATGTAATTTAGCAACATTCGTGTTGTTCTATACAGGTAGACATAACTTCGAACATCAAGTGGAGCTATGATATTACATTTTTCCTCAAAAGTTATATACATATTACTATTTAGGGCGAGTATATTTCACGGGGCTTTACAAGCCTCTCGCGAAATGACCAATCTTGTCCCAATTTTAGTTTGAGTCTGAGCCTCATGAGTTTCCTCTTGAGTCTGAAGTTCAAGAGCTTGATTTTGAGCTTTATGTGCTTGAATTTAATTTGAGTTTCATGGACTTGATTTTGAGTTGTATGAGCTTAATCTTAATAGACTAATTCATTTTTCCATTCAAATTCTGCCGAACTTTCATTGATCTTGGACTGATCCTGGCTTAACGAGTTTCTTGGAGGTGTTTTCCCTTGATAGGGCTTTAAATCTTCTGCATGAGCAACCAAGGATTAAGTTTTTTCGGACCTCTGAATTTTATATGTAAGGTATGTTTTTCTAGATAAAGCCAAATATGGATCGGTTCAACCTAGACCTAGCTTCTGGTTTTCTAGAGGCGGGTACAATCTCCACACCCAGCTATCTTAGGTAAATTCCCGGGATTTCAACCCTCGGTCATAGTACCGTTTTTGCCTACTTGCTGCCATACCTAAGTGGTCATAAGCAAAAGTATAAGACGTGCTTTTTACCCATTCTACATATTCTTTTTTGGCATATTATCTTATGCTGCCCTGGTGGAGGGCCTACCATAAGGTCAATTGGGCTGTCAAGCTCACGTCCTAACATTAATAGATTTGGGCTGCAACCAGTGCTGCTGTGCTGAATGGCCCTAAAACATGCCATAATATATGATGATTATCCCAGTCTTTCTGTTCGGTTGAAACAAACATGTTTTTAACATTTGAATTACACTTTTATTTGCTCGTTCAACTAAACCATCTGATTTCTGATTGTAAGGACAGGTTCGAGTTTTATCTATACCTAACTATTCACAAATATGACTGAAAAGATTGGATTCGAACTCTCGACCTTGATCTGTATGAAGTTGGGATGGAAATCCATACTGAAGAAAAACTTGGGTAATTATAGTATCAGCTACGGTGTATGCAGTATGGTTTGGAACAGCAAATGCCATTATCCGTTTTGTAAAGTAGCAGCCACAGGCAATAATGTTTTCATTGATTTGCTTTGTCAATGGGAGTGGACCTAATATGTCTACTGCCATGACTTCTATGGGACGATAGGCACTTATTTGTTGTACTTGAGATTTCCCTTTACTTCGCCCCGGTTCACATTTTGCACATAACTCACACTGTTCTACCCAGAGTGCAATATCACTGGACATACCAGGCGAGTAAAATCTGCGTTTTACAGCATCTGAGGTACAATCCCTGCCTAAGTGATCTCTGGTTGGGTAACTTGCCGAAAATGACAGATCTTATTTTCTCAGGTGCTACTAACTGAACAACCATACCTCCTGAAGTATTATGCGACTTATGGTACAACAAGTGGTCACATATCTCCAAAACGTCCCATAGTTGCCACAATTTGTAACATCATTGTGTAAATACAACAATTTTGACTTTTCTGGGTTTTCAGAACTTTTGTGTTTTAACCTGATAATTTCAGAAACAGCAGCATCACTAGATTGAAGATCCTTAAGTTCTTGTCTTGACCAATGACTAGCCAATTTGGTTATTTATTGTGTACTTCTGATTGGTTTTGACCAATCGGACAGAACAGTAAGCCTCCTCGGGATAATTACCATCTTGTATCACAGAACATGTTGAAGCTGATGCCTGATAGCCTTCACACAGTAACTGAGGATTAAAGACATTTTCATCAGAACTAAGCTTACATTCTAAGATATGACCTGAGTCTAGCTCGGATTCTAGAGACTGGCTTGAGACTGAATTTGATTTTAGAGACTGACTTTAGTCTAACTTAATATGCTTACTCTTTTGCCTTACTTGTTGTTGTTTGAACTTGACTGTTTTCTTGACACTCCTGACAATTTTAGATTATTCAAGGATGTTTATTGCGACGAGTTAAGCTGTCAGCATTAGTATGCTTTGAACCCTCTTTATACTGAACGACATATTCGTATGCTCCTGATATACTGAACCACCTGGCAAATAGGCCTTCAGGCTCTTTAAATTTGTTTAAGTATATTAAATTTTTGTGATCAGAACGAATCAAGATTTTTTTCGTTAGCAAGTAGTGTTTATAATTCTGTACAAAATGAACAATTGCAAAAGGTTATCGTTTAGTAGTGCAGTAATTTTGCTGAGCCGGATTCAATATTATACTCCAATAGGCTAGGACCCTTTCTTCACCATTTTGAATTTGTGAAATGACACCTGAGATTGTATCTAAATTAGCATCTGTATCTAAGATAAATTTTCGTCGGGAAACGCTAGTATAGGATGGTTAATCAAACAGTTCATTAACTTTTCAAACGCCTCTTTTTCTTCATCACCCCATTTAAATTGGCTTTCTTGCGGGTAAGTCTCGTTAGAGGTAATAAGATTTGCGCAAATTCCTTTATCATTTTGCGGTAGTAACCACAAATTCCTAGCCATGACATTATTTCATGCTTTGTAGGGGCTGGCCAGTCTTTAATTGTGCTAATTTCAGTAGGATCGCAAGTTATACCAGACTTGGAAACCTCATGGCCTAAAAAACTACTTTAAGTTGGAAAAGCTTACACTTTGTTCTTTTAAGCTTTAGGTTTGTTTACCTAAATCTCAACAATACTAAACTCGGAAAATGTTTTTCCCGGCATACAGGCATCGTCCAGATAAACTAGACATTTTTCAAAGCCTAAGCCATTTAAAAAGGCTTCCATCAAACGTTAAAAATGATGCAGGCGCATTTTATTTTACCAAAAAGGGACCACTTTAAAACAAAATTTACCCCGACCGGGTATTCTGAAACTCGTCTTATAAATATCGAATTCATTAAGAGTCAGTTGCCAATAGCCGCTTGCCAAATCCAACGAATTGAGATAGTGGTTGTTAGCTAGTCTATCTAATGTTTCATCAATCCTAGGAAGTGGATATGCATCAGAACTTGTGACAGAATTTAGAGCTCTGAGGTCTTTGCGAAACCGAATGGAGTTGTCTTTCTTTTTTACAAGGCAAATTCCAGAAATCCACGGAGAATGACAGGGTTCAATGACGTTTTATTTTAACATTTTATCAATTTCTTTATCGACAGAATCCTGTAAATGTATGGGAATTCTCCTAGCTTTACACTGAATGGGCTTAGCCTCGCCTGTATGAAGATATGTTAAACTTACCTTTTCTCCATATATAAACGTGAGGTGAACATCTGATCACACTAACCAAAAGTGTACAGAAGTGAAATGCTAGCAAGTTGTCACCATGGTCTCCGACAGAACTGCATTTATATTTCGGATTTGTGATATTGTTGACAGTTGTACGAATGTTTCAATGCTCTTCACTTTTATTGAATATGACATTTGTTTCTCTGAGATTCCAGAGAGATATGTCGGGACGTCATTTCGTCAAGGAGGGAGAGTATGTCATAGGGTAACAAACTCTTTATGTAAGTAAATATATTAAGCTATCATAAAGTAATACTGTTTGTTGTTTTTGTTTCATTCCTCCACATATTAAAATTAAAAAGTGACATTTGTAAGTCTAAGTATCCGTCCCATTATGTAACTCTGTTTAATTCAAAGTCCTATACATTTTCGCATCTATAGTACCGTTATTCTTGGTTACTCCCGCTTACTAACCTGTGTTAACAACTCACCAATTTCGTGTTATATCAATGACCAGGGTAAGTACAATGCATCGTTGCACTTGCCGTTTGACCGTCTATACTATACCAGGGTGACAATACCACGTGGTCTATTACAGTTTTGATAATCGGCAAAGCTAATGTTCACAACAATTGCCGTCAATTCGACGCTTCAAAGCGGAGTAAGTTTTTTCTTAGTCAACCAATTTTCACCAAAAGGAGCGCATTCGAGCACGAAAAAAGTGCACTACTATCGGCTAATACTGGTGTTATGTGAAAACTGGCAGTTTTGTAGAAAACTCTGGAAAACCTCTGAATATGAAGCTACACATGTAAGATAATGCTTGAAGTCGCTATTTAATTTTGCACATATCATAAAATCTATGATTACATAAACCTCATTATTACCACGGAGCAACTCCAATCTTCGATCATTATCAAGCCGTTGAAACGATTTTCGAAGAACTGCAAACAAATTAAGAAAATTTCAAGTTATGCTTATCTTTGAAGTCAATTAATTTTGCTAATCTTTGAAGTCGGTTTTTCTTGTAACTCTAACTGGGAACATTACATGCCTATTTTGTTGAACTATTCGAAAAATACATGCATTTCCTTTTTTTCAGAAAAATGAATGATGCCGAGAAAATCATTTGCGGCAGATATGAAAAATCCCAAAATCCTTGAGGCTACACAGGTGTAAGACTTTTTAAATAATGTAGATGTCCTAGTAAGAGTTTAGTTATTCATAAATACTTGATAGGTTGGCGTAAACAAAAGTGATATCACTTTGCATTGTGTTCAGTTGATTCAGTTTAAACGATGTTGAAATACTAGTATTATACATTGTAATTGTCACATGAAACCATTTCCCCAAGATAAAACAGTTGTGAGATATGGATTCTCACTTTTTACAATATCATTGAAAAAATATGCACTATATCTATATCATGTACTACCAATTCAAATTATGACCAAGGACAGTTATTCGAACAAGTAAAGGTCTGCTTAAGTGGCACGACAACATTCTTGGTAAAATAACAACTAGACGTAATATTGAATAGAAATACGTAATGGGACTTTAATAACCTCATCTCGGCAAACAGTGCTCGCAAACTGTCAAGCACCATATGTATGTTTTAGTTTTCAAAATCGTTTTATTGGAACAAATTCAAATGTTTTTTAAGACTTCTTGCTGTGAAATGTCCATATTTTATCCCTTTTTTTCAGATATAGATATCATGACGAATTGAAGCCATTTATGCGGACTACGTGTAACAAGGGGTTTTCTACAAGGAGCGGCCTTGTGGAGCGTGAAAAAGCTATTCCATGTTGAATTGTTTATTGACGACAAACAAGGTAGAAACGCAATTCGTTTCATTTATGTTTATTTATGTAAAATTATAACAAATACGTTTTGAAATCATGGATTGCAGTTTTATTGTGTCATGCTCAATATGCATTGTACGTTCATGCTAAACGACCGATAAAAACTATGTTAAAATCAGTACATAATTATAAGAGACCTTTAATGTCATAAACAGAAACGTGAATACAATGTGAAGCATGATACATGTAATCGTTCAAATACTGCTGCCTTTGTAATCTTGTGAGATCATAAAAATGATACAAACATTATGAATTCGTGTTGCGTTTTAAGTACAAACAATAAGGCCCCTGAGCACCTATGCTCTACTGTATTAACCTTCTCATATATCATATGGACTGCGTTTAAGATAACAATATATGCTTTTAAGTGTTTACCAGCTCAACTAAAGTTAGTTTGTATTAACAAAGTGCAAAAATCCAGACATACGTTGGTGGGACTGTCTTATTTTACTAGATTGGTGTTCATTAGAGCACTTGTGTCGCCCTCTTAAACTTTGTCAGAGTTTGTATTACAACAATGAGAAACAGAAATCTGGAAACAATGTTGTAAGGTGTAGTAGGGTAGATCATATCTATTATAAAAAATGAATTTATGGAGGTTGGAGATTGGGAGCAGATCATGACCCTTTAGCCATACGCAATGTAATTGGAAAGTTTGATGAAGAAATATTAAGAAATGTCATAATTATAGCCGAGTAAAATTTTCGAGACAAAATCCAAGTACAAAAAGGGGCATGACTCTGACAAATGAGACCTAGACCAAAAATGTTGGCTTCATGACGACTCTGTTGACATAATAAACATAATTTGAAAGTTCAATGAAAAAATATTAAGAAATTGCAAATTTTTTGCTAATGATAAGTTTTCATGACAAAATATAAGTACAAAAAGAGGCATAACTCTGTCTTATGAGACTTTGACCGAAAACGTTTCGTTGCATCACGACCCTGTTGTCACAAGAAATGTAATTTGAAAATTTGATCAAGGCAAGTCAAGAAATGGCGAAATTATAGCCAACGGTAAGTTTTCGTGACAAAATATAAGTCCCAAATGGACATAGCCGGTCAATTGTGATCTTAATCAAAAGCTTTTGGCAACTACACATCACTGTTTTCATGACAAATTTATTTGAAAGCTGAAGAAATGTCAAGAAATGGCAAAGTTATACACAACGTTAATATTTCGTAACGGATAGACGGATAGACGGACCGACGGACGGACAAAGCGATCCATATTTATCGAAACTCGAACTTATGGTTTATATTTTGTTTCACTTTGACTTGTGTATATGTTGGAATGTGTGTTAAAATGTATATCAATACCCTCATTTAGCATATTTTTGTTTCATATGCCTGCCAAGGAGCCTGCGTGTTTGTACTCTGCATTACACACCGTGCAACCTTTCTCCCATGCCGTTATGCGTTGCTAGGTGTTCAGCACCTCCGACTGTTTATCGGTCGTCTGTCACATACATCACATGAAAGTCTCCCCGATCCCGTCCTTCATTCTCCATAAGGCCGCTCCTTCCGTAGCTAACCCATTGCCACACGTAATGCACACAAACGGCCTCACTATATCTGAAAAAAAGAGAAAATATGGACAAATAATCCCACATGAGATTGGCAGAGAGGTGTATTTCACAGAAAGATTATCTTAATAATTTAGGTATCCTGAATCATTGGAACTTTTTGAAATAAATCTATTTCAAGAACTAAACTATACATAAGGTGTTTGACATTTGCAAGCAGTGTTTGCAAAGATGAGGTTATTCAAGTCCCATTTCGTAATTCGAACCAAATTACGTGTTCTTATTTTACCAAGAATGTTGTCTTACCGGTTACAACAGACCCTTACTTGTTCGAATAACTTTTTTTGATTATATTTTGAATTTAGCGGTACATGCTATAGATATAGTGCTTTTTTCAATGATATGATAAAATCTGGGAATCCATGACAACTTTTAACATTTGACATTGAATCAGAATTGAAGTACATGTATAATGTAACATCGTTTATAAGTTAACTGAACACAATACAATGTGCTATCACTATCGTATCTGTAAATTTATCATGTATTTATGCATGATGTAAGTTTTACTAGGATTTAATGTAATTTAATACCTCAAGGCTTCTTGCGATTTTTCCCTTTATCACAGCAGTAATAAGGAAGCGTTCCTAAGTCGCGCTTATATTTGTGCACTCTTTCATATCTGCCGCAAGCGATTTTCTCGGCATCATTCATTTTTTTGAAAATACGGAAATACATGTATTATTTGTACACAA
Organism: Saxidomus purpurata; assembly: GCA_022818135.1. Classification (NCBI taxonomy): domain Eukaryota; kingdom Metazoa; phylum Mollusca; class Bivalvia; order Venerida; family Veneridae; genus Saxidomus; species Saxidomus purpurata. Next base: position 53,935,857 of record JAFMSR010000008.1, on the reverse strand, counting down.
AGTAGGTATTACACCTTACAGGAAAAACCGACTTCAAACATTTACAAAATAAAATGACTTCAAAGATTAGCATGGTATGTTATTTTCTTATTTATTTAATAAATTATTTATTATTTAGAATGGCACTTGTCGTTTGACCATCTATATAATACGAAATTAGTTGAAGTGATAAAATATACCTCGGACATTTTACATTGTTTGCAGTTGTAATTGTCTAAAGTCTGGACACCCAACAAGAAATCCACTAGATATAAATATTTGTCTTCGGGCTGGAAAAGCTCTAAAGCTGGGACGAGCCGGTCCGGTGTATCGTTATATTCGGCAAGTCATTCCATGTGCCGAAAACAAGTCTATGTTCGTTCCAATGATTAAAGCCGGCAACATATGTTGGACTTTGGAGCGGTGGTCGAACTCCATGAACATTGCCTAAATCTTGACGTAGTGCCCAGGACCTTTATCAAATGACTAGTAAAAGAAACCTTGCCATTCCCGGTACACGGTTTTTACGGCATTTACCTCCAAAATATCGACATATAGTTTGAGCGTTGAACTGAGCAATGCACTTTTTAAGAAATAGGCCTACAGTGCGACTGTTGAAAGAGCAATTAGGGATAAGAAAGTATAACGAGCTGTTGATTCAATTTGGTTGCTGAGGCGGTTATTACTACCTAGGGTTGTAACACTTCGTGCGGCAATGGTTAACAGATACGAACGGGTGAATTTGCTTTATTTTCTGTGCACATACCCGCACGTAGTATGCTTGTTACTATAGAAAGTGTATTGAGTTTGCATAATACATTCACATGAGCATTCGCATTTGCATTTAAGCAAATAAGGTCCATTGCGACGTCTGATATCGCATGACAGTGTTATTATGGCACTGTCCTGATATCACAATTTATTATGCAACTGCCATGACGACAACCCGATAATGCCTGTCTGATATTTTTTGATATTGCGACGTCTGATATCACAAGACAGTGTTATTATGACACTGTCCTGATATCACATTTTAGGCCCCGCCCACTTTAGACATCTTGTAAGTTTTATGAAGTAAAATATAGGCTATTGTGGATTTCTAACACACTACACATTAAATTAAATTTCCAGTGGCTACTTCAGGCCAGAGGGGTGCATTTCATTAAAATCTGTAGGAATACAAGAAAACAGTACATCACATAAAATCGAAAAATGACTGTAGAAATTTTATTTTTGAATTAAACATAGTGTTGTGGGGATTCATTTTCTTAGTTAGATCATTATCTACCCATCTATAGCAATTTTGAAGCAAAATTCGAGAAAAAGTTGATTTTATCCCCCCTCCCCCCTTCCTATTTTCACAGTTCTTATTACTTGTATGATATTAGTTGAAACGCTGATTTAAACCGCCTATTTAAGGTGTACAAATGCCTTTTTATGTACATTTTAATGTTCAACATTTCCTTTATATATACAGTATAGCATTAACACTTCTGATGACGTCATAAATATAGCGGTATATCACTTAATGTACTTCTTTGTTTTTAATTGTGAAAAGGGAAAATTGAAGTCAGCTGCATAATAAATAGAATACAAGGTTACAGTCTTTTGACAACAGTTGATATCGGACTCGGATGAATATCGGCGGGAAAACCTCGGCAAGCCTCGGCTTTCCCCTGCCGATATCATCCTCGTCCGATATCAACTGTTATCAAAAGACAGTAACCTTGTATTCTCTATGTATGCCCCGCACACCTTAGAACTTTAGTTAGTTTAAATAAATAAGAATAAGGCTATGTAGATTTTTAATACGGTACATTTGCGTTTCATTAAAATATTTAGGAATACAATCAAATAGCACTTCGAAAATGACTGTATGTAATATTTTCGAATAAAACATAGAGTTGTAGGTATTAATTTTCTGAACAAATTTTGATTTTGACAAAGTGTCTATTTTTACTATTTGAGTTATTTCTCTTTTATGGGCGATAAATGACCTGACTTTTAGGTCCTCTATCATCTTTGTTATTTGACTACAATCATAAGATTTATATTTTGCAGCATTTTGTAAAAATGAAAGTACATGTATAACGTTTTCATTTTGGTTCATTGTAGATCACGTTCTTCAGTGATATTCCTATTTTAAAAAAAACAAGTCGAGATCATGATTTGATGTTGTTATGTGGATTACGATAGGAAACCATAAAGTACGATCCCCTCCCTAAAACAAAGAAACCTGATGACAACAATGTTTGAATTTCCAAACAAACCTTGAAGACCAAAAAACAAAACCTGACCACCACAAGGTACTTTTATCAAAAGATAGTAACATCTGTCTGGACAACAAATTTTGATTTTGACAAAGTGTCTATTTTTACTATTTGAGTTATTTCTCTTTTATGGGTGATAAATGACCTGACTTTTAGGTCCTCTATCATCTTTGTTATTTGACTACAATCATAAGATTTACATTTTGCAGCATTTTGTAAAAATGAAAGTATAACGTTTTCCTTTTGGTTCATTGTAGATCACGTTCTTCAGTGATATTTATATTTAAAAAAAAAACAAGTCGAGATCATGATTTGATGTTGTTATGTGAATTACGATCGGAAACCATAAAGTACGACCCCCCTCCCCCAAACGAAACCTGATGACAGCAATGTTCGAATTTCAAAACAAACCTTGAAGACCAAAAGGTTCAGTTTTCTAACAAAACCTGATCACTACAAGGTACTTGTTTCCCTACAGACTCTGAAGACCCGAAATAATATTGTTCCAACCAAGCATGTAAGATTTTTCCAACAATAATTACAAATAACTGGCTGTAATTAACTGACAGAAAAAATGAATATTTCGTACAGACAATTATTTCTGTTTTTGACAAAAAGTCTGTTTTCACCACATGTATATGAGTTATGACCCTTTAATGGGTCATGCATGACTTGATTTCAGGCCCATGTTTGTCTTTGGGTTTAGTAATCTACTTTAGCAGAATTTGAGTGAAATACAAATTTTTTTTGTTTTGTCTAAACACGACAAGACTCGGTATTCCCAACAAACCCTGATGATCCGAAAGTACGATTACATTGTAGAATTTCCCCACAAATGCTGATATAGCCCTGGTGCTATTTGTCAAATAACCTCCGAAATAACAATAGTCTAGTAACCCTGACTATTGAGGTAGAAAATATTGCAAAATAATTTATTTTGTAACTTAGCAGAAGGAACGTCCCAAATGTATACAATATTAAAGTGTGTAGAGTGTAAGTCTTGTTAAAACTGAGAGAAAAAGGTCAAAATATGTGCATATATCAAGTATACGTATAAAAATATCATGGGCGAAAATACAGCATAAAACATAGAGAATGCGGTAGAAAATAACGATTTTCTTTGAATTTTAACATACGACCAATGGTCTACCATTGCCTGTGACCTCATTCTTTGTCCTATAATCACGAGTGTGGTCCTAAACAGTAGCTATGATATTAACCTAGCGAAACAGCTGTCAAATAGAAATATTTTAACACCATGCTGGTCAAAACAGCATAAACAGATAGAGAAATCGGTAATAAAATTAAGATTTGCTTTCAAATTTGCTACACGATCATTGGTCTTTCGTCTCTTGTCAGCTTATTATTTGTTTTACACTTATGCCTGTTGATTTAGCATGTTTCCAGGACATAGACCTACAAGTACATATATCATGTATAATAGCATTTAAACATTTGTTTAGTCCTGATGAAATAAGCGAAAACCGTGTAAAAACTACCGTTTATTACTTCTTTATAGGCAATTCGGCTTGCTAACTTCGAATCAGACCTCGGCGATTTCCTATTCTTTAGTGAAGTCAGTCATGCGGGGTCACCAGACAATCTGCCCACTTTGCACAAGCTTTTTTCTTCTGTTGGGAGGGAATCAATCCGTCGTGCATGACTCACTGCAGTTATTCATTTTCAACCATGCTTGCTACCCTGTTCCGCCAATAATTGTCTACCTATAATTTACAGAACATCATTTACAAACTACAAATCATTTCCAAATAATTATCTTACCCCAATTTAAAACTGGAACATTATTTATCAATTAATTCCTAATGAATTCCTTGCTGCACAAAAAGCACAACCTTTCAGTATGACGTCCTCCGTTCAAATGCTGTAACCCGTAACTCAAAGTAGTGCATGCACAGTACCAATTAAAAACTATCTATATCTAATACACTTACTCCTTGTATTTCTTGTGGCAATAAAGGTGGTTTCGTATAATTTATGTATTTATAGTATATGAATATATATCATTCGGTCATAAACTTGCAAATTACAAAATCATTCCAATGTTTCCCTACACATGTTATACTATATAAATCAAAGCATTTCCATTTCGCATCCATAGATAACTTATTGCATTATATCTTGCGCATGCGAACTTAAATGGGCGTCTCTAAATGGGCAACTCCTCCTTAATACCTACGCTTGCCCGAAACCCCAACCCTAAACCTTAAAACTGAGAAATGTTATACACAATGAAATATTTGGTTTAAACGCAATTTCTAGTTTCTACTTTTATTTTATTTGAAACATTTCCCTACAGTGTGAGCACAATGATGAACTAAAGAAGTTTCTCCCGGTCTAAAACTGCAGTTTTAACACTTTAGACTAATGTTAACAGAAGACAACAATCATGATATGTAGCGTTTATATATAATTTTTTACTTTTTGGAAGCGTCTCAGGTCCTCATCCTTATCCCATCCAAAACCCTAGATCTGGAGACTAAGTTATATTATCTATGTCGCTTCGAGTCCTTGAAATATATTTATTTTTACTTATATATACTGAAACGACATAGACACACACGTTCGACGGTATTAGAGTATAGAAAGTTCGATAAGTGTATCTGCTGTTTTCATCTGCTGGACATTTTATCAACTCAGTTAACTTTACAAAACAACAGTGCTTCAAATTCACCAAACTTGTTTATCGACGTCTTGAGCGCACTAGAAATAGGTATTTAGCTGGTATATGTATAAATTCCGCGTATTCTCATTTACTTCCAGCAAGTAAATCACGTGATGTGGAGAAACGTTAACTTATGCGTCTTTTTGCCTGTTACAGGTTATCTTCGGACGTTTTCGTTAAGTTCCTTTAGAAATCTTTTTGTTATATCATTTCTAGTATTTCAACATATTAGTTATTGACTATGAGGATCTTACATGGCCTGCTGTGGAGGACTGGGTTGTTCCGACCAGAGGGAAGCGGGGGGATAGGAGGAACCGAGCGAAGCGAGGTTCCGACTTCCCCTTGCTTTCCCGAGGGTCAGGACAACCCAGTCCTCCACAGTAGACCATGCAAGATCCTTTTTCTTGCATACTTTATTTGATTTCATTGCAGTTTCTACGAGAAAACCGCTAAATAGGCCCTACTATGTTGAGCGGTAAATCAAAACTTTATGTTGATTAAATACAATTCCCCGCATGGAACCCCTTTGTGTAGGAAATTTGGTAGGTTCACATGTGAATTAACCACTGTTTATGTATCTAGCGCTTAAAACATAGTGCTTGATCGCATCTAAAATCGTACTTTATTTACGTTGTGAAACAAAAAAATAATTATTAAATCCTAAACAGAAATTCGTCTGACGCACGTCCAGTTTAATTGATTAATGCGACTATACCATCGACATTGACTTAATTAACAATTTTCGTAATTTGAACCGTTAAATTGCGTACCCTGAAAATTCGAACCTTTCCTAAAAATGAAATTCCTGTTACATTAACTTGAAAAATATTAAAGTGTTTGCTTTCTTATGAGACATTAGTTTACATTTACGAAAAACATTCTAATCTTTCACATGTTAACCGCCGTGAAAAGTAGGCCCTATCTCGCAAATAAAGTGTTCCAGGTGCGAGTTGAATACACGAAAGTAGTTCGGATGGTGTCAAGTAAGCCCGAGATGTACTTTCCCTAGGGAAAGTATAGGCTGATCTCTTCCCTCCGCGTGCTGGGATCCGCCAGTACTTTCCCCGGGGGGTATGCAAGAATAAACTCAGTAAAGATGATTTCAGGAAAATTTCAACTCTCTTACCCTCATTTTTCCTTGAAATGTAGGCGGTGAAATCTCTTACGGTTAAAAGTTTTTCAAGCGAAAAATGTAAGGTAATTCACAAGAAACACATTTGAATGAATTTATTACACGAAGCAATGATACATATGTGTTATTTGCCTTGAACGTCAAAAAACATCATCAGACGTCAGTGTATACATGTGTATTTTGTGTGAATTACTTAGTTCAAACCACCGGTATTGAACAGATGTCTATTTACGATGACAAGATATTAGATGTTTCACTAACCAACCTCTCTCGCAAAATCTTTTGTGCGTATCTTTGTTTAGGTATATTACTTTCAATGAAAAGAATAAACTAAACCGAAAACTGCTTTTGTTTTATTATTTAATATTTGTCTTTTAACACCCTCCCATTTGCAAAGTAATGTGTTTGTTTTTTCTGCTGTTTACCGAGAATATCTGATTATTTTAATTATCATTAAGAAAACAAGTAGTAACGGAACTAGTATAAAATTTGAACTCTGACCTTTTATGTTCAGCGCGATCTGCGAACCATCTGTACGGATACATTAGGAAGATGATTTTAGTGCACCGAATAATTATAGTGGATATTTAAGAACGATTTTATTTTAATTTAAAAACGACAACTGCCATAGTTATTTTTAATTAATTGTACACGGCACAGCTGCCTGTCTCCCGGAACCCCTCAAAAGTGATATTCATCTGTCTGCACGGTTGGGGGGGGGTGCATATGACGGTGTGAAACGCTGTTTACACCTCATGCAATTTCATCGGCTCGTTAATACTTTAAACAAGTTATTGATTAATGCATCCAAACAAAACCTGAATCGTATTAAAGATTTACCTTGTGATTAAGTTTCACTCTCCCAGCAAATCATAGAAAGCAGACAATAAGAATCAGCAATCTCTAAACAGTGTTTAATCAATGTTTATTAGACTTAGTTGCAAACAAAGCAGTTGCTCTGAAAGATACATTTTAATGATAACAGTGTTAAAAATGCATTCGACACATTTGGTTATCCAGCCGATTCTACAAAATTCAATAAACTTCTTAATGTTAAAAATTAAACAGCAAATATTTTTGCTAGACATGGATTCAATTTTTTAATTAAATTTCAATTGCATTTTAACTGTTTCAATTAAATTACAATCACCACTACACCATTTCCACAAATATATTATTAATGATAAATAATTAATAATTGTAATCGCTTTTCACATATTGCAACAAATTACATTTCAATAACACTTTAAAAAGGGAGTGTTTTCCTTTGAGTTACGTTTGTTGAATATAAACTGTTTTTGCTAGTACTATATAAATATATGTTTGTTTTAGGCCACCTCCGCACAAATACCACCCTGCGAATGAGGACTAGCTAGGAGATCACTATGCATTATTCATCTATAGTAAGAAGTCTGTAAATAAAGACCAACTACAAACAAAATCATATGTGCAGCTTCCAAACAGTGGTCTTTGTTCACAAGTTTGACCGTGATCCAATTTCTCTGATCAAGTTTTCACAAATTTACAAACATATTAATATTATGTTTGAAATACATAATTTGCATTTGATAAATTTTGATAGCTAAGATAATTTGCATTTACATCATTTAAATAGCTTAGCAAATTTTATATTTGCAATATTGAGATAGCTATGATAATTTGTATTTGCATCATTTTGATTGCTTAGAAAGATAAGGATATAATAAGAAATAAGGATTACAATAGCACAATGATGAAATGTAGACGTAATTGTCCGGTAATTTACAAATACAGCATTTTGTGACTTAATCAATTTTATAAAAGTATAACATATATCCAATCACTAAAGTTAGACCAATGTAATTAAATTGTAACCAATTTCAATTACAGTTCCCGTTACACCAGCATTCTATATACTTTAATATGTTTATATTTTCAAAATTGACCACACTCTTTGAATTTTATCAATGATAACTGTTGAATTTAGGAAATGCCTTAGTGATTCAAACTGTAATCTTGGTAGCCTGTCGCATGGTGTACTATCGTGTATTATTCTTTCATTCTTATAAATGGGTTGCCCATGTGAAAATGAATCTCTGCACGTTCGAAAGTGATGAATTGATGCCTTGTCCGGATCGCTATACTCCCTGCAATATAAAAAGCCGTTTTAAAGGCATTGGTATTGTACATTGTGTATTATAATGACTGCGAAACGTGAATGAGCATACATTCGATGATAAAGACTACTATATTTCGGAATATATACCTAAAATAAATTAAACAACACAGTGAAATATAACCACAAAATATATATCTTATTACATTTCTCCTAAGAGTTTGAGAGATTAGCTCCTTTTTTACTGCCAATACTTTTGTTCATACTGTTTATGTGTGCATTCGACTACAAAATAGTAGCTATTCTTTCAATTAAGTACTCACCACAACCTTAATTTCAACCAATCAGAATTAAGTTAAGGATTATATTTGTCTTATAATTCTCAACGAAAGCAACGAGTCTGATTCTGTGTTGAGAAATTACTCTATAATAATGAACTTAGTGGGCAACTCGACTGGCAATTCGTTGGGCATTCTGTAAAGCAGGGGATCAGTATATACTACTTATTTCAGAAAATAAGCAAGACGAACGCACCCATTTGAACATTGTTTTGAATTGCTCCTTCAAACTTTAATGCTTCTAGCTGACATTTTATTTCATTTATAACCATTCTATCAAATTTTTTTTAATCTTATATCTAAAGTTCAGTTTAAACCTTAAATGGAAAAACAAATCCGCTTCCTTGCGGCAAAAATGTTTGTCAAATCAACATGTTTTAAGCACTTAAGTAGGTTTCCACCAAACACATTTCTGTGCAAATCTTTTGACATTGGTCTAACAGTTTTAACAAGAAGATTTCAAGCAATCTGATAAAATACTTTGCAAACAATATAGCCGTTTATTTGCATTGGCAGATTTACATGAGATGTCAGACATCGTTCAGCAATGATATTTCGTGCTTAGGTAAAGCAAAAACAAGACGTTAGTGTTAAGGAGTCAATGCATTAAATGTGTCCTGACAGAGAAGCATCCTGCATTTATCACAGGCAAACAAGATATGTTTTTGAAACACTTATGCCCCCAAACCCCGCCCAAATTAACTACAACGTAAGAAATTACAGATGATTTAGTGACCCAGATGCCATTAGACACCAAAAGGGCCATCAAATTCTCATAATCTTTTACTTAGATTTACACATAGCACATTTGATGAGCGCATGTCAACAGTTTGTCAAGTTATTGAGCTGAAAAGGTGTTCAGAATGCAAGTTCAATCTGACATAAAACTTTGATCCTTAAAGTGAAAGAGAATAACTTACTGTCCCTCCGTCTCATTTTATTGAACGGGAACAGTTTTAAAATGCGAAGTCTAAAGCTTCTTGGTACTATGCATGTTTGTTCAAAGAGTAATACAATTTCACTGGGCGTAACATGTAAACAACACTCCTTTGAATTTCCATTGAATTATTATAAGTGGATGCGTGCATATAGCGCGGACAGAATCATCTCTATGCACACTATATGTATGAAAATATTAAATTGAGTTCCGAAAGTAATTACTCATGTAAACTTTCAATGAATTACAGCCCATAGTATTTAAACGTTTCCAGGACAAAATGTCTACAGACGAATGGACAGGCGTATTTCCAATATAGCCCCCACTTACTTCGTATCTTCAGGTGTAAGTATTTATAACATTTGGCACGACACAATAGGCTACTCAGATGGGTCATGGAACAACATATAAACTGCACCGGAAAGAGGTGGCACGTTTGATATTAGAGCAGAGACCATGATCTAGTGAGTTAATTTACTAAGACGCAATGTTTTTCCCATGGATGCTTTTTGTGTTGTTGTTGTTTTGTTGAACATAATCTGCTTTGTTGTAGTGTTATAATCAACTCAAGTGAAGCCTAACTACATGGCAGGATGCAAGTTTCTGCAAAAAAGTATGTTTAGATCATGTAAAAGAAATATAAATACGGTAAAGCTTTATGCATTTACCGAAGGACTTAGATTATATAAGTGGGTAAGTGTTTGCGTTGTAGGAACAGTATTCATAACATTGAAATATGTTTTCCAGACATTTGAAGCAATGATTATGTCATTTGTTGAAAGACGTGATTATTACAAAATAGTTCTTTATTCTGAAACCATTTTTCTATTAACTGTGCTACAATCTATAAAGTGTATTGATCAAGAATGATAATGCCGATATATGCAATTGCAAATAGCCTTCTCTTTGTCAGCATTTAGTAAAGGACATTTTCTGATTTCAATAAAATATTAGCAACATTTTAACTTTTGAAAAATAGTTTCTACACATAACACCAAAAGCAGAACATGATTTGGTCTCAAACCCTTGGTTTTATAGTGTACTGATGTTGCTTGCTGCAAAAATAGGAGATCAATATTTAATATTTATTTGCTTTAATTTCAAAATGCATACTTTGTAAAACCTGGCTTTGGGAACACTTTATGTATCATCCCCCTTAAAAGACGTACTCTACTTGGCATATACACGTTCTTCCTCGAGTTTTCAATCGGAATTGTTGCATCCTCGTAACGGCCAAAGAACAGCGGATGTGTGTCATTGTTTGATTTCCATGTGAGCACGTGATAATGATTATAAAATGCCAGCACTCCTAATTTGTTTTGTCGAAACTTGTCTACCTGTAAATAGACCCATATCTACTTTGTTTATTACAAAGGATATAAAAATATATTACATTATACAGTATGCTTGTATATAAATATGATGAATATATCAAGAGACAATGATGTCCTTCTGGTAAGAAGACGAGTAGCAAACGGATTCGCTGACAAATATTAAGATGTGAGTAAAAACACTATCAACAAAAAGCACCAGACACCAACACTGTTTCATATTAATACCGATTGCGTATGTTACGGAAGGTTACTTTTTTTACACTCGAAAAGCTGTTTTGTTGAATCAGGCGTTAATCCTCTAAAATGTTTCTTTTGTTGACAAAAAAGTTTAGCTTTAAACTACAGTATAACGGGTATTTCGTGCGAGAAAAATACTTCTGCGTTTTGCCCACCAAAACAAGAAGCAAAAACTTCGGCATGTTTAATTTCCGTGTTTCCGGTTCCAAAGGAAAAGAAATTTCTGCGTATTCGTTAAAAGGGGATCCTTCTTTTTGCTGATGATACGGTGTCGTAAGAATAACATGAGAGTGACGTTAACATTTAACGGGAACATCTTATATGCTATGGCCTGTTGTATAGTTAAAACTTATATTTAGAGATATTTATCAATGAATCAATAGCTGTTATTGAGTTGTTTTTATTAATAAAAGAGACTCTCAAGGAGCGTATAAGTTAAATGCTTGAACAAACATTATACAGTGCGTCTGAAATAATCATTTACGGTAATTGCTCGTAATCAGTTTTCTCCGTCTCTTAAATGAATCGGATTATTTTCGACATGGCTTATTTTCGACATGGCGACATTGCGTCTTTTGAGATCGATTGAGAAAGAGCTAATTATTTGCGATTTAAATTTTTTGCTGGGAACTTTTTCCTGCTGGAAATATTTCTGCGATTTAATTCAAAGACCGCAGAATCGCAGAAATATTCAACCAGCGAAAATAACCCGCTATAAGGTAATTGTTTACAATTAAGTGTAATCTATTATCTTATTACAAAATAACAAATGTGTACAAATGTGTACAAACATCAAGACGATCAATAAAATGTGAAACCTTAAGGTAGGTTAGTACCTTTCGCCCGTAATATTAAAAGTTGTCACATTTGTTTGAAATTTGGTACATACGTATATTTTGCCCATCAGCATTGTATGGTAACGTTTAAATTCACGTTACGCAACATGACGTCACTTTACAATGCCAACTTGTGACAGCTTTACGGATGCATACCGTCATTTTGTTATTTTTATGCTACTTAGTCATTTATGGGTCGACTTTTATTTATCAATGTTTGCTATAATTCTTGAAAAACAATTATATCAATCGGTGTGCAAAGTATTACATCTAATAAGAAAAATATTACATTTCCGTCATAAACGTATAGAAAAGTGTCAGAAACGTCATTTTTCTGCTCCATGAATTTTAGCATTTCAGAGAATAAAAAAGAAAAGACGGTGGAATTTTTTTTTTATTTTTGACAATTTTCTTTTTTTGATACCTGAAACTGATTAATTAAAAAAATGGGATGTATTCGACTTAGATTTTTCAGTATGCGCTCTTGAATAATTCCACCATAACGTAAAAAGTGATGACGTTTCTAGGAATGGATATCAGACAGTCGCTGGACTCATTATTCATACGTTACAGATGTGAGACAAATACGTTCGAGTATGCCACACATTTCTTTAAATTTGATTTTGCCCCCCCCCCCCCCCCACCCCCCGTCAAAGCAAAAACGTATACTTTACATGTAAAATAAAATAGCAAAACATCTGTAAATTAAATGATCATACAAAAACGTCGGACATTCCAAACAACAGTAGATGTCGCCAAGTTAGATCAGGAGGTATATTGTTTTTGTTCTGTCTTGAATAGCCCTCATATTTCATATGATGATTAAATAAATACCAGGGCCATTATGGCCCTATATCGCTCACTTGGCTACCATTGGTTATACATTATTCATAAAGATCCACTACACATTGCTACATTACAAATAACTTAGCTGTATGCTTTTTGGTTTTAGACAAGAATGTTTTGAAGTTTTCAGTATGTAAGCATATGTAAGATATAAAGACCCATTGGTCATGGTTAAATTTGACCCGATGGTCATTTGAACATTCTTGATAGAGGACTACAAGGCATAGCCACACGCCAAAAATCTATAAGCCTATGCAAATTCAAGTGACCCCGGGCAGAGTCAATTTTACCCAGGGGTCATAATTTGAACAATCTGTTAAGAAGTCCAAAAGGCAATAATAAATTTGAAATATCTGAGCTCTCGCCCTAGTGGTTACATAGAAGAACATTTTAAAAGTGTTTCCTGTATAAGCCTATGTAAAATCAAGTGACCCACCGCGCGGGATCATTTTGGACCAAGGGGTCATAATTCCAAAGATGTTGGTACTACTAGAAAACGCTACATACTAGATATGTAAGCTCTAGCACTTGTTGTTTCAGAGGAGATTTTTAAAGTTTTCCTTAATTGTTGCCATAGCAACCAGAGGTATGCATGGAATATAATTATTTGAACAACTTTGATAGAGCTTCATGTAAGGAACATCTCTACCACGTTTCAGAGGAAATATTGTTGAAAGGAAATGGTGGACGTACAATGGATGACGTATGACGTACAAAGGACGCCGGACGGTGAGTGATCCTTATAACTCACCCTGGCAAGTTTTGTGCCCGGTGAGCTAAAAAAAGATGTGTTCACGTTGGATGTTTTGCTTAAAGCTGCGCGCTCTCAGATTTTGGTAAAAAAAATAAAGTTCTTCAAACGGTATGTAAATAACGTATTTTAGAACATATGGTCATATAAAAAGGCTCCAGTATAAATTCATGTCACGTTTATCTCGAAAAATACGCTAATAAATTCAAAAGCGTTGCAAACGCTTTTGAAATTTCAATATAAACATATAGTGTAGCGGTGCCGTGTAACCGACCTTTTCAATCGATTTCTGCAAATTCCTACCTAGATTTTTGCTTATTTTTTATTCTAGCCTTAAGTTTTATATTTATGAGTAAGAATGTCAATATTTTTTTCAACGGTAATTGAGAGCAAGAAGCTTTAAAGCTTTGAAAATTACAATCAAATGCTCAAAAAATGTGACGTTGAAAAGGACGTTATATTGCGCCTTTACACGGAGTTACGATAAACCCATTTCAGTTATTAGAAGAACAATTAATGAGTCTTCGGTCAATATTGTGGGACGTATATTCATTTAAACTTTTTTTTCATTTTTTTCTTATTAAAACTAAGATAAATGGTTCATAGTGATGTTTTAGTTTTGGACGCAATTTCAAGTTTTTATTTTTTATTCCAATTTGAAACGTGTTAACATATCATCTTTAGATTGAGCAAGATGATATACGAAGGAATTTTATCCCGGTCCAAAACTGCACTTCAACACTTAAGACCAATGTTAACATTAGACATATAAAGTCAAACATCATGATATATAGCGTATTTATTATTGTTTTGTTTTTGAAAGCGTCTCGGGTCCTCTGTCCTATCCCTCCCTCCTAAGCCCTGGGTCTGGAGACTATGTTATATTATCTTTATCGCTTTGAGCCTTTGAACTATATATGAAGAAAGCTTGTAGCTTATCGCTTCAGATGATGCGACATAAAAAATGTTTATCGACGTATTTAGCCCACTGAAAGTAGAACTAATATCCTGTAAATAAAAGGTATTTTATTGGTAGCATCAACCGTATTAATTTCACGTATCCTCATTTACTTCTAGCAAGTAAATCATGTGATGTGAAGAAACGTTAACGTATGCGTCTTTTTTCCTGTTACATGTTATCTTCGGACGTTTTTGTTAAATTATTTAGAAATCTTTTTGTTATATCATTTCTAGTATTTCAACATATCAGTTATTGCCTAAACTCAGTAAAGTTGATTTCAAGAAAATTTCATCTCTTTTACCGTCATATTTCCTTAATTTGCATGACATGAAATCTCTTACAGTTAAAAATGTTCAAACCTGCAAGCGAAAAATGTAAGGTGATTCATAAGAAACATATTTGAATGAATTTATTATACGAAGCAATGATACATCTGTATTATTTGCCTTGAACGTCAAAAGGCATCATCAGACGTTAGTGTATACATGTGTGTTGTGTGTGAATTGCTTCATTCAAACCACCGGTATTGTACAGATGTCTATTTACGATAAAAAGATATTAGATATGTAACTAACTAACTTTCTATCGCAAAATCGTTTGTGCGTATCTTTTTTGTTTCATTATATAACTTTCTATAAAAAGAATATGCTAAAAAAAATAGTTTTTGTTTTTCATTTAACAGATAAAAATGAGTTCTGGTTTTTGTCTTTTCAACAACCTCCCAGCTGCAAACTAGCTCGTTCCTTTTTCTGTTTAACGAGCATGTTTAATTAAGAAATAATCTATGGCTTGGAGTGCTTTATCGAAATTGAAGCATTCTCCGGAGGTGATGTGCCTGGCGGAGTAATTCACGAGGGCGAAGCCCGAGTGAATTATTACGCAGGCACATTACCGACGGGAAATGCTTCAATTTCGATAAAGCACTCCAAGCCATAGATTATTTCGATTCTTAGAAGCCAATTTTTTATAAACTATCGTTACTACTACGAACCTTTTTTCAGTTCGGCGGTAATGTGAAAAACAGTATAAATAGTAGCTGTTGGAATTCACTCCCCTATTCGGGCAACCATTCAAGATATCAAACATAACTATATTATACAAACTTATTTTAGTTTAATCATCTAATACATAAAATACAAAAAAGAAATACCTGACTGACATTATACAGAAGACGTCAGATTCAGAACCTAACAAAGCAGCCAATCGATTTAAATGCGTACCGTTAATTTGAACTGTACAACGTTTTAACGTGGAGTAATGACGTCAGTGTGATGACGTAAACGTTTCATTCATAGTTTTGTCTCCCGGAATCAAAACATTGTATGACTGTTAATCCTGAATTTCTTGGTCTTTTTTAAGGAAAACAAGGTGAGGGTATTCTAAGGCTTACTTTACGCAATCAAAAGTAATATTAAGGTTCTTAAACAAATCTTTTTCATGCGACTGATGTATTTATACTGATATTATTTCCATTTCTATATTTTATTTTTGCGCGGGAGTAAATTAGAAAAGTCGGAAGGAGCTACTTCCATGTCCGAAACTCCGCCTACTTTTCCGAGTGCTTTAATCATATTAATGCACTCGAATTGACTATAGAAATATACCATAGGCATATTAGAATCATTATTAACTATCATTGAAGAAAACAAGCCGGTAGTTAGAGAATATTATAGAACTATATAAATTACATAACAATTTCTGTATCCTATAATTTCTTGTAGTGAGAAATGTGTAAACATGCTGCCGTTTGTGAACTTGACACTCCATTGACGCATGAGGGGGTTTTACCTCGGAATTATTAAATCTGAAACCTGACTTTATATGTTCAGTGCAAACTGCAAACCATCTGTACGGATACATTAGTAAGATGATTTTATTGCAATAGTTATTTTAAATTGTACACTGCACAGCTGTTGTCTCCCATAACCCCTCCCAAGTGAGTATCCGTCTGTCTGTAAGAGGGGAAGGAATCGCGTAGTACGACGGTGTGTTTCGCTGTTTACACCTCTTGCGTTTTTACTTCGTTTTTAACATTTTGAAAAAAGTGAGGTATTACATAGAAAAACCATGAATGAAACCACCAACCAAATGCCTTTAAAACTAGAACTATCACTGAAGGTGATGAATACCCCCCGAACATCCCACTGACACAGTATTTAAAATTCATGTAATATTTGATGCTTTGATTATGCTTTGATTATTGGACCTGCACATCTTAAGGCTTCTGTGAAGTATAATTAAATTTTGACCAGCGGGTTTCGAGATTAAAAGCACACAAGATTTTACTATCTCAAGCCCCTGTGACCTTTGATCTAGTGACCCGAAACATGTACCATGCACAACTAGGCATGGTGCTTATCACTTCTATGAAGTATCATTAAATTCTGACCAGGGGTTTTGAAGATTTAGCATCAACAAGATTTTACGTTCTCGAGTCGCTGTGACCTTGACCTTTGACCTAGAGACCCGACACTTGAACCATGCACAACTAGGCATTGTACTTATCACTTGTGTGAAGTATCATCAAATTCTGACCAGGGGTTTTGGAGATTTAGCGTCCACAAGATTTTACTATCCCGAGCCCCTGTGACCTTGACCTTTGACCTAGAGACCCGAAACATAGACCATGCACAACTAGGTATTGTATTTATCACATGTGTGAAGTATCATCAAATTCTGACCAGGGGTTTTGGAGATTTAGAGTCCACAAGATTTTACCATCTCGAGTCCCTGTGACCTTTGACCTTTGACCTAGAGACCCGAAACATGTACCATGCACAACTATGCATTGTACTTATCACTTGTGTGAAGTATCATTAAATTCTGAGCAGGGGTTTTGGAGATTTAGCGTCCACAAGATTTTACTATCCCGAGCCCCTGTGACCTTGATCTTTGACCTAGAGACTCGAAACATGGACCTTGCACAACTAGGCATTGTACTTATCACTTGTGTGAAGTATCATCAAATTCTGACCAGGGGTATTGGAGATCTAGTGTCCACAAGATTCCGTCTACAGACAGACGGACAGACAGACGGACGGACAGACAGACGGACGGACGGACAGACAAGCTGAATCCAGTATACCCCCCTTACACTCTGTGTTCGGGGGGTATAATTAAAGCATTTCATCAGCGTGTTCTGAGAAGTCCTTCAAAACAAGCTGATTTTACTATGAAAAGTCGCGACCTCATCTCTGCCAGATGCATTTTCTAACTTTAGTGTCATATAAAATTGAGTAAGAAAACTATCAAAATACACTGCAAACGCCGATATTCCTTAGCATGTGGCATTTCGACTGTCCGTTTCTCGTTTCTGTTCATTGATTCGGAATCAGAAAGCACAATACAGTTTCTTTTGTGGCTGCATTCATGTTATTATTCATATATGAGCAACCATTTTGCCTGAAACCAGTTGTTAAGAAGAAAACTACGGATTTATTTCCTTATGAATTTAACTTTCTATATTGCTAAAAAGGTATTATTGCTTCATGTGTTTAATGAAAATGCGACAGAATGAATATGAGTGTTTGTTATATATCATAACAAGAATTGTTTGTAAAACACGTATGCCCCCTTTAATGCAAAAGTTGAACTATGAAAGGAACAGTTTTTATTAAAGTAAAAGTCAGTGTGAAATTCGTGAAAACAGCATCTGTAGAAATTGTAGAATAAAAAAAAGAAAAAAAGAAAATAAACATTCGAAAAAAAATATTTTAACGAAGTGACCTTGACCTCCAAAACAATGTTTTTGCTAAAAAAAACGACTAAAAACCAGAAAAAAAAATTTGGAAAAAAAAAGTTTAGTAGGGACCTTGACCTAAAAAAAAAATGAAAAAAATATTGTGAAAAAAAATATTTTTAGTAACAGTGACCTTGACCCCTAACATTTTTTTTTTGCTGAAAACAATTTAAACCAAAAAATAAAATTTGAAAAAAAATCTATTTTTAGTAGTGAACTTGACCTAAAAAAATATTATTTTAGCATAAAACAATTTTATAATAAAAAAAATATTTGAAAAAAAAATTTTTTAGTAACAGTGACCTTGACCTTGACCCCTAAAACAATTTTTGGGGCTAAATACAATTTAAAACTAATAAAAAAATTGAAAAACATCTTTTTTTAGTAACAGGGAAAACCAGTTGGTAGACGGACCGACCGACATCTGCATATCAATAAACCCCTCTTCTTCGAAAGGGGCATAAAAATCAAGCGATTTATCAAGCTTTTCTTTGCATATTCTCGATGCTGAGCTGGGAGGTCATAACATTTGAACGCAGTTGTAGAGTAGGCCAAGTAAACAATTTTGCTAGTGAGTGAAAAAATAAAATTAAATACTATTTATCAAACTGTCATGTAGTGAAATGAGTGGGAAAAGGCAGGTATCATTGGCTACTGTTATATAACTTACACATAGTTTAAAACCAGACCATTACGTCTGAAAAAGTCAAACAGTAAAAGATCCCTCTGGCTTCAGAGAACTCAGTAAGAAATGATGGTACTATCCCAGTCTCCGTTTTATGTTCCGTTGGGATGATAGACCTTAATAACATTATACAAAAGTATCTCCAACTTGTTTTATTTTTTTGAAACAATTTATATTGAAACGGTATTTAATAAACAGTTGTATCTTAAAGAGTGAACTTTCGACTTCTTTAAGTTACGCCCCCTTGTTATGTTTTATCAATGTATATCGTATACCTGTCATAAATACTTAATCCTGATTGGCCGATAGTGCTCACGTGCCGGGTCCGAAAAAGTATGTGCAGACGTTGAAAATGATGTGTAGACATGCACGGATTTAAGAACGTCATTTCTGTTACATGTTCGCATGATTTTCACTACTCTGTATGAGGTATACGATATAATAATTTTAGACTAATGTTTCGGTCAATACATTGACCTCAAAATTAGTCTATAATTGTATATTATTACATGTAATTTAACAAATCTCCGAAATTATCAAACTTGGCTGGTAAAATTTGTGTGTAGTTAATTATGCTGAAAGTGGACAATACAAACATTTATTACGAATGCATCAAATGTATTATAAGTCACAGAACAACTTACTAAAATTGTCTTTATATCATGATGGTTGTGTTAGAAATTAAACTGTTTGTTTGTAAATACGTTTAAACTTTTATAGTCATAGGGACAGTTCGCGAGACGACAAATGACAAGAATGGTTTAAAAGAGCGAAAAACAAAATCATAGAATGGGCATTACCAAAAATGTCTTATAAACATTTTCTTTTATTTCTGCTGGTAACAGAAGCTCGTCAGGATCAAAGTCGGAGATAAATTCGTAATACTTATGTCGTTCTCTGCAATCCAAAAGACCAACCTGCTCGTCATTCCATTGCTGGGTTTTGTGTTTACTCACACCTCTTGGTAAGGTTTCTAAATTATACAGAAGCACAATGGAAATAAGGGAATATATTATCCCTTTTTGTGTTAACCTGTGTTTGTGAAAGACAGCATGTTCCATTTTGTTAAATTTAAATTTGAAAATTTGTGTTTGTTCTTTGAAATGAATTCTTAGTCTATATTAATGTGAAATTGTATTATTTTATAAAAAGCAAATGTACTATGTCATGTCTTTCACATGCCAAAATATGTAAAATTAATAGTAATAATAATAATAATAATAACAATATTAGAAACAAATATAGCAGATAAAAGGAAAAAAAATAGATAGAAATCAACTTTGCTCTTGTCGACAAAAATTCATAACATTATGCCGACTGAATAAATTGATGTATCTAAAACACGCCTTATGCTCATTAGACTTTAATTCAGTCTGTACCTTAGCATGGTTAAAATATCTTGCTTATGAAAGGTCACATGACAGAAAAATTAAGTATAAAATCAATAAAATATGCTGCATTCCCGATTTTACAGCTATTTCAATTTTCTTTTTAGTTTTCTCGTTCTCTTATGTACAGAAAAACCGCTATGGGTTTCCATCGACATTCATTGTACATGTCTTTAATAAAAGATTTTGTTTTCAAATACCCAAATGATAAATATACGCCTTAGAATAAGGTTTTAAGTTTCACTTACGACCTTATATTACCCATACGTATTGGGAATATTCATTAAAGGGCGCGATTTTCAAGACAATAGCAGTGTTTTATGATGACTAAATTTAAAGCAGAAGAAAGATCATAAGTGAAAAACGTTACAGTGAGTTCTTTAGAGAAGGACGCAACTGCTACTAACGCTCATATTTAATTGGGTTTTCAAGATAAAAGGTCATATCTGCTGCTCACGTCCATTTAATTCTCACAAGAATCTAGATATATTTCGTAAGAGGTTGTGTCAGCTATTAAAATACCTATGCTTTGAGGTTTGAAAACATTAATTCTTTTAGTTTTGAAATAATTGAACCTAATATTTTACCAATGCAATACAGTTACTTCAAAAAGATTCCAGAATACCTGCATGTTAGGAAACATTCCTTACTGATATCTTTAAAAAACAACACCTGAATCAAGGCACAATGTATGCAAGTTTAAAGCGGGACAATTCAAACGTCCACAAAATTTATTTCAACAACCTTTTGTTAAGTGGTGAAAGTCTCATACATCAATCTTCTACAATTTTCAATGATTTGTAACTTACCTTTCGATTATTTCGAGGCTATGTCTACACACTTTTGTTTTACCTTGCTATTTGTTTGTTTGCAAGGTGATTTTGGTATTTATTTGTAAATTATTTTACTTTTCTAGAAATAAAATTCATATCATGCATAGATGTTCTACAAGAACATTTTGTTTGTTCTACGCTAGTTCGGAACATTCCTAGCAGGCGTTGCACAGTTTAACTAATATCAGTACACTGTCGGATTAAAAGTAGAAAAAAAAGTATAGTTTCATCTAGTTTGATGACAAAAAAGCTGATTTGAACAAAGTTTGTCCAACGTCCTCAATTTGTTGTTCAAATATACGCGATTGATTATACAACTGACTCGATCATAGGTTTTTAACGGACGGAATAAGGTTAATAGGTATTTTCCGGCGTTACTGTCTCTTGAGTTGCACAGGTAGTGTGTAGATGGGCACTTTGTAATGGTGCAATTCAGTTCTAGATCTAGTTTCCTAGACCAATTGGTCAATATGAAGGGTTAGGCCATAAGGGACTCGAATCTTAGAGTTGATTGTTCCCTGCTTATAGCTAGGCTCCATTTAAATCAAACTTTCCAAATATAATGAAGCATTACATGTTCACCAGCATCTGTCCTATTGTCAGTTTCTTTAATAATATTGCTATGTATAACTATTATGGCGAATATTTTTAAAATGCACTAGAACTAATGAGTGAATACACAGACTAAATACGGAATTTTGTTTGTGTCATTTAAAATGTTGTTTGCTACCGAGGTCGACATTAAAATGCGATAAATCGCCGTAATGATACAGCATGATAAATTACAACTCTCACAACAACAACAAAATAGAAATAAAAACATTTCGATATGTTGTTTTGAGTTGTCGTGTTTGCATCTTTTATATATATATAGGTGAAAGTATGTCTATATTGTTGTATTTAATGTTGATGTTTAAGTCAAACCAAGGAATGGATAAAACATACAGATATTCGGAAATTTCCGAAAATTACCGGCCAGAATTTTGACGGTCTGTAAGTGTGTTCCTTGGCCGTTTAAGAGGTTTTCTGTCAGTTTGGGATAAAAAACCAGTAGTCGTTGGTCGAATTCCGAAGTGGTTGTTGGTGGGAGGTAAAACAAAAAGGAAAACCAACGGGGAATTCAAATTGGCTGTTGTAAGGAGGTGGATGTTGGTGGGAGGTGACTTTTAATAGAGGTTACAATGTATAAAACCATTTCTAATAGACCTAAATACATTTATATAATATTTGAGCATTTTAATGCAAACGCCAGTATCATTATTTTCCGTATAAGTTAGTATGTGGTACAAATTGAAGTCGCTGGCCTCAGTGTAGAAGTGCACTGTCCGTCGAGTAAAAAGACGTCTTTATATTTGAACTCACGAATCATGTCACGGTATGAACGTCATAAACCTAAGCATACAGCATTCATGAAATAGTCGCAATATCGCAAAATCGCATTACAATGGCGTGCGCTGTGTGACTTGTGTCTCTGAATGCGATACACAACGTAAGACGACTGCATTTCGATAAGACTTGTGACATTGTAAAAAAAACGACACATGTCAACGTAAATTCACTGCGATGCGGAAAATAGGTCAATATACGGGAGTTTGCGACCCGTATATTAACAATATTCGTGAAAATATACGGACAACTTAAAATACGGAGGTGTACGGGATCGTATATGCTACAAGCCCGTATATAACTAATATACGGTATTCGTGTACTTAAAAGTTTGAAAATCTTGACTTTGCCCGTATGATACTTAAATACGATACTATATATTTCGAGTCCGTATATTACTGCAAAACAGAAGTCCGTATACTTGGAAATATGGAAAAATGGAGTATTTTACTAGAGTACGGTACCGGCAACAAGTCCGTATAAACTAAAATACAGGAAGTTGCTTGTTGGTCCGTATATTTCTAAATACGGTATTTCGTAGATTTGAATATACGGGAATCTACACTGACCCAACATGAAAACTTTATAGGATTCTAATGGGATTTACAATGCATGGGAATGAAACACCAATACCTCCAAATACGGAAGTTGGAAATCATTTGTAAGAATGTTAAGTGTTATCAGTTGGGGAGTGAGTTTATCCACACAAAAAAATAAATAGAAACCACCACAGGAGCTTTCAGATATAAGGTCATAAATTCAACTATATATTCAATTCAAAGGGAGGTAGTTTAAGAATTTGAATCTTTGGAGTCTCAACTCACTAAATGAATCTCCCTTTTATGCATGATAAATGACTTTAATTTTTAGGCCTATTATCGCCTTTGTTATTTGTCTTATTTATAGAGTCAGAGTGAAATAAGTTGAATTAGTATTGTGTTAAATATTTGTAAAATAAAAATGTAAAGTTTTCATTTTGGGTAAGTGTATTTTTTATCATAGAATTACTGTGTCTTGCTTAAGGATATAACCACTACTTGGCAGTGGTAGGGATCAATCCATGGACCTTTAGAGAGGCGAACGCTACGACTACGCAAAGGCGTCTTATCTATAAATAGACATGTGTTGGCGGATACATGATGGATCATTTTGAGAACACCCCTTCGTTTCTGTCCGTCCTCCGATGTCCAACCTCACATCAGGTACCCGTCAACACATGTCTAATACGGGTCGCTAGATATACTATCCCGTATATAACTGAAATACGGAAGCGTGTTTTCAAGTCCGTATATTCCTAAATAACCGCATCCTTATACTTAGAATTACGGGAAAATAGATATACAATGTACTTGTACGCATTTTCTGAAATACGGGAGTCTATACACTGCTGAAATACGATATTCCCTATACTACGGGAAACAAGATATTCTATACCGTATATCTGGAATACTGAAGTTTGCACACAAGTCCGTGTACTCCGAAAATATGGTAGTCCGTATACTTAAAAATACGGAAATCTATATATACTTCAAACCCATATTCTGAAAATTCGGGAGTCTGTATACTGTCCTCGTGTGTTTGCTTTGTATGCTAGTGTGTGTTGGTAGTGTATATGTGTGTGTGTACATGATTGTGTGTGTGTGTCGTGTGTGTGTGCGTGTGTGTGTGTGTGTGTGTGTGTGTTGGTGGTGTGCACTTCTGGGTGCTGTGGGGTTCGTTTTGGGGAGGCTGCGTTTTTGGTACGTGGCATTCCCTGTTTGATATTATTTTTGTTTTTAAGAGGGATGATTTTAATTTTAGTATTGTAAATTTCCCCCATTTGGATGGGGATGTACCTCATGCTACATCTTATGGGGTATACATTTCTCAGTTAATTCGGTTTGCCAGAGCGTGTAGTCATGTTGAGGATTTCAATGAACGTAATCAATATATTACAAATAAACTTCTTCAACAGGGCTACCGTTATTACAAATTGCGTAAATATTTTGCTAAATTTTACTATCGTAATTCTGATTTAGTTTTGAAATTCAATAGTAATCTAAAGACTCTTCTGCGAGAAGGTATTTCAAAACCCGATATTTATGGGGATGTGGTTTACAAACTTCGTAAGATTTTGGGTCATGGCAATTTTCCTACTGTATTTGCTAAAATTATAAAACGTTTTATTAAAAGAGGTTACGACCCAACTGTTTTGAGACACACCGCATGTTTGGTGTTCAACCCGTTTACAGTTGGACGCTATGCTTCCCTCTTTGATTGCGTCTGACGGAAGAGGGGGAGGACTCTGTGATGGGCAGTTTTTAAATCCCACTGGGACGAAACTGTTTTGATTTCTGTCCTCTGGCCTGTTTCGTCGGGCCCTTAAGGGTGTTTCTCTTGGTGCTCTGCCTTCTGCAAAGGCATTGAGTACATACGTTTTTTGGTTCTCAAGGTTTGCTTTTTATATATTTATACACGAGCTTTTTGTGTTTTACATACCATGCCTTTTGTTTCCATTGCGTGTGTTAGAGATTCACCTAGCAAGTATTACTTTTATTTACACTGTCCTGTGACTTTGAAACATGGTGGGGGTAAGAGTGAGGTTGGGTGCGCACCATAAACCGGTTTAAGCTCCCCAGTGGTGTTTTTGCCACTGACCGTTCCAAGGCGGTGCCCCACTGTGTTCCTTTAATTGTTCGTTTTGTCCTCGTGTGTTTGCTTTGTATGCTAGTGTGTGTGTGTGTGTGTGTGTGTGTGTGTGTGTGTGTGTGTGTGTGTGTGTGTGTGTGTGTGTGTGTGTGTGTGTGTGTGTGTGTGTGTGTGTGTGTGTGTGTGTGTGTGTGTGTGTGTGTGTGTGTGTGTGTGTGTGTGTGTGTGTGTGTGTGTGTGTGTGTGTGTGTGTGTGTGTGTGTGTGTGTGTGTGTGTGTGTGTGTGTGTGTGTGTGTGTGTGTGTGTGTGTGTGTGTGTGTGTGTGTGTGTGTGTGTGTGTGTGTGTGTGTGTGTGTGTGTGTGTGTGTGTGTGTGTGTGTGTGTGTGTGTGTGTGTGTGTGTGTGTGTGTGTGTGTGTGTGCACTTCTGGGTGCTGTGGGGCTCGTTTTGGGGAGGCTGCGTTTTTGGTACGTGGCATTCCCTGTTTGATATTATTTTTGTTTTTTTGTGTATACTTTAATACGGAAAACTCGTTATACTTTCCTATTCTTTTTAACTGAAATACGGGAGTGTGCACACAAGCAGGTATAACGATAATATGGCAGTCCGTATACTTACAATAACGGGAATCAAAATATATTGTTCAGACTGATCAAACTGATCCAGACCTTTATGCATGAATATATTATTCAATGATTTCGCTGAATAAATTAATTTATATGACTATTTCTTGCGTTTACAGTACGCTTCGTGAATGTTCATGAATTAAAATCAAAATTTGACCTTCGACACGCGAAAATGAACCTTCGGACATTTGTTACATTATTCGACAATAATTGATAAAAAAATCATAAAATTAACATTTTTGTCACCCTCTTTAAATGCAAAACCAATGATAAAAACTGATAGCTACTATATTTTACTCAACAGAAACATACTATTTGCTTCAAAATTATCCAAGACGATTACTATGGCAACAGCGATTTGAAATCATTCTTTTTTTTTAATCTTGGCTATACCCTATGAAAAAGGCAGATCGTGGAAAGAAGACATGAAATAGTTCACCAGATATGATATATATTGAAAGAGTATATAATGTTGCAACCAAAAATAAATGATGCTGTTAGGAAATGATTACCGGAATAGTTTACTGCCCATGTAAATTGAAGTGAGTTTTGACGTCAAATTGTGGTATGTGACGTCATTTTTAGAGTGGACAATGACGCCTTAGGTATACTTTTTCAAAATGTTGTAGTTTTGTATGTACTGAACGTAGGTAACTGAAATTTTCCAATATTGATATTGAAATATTGTTTGTTCAAATATGCAAAGAAGCTAGTTGCCAAGTATTTTGTCCGAAGGCCCATTTTCCCGTGTCGCTGGTCATTAATTGTTGTTTCCTAAATATCTTTTATAGTTGAATCCAAAGTGCATGTATATGGCGAAAGTACTTACTAAGTTGGGGAAAAATCCTCTTTGACGTGCCTAAATTTTTACTCTTTTATGTGAGATAGAGTTAGTGTAAGGGTTAGGAAGGAACCGACATCATGGAATAATGTTTAATGTATTACGCAGTGCAATTCAAATTTAAAAACAAATCACTGGAATGATTAAATGAAATATTATTAACAAAAATGTGTATTGATCTGTATCAAATAAATATGAAATTTTATTTTGCCGCATCTTCATTTTGAGTAATGTTTAAAAGACAACTGATAGTAAATAAAAAGGCATTTTTGTATGCAACATCACTGAACACTGTGAAAAAAGGGTAGATACACGAGAGTGTACGGTACTGTAATTTACAAATGATCGTGTGTATACCGGAAGATTTTGCATACTATACGGACCTCGTACACGAATCCGTATATGGAACATCTGGTATACGGGAATTCCGTAATATTTACACACATACGGAACTGCATATTCTTCAAATATAGGAAAAAGTACAGGAACGGTATTTTAGCAATATACTAGATTAACGTTCCGTACACTAGAGGAATACGGACTTGTATATACTAAATAAAACGGGAATGGTATTTCAACCAAATATGGGGGGATTGATGGACTTGTATTTCGTAGAATACGGGAAATGTATACCTAACAATTTTTCTTAGTATACATTTTAACCAATTTTTAGTTTCGTCTGCTTTTATTGAACACGAAGTCCTGCATAATTGTACAAAAAATAAATGTAAATGTCAGGTGGTATGTTCGTTCTAATGGTAATTACACTGAAAATGTTGAAAGTGTTCGCGTTGTTAAACGAGGTGAGCCTTCATCACTGTTTTAATTTTTACTCTTTATTAACGCTATGAATCAAGCTACTTATGACAATGATGTTGACATGCTTAGTGTAAAAGGAATTAAAATAGTTTTATTACTGTTTGCTGATAACACTGTATTTATGTCATACACGAAAGAACGTTAGAACGCTTACTAAATGATTTGCAGTTATATCACAGTGTACGAACTCAGACTGTATCAGACCGGAAGTCGCCACCGAATATGCATACAGTAACTGTTTTCAAGTTTACCGTGTAATTTTATTTCAAGTTTTAAGTAGGAATTGGGACAGCATAGTTAGTGTGAACTAACTTTTCATATCGTACAATAGTTATATTTGATGTGGGTATTGTCAGACGTGGTTATAATCAAAATATCTATATGTATTTGGAAAAAGAAATCAAAACATTAGGGCAACATAGAGCATTCGTCATATAAATGCTTTAATATGGAAAGATATGGAGAGTTCTTTGCCTCAGAAGTGTTGTTTACAGTTCGGTCATTCATTCATGTAATGAAAACAGCCTTAGTTACTAGTTAAAACGTAAGGAATGTGTCAAAATACTGTCGGTATTTACATGCATTAAAGATATGCACTGTATGCATATTCGCAAACACAAAATTGTTTACTGTATGATAATCGTAAAACCACTGTACAAAAATTGCACAGAACGCAAAAATGTAATATTGATTTAAAAGCGCAATTCTTGCTTCCGCTACTAATTTTGGTTTCAAAGTTATCAAATTGTTTCAAGCATGGACCTGTGTATATATTAGCTTACTATGACTCTTCCTATTATTTTGAGGGAGTAAAATAAGCAAAAGATTGAAGGGTACCGGAATAAATATAGTACCCGTTTTATGACTGAAGCCTGTTTGACAACTTAAAAGTATTAGCGTTTACAGGGATTGTCATGAAACATAACTGACTTGTCGACCGTTGTATTATTGAATGGCTCTGTTGGTAGCGAGTATTGCCAATCATCAAATACATTATAGATGATTTATTTTCTTTCATATAAAGATCGAAAATATCTGCTTTTTAACTTTATTATGATAATATTTCGTTAAATGAATTTTATCTCGTCCCTTCTTCCCAACATGGTATGAATTCAACGAATGCATTTCCCCTAATCAAATGGGAGCTATAATCGGGGTTCTTGTATCTTGTTTCGTTTAGAGCGCCCCAGTGACCCTTTGCAACATAGACGTATTATTCCTATATACAAATACGCGGTAAAGAATTTATTATTAAATAACAAGGATCTATACCGCTATTCAGGATGCAGTGCTTAGTCATGGGCTGTATGTCTTTTTGTCCGCACTTGTTGGTCGGACAGTTAAGTGAGATTTTGAAGTTTAATTACTGTTTTGCTGGTATTGATTTTTTTTCCCAATGAACCATCATTATTTTCATATGACGATTACATATAAGGCAATTGTTTTGACGGAATGAAGCTAATACACATCATGGTGTACGGCCTGACAGACGGAAAGATATGACAACACAAAGGATATGGCAACATACAGGTGGTGGGACAAATAGACGGACGGAATAGATGTAACATGCAGTATATTGAAGATGTGTTAGATGTTTTAGGCAATTGAGGTTCCTTATTTCTATCTGTCGACATTTTTAACAAAGAGATCATGGTTCTTTATATATTCTAATAAAGCAAACATAGGGAGATTCAGTAGAATTGGCATATGCTTTGCTTCGAATAAAGCTCCGCTATACAAAGGGAGCTGTATTCGTTAATGTGCACCGAATACAGCTCGCGGAGGTGTCAGCTGTATTCGAAAGGAGCTGTACTGCTAGAGTTATTGTAATTATTTACATGTACAGTTACAGAATAAACACAGTGACTGTCGCATGTTTATCATATTTTGATTTTTAGAATGCTGTTAGCGGAAAATTAAATAAAGTGTTTGATGATATCACTAAAGTACGGAAGCACAGAGGTGACATGTGGGAATTTTTTTATATTATCACGTGGCCACGTGATAATAAAAGAAGAAAAAACGAAATACTAAACGCTATCGCGTGGCCACGCGATAATAAAAAAAGAAAAAACGAAAAACTAAAATTATCGCGTGGCCACGTGATAATAAAAAAAGAAAAAACGAAAAACTAAACGTTATCGCGTGGCCACGAGATAATAAAAAAAGAAAAAACGAAAAACTAAATGTTATCGCGTGGCCACGCGATAATACAAAAAGAAAAAACGAAAAACTAAAAGTTATCGCGTTTTGTTTTTCGTTTTTTCTTTTTTTATTATCGCGTGGCCACGCGATAACGTTTTGTTTTTCGTTTTTTTTTTATTATCGCGTGGCCACGCGATAACTTTAGTTTTTCGTTTTTTCTTTTTTATTATCGCTTGTCCACGCGATAGCGTTTAGTTTTTAGTTTTTTCTTTTTTTTATTATCGCGTGGCCACGTGATAACATAAAAAAAATTCCCACATGTCACCTCTGTGCTTCCGTACTAAAGTCAGTCATAGGTAACTGAAATAACTGGAAATATACAGTCGACGTATTTGCGAATAGCCGTACAGTCATTTTATAACGGTTTGCGATTTGCGTACAGTCAAATCGATAGACGTACCGCAAAAAAGGTATTTTCTTCAAAAGAACTGCAATAAATGGACGGCAATGTTCACTGCGGATGAACGGCCACCGGATATTGGGGCGAAAGTGAGCACAGATAATTAGTTTTCGCGAGGAACGTGTTACAATTGGTGTAGGTTAAAATCCGATATTTAATCTAATACACACTATCTAGTGTTTCTTTGTGTGTTTTTGGATACTTCGATGGCTATCTTAGTCCAGTGTATACCCGAGCTGTAAATAATGTCGGTTAATATGTTAAAATATCAAAAAGAAGATCGCCTGCTCACTTGAAAAGTTCGACCGTTGGTAATGTTTACCGTTTTATTTTGCATATGTGCTTAGCTTTGAATAACCTGAATCGAGCAATTTATTTGCGCAAGTACCAGACATAAGTGTTCATGATTTTATCAACAAACGTGCTTTCGGGGCCAAATATTGATACATATGTAACTAAAATTAGTGTACTGGGTATTGTTTATTTTGTTTTCTGGTGTACCGGAGTATTGATACTAACGTGTACTGAGTATTGGGCATTAAAAGTGAGTAAAAGAAATATTCTGCTGCCTTTAAAAGCGTTGTATTAGCTCACAAGAGCACGAAGTACCCAAGTTTGGTAATTGTGATCGCCTGGCGTCCATCGTATGTATGTCTGTCTATCGTATGCGTGTCGTCTGTGCACATTTAACCTTGTGTATGCTAAAGAGACTGCATTTTGCACTGGATCTTCAGGACACTTGGTCAGAATGACTGCCTTTATGCAATCTATGTCGGTTCGAATATGGGTTATATTGTTAAAAAACTATGTCACGGGGTCAAATCATAGACAAAACATTTTGTATGCAACAAAGGTTCCATTTTTCATTCAACCATGAATTCATTCAGTATGGTTGCTTTGATGAAATTTAGGTCGAGTAAGAATATGAATCTTATTGGGTCAAAAATTAGGTCACTGGATCAAATCATAGAAAACCCTTGTGTATACAATAGATGTTGCATTTTTCATTGAACCTTCATAACTGTTAGTCAGAATCACTATCTTGATTAATTCCATTTTGAGTGTGCATATGGATCATCTTTGGTCCAAATAAAATCATAAAAAAAACTTGTGTATGCAATATTCTATGTTAATTGGTGTATCTATTTGAATTAATTTTAAAATGTTTTGATCAAATCAATTCAAGTTTCGGTATGATATGCTGCATATCCAATATCAATTCTATTTCTACAAAATAATTTGAATTTACACATCCCGGAAAACTTAATATTCACATCACGGCCACGTGTTTTAACGTGCTTAGTATATATTCATGTTGAATGCCCTTGTATACATTGAACAAAGCGTGTGATGTCTGAGGGAAGGATGACCAATTTCAGCTTTGACAATATCAATACAGGGAATAATGATATTTTGTATAAACCGAAAAATCTGACGTATTTGTTTAGATAAAAGTAGGGATTAACGGACCATTTTTCAAAGAATTGTGTGATTCAACATTTCAAAACTGTTTGAGAATGGATTTTTATCACCTGATGTAAAGGTACATCTTCAACACAAAAACTGATATTCTTTTAATGATTTTGTTTCTAAATGTTATTGTTGTACCAATTTTAAGTAGTATATTCAATCTATTTATTTCATTTTATTATTTGGTATTCACGAGATTAAAGTAATGGACAATAGGCCGCGAATCATGAATCAAAGAAATAATACAGGACCATGCGTTTCGCGAAATAAAGATCACGCGAATATAGAGTGATTAAAAGCAGGTTGCATTCATGAAGCTTGGTCAGAATGACAGCCTTTATAAAATCTTGATAGAGTTAGAATATGGGTTATCTTGGGTAAAAAACTAGGTCATGGGGTCAAATATGTATCTACATTTCGATAAAAATGAATGTTGTAGCGATTCATAAAAAATGTTGTTTTATTGCGTTACTCGCACTCACGCACGCACGCACACACAGGCACACACACACAATGCAGATGTGGCAGAAAGTTCCGCTATTTCCATTACCTAGAACAAAACACTGCATTTTATCTTACAACTTATACGTATTTAGACAAATGTTTACTAGTTGTAGCGAGCATTTAAAGTCACTTCATGTCCGAGTCATTGAATTGCTGGTGCGGTACTGCATAATTATTTGGTGAAATTTTAAAAATATGAATGTAATTGTTACATGCGTTTCTAATACTCAAAACGCCGGACAAAACAGTTTATAATACACTTTTATAGTTTGAAATATTAACGTTTAATAAGACTTGTGCAAAACAAGACACTTAAAGAATCAATACCTTCAACTGATAACAAATATATACATTTCCCATTCAAAAAATTCTATTTTTACTCATTTCTTGATGCAATACTCAGTACAGTGATTCGCTCACTCCGTCAATACTCAGTACACGTTTAACCAATACCCAGTACAGTAATTGAAATGTTTCGAGAACCGTATCTTCGCTATACTTTCGTCTAAAATGATGAAATTTTGAACATTATTATGTTGTCTTTATTCAAATGATATGCTCTTGTCAGATTATTAATATGTTAATGATTTATCAAAAACGGCATAATTTGCAAACGGTCGAGATTTTTCGAGTGAGCAGGCTGTTTGTTTTGGATATTTTCAACATTTCAACATATTTTTGTTGCACATCGAGAATATATTCGGCTTGGACAGTCATTATCGTATATGAAAAAACACAAATAAACACAATATCATATGCATCAGAGTGAAAATCGGGTTTTAACTTACCCCGGTTGTAACACGTTCCTCGCGAAAACTGATTATCTGTGCTCACTTTCGCCCCAATATCCGGTGGTCGTTCATCCGCAGTGATGTTGGAACTTATCTACGGAAAATTCATCGTTGTAGCGGATGGTGGTTACTAAAGTTCGCTTCACAATTTTGATAAGAGATAAATTGACAAAATTTCGCAATTTTAGAACAGCAGAACTATTTTCAACAATTCTTTGCTATGTTTTCAAACATATAATCAATGTAAAACACAAACTTTGATATTTCCTGATACATGGTATTATCTGTGCATCAAATAAAATTGGAATTTTTGCTGTACTCTTTCTATTTCTACTTGGAAACTTCAAATAAAATTGCACAGTAAACTTGAAAAAAGTTACTGTATGCATATTCGGTGGCGACTTCCGGTTTGATACAGTCTGAGTTCGTACACTTACAAATCGGGAATTAGTGTAAATATAGACACAACTGTTGCAATGGTCTTTAAGAAAAGACACAGGGTTAACCCTTAAGGGGAGGGCTGGCGAAGAGGTTGAGGTGTCTGCCGCTTATCCCAAAGGTTACGGGTTTGAGCCAAACTCGGTTCATAGTTTCAAGCGCAATATTCATTATCATAACTTTCTCTCCTCTTCACTCACTATTTGCTACTGTATCTATTAATCTATTATAAATGGTTTGATTTTATGATCTATTCAACTTTGCATTACAGATGTCAAATATTGAGCTTTTACAAAGCTCATGATAAAGAACGCTTACACTTACAATTTCTAAGACAACAATTTCTCACAACATTAAACATTATACTATAGTAAAGAATTGAAAATTATTACTGAATTTCGTACTTAGGGGTAACATTATTGTCAAATGTTAGTTATTTTCAAGTGTCATTATCACAACTTCCTTTCGCCTTCACTCACTATTTGATACTGCATCTTTTGATCTATTAGAAAAGGTTTGATTCTATGATCTATTCAGTTTTACATTACAGATGTTTACAAAGCTCCTGATAAAAAACGCTTACACTTAAAATTTCTAAAACAAATTCTATGATTTAGGCAACGAACAGCTAATGCAACTATTTAATGTACTGTATGAATTATACAAAGTACGCGATAGCAATGGCAACATAACAAACATGGTTTAAAAATGTTAAAAAATAAGGTTATTTGCAGTATCTCTGTCATTTGTCATGATAGAGTTATGGCTCTTGTACACTGCACTTTCTCTCATTGAGCTTGACCATCGTGTGAAGTTGTATTGAATTCCAACCAGTAGTTTTCAAGTTATGCTCCGTACAAGGAAAGTAACAAATGGCAATAACTCTGTTATTAGTCAATACGGAGTTATAATTCTTGTGCACTGCACTTTATCTCAATTTGCCTGACTATTGTATAAAGTTGTATTGAATTCCAACCAGTAGTTTTTAACTTGCTGCGGACAAGGAAATTAAAAAAGGGCAATAACTCTGTAATTACTCAATATGGAGTTATTTTTCTTGTGCACTGCACTTTCTCTAAATGTGCTACACCATTGTATGAAGTTTTATTGTATTGAATTCCAACTAGTTGTTTTCAAGTTATGCTCCGGACAAGGAAACTGCAACGGACCGACCGCCTGTCTGACGCCCACCCGACCGACCGACTAACTACCGGGCGACTCCTTTATACCCCTCTAATCTTCGTTTCGGGGATATAAATACTACCTTTTGCATTTTCATTTCATTTTTACCATTGATCATTTTAACTAAAACTTATTCTATATAACTATAGAGACTTTTATAAATGTGTCTTTACGAACACAATAGGCATAAGTCTCACTTCATGCCCGTAATGGATTGATTTACTCACTCGGTTGAACTAGCTTTAAATTCATGAATTCATACACTGAACCAAATGGCAAAAAACTTAACTCGTCGATAATTGTTTTGCCAATTTTTACACAGTTGGTAAAGCTGATTCTGTGAACTCTGCAAATTGCTTTAATATTTCAAGAGATTTCTAAGGTTTAAGGGGGTTCACATTGAGATCTAACTGCCTATAAAAGATGTAAGAAATCTACCAAACTTGAATCGTGTTGACGGTTTAAAACCAAATTTAAGAGAAATATTTGACTTGTATAACGAGTGAAAAGTTTAGAATTGTGTTGGTTTTCACATTTCTTGCTAATAGAGAAATGTATGCAAAGAAATGTTGAAAGAAACAGTAGAATTTGTACAAAGTATCATATGAATTATCGTAATTAGAGTTATCTGTAGACGCTGTTTACCTATTTTTACTGTCATTATTATATGCCATTGGCCTAATATCAATACATTTAAATCCCTGTTAGGCAACTCACAGAGTAGTACTTTTTCATAAACTATATGACCAGCGACACGGGAAAATGGGCCTTCGGTCAAAATACTTAGAAACTAGCTTTCTTGCATATTTTGAACAAACCATATTTCAATATCAATAATGGAAAATTTCAGTTATCTACGTACAGTACATACAAAACTACAACATTTTGAAAAAGTATACCTAAGGCGTCATTGTTCACTCTAAATATGACGTCACATACCACAATTTGACGTCAAAACCTATTTCAATTTACATGGGCAGTACAATATTCCGGTAATCATTTCCTAACCGCGTCATTTATTTTTGGTTGCAACATTATATACTCTTTCAATATATATAACATCTGGTGAGCTAATTTGTGTCTTCTTTCTACGATATGCCTTTTTTCATTGGGTATAGCTTAAATAAAACATAGAATCATTTGAAATCGCTGTTGCAATAGTAATGGTCTTGGAGGGTTTTGAAGCAAACAGTATGTTTCTGTTGAAGAAAATATAGTGGATTTCAGTTTTTATATTGGCTTTTCATTTAAAGAGGGTGACAAAAATGTAAATTTTATGGGGGTTTTTATCAGTTATTTTCCAATAATGTAACAAATGTCCGAAGGTACATTTTCGCGCGTCGACGGTCATATATGTATATGAAACGACTATTGCAAGTGGTTATTATAAAATTGTAAATTGTATTAATGTAATTCGTGTATATAATTTAAAATTATTAGTTTGAAATAGATAATATTTTGAACTGGTGATATAATATATTTGTCTCTATAAGTAGAATGACTGTGTGTTGCCGAGGTTGTTATTTTGATCCGACAGCCTGCTAAGTTGTAAGTAGTGGCATCATAATTAATCCCAAAATATTTCTATTTGTTATTGATAAATGAAATGTAAACATTAAAAAATGTATTGTGCGCCAATATTTACCTGGCACTCATTAATCTTCGCCAATATCTTCGGTTAGGTTCGGGTGTGAAAGTTTCCGTTGTTTCAATTCATTATCATATCGATCAAATATATTTCACCGACAGAAGTTCACATCGCAGAGACAGTGGCGTAACGGTAAGATGCCTAACTTGTATACAAGGTTCCATGGGTTCGAATCCTGCACATATAATTTTATTTTTTATAAGAGAATGTCTATTTTATTTTATTTGTGACACTGTCTTATGCACCATTTTTGCTTTTATAACTTTGCTTTGATTTCTGTGTTTTATCTTTTATGTACTAATACTGACTATTGATATACATGGCATTTTCTTCGAAATTCTTCGATACATTAGCCGAGGCTATCTTATCTTTAGATCGTATCTGTGTTTCAACATGATTTGCGCGTCGACATTTTCAGTTCTAAATACAAATGTATGAAGGACGACGGAAAAAGAATGCTCAAAGAGTCATAAAAATTTTGAAACCCCGTGCTGAACAAAGACAATAGTGAATACATTTAATTCAACGAAACGATTAAAAAAAGGTAAAACAAAAATTCAAGCAGGGCTCGAACCTGCATTCGCTGGATTGGTAGTCAAATGCCTCATCCACTACACCATTGCGGAATTCAATATATTGTACAGTGCGAAATTAATATTTTATATCAAACTCTTGTTATATTTTCATCCGAAGATTACCGACCACATACCGACCACATACGAAATATTCATGAGTGCCAGTTCAATATTGTCGCATAATAACTGAAATCCAAGACGTAACCCAAATGGAGACATCATGAAATTCCATGTCAAGTCACCGCAATTCACGGTGACAAACAGACAGGATTTTACAGGGATTTGCCATATGGTAACGTTGTGTCAAGACTTTCAAAACTAAATGAATCTGATTCTTCTAATGTAGAATCGTAATTGTGACGGAAAAGTCACTCAGAATAGAAAAAGAACTCTGACTTCAGATTTTCAAATTGTGCATACATTTTTGCCCTTTGACAGAAAACATTTGTAGTCTAAAAAACGTAAAAAGTTATTTGACGCATGTATATATATACGCTTGTTCATTACAATCTCATATAAAGAAATATGGTCGGCAGCAGGGCTCGAGCCCATGGCCCTCTATGATTTGAACAATCTTGGTAAAGGTCTATGAGAAAATGCTAAATAGTAATTTCTAAGCTCTAGGCTTTGTGGTTTTGAATAAGGAGATTTAAAACTTAACCTATATAAGTCTTTTTATACAACTGAGTCGAGGGGTGGAGTCAAAGTTTACAATGGGGACATAATTCAACAATCTTGAAAGATCTATACAGAGCTACAAATATCTATGATCTTGATACTGTGGTTTTAGACTAGAAGATTTCTTAAAGACATTTCTATGTGAAACAAGTGACCCCAGGGGCTGAGTCAATTGCAACCCTGGGAGCATAATTCGAACAGTCTTGATAGACAATGCAACACACCAAATGTCTAAGCTTTTCTGTAATTGCGTTTACGGAGAAGAATATTTGAAAGTTTTTTTTTCTATTTGCTACCATATCAGCCAGTATATGCACTGGAATTCAGTGAACACCTTTGATAGAGGTTTATGTTCAATTTGGCCGAGTCCTTTTGGAGGAGAGGTTGTTTGAAACAAAATGTTGACAACGAACGACGATGACGGACACAGCGGGATCCTAAATGCTCATCAGGGCGCTCCGTACCAGGTAGCTAAAATCATCATTTAAAGGAAATATATAATGCAAATGTTTCCGCTATTTTGTACTACCAGGTAAAATATGATTTGCTATTTACCTTTAGGGTTTTCTAACTCGAATGATTCCAGCAATCCTTCTTTTTCATAAAACCGCAAAACCCGTCTTGCTAATGAATTAAGAGTCGGATGGGGATGACATGTGAACCTGTCTACTCCTAGATATCGATGGATTTCAAACCACTCCACTAGCCTTTTAGCACTGAGTGAGCCGTATAGATTTGAATTTATACATACTGCCATTTTATTTTTCTTTAATGTTGTGTCTTGTATTGTAGGGGTCATATAATGCGATTTATTACTTGAACATTTCATGTCAAAACCAGCTAATGATATTCCAATTACGTCTGATTTATCTCCCTTTAAAGGACAAACGATATGTCTGCCATTAGGCGAACCCCAATAGCAGCATATACTTGAATCGATCTCCAGTGATGTCATGACAGTATTTTTACGGTCAAGTATGCAGCATTGTACCTTCCTTTGCGATATGTTTCTATTTTGCCAAGCTATAACAATTATTTGATCCTCTGTCTTAAAAGATGTATTTGTTGTCTTTGAATTTTTTGTTATATTTTGACCAGGGTCAATAAAAGCTGAATACAAATAAATATCGTGCAGTTTGACATAATTTCTTCTATTTTCTCTTGTTTTTGTATCAGTCACATCAAGATCTAGAATTAATTTGTCGTTTCCTCGTGTTTTAACAACCGTACTGCTGTGTTCCCTTTCCGTCTTATTTGACGCCAGGAAGGCGGCCATAAACTGAAATTCAAAATAAATATGTATCAGCAAATTATAGAAAACAATGATCTTAAAAAGCGCGACATTAACGCAATTTTCTAAGCCAATTGTTGATAATAAAGTTACTTATTTCATGTTATGATGAGATGATTGGCATACTATTTTATGGCTTAAACATCTGTTTTATGCTGTTTTATGGTGGCTTATTTGTACCATTTCGGACCCTGAGACAATGGCACATATCAAAATTAAAAGCTGTAGAACTTGCGGATAAGGACACGATATTTTGTTGGATTGCCACGGCATGGAATAAAAATGGTATAACAACTTTTGTAGAGAGCCAACTAAGAAACCAAAGTGCTAAGTTTCAAACAATTACGCACCCTGTAACGTCTAGTGGGTATGCGCAGTCGCAGACGGACATATGCGTAAAGGTCACAAATGGTAATCTTGAGCATACAGACACAGGTGACCTAACTAAATGGCACGCGGAGCAGAATGCAGCCGTTAACATGACGCTGATAAACCAGTTTCGTCTTTGCGTTTTTGAATTATTCATCCAACCATTTTATTCCTTAATTTTCGATTTTTCGATGATAGATTTTAGCATCAACCAAAACATTTGTAGATGAAATGAATTTCTTATCTGGCATTATCATTCAAAATATTATATCAGCCATAGTTAATGCCCTCCAAAAACACTAAAGCAAAGCCTAGGAATGTACCCATCCATGACTTCAAAATGTTCATGAACAAATCCAAAGCTTAGACCTAAGACTTATGTTAGATTCATTAAAACTAGCTTGTAAACCCTCTTGGATAGCGAAAATTTTAAAATCTGACTCATTAAACAGATTTTCAAAAATACACAATATGGAAAACGAAACGGACTCGATTGACTAGTTAATTCGAAGCACTATAACAACGTATCCAAAGCAAAATAGTAGCATCTAACATCTATTTAAAATGTTTGTGCTGCTCTTCATAAGGAGCAATCTGATGACAAACCAAGTTACATGTAGGTTTTTACTAAACAGTTTAATTTCTGCATTACAATCTCTGAATAAATTCCAGAAAGTATCCCGTTACGGATAGCTCGAAATCTATTTCTATTGAAAATGCAAATACAGTCGACTCTCGAAAGTTCGAACCCGGATAATTGGAACACCCCCGATTATTCGAACACATCGTCGGGTCCCGAATTTTTTTCCTTCTAAATTCAATGTGTTCTACTCCGGTTAATCGGAACCCGGATAATCGGAACTTTCGAACTGATGTTATTGTCCGCTCATTAATAAAATAGTGTGAATAACTCCGGAAAATTCGAACAGTGTCGTTCGTTAATTGATCAATCAGCCGGCCGCATATTTTTCACACCTCGTGAAAATTGAGCAGGTGCCAGCTTGATTGAGTAAATATCGTCACTTGGTAATAATATAGGATATGTGTATTTGTTTGCCGTTATTTTTTCCTGTCATATAATGTGCTATTCGTAAGATAAATGAGCTATAATGTTATATAATTATGCTTAATGTGCTATTATCTTGATTGATTTGTGCTCTGATTTATCTCTACTCGCGTCTTGTAAATATGTTTCTGGATCGTAGCTCAATTATGAAAAATATAAAAATTGAAATAAACATGCTTGTTTTTGTTTTTCTTCATTTGAATGTAATCGAGTACGTTCCTACACAGGTTTTAGTACGCTTCACTCTAGACTGAACGGTCTTTAGTACCATCTCCAATATGGCCGACATGCTTACTCCGGAAAGTTCGAACTACCGATAATTCGAACAAATTTTGCTTCCCCGAGGGTGTTCGAGTTTTCGAGAGTCGACTGTATTGCAACTTGCCAATTCTAAATTTGTTACCCTCAGTCTCTCAAACAAAATGTTAACAAAGGCTAGACAACCTATCTCCTAAATCAGCAGATGAGCAATACGAGGGGTGAATACGAAACAGTTCTAAGTGACCTATTTCAGGAAATAACCTTTTTAGTAAAAAGTTTTTACACATATCAACCCAGTAGGACCATCCACAGGTCCTGTAAAAATACCTGGGTTATGTAATAATAACTATGTCAAATTTTCCTAAAGAACGAAGTTACATTGACGAACTTTTTCAATACGGAAAAGTGACTTGAGTCGCGCTTCACATTTTTTCGCAATAAACGTTTTGCATGTCAAGACATTTGAAAACATTCCAAGTGACAAAAACATTTTCTTTATTCTTGAAAGATATCTGTTATATAATAAACAGTATTGTAAATATATTTGTTTGATTAATTTTTTGCCAAAAAGTATTTGGCCAAGTTATGGCGGCGGCCTATTATGGAATAGTTTTTCCGGAAGTACATGGTAGGAGCGGTTATTAGAATGCAAAGAAAAATGGTTTTAACTGTATGCTAAAATAATACGAAATAGACATTAAAATATTGATTATACACATTTGCTTCTTTAAAACGTAATTGTTTAATTGTAATGTTCCTTTTCATATCTTTTAGAAAAAGTACGAAAACATAAAACAACTTCTCCCTTATCGGTTTTGCAAAATTATAATATCAGCTTATTTTTTACCACGTGTTTTAAAGTCAGTCTCCGTGGTGTAGTGGGTAAGCTAATGACCGCCTAATTCTATGAGTGGAGTTCAAATCCCGGTCAAACCCAACTTTTTTAAAATAATTTTTCTTCCTTTGTTTTTTTTTCAGCTTTAAAACCACCATGTTTTAAATGTTTTCTGCAAATATTCATAAATTTTTTCATTCAAATCAAACTAATAATGATTGCTTATCAAAAAGTTTATTTTAACTATGTAACGCCACACATGTACATTACTTGAGAACGTATAAAAAATGAGAAGCATTAATTTTGATTAATTTTACAGATTAAACATGAGAATAAAAGTAATGCTACCTTCACACACACGGATTTGTCTTACGAATCCTTACGTATGGCACAAATTCGTAAAAGTACACGGATGATTACGATTTGGTCACTTTTATGAGTTATTACGATGTATTTACGGCAAAAATCTACGATTGTACGTTTTTGTCAGGCTACATTGCGATATGCAAAAACCGTATAACTAATAAATGTTGAAATAGAAACTATTTTCGGCGCCCTTTGATGCTTTGCATCAATGTTATTCTTGTTAGCAAATGGTTTAGGACAATTTAATGGTTACAAGAGCTGATACAGTGTTGTTTCATTTGCACACATTACACCAACGTTTGATTCAAGGTACAGTAATTTGGTTTCAATGCATCTGCGTTGACACATGTTTAAAACAAATCAATGAAAAATTGTGCTCTGCAAATAACGACTTTCGGACGTAAATGAAGAAACGACTCGTACAAATGAGCGATTACATACATGTAGACGGATGACTTCCGCCTACTTAATAAATGGAACCAATCCCTCCTTACGAGAGAAATACATACATAACCCTGATAAGTAGGCTAAATTGAAGCTATCCTATTATTTCAATATTGGGGTGGTTGTCTAGGTGTATTAAGTAGCATATACATGTAATACAAGACGAAGAAATGGCGCCTCTTTTTTATAAGTCCGTTCGATGTATTAACAACCACCTTTTCGCGACAGTGACGGCAACAATCTCTTTTTTTAAAGTTTCCCTTCTAATAGCATCTTTTAGTGTGGTATAATGGGCCTGAACACTTTCAATATTTCATACAGTGGACATAACTGTTTTAAAGTCTTGTCTGAAAGACTACCAGATTATGTACGTGATGAAAACCGTGTCAATCAGTCATGCATATGAGCATCGAACATGATCTATTCCAACTTAAGCTAAGACATCCACCTCATGACAGGCCAATGTAATAGTTTTCGATGCCTTAATGATCGCAAAGCGGCAGACGACATTCTAAGCCTCTAACTTTTGTCATTTTTACTTATACTACATCGAAAGTATAAGGCAAACTTTGTAAATAAATTTACTGCTTTGTGTAAAATAGCCAAAACACGGAACGTTAAAAAAGTTACTTTGCCACGCCATGTGGTGAAAAAAGTAAGCAATAAAGTTAATTTACTTACCGAATTCTGGACGGTGATGAATGTTGTAATTAGTATACATGGAATTGCAATTCTTATCGGAAGTTGACATGTTCCTCCCGGAGCCATTTTACGAATTTCGTAAAAAAACAATGTAACGTATACAGAAATGATAGTCTAACAATATTATGTATTTTTCCAGGAAATAAATTCAGATGATGAAGTTTTATAATATACCATGATTATGTTGAAAATATGCAACGCTCAACTGACAAA
Organism: Saxidomus purpurata; assembly: GCA_022818135.1. Taxonomy (NCBI): domain Eukaryota; kingdom Metazoa; phylum Mollusca; class Bivalvia; order Venerida; family Veneridae; genus Saxidomus; species Saxidomus purpurata. The sequence continues at coordinate 53,893,074 of JAFMSR010000008.1, read as the reverse complement.
CAGGTTTAACATAAGTATCACGGATTCAGCATTGTTCCCTTGTGCCTTCACACTGTATCTGAACGGGCATAGCATAAGCGATTTTTCATTTATGCCCATGACATTTTAAGGAGTGACATTGAACGTTTTTGCAAGGAAGCTTTCTGGATCCACAAGCTTAAGACTTTGTATCAATATGGTTATAACTCAAAGCTTTCATTTGAAATCACCTGATTATAATTGCTACGCATGTGTGTAATTGTAATCGCCGAGTTTTTGTCGTTTTTTCCTATTTCCTTTTTTCAAAAACAGCGTTCTTTAGGAAATTTTGTATACATGCTATCCGACGGTATACTTAGCGAGTAAATTTTACGCCCTTATTTCAGCAAGTTAATTAATAATGTTCTTTCCAGTTAAAGGTGCGTTAAAATGTGTTGACGTCACGTCCGTTGTTAATTATATGTACTATCATAATGAAGGCGTCAGCCGAAACGTTGATGATCATATTAGTCATAAAGAAGAACACATGTTGTTGTTGTTGTTAAAGTTTCCCTCATACGCTTAAATGATGAAATAGTACGATATGTAAATGGTTAAGTAGCTTGCAAATGTCGATATCAAAGCATTAAAATATTGTATCCATAAAGTGTTACTGCAATGATTTAAAAAAATCAAAGTCGATTTTAAACGACATTTTTATGCAGATAAATATGAATATGTCATCAAGAACATGAACCTTGTTTTACACATATAACTAATGAAACATATTAAAAACAATACATCTATTAAGTTTTAACCGTAGTGATGTTGCATATAGTTTAGAAATTATCATTCATGGCAAAATGTGTTAGTATTATTTCATCTAAGTTTACATAGTGTCGCCTGCTTGTTACCCGGCGTTTTCGAGAAAGAAAAGCGACACTCGTTCGTTTGCTATTCGGAAATATTTCATCGCGGAATTAAACGTGTAATCGTAAAAGAATAATTATTAAGTCCGAATCCGCTATCTCGACTTCGTTTATCTCGATTTTTCAATATCGCGAGTGGATTTTCTCCTTCTTATTCTATATAAATCAACTACGGATATCTCGATTTGTTTATCTCTATTGTTTCGATATGTCGACTAATTTTTGACCCCCAACTATGAAATCTCCTCTATTTTGACATCCGATATCTCGAGTTGACATTTATGACCTTCCAAACAAGGTGCGTAAACCTGCACGCGATTGTTGTCAGAGGTGCGAAAAACACTACGCGCTACTATTCACTCAGCGATTCGGTTAACGACCCGGAATTAATTTACTGGCGCACATGTGTAATTAATTGTTTGTTTGCGACGTAAGCTGTGTAATATGCGGAATTGTTAATTTACATTGAATTGTGTCAAAACTGGGTAAATTTGTTGGCATTTATTAACAGCAAGATATGAAGATTTTGTCAATTATACACGTACACATTAGCCAGATTACATCTCGTTATTGAAAAAACGGGAAAGTCACGTCGGAGAACGAAAGTCATGAAATTGTCCGAGCGCCAGTCGAGCAATCCAGAGAAGGGCCCGGTTACCAACCCGGGAGAAATATCTGGATCGGCAAACACCGAGAGTTTTGGAGAAGGACCGGACCATTTATTTTAGCAGGTCAATATGTACTACATAGTATGTTTGTCTAAAGATACACAATAACTCGCCCAAACGTCTTTCTATCAGCAATAGTCTTCTTAACCCCACCTATCGAGCATATTTTATCCAACTTCGGTTATCTCGATTTCTCGATATCTCGACTTATTTACTTTGATCCCAAACAAATCGAGATAACGAGAGTCGACTACGCTAAAACGACATTACGCATGCGCACATAGATTCCTTGTCAATTAAGCATATGTTCATTAAAGTCTTTTGCCATTCGTTTACTTATTATTCTTGGTTTAACCGTCCAATATATTCGGTCGAAATAGTCCGCATCGTATCAGAAATGTCCCAATTTCGAAGTATATTTTATTAAAATAAAAAAATAAAAATTTACAATGTTCGGAAACATTTTATTAATCATACAAAATATCTCCATATATTTAGGCCAGTTTACATTTCCTAGCTCCATCGGTATTAAACAATGGAAGTATCATCAAAATCTTAAGTAAATTTAAATGTTACAGTCAAATAAACACTGTCATGACCAGGCACATGGGGGTTGGGTGTGGGGGTGGGTGATCATCCAGGCACGGTGAAGTTTTACTCTGTTACTAAGCGTGTGAAGTACGGATACCATCTAAACACCAAAAACGGCATTTTTTGAATGTAATTAGCCAACTAAAATCTTTCTATGACCTCTGCAGTTCCATACGTAAAAGTGCTTTGGATTTTGGATAAAGCGGCTTCCGTTGATGTTAAAAAATATCACACAAAAAGCCCAAAATAGTTTGATAGTTTAATCATTTTCTGTTTGCCAGAGGTTTAGTATTACTGATTAAATTATTCTTCCCTGGCGCAATTTGACGGCATTTCATAATAAAGTTTGATAGGAAAGTCACTCTTAAAAGTCAAGGGGGTGCTTCAAGATTGTGTTTATATATATAATTATACCAAGTCGCACTAGGTTAGTCGCAAGAGAAATTTGAAGTGAGAAAAATGAATATTGTATAGGTTCTGATTTAATAAAATATTACAAATACTTTACGCAAACGTTTTATGCGAAAACTCAATAAAGGGAGATAACCTTAAACAAGGGTAAGTTTGAGTTATGGATCTTTGACACTGCGCTGCATCTTAATGTCCTCTATTACTGTAATTTGAATCCTTAAGGAGAAATGGCCTTGACAAGCTAAAGCTATAACGATAGATATTGAAACAAGGACAAGCTAGAATTAAGTTCCTTGTACACTGTACATTCCCTAAGTGTTCTCTGTTTGTTTGTAAAATTCCCTTTGATACTTTTGGAGTTATGTTCCCGACAAAAGTGTTATATCAAAAATAAATAAGGGAAAATAACTAAAAAATAGAGATAGGTGTGGTTATGGTTATGAGACACTGCACTGCGTCTTATTGACCCCTGTATCTGTATACAATTTGTATAAATTCAGTTCAGTACTTTAAAAGTAATTGCCTGTAAAGAAAGATTATTTAAGAAAAACAAGACAAGCTAGAGTTAAGGTCCTTGTACCCCGCACTTTCTCATAATGTTCTCTGACTGTGTGTAAAGTTTAAACAAATAGAGGTTTCTCACAGACTCACCGTATGTGCGTAAACTTCGGTCTTCGTGATTAAATTACAACGCATCTAAACTCCACACAGTGATATACAAACCTAAAGTATGTTCCAACTAATTTTGGACCATTAGTTTCTTGTCGCCATTGCATGTATGTTTGCTCTTTATATCATAAATATATCTGGAAAATTAATATCTCTAGGCGTCTGTTTTATTTTTTCATTATTTCTTACTAAAACGTAAAAATCCGCATTTTTGTGATATTCCCCATAGGGCGTAATGCAAAGTGACGTTGCGTTGATTTCCAAGATGGCGGCGTCCATAGCTGACGTTACCAGGGACGTACTCAACATTACCAACGTCGAAAGAGACAAATTTCTGCGGTGCATATTAAGTATTTGACAAATGTTTATATACCGACCTGAACAAATACGTCTGTTCAACGATTTCGGCATACCAACTTGCTTTTAATCACCGGCATCGTAGGATCAGCCGGTACATTTTCGGATCATAGAAAAACATAAAATAAATATCTATCGTCGAAAATCGGCAAATACCAAATTCTTAGTCACCTACTGATATAGAAAAAATATGACATGTAATAAGAACCCTGCACTCAGGTGCGGACGAAAATTTCAGCTGTTTAAAGAAGGGGGGCTTTCTTCTTTGGGAGTCCACCATAACATTAAGAGATCATGACCATATATTTTCAGAAATGATTATAATAATAATTATAAAATTATTTACAAATCTATTCTTTTGTGAATAGATCTTTGAAAAATAGGAGGAATCCCTAAACCGCGCGTCCTAGAATAGACGCTGCAATGCTGTCACTCCCGTAAAAGGTAATGTATTAAGTACATCTATACAGACCACGGACATACAGACGCAAACACAAATGTCAAATATTATTTTTTACTTAGAATATATTTTATACAACAATAACAAGTCATTTTAAAGCCTTCGCACATATAAAACTGACATTTATATCAGACAAATAGATCTATCATTTTTCGCTTCATTCTAAAGTAAAATACTCAACTTTGTTGCGACCATTTCTGTCGTCGGATAAGAAATAAAACCTACTTCGCCGTTATGTTAAAAGACTAAAGCACATATTAAAATGAATTTGAAATCGATACGTAACTCAAACTGTTGAAGATGAAGACATCCAATGTAGCCCATTTACAGTACATTTACAGTTCATGTATTGCGTCCAGACGGACAAAACATTTGTTCACGAGAGAACTATACTGGCTACAATATGCCTATACAGTACTATAAGATTCTTTTGTGTTGTTTCAATTTATTTAGCTAGGTACCAGTATGCATAAGGGGATGCGCGCAAATGCACGCTCCCACGTCGGATCCACTCGTGTCGCCTAGATTTGTTATTCATACTTCGTCATCTAATTAATACGTCACGAGTTCGGAGAATTGATTGCAATCTATGTTGTCGTTTTAATATCAATACATTAGATCTAGCTCATTACTGTGAAGGAAAATAGATTATTAGGTACATCTTTATTGTAGATCTTATTAGATTTTCAACCGTTTTTTGGATCGATTGAATTTATTCAATCGTATCCAAAGTTAACAGAGTATTTCAGACCCTTACGTCCGAACTCTTAACCCAAATTTTTGTCGAATACGACCGAAAAGTAGTTCTATATATTCAATGAAATAAAAAGAATTGTAATGCATTACAGTATATTCTGTTTGCATTATGATATATTGATGAATAAATGTAAAACATTAAAAATTACTAAAAATCAACGAGGTATCTGTTCTGTAAAGAACTAGTTTCCTACGCGGTTTTGATCAGAACAGTTTTCAAGTCAGACCGGAGACACTAAAAGACAACTAGTCAGGCCGAATAATGTGTCTTATATCCGATATTGTGTTTGTGATCATAAACTATCGGAACATCGTAATACGTTATGGAACCACTAGGTACTCTTAAATGTTAAATTACAAAACTCGGATTTCGACATAAAAACAACGATTCTTTTGTAACTTGGCAACGCCTCTATCATCAAAATTGCTCGGCCTGACTAGTGGTCATTTCGTGTCTAAAAGATAGGCCGAGACACTTGTCTAAAATACGCCTTTATGCGTTCTGGTATAAAACTGAAACCTATCAGCAAATTAACCTTACAGAGGCACTTGTAGATGTCTTTTTGAAATATGACAACATATTTTTATGCTTTAAACACGTTGTTATTGTTGTACTTTATGTTAATGAGTGGTTCGAAAATGGTACGAAACTGTTCGCATTTTGCCGAAGTCGGTTCGTACCTGGGTACGAATAACTAAGAAACCACATAGATCTACATGTCTTTAATATGATATTTAAATATAGACAGAAATGCAATAATCTAAAGGGAAAATCAAATTCATTTCTCTGGATCATGCTGTCATTTACAAAGAACAGATATTAATTAAATATAAATACAAATAGGACTTCTTGTATTGTAACTAAAACTTTCAAACTTTACCATGATTCTTTTGCTACACTAAATTTTGGCGGGTACACTCATACATAGTATCATTATTATAATCACCATCATAATCATCATTATTACTTGTTACGAAATACTATACTAGAGTCTAGTATATGTTAAATATGAAAGATTATAGCCTGCTATTAACATTCAGTTGTTGTTTTAGACAAGTTCTGAAAATTTAAAACAGCATGGTAGAAAGGTTGGTAATAATAGACCCAGTATATTGCAATTCGCAGTATTTTGGAAGCACTCACGGAGATAGTTAATGTTAGCTGCAAGTATTTGTTCTACAATAGGTATACTGCAGATTGCATAATAGTGTGCCGTTTCAGTGTTTGTTGCGTATCGATTGAATACAGGTAATGAATGACTAAAGCGTCTGTGGGCGGAGCTACATTTTACACAGTATGGAGAGCAACAAGATAAACGATGCGTCTGTGTATGGAAATAGGTCCATGACACAACTAAGAAAAAAATCGGTCATATTATTTACGGCATTCAATAGTGTTTAGTCGGTCTTTACGTACATGTAGATCTTTTATGTGATAGAGTCCCATCAAAGAAAGGGATACGCAACAACATGTACGTGAAAATCCGGTACAATTATCATTTTCACTTACATACATTTTGTGTCGCAGAAATAGAAAGAATAAAAAGTATTGAAAATATACATTCATACTTGTTTGTCTATAAATAATCCGATGGCAATACGACTGAACTGATATCTTGTTATAACCGCGCATGCTTTGCACGTGCTGTATTTGACTTACAAGAGTGCTAAACTGTTTCTGTCGCTGCTCTGAAATCTGTAAAATGATACAAAGACCGATACTTTTTGTTTATGTTATATCCGAAGACAGGATTTACATCTATCATATACACGTTTGACTTAGATTATTTATACAATCCTGCTGAAGATGTCTAGCGCATACGTCATCAGCGTCGTTGCGTAAAACTGGAATGTAAAGCGTTTTCCTATACCGATAGTCCAACTATTTAGACATGCTTGTTTCTTATTTCTAATTTTTGAATCTTATGGTTATTTTCTAACATCTTTATTAGCATGACATTCCTCAATGAATATAAAAAAATAAAATATCATATAAGTGAAAAGCGAAAACTGAAAATAATAAATGCGAGGTCTTATATCTAGGACTACCTATACTGGTAGAGAAGTACATCACATTGCCATCAAGTTAACATATCGCCAGTACAAATGAAATTAACTTTGTTTTATATAAAGTAGTTGGTGACGATTACATATACAAGCGAGCCAAGTTTTGATGTTTATTTTATCGACATACGATTGATACATTTACCTGGATCTAAGATGGTACACGGAAGTTTGCTATACTCACAGTTCATATACAATGTATACAATTTACCGTAAGTTTTAAGTGTGGTCACTCATTGATCTAGACATTTTTTTTTATAAATTTTACGAAGGTGAATTTCGGTTTTCTCGTAAAATACAATCGACGATGATGCAACAAACAACTATAGATACATTTCTAATATCGCTTTAGAAAAGATTCCGCGTATGAAAAAATGTACAGGATAGAAAATTGGGGGTGCTATATTCTCTGCAGGTTCAACAGTGATAAACGAATATAAAATGTGTTAAAACAGTTCATTCGAAACATCCTGGAAGAAATGTTCTTGGAATCATGTTTGTAAAACGGACGTTGTAAAAATCAGATTCTATACAAACGTGTCTTCTTAGCACAGCAAACGTTTCAGAGACTTACCCGAGGCATCAACATTTTATTACATGGACTATATTACATAAAAGTATAAAATCTTCGTTTCGTGTTGATTATAGATCACGCGCAGTACAGTTCGGTTTCGTTTGTAAAAATTGAATAGATCGTTTTGTATACAGGTAATAGTTTAAAACTTTCAGTACAGCTTTTTAAGAAATAAACTTTCGAGGTTAAGAATAAAAACAAAAATAATATCAAACAGGGAATGCCACGTACCAAAAACGCAGCCTCCCCAAAACGAACCCCACAGCACCCAGAAGTGCACACCACCAACACACACACACACACACACACAATCATGTACACACACACATATATACACTACCAACACACACTAGCATACAAAGCAAACACACGAGGACAAAACGAACAATTAAAGGAACACAGTGGGGCACCGCCTTGGAACGGTCAGTGGCAAAAACAAATAAACCGATTTTATTGTGCGAATGCATAACCACTAGATTCAGATATTGTCGCAATTGTAGCTTGAAGATGTCAGTATATAGTAGTCAGCGTGTACGATAAATGAAGGTATCGATTTGGACGGAGCTAACTACAGATTGTGTCATTCACGTCATTTACTACCTGTGTGTAATGCAAACACTGAAACGGCACGGTATTATGAAATCTGCAGTATACTGAATCAGTTTATATCAAAAGATTGATTTATCAATTTTTAGCTTTTCTTTGAAAAACAGAAGAGCCATTGTCATAACATTCTTGACGTCAGTCGGCACTATCGTCTTGAATCTGATAAAGCTTTCTTAAAATTAACTTTCTCAGTAACAATTTAAGCCTTGAAACTTCAAACAATTGCTTGGCATCATACAATGGCATCTGTGGCCGAGTGATTAAGGTCACTGACTGATGTTTACTTGTCCCTCACCGCTGTAGGTTCGTGCCCTACTTGGGTCGAATTCTTTAATGTCTAAAAGCTATCTAGGTTCTACTCAGATGCCCGCTCATGACTGAAATAATGCCCAAATTGGCGCTCAGGATCTTCTTTCTCCATGAAAGTCGGAATAGATAATGACCTTGGCTGTTGAGTACGACGTTAAATCCGAATCAGTCAATTGGTACAATACAATCAACCTTATGGACATATCCCATAACTTTTGTATGGCATTAAAAGTTGTTCAAACTATGAATTTTTTTCAGTTCAGTTTTGTCAAAATCCATTCATCAGTTACCATTCACAGCTTAATACTTCATAGGGTAGTTGAATATAGTCACTGAATGCAAAATGTAAGCACATGGGTTCCTATCTCAAAAGTAAAATTTACACAAATTGTTAGAGGTCAAAATGTGTGGACAGTTGTGTCTCCAGTTTATAACTTTACTCGTGCAAGGGTTGTCCTGATATTTACACATGTATGTGTACAGTCTGTGTTGTCCTGATATTTACACATGTATGTGTGCAGGCTGTGCTGTTCAGAGACAATCGATCCTCCAGCACGTTCAGTCCTTTCGCGCATACATGCAATTCATCTTATTGTTTTGAAATTGTGTCATGTCACTGTTTTCTTGAAATAATTAATTGATAGCAGTCTTCGACTTCTGTTTATTCCTCTGTAAATTGGTTTCCTTTCTATTTTTTTGTGTACAGCCTTTTCACATTTATAACCTAAGCAGCACAAATAATGAATAAAGCATATAAAACTTGTGACGGAAAACTCATTTCCAACCTGTGATGATACTGAAATATGAAAGAAACAATGTAGTTAAAACGGCAAAATTAAAGTGAAAAAAAACAACATTTCTTTCTTACCTGCCTTTTCGAACATCCTGACAATCACACCCGTTACTATTAAGCATGACGATAGACTGCAGATGACATTTCTGTTTGTTTCATGCACTACGGTTTATAGAGGTCATTGTTATGAACAAAACTATGTCTTTGGAAAACGGTGTAGTAAATGATTTGACATTAAGCTAGCATTATGTAGGGAGTCGCCAATGTGTAGATGTAAAGCTGCGGATACCTCATTCGAAGGTTGCCGGTTCGAATCCCATCAGCGGAATTGACCGGGGTCTCTTCGATTCCTCCTGTCTGTGCGAGAACTGGTCATTTTCCAGGAAGAATCCATCGGTATTATAGTTTTTTTACGGCATGCAAGAGTATGCAACAATTGATGTGAATAACTAAAATTAATTGAAGTAGATATTTTATTTTTCAGTATGTAAAAACGTAATCACGTTTTACATACTGCTTATTTCATGCCTTTTAGTATTTATTTATTAATAGATTATAAATCTGACAAAGCATCAAGTTGTGCATAAATTTTCGTTTTCCAAGGACACATGTGAAAACTGCATTCGAATACTAGCCGACATACGGTAACAACATTCAAAATCTTGAAGAAAAATAAAAATGTTATAATGTGGGTAAAACATTCGATCTTCAAAATATTTTGTATACAAACATGGGAAAATCAAGTAATTGAACGTATGAAAAAATGTGTAAGAAGCAGAATATAGACAGAACCTAGTCATACATCGGTGATAAAACTGAGATTTGAATCCAACCATCCGAATATATAGTCATTCATAATATCAATCAACTTTAAAACATACAAACACGACATGTAAAGTGTAATCGGTCCAAAGCCACTGAAAGTAAATAATAGAAATAACCTCATAGACAGTAAATAGAAATATATAAGTACTGAAAGATCCAAGCAGTGAAAAAAAAATAAACAAACGATTTCGTCAAAACATAGAGAGTACCTCAGTAGTAAACCTCTAGATATGGATGGACTCACAAATAATGACAGTCAGTGTAATATCATTGATGATTTTGATGGGTCAGAGCAACGACCTAGTCAGACAAATCTTAGTCCTCTCCAACAAATGCCAATTATTGCTCAGTCACCTGCCTTTAATATGGCACCTCAGATGATGCCACATATGCATGGTCCTTTACCACCTCATTTGATGGCATCTCCTATGATTCAAGCAAGAACATCAATCTGGTTTGATATGGACATAGTTAAAATAGCAACTGTCCTTAAGGAAATCCTAAAGGAAGAGATAATGGCTATAGTTCATGCAAATTCACACAGAAACTATCAACAAATATACATGACCTGAAAAAAGAGATCCATGAAATGAAAATGACACAAGGTAACTTGCTTCAAAAGCAGGAAGAAGCTGAACCATATAGTAGACAGAATAATGTTAGAACAGGCAACTATAGTGAAAAGTCAGGTGAGAATAAATCACAGACAGTTAAAGTCATAGCTAAAAAAGGAAGATACACTAATCCAAATAGGTGACATTGATAACTCACATCGAGTCCAAAAAAGGTTGACAAAACAAGAGACATCATAGTAAAGTTTACATCATTTAGGGCAAAAATAGACTTTCTCAAGTGCAGAAAATCACTGAAAGACAAGAAATAGGTCATATACCTCAAAGAAGATCTAATTAAGTTTAGAAGTGACCTTGTTTATACTGCCAGACAACTTAAGAAGCAAAGTGGCACAAATGTGAAAGGGTCTTGGACATTCAATGGAAATATATACATTGAAACAGAAAAAGATGAAAAAGTCAAGATCCCTTGTTTTGAGGAACTACATAAGTACGAAGTGAACCCCAGTGATATTTACAGTGAGTAAAGTCCAATGGACCACTAGTAAGAGACAGAACATTCAGTCACTAATATTAAATATGTTCTTCAGTGTGAAGTTTTGTCACAAATAATGATGTAAAATTATGATACATAGGGTAATTATATAAGTAATATGCATATAGTGATGTATAGCAAAATGATTATTATATAGTGTGATGAATAAAATGAAAAAGTATGATAATAATGATATTATTAGTATGATGATAGAAATGATGATGAAATGTATGATGATCAGGGATGATGCAAAAATAGTCATGAACATGATGATAAAAGTGTGATGATAAATGAAGATGTAAACTGTAATGTTCACAGTGATGATGAATAGTTACTGATAAAGATGATGCATAATGAAAATAAAACATGATTCTGAAACCTGTGTCATTCATATTATGCAATATAACCTGATAATATAAATAGTGAAGTACAGTTTGATGATAAATGATTTTGCATAAGAATGATGATCAATCGTATGATGCTTAGTGTGATGATAGTAGTGTAATTTCATTATAATTTGATAATGAATTGCTGATATATCATATGTATAGTATGATAACAAAAATGATGAAATATGGTTGCAATTATGACATAAAGTGTGATGTTCACAGTGATAATGTATAGTTGCTCAAATTATGATGCAAAATGAAGATACAACGATGTGATAACAGTGTCATGTAAGAAATTATGATACATATCCTTATGTTAGAAAGGATGTACAGTGTGATGATAAATGATGATGCACAAGCATGATGGTAAATCTGATGATGCTTAGTGTGGTGATATTAGTGTAAATTTAGTTGTTAACATTTAGTAAATTTAGATGATGAAATGTGATGATGCCTAGTGTAATGGGGTTAAGGGTAATCTTATTATTGCTGATGAAATACTGATAACCAAAATGATGAAATGTGAAACAAATGTTGCCTGGTGATGCTTAGAGCGATGAAATGTGTAAATATATCTGAATTTATGAAATAATAACAACACTGTGATGTTACTGCTATGGCTAAACATTAAAACAAGAGCACCGCCTACGGGTGCCTGACGCTCGTCTGATTTTATCCTTTTACGGTTTATTTACTACCCTTTTTTTAAGTAACAGTGGCCTTCACCTTGACCCCGAAACACAATCCCACAAAATGTTCTCATAATAATTACTAGACATAAGTTTGGTCACAATTATTCAACTGCAACTAAAGATACTGTGTTTTTCCCATTTTTCTATTTTTAGAAAAAAATCCCGAGCTTTGACTCCATGAGCCCTTAACACAATCCCAATAAAAGTCTTCATTTATATATATATTACACACTTAATGATTTAGTTACATAATGCCACTTGTAACTAAAGATATTGAACATATTATTGTTTTTCTATTTTTAGTTACAATGACCTTGACAATGACCCCAGGAGCCCCAAAACACAACCCCATTAAAGATCTTCTTAAATATTTACTACAAACGAAAGTTACATTATGTCAACTGTAACTAAAGATATTGAATATATTACGGTTTTCCTATTTTTAGTAACAGTGACCTTGACCCCAGCAGCCCCAAAACACAATCCAATTTAAAAAATATTCATAAATACTTCCTATACACTAAGTTTGGTTGCATTATGTTCACTATTACAAAAATATTGTGTGTGTGAAACTTTCTAAGTTAAGAAGGGGCAATAACCCAGTCAAAATACATGACAGGGTTATGTAACTTGTAAAAATCTTCCTTCATTCTATTGTACATTTGATAGTGAATATGTATTCCAACTTTCAAAGTGATAGCTTGATAGTTTGCATGTAACTGACCTAAACGCAAAACTTAAACAAGAGGGCCAAGATGGCCCTATATCGCTCACCTTGGTACAAGTCCACTTGCCTGGTGAAAGATCACTAGATAATATTATATACCAAAAAGGTTTTCCTATAAACGCCTTTGTAAAACAAGTGACCCCCCGGGCAAGGTCAATTTTGACCCCAGGGGCATAATTTGAACAAACTTTGAAGAGGTCTACTAGGCAATGCTACATGCCAAATATCTAAGCTCTAGGCCTTGTGGTTTCATCGAAAAAGATTTTTAAAAATTTTCTTATATAAGCCTATGTTAAACTAAGTGACCCCCGATGCGGGGTCATAATTTGAACATTCTGGGTAGAGGTCAACTAGCCAATGCTACATGTCAAATATCTAAGCTCTAGGCCTTGTAGTTTCAGAGAAGAAGATTTTTAAAGTTTTTCCTATATATGCCTATGTAAAACTAAGTGACCCCCGTGCGGGGTCAATTTTGATCCGGGGGTCATAATTTGAACAATCTTGGTACAGGTCTACTAGACTATGCTATATGCCAATTATCTTAGCTCTAGGCCTTGTGGTTTCAGAGAAGAAGATTTTTAAAGTTTTTCCTATATATGCCTATGCAAAAACTAAGGGCCCACCCGCGTGGGGTCAATTTTGACCCGGGGGTCATAATTTGAACAATCTTGGTAGAAGTTCACTAGACAATGCTACATGCCAAATATCTAAGCTCTAGGCCTTGTGGTTTCAGAGGAGAATATTTTTAAAAGTTTTCCTATTTGTTGCCATAGCAACCAGAGTTCTGCATGGAATGAAATTCTTTGAACAATTTTGGTAGACCTTCATGCAAGGAACATTCCTGCATAGTTTTATCAACATTGACTCAGAGGTTTCAGAGGAGATGTCATTTGAATCAAAATGTTGACGGACGACGGACAATCATCGATCAGAAAAGCTCACCCTGGCGTAGCTAAAAACTACAAAGTCCAAAAATATTAAAATAGCCCCCCCCCCCCCCCCCGAAATGTAAAACTCAAAACCCCGTTTGATATGTTGAAGTACAATAACCATTTAACCATTTATTGTTTGTGAAAAATTTGAAATCAATCAATCAAAAAAGGAAGAAGCTATGTCCAATTCTCAAAATCAACCAAAATCAATCAAAATTCATGTTTTTTACCACAAAAAAAACAGGTTAGACTCAGCATTTTTAGCATACAATGTGAAGAAGGGTATTAGATGAACAAGCTTTCCAAGTTTCAAAGTGATAGCTTTGAAAGTTTCCATGTAAGAGACCTAAACGCAAAACCTAACCAACGCCGACGACAACGACGACGACGACGACAATCAAGTGACGACAATAGCTCGTCATTTTTTTCAAAAATCAGACGAGCTAATGAAGATGATAAATTACTTTTCTAACTCTGTCAAAATTCATTATCATCTCAATTGTTTTAGATGTTTGTTTTCTCCAGTCTGTGCATTATAATATGAGCTTCCATTTTACCAAAGGTGACAGAAATGATGATGCTTAGAGTGATGAAATGTGTAAATATATCTGATATATATAGTATGATAACAAAAATGATGAAATGTGATAAAACTGTTGCCTGGTGATGCTTGGAGTGACAAAATGTGTAAATATATCTGAATTTATGAAATAGTAACAATACAGTGATGTTACTGCTAGGGCTGAACATTAAACTGAAGATGATAAATCACTTTTCTAATAGAAATTGAAAAGGTATGCCCTGATTTTGAAGTATCAGTTAAGACTGTTTCTAAATTTTTATAACATATTTATTGAACCATTAACTACTGAACTACTGCTTGCATTTCATTCCTTTCAAACATAGATTTAGACAGATTTTCTACTGTATTTATTTAGTAGATCAAGTAAATTAATGCACGACAAATTGTACGTACCCGAAGCTGCTTACGGATCTGTTAAGTCGCTGTTCTATGCTGATCCACTTAATCATGTCATCATTATTCTAGTTGATCAAAACACGCCGGCATCTACATGCACCCAAATACGTTAAATCCAACCAGAATCTTAACACAATTTTAACACAGAATACATAATTCATTATTCCACTTAAATAAAACGCGTCTGAATCTACACACACACGAACTTCAATCAACGCCTTAGCTCAAATTGTAACATAGATCACATACTTATAATTACAGAACTTCATCTCTAACTACATCCGTGTTTTTGTTTTTGTTTTTCCTTGAAGTAAGTGCAAAATCTAAACCATTCAAAGACTTTTATGAATGAACGTACGCGACACACTTTGCCTGCCCAACTGTTAACTTCTATTCCGACCAATCAATATTGATGACCTAAATCGGAGTGTCACTCGTGTCATGATTTGCACGGACTCTTTATAATCAAGTCTCAATGTCTAGGTTATCAACATTTACAGCATTTAAATAACTCTGTCAAAATTTCTAAATTGTTTTGACTGATCATAAACTTAATAACTTAAAATATCAAAATATTTTCCCATTTTTAGCTCGACTTTTCTATGAAAAGGGGAGCTATCCTACTCGCCCCGGCGTCGGCGTGAGCGTCACACCAATGTTAAAGTTTGCGTACCACCCCAAATATTTTCAAAGTCCATTGAGATATTGCTTTGAAACTTTGCACACTTGTTCATCATCATGACCCCAACCTGTACACAGGAGGAGATAACTCTATCAAGCATTTTAACAGAATTATGCCCCTTTTTCGACTTAGAATTTATGTTAAAGTTTGCGTACCACCTCAAATATTTTCAAAGTGCATTGACATATGGCCTTGAAACTTTGCATACTTGTTCACCATCATGTTCCCAATCTCTACACAATAGGAGGTAACTCTATCAAGCATTTTGACAGAATTATGCCCCTTTTTCAACTTAGAATTTATGTTAAAGTTTGCGTACCACCTCAAATATTTTCAAAGTGCATTGACATATGGCTTTGAAACTTTGCATACTTGTTCACCAACATGTCTCCAATCTCTACACAATAGGAGGTAACTCTAACAAGCATTGTGACATAATTATGCCCCCTTTTGGACTTAGAATTTATGTTTAAGTTGGCGTGCCACCCAAATATTTTCAAAGTCCATTGAGAAATTGCTTTGAAACTTTGCACCCGTGTTCACAATCCTGTCTGTAAGCAAGAGAAGATAACTCTGTGTTCTTTATTTGTACTTAGAAATTCCAAGTTAAAGTAGTTAAAGTCTTGTGTGCCTTTAACTGTCAAAGTTTTGTTTTATTTGCAGGTACTAAAAAAGTCGAGCGCGCTGACCTACTGACAGCTCTTGTTGTATACATTCTTCTAGCGACGAACATACTCAGTATAAGTCTATGGAACAACATAACTTTTGCTCTGCTCTCAACTCTCCCTATACTTTTCTTTTGACACCTAACAATTCTTATCAATTCGGTTGCATTGGGTCTTGGTATTACTCACCCTGTAGACGGTTCCATCCTGTTATCACATAATGATAATTGATATAGAGTTATACAGGGTGAGAGTGGAATTGTACCATTCCATTCAAATTAAAATGAAAGGAGCTTATCCATTCAACAGTTTTGAGCTGATAACTTGGATGTCTATGAAAATCCTGCTAGGAGGTGATATACAGGAAAATCCAGGTCCTGATAAAGACAGTTCTATCTCTTCCGTTTCTTCTGCTGCGACAATGATAGATGACTTTCTAAATATCTGTCGTTTGGGCACTACAATGTTCAAAGCTTCCTCAACAAGAAAGAAGTTTTAGAGAGAGAATTGAATAAATTTGAAAGTCTTTCTTTTACTGAAACTGGGTTAATTCCAACCACAGACACTAATTCTATACTTTTTGATTACTTCTCAGAGCCTTTTCGGAGAGACAGAGAAAATGATAACCACGGAAGAATTTTAGTCCATGTACAAAACCAAATACCAGCCATGCGATGCAAAGACTTAGAAGTAAATAGAATCGAGAGTTTATGGATAGAACTTCAACTTAAATTGAAAAGCTTCTCTTAGGGACATTCTATCGTCCCCCAAACTCTACAACCAATGTTCTCACTCAAATAGAAAATTTGTTTGCACTTGCCTTTGATACAAATATCCCAGACATAGCAATAACAGGTGATGTTAAGCTTGACATGCTTAAGCCCCAAACCCATTTAAAATTGTCTAACATCACATCACAGTATAACATGACTCAAACAATTAGTGAACCTACACATTTTACAGAAACATCACAATCTCTGATAGATCTTTTTATTGTTTTCCCATCTTGTAGTGTAGTCTTATCTGGGGTTGGTGAACCTTTTCTGGACCAAAATATCAGATATCACTGTCCAATCTTTTGCTGTATTGAGATCTCTAAACCATACACCAGAACCTTTAAGAGAACAATTTGGCAGTTCAACCATGGGGACTACACAAATTTAAGATAAAAGGTATCTTCATTCGGATGGGAGACTCTCGTTTACGACGACATTGATACATATGCTAACAATATTACAAACACAATCCATGATATATCTGCAAAACGTGTCCCACATAAAACAGTTGCAATACGCAAATCTGATCTACCTTGGATCCACATTGAAATCAAAACATATATAAGAAAACGGAAAAGGGCATATGACAAAGCAAAACGAACACAAACGCCCCATCACTAGCAAACGTATAGAAACAAAAAAACAAAAATAATATCAAACAGGGAATGCCACGTACCAAAAACGCAGCCTCCCCAAAACGAGCCCCACAGCACCCAGAAGTGCACACCACCTACACATCATAAACACATCAACAATCATAAACAAAACTAACAGTCTTTTACGAAATGCAAAGCACAACTTAACAACTAAACTCGCCGAAAACCTGCAAAGTGATAATTTAACCCCAGCCGATTTCTGGAAATCACTTAAACAATTCATCTTAACTCCATCACCAAATAGCTCAACGATACAAGCATTAAATAGTAATGTTACAATACTTACAGATAAAGATAAAGACGACTATCAAATAACTATTTTTAATCACAAACACGACCACATGACAATAACAAAGATCTACCACATATAAATAGTAATCCTGATAAACCAGGACTGAATATAATCCAAATAACACCAGATGAGGTCAATTCAGTTCTAAAGTCATTAACTGTAGGTAAAGCAGCAGGTCCAGATATGATAAACAATCGAATTCTTAAGGAACTTTCACAGGAATTATCATATCCACTTTGTCAACTTTTGTTTAAACTCCCCAGTGGTGTTTTTGCCACTGACCGTTCCAAGGCGGTGCCCCACTGTGTTCCTTTAATTGTTCGTTTTGTCCTCGTGTGTTTGCTTTGTATGCTAGTGTGTGTTGGTAGTGTATATGTGTGTGTGTACATGATTGTGTGTGTCGTGTGTGTGTGCGTGTGTGTGTGTGTGTGTGTGTTGGTGGTGTGCACTTCTGGGTGCTGTGGGGTTCGTTTTGGGGAGGCTGCGTTTTTGGTACGTGGCATTCCCTGTTTGATATTATTTTTGTTTTTTTGTTTTCATCCATCAAAGAGGAAAAGTACCTTTGCAATGGAAGTTGGCACACGCTTGTGCAGTCTTTTAGAAAATGACCCCCTAGATATATCAAATTAAAAGCCAATCTCTCTCCTTAGCACTATCAGAAAAGCACTAGAAAGAATCATCCACACACATGTCTTTAATTTTTCTTATCTCAAACAGCATAATCACGTCTCTCCAATCAGGTTTTGTCCCAAATGACTCTACAACTAATCATCTTGTTTCAATATATAATACATTTTGTAAGGCTCTAAACGAAGGCAAAGAGGTGTGTGCTATTTTCTGTGACATATCGAAGGCCTTTGGTCGTGTCTGGCATCATGGACAACTCCATAAATTGGAAGTAACGGATATAAATGGACATCTCTTTGACTGGTTTGCTGATTATCTCTCGGACAGAAAACAAAAGGTGGTCTTATCTGGAGTCTCTTCTGACACAGTTTCAGTTTCAGCTGTTGCCCCTCAAGGCTCAATCCTCGGTCCGCTCCTCTTCCTGGTCTAAATCAATGATATTGTCACGGACTGTAAATCTACTATTCGTCTTTTTGCAGACGATACAAGTTTAAATATAGCTGTCGATAACCCTCTCGAAGATTTCCAAATGGGCAAACGACTGGCTGGTTGACTTTAATCCTAGTAAAACTGAATCCCTCTTCATCTCTCGAAAAATCAATAAAAACAATCATCCCCTCTCACAATGAATGGTATGCAGATTAAAGAAGTAAAATCACACAGGAGTTACTTTTTCAAAAGATGGGTCATTGCACGAACATATAGAGAGTATCAAGAAAAACGCATGGCAAAGAATCATGAGAAGCTTAAAATTTGTACTGGACCGGAAATCTTTAGAAACCATCTACATTTCTTTTATAAGGCCTCTACTTGAATATTCGGACGTTGTATGGGATAACATTTCCACTCAAGAAGACTTCGAACTTGAGAAGATTCAACTAGAAGCTCTTAGAATTATATCTGGGACAACCAAAGTTGTTTCTTTCCATAATCTTTATAAAGAAACCAGATTTCAACCTCTGAAAGATAGAAAGAAGAAGCAAAGATTAATTCTGTTCTATAAAATGTCTTACTGTCTTTCTCCTTCATATCCGTTATCCATGATGCCTGATCAAGTTGGAACATTTCCGCATATAGTCTTAGGAATGCAAATGACCTCAGAACCATACAATGTAATACACGTCTCTACCCAAACTCCTTTATGCCCGAGACCATCTCAGATTGGAATGAACTAACTCTTAAACACAGACATTCTCAAAGCCTAAATATCTTTAAATGCATGTTGAACTCAGACATCGAAAAGGTCCCTAGCTATTACTACGTAAGTGATCGTAAACATCAGATCTTACACACCCGACTTAGAACGCACTGCAGCTCATTGAACGAACATCTCTACTCAAAAAATATTATGTACAGCTCGCTGTGTATATGCGAAGAAACATAGACTACACGCCACTTTCTTTTTCAGTGCCCTCGTTATCAGAGGGAGCGTGTTGAACTTATAAACAGAATACACTCATAAACGTTTTTAAGTATACACCTTAATTATGTGTAATATCAAAACCATTTTTGAAGATACGCTCATGACAATTGGTCAACAAATTATTAGATTCATTCGTCTAATACTCGGTATAAGGTTGACGATAATGAATGGCAACTTCATTGACAAATAAGTTGAAAATGAAGTCAGGGTACTCATGTTCTATCAAATCTTCATCCGGTTGAAATGCAGTTAGGATTAAAATCAGTTAAAACTGTCAAAATTCCTTTTTACATTTTACATCTGCCCAAGAACAAATTCTGAAAGGATTTGAATGATGGAACATTGCCACAATTCTGCTAATTTCATATTAGTGATTCAAAAACGAGTGTCTGTTTTACGCGCAGATTGATCATAGTCTGGTAATTTAAACGTTTTTGTGAAAAGTGGTTGCGTGCTCAAATGATCCCGATTATAGTACTGCATCGCTTCTATAAAATGGAGATCGAAGATCGACTGATGCCACCAATAGTGCTGGCTTCTTACAGGTGCACAAATACATACAGAACACAAGGCGTTTCATATGATATTCCATATAGTTTAAAGATGTATCCAACTACACCAGACACCAAGGTAACCAAGTCTCTCTCTCTTTCTTTCTTTGTCTCCCTCTCTCTCCCCTATCTATCTCACCCCTCTCCCTCTCAACCTCTTTTATTCTGCTTTATATTACATATAAAACGACACACACTCACCTGATATATAAGATTTTTCGAATAGTTAACTATGAGCTGTAAGTTTATGCTCTTGTGACATTAGATTTTACACGGTATGAAATTTAATGATGAAAAATTCTTAACATAGTTATCTGTTACAGTTATGTATGTTTGTAAAAAGAATAAACTGCAAGCAAATATAACAATTTGTCTAATTTAAATATTTGTTATAACTGAAAATGAGTTCATAAATGTAATAATCAGGAAAGAGATTCATATAAGCTGTATAGCTTTCTTTTCAATCCTGGATGTTGTTTATAAATGTATTGTATTTATTCATGATCTAATATATGAATAAATAATGTTTAAACTAATTGCATTTATACGCTTATGTCAGACATGCGGTAGGAGTACGAATTGGGAAAATTACTTAAGTCGGTGACCCCTAATTTTATAATGTCAAATAATAGCATATTGAAGATTCACGTTTTCTCATCAAGGCGATTTCTTAAAAATTTAATTTTACGCTAAAATGTTTACAAAACTCGAAGTCATTAATTTCCATTGTGACGCCACAAATCCGTGAATGGCGGTTACAACGTCAAACTCTGTACGTCGAATGTTATATCTGTTTGCAGCTGTTATTGAAAGACACAAGTCAGTAGGTTGAAAATATATTAGAAAGGCAAAACGCCACAGCTTAAAAACCTGCCGCCAGCGTTGGAAAGGCGCTGGTAAAAAAGTGACGTCAGTAGCTATGTTTGAAGCACTACTGAAGAAAAAGTTTACAAGATATTACAAAAAATTGCTGATAAATCGGACATATGCTGAAATATACATGGGGCAAATGTGAGAAGAAAAGTCGAGAATTCAATTTGAGTCGCTGACATGAATCCTAGTAGTTAGCTTGCGGATGAAATTGTTAACAGAGGTCCCATGTTCTGTCCTATACTCCAGGCATGTAAAAGAACCAGTAATGTCTGTAATGCCAGGACACTCTCCGTGTCATGACCTTTCTCATACAGACAACATGAGCTGTCGCTATAAAATGACATTACGCGTTGAATAAAGTAGCTTTAAATGATGCATAAAATTGTTTTTAAAATGTTGTTAGTAATGAATTTAATATCATAGCTTTATAGTCCATCGTGATTCATTACAATTTAAAAATATTGTCCGTAATTCAATTTATACTGTTTGTTAAGCATATTGTTTTGTACTTATCAAGCAGACGCTCAATTATCTGGACATTTCTGATTTACCCTTAATTAAACAGATTTCCTTTGCTCCGACGTGTAATGAAGATATTTGTAGTAAAGGTTTGTGAATGGGAAAAGCCTTTCTAAGGGTACAGATAATGATATGTTTCTTTTTAAATTAGATAGTCGTCGTTCAATTCTTACTCAAACCATTAAAAAGCATATTCAGTACATTTTGTCCAAAATCAGTGCAACAATGACGTACCCGGGGTTACGATTAGCGCACTCTGTTCGGTATTCTGGTGTGCCACGTGTTTATTTTAGCTGCAGAGCGAAATGTGTTAATATCAACCATATCAAAAATTGATGAAATAACGTTTTACATACATGAACAAGCGTCCGTATTACGGATGTTTCATATTATAGAGATTGAACTGCAAAATATGTTGTGACCATAAAATATACAGATTTGTAGACCAGAGACAGAAGTTTGTTCTGTAAAATATTTGTGTTTCTGTCTGCTGAATTGGCAGAACTTTCGGTCCTGCTAATTGAAAGAAACCATGTGTGTTTTAAACAATTATGAATTGCCCTTGAATGACTTGACTTCTTAGGTTAGGGTTAGGTTAATTGTTAGGGCTTGCTATTGTGATCACCTGATTTACGTCCGTAAACGGTGTGTTTGATTACACTCTAGCACCTACAGTTCATTAATCCTAATCTGATCATAATTTGTCAGTTAAGTTACACAACTAAATGTAGTTGAAAACATCTGAAGACGCTTGAAATGCAAATCTGCACTTACTTTATGATAATTTTACTCATTTTGTAATACAAATTGACAATTATAATCAAGCAATTGAAATATTACCAAAGTAAAAAGGAGTTTGTTATGCATACAAGATGTCAATCTGATTAAAAAACCGGCAAGTTGTTTCCAAATCATAAATTGTATGACAATGCAAAAGTGCTGTAACAGATAAGGTATTCATCCAATAACGAAGCACCTCAAACTAAATTCAATTACATACACTATTATATCAGCTTCTTATTTCTCCAGGATTCAAGTCAGTGTCTGTGATGTAGTCGATATGTCATTGGCCTTCTAATTTTACAAGTGGAGATCAAATCCCACCCAAACCATTTTTTATACTTCTTTTATTCTGTTTTACTTTTCTTTATCAGCTTTAAAACAGTTCATTTATATCAGACTAATAAGGATAATTGCCATGTTAAATCAAGACTACCTGGTAGGTTTGTTTGTTTGAATTTATTTCCACCAAATTTTACATTTGTACTTTTTTAAATCATGCTTGTCCAGAATGTATCTCATACATGCATGACATGTCGTACGACTAAGTTCATATTACACACAGTGATAGAGAGCAATGCGAGTATTTTAAGCAGGTAACAATACACTTTTTTAGAATATATTATCGAATCAGCTACTGGAAAAAATTAAATGAAACGACAAAGTTCCTATCAATCGGGCAATGGTGGCCCTAATTCTGTCATCATTAGGCAGAGGTTTATTGATATTGAATTCAATGTGATTTGAAGTAACTTGTGCTATTTTATGGAAAAGGCTATTACCAGGATACCAGGTCTTGAGCAAAGACACATATGTTTCCCAGCCTTCCCAGCTTGTGATGAGTCTTTCAGGTTTCCATTACAATTATAGTCATATCATAGTTCTATATAATCTTTAAACTACTCCAACCGGTGGTGACTTGCCTTTAACTTCACATAATAATGCGATTAAAAATGACCATATATCAGGTAAATTTTTCCCAAATTATCTACTTCAGCCGTGGGTAAGGGTACCCAAATTACAAGCATATGCTTTAGTGAATTAAACGACTACTTTACCAGTTAAGGGTGTTAATATTATAAAGTTATAAAATTCAAAATTAAACCAGACCATTGAACAAAGCCTGAGAAAAATCTTGGCCTACTTTCAGTTATAGAGAATTTTCGAACCATTCTACTTTCATTTAAGCACCTCAGCACCTAATATTAATTACCAATATGGCAAACTATGCTCTTATCGCCAGCATAAATATACCAATGACATTAGTGAATTGTACAAAGATAACTATAGTACATGTATAGGGTCAGGGTTACGCCCTAACCATAACCCTAACTGTAAGTCATCTACAAAAATCAAGAACGTTTAGACAGTTCTCTTTATATTTTTTACTGAATTAATAATGATTTCGATAATTTAAGCAGCTACATCTCTGACTACTCTAGCAAGTCAACTTTCAAATAGAACGTAATGTCATGCTTTAAAAGTCTTTAATGGTTTAGTTTTTTTTAATTTTCTCTTACAGAGAACTGGTAAGATTTGGTATTTAATCTATTGATATAGGGTAGATGTAATATTTGTGATGTTCAAGAAAGATTTATATACTTTTCATTATTTGTTGTAAAAGCCAAATTGAATGTGATAACATTAAATGATTTTGTATGTGTCAGTAAAGTCAATAAAATGACATATAATGACTGTAATATGTAAGAACAGTATTTTATCAATATATCAAATTAATTGAAACCTTTTTGACCAAATATTCAATAGCAATTTCTCATAATCATTATGTGCACATTAACAAATTCAGTGACCAATGCCAATCAGTATATTGTTTTATGACCCTAATGATTGCCAGGGGTATTACTCTTCTTTAGAACAAATGTGGCATATCAAAAATTGCATAATATTATGTAATGTGATTAAAGGGGGAACGACCGACCAGGAGTCTTTGTAATTGATAGACTTCCATTTTTCATAATCGGCTACTGACTAGCTGTTACAACACTATTTTTTATATGTCAGTTACTGAACTTGAAATTTGCAAAAATGAAGATTAATATTTAAACTAATAATTCTTAATACCTTAATTTTAATACACAGTCCTATACCATGAAAATTTAAAGCTATGTAGAATCAGTTGTAGCTGAATTCTACCAAGCAAAACAGAGAAAAGAGGACAGTCTTTCTGAATTTGGGGATAAAACGGCTGATAAACACGAACTTGACCAAAAAGACGAAAGTCAATGACACACTAAAGAAAATCAGCCAAAACAAGTTTTAAAGAACAGCTATCAATATTACATGAACTAGTTGAGAAAGTTGAAACAATAGAGACTAAATTGCTAACAAGGCAAAACAAGTCAATCAATGACCAGAAACGTATTGAAAGACAGGCAAATAAAGAACGTTATTGTTAAAACGATTCATGGAATCAAACGAGAAGTAGAGATAGATGCACATACATATACAGAGCCCCTGGCTACAGATATGGAGGATATAGAGATGACAGTGAACAGGTCCCAATCCGACAAGATAGAGATAACGATAGAATGGAAAGAGATCACAGTAACAAGGATCGACCACACAAAGACACGAAAGGAAATTGCAAGGAGGATAGAAAGGAAAAAGATGCCACCGATACCAAGACCAGGATTTCTTGCATAGCGGATCGGCATTTCCTATGATTTTACATATGCCGGAAAAATCGGTCTGGCCGCCCTCCTATGCCAGACAACTCTCGTGTGTTTGTGACGTAACGTTATAAACATTGTGACGTAACTTTCCCAAACACAATGTCTAAATATCGTATGTTTTACATTGTATATGATAATGATATATTTTGATATGTTTGCATTTAGAAATCTACTTTAAAGTGCATGGCGGTATGCAAGAAAAAATTTAAATCATGAGGTATTTGGTTCAGGTTGAAAATGTCATTCACCTCGGGTAACTGTTTTGTGGGAACTCGGCAGAGACGCTCTGATCATGAGCAAAGCAATTTACAACAAGCAGTGTTATGACTGATTACATTAGATCGTGATTGATTAAATTGCAATTACATTGGTATATTATGATTATAATTACAATTAAATTACCTAAATTTGTCATATGTATCTCTGCGGAAATAGGGTTAATAAACGGGAGTATACTAAACACCGTATATTGCAAGTATTCGGTATTCAGTATACTTAAGAACACGGGAATCTTGATATACTAAAGTCCGTATTTTAGTAATAAAGGGAATTGTATGAACAGTCCCGTATTTGAGTAGAAGTCCATATACGTGCAAATACGGAATATTGATATAAGAAAGTCCGAATTTTACCAGAATACGCTACCGGCTGCAGTTCCATGTAGACGGAAATATGTAAGTGTGCTTGCAAGTCTTTAAATAAAAATATATGTGTCGATGTTAAAAGTCAAAAAATGGCGTCGAGTGTGTCCTTCACTTGCCCGCACACATTCATCACATCTCATCCTTATTGAATAGATAACACGCGCTATCTGGGATGGTTGAATGATCACGGGTGTTGCGGCGATCTTATACTGTCTTTGATGGAGTCTGAAATCGCGGTTAAAGCGTAGTTCGGACCTCCATTCGACAGTGCACATCTTGGACGAGCTCAGTCGCCGGGTCTATCGACGTCACAATCCGCCACAGAGAGTCCAATATCTCCGCAACGCCCTTATTACAAAAATTGAACGCATTCCACAACGGGTGATAGCGCGTATAATCTATTCAATGAGGGTGAGATGTGATGAAAATGTGCGGGCACGTGAAGGACACACTCGATACTAGCCGTTATGATCATACGCCATTTTGTGACTTTTAATATCGACACTTGATCTATTAAATGGTCGAAAATGTTTGACTTCTTACTTCAACCAGACTGCAATTTTGTTAACTTGTGTTTACAGGTATACAATTTTTGTAACTGTTCTTCATTTATGTTGAGTTGTTGTTTTTTCATTTAACCATATTTTATTGCAGCAAACACTCTTGTCAATTCAATGACCTTTGTACACAACCAAACAAAATGCAAATGGGTCGGCCCACAAGTTCTTTCAACTTAGTAAACGGCCCTTCCCAGCAAGAAAATTATATACACATTTATTTGTTGTTCTATAATTAATGGGTGAATAATGATTTATTACAGAAGATCTGTATATTTATTAATTGTGGTAGAATGAGGCATTTATAGCCATATTTTCTTCTTTAAAATTGTACTCATCTATCGTTTTACGTTCATTTAACACATTATCTACGTTTCGAAAATATAATCGGCTAGACGTAAGGTATGTCGCTTTAACGAGAGAGAGAGAGAGAGAGAGAGAGAGAGAGAGAGAGAGAGAGAGAGAGAGAGAGAGAGAGAGAGAGCAGGAATACTAGTTTTTCCTAAGGGCACAACCACTACTTTGCACTGGTGGGGATAGAACCAGGGACCCTTCGTTCCTAAGGCAAACGCTACCACTGTGCCAAGTAATTAATCTTAATATACTATCTCGCATATAGCTAAACTACGGGAGCGTGCTTGAAAGTACGCATATTGAGAATCACGGCAGTCCGTACACTTCAACGTATATTTCATGCTTACAACAGTATGCAAATTGATAGTAGAAATGTCGGCAATGCGGAACTTAAAATTTTGAAAGATTTTGCCCTACATTCTAAATTTCATGTTTTTCTCTCTTCGCAAATATAGCGATAATTAGACACGCGAAAAAAAAAACGATACGGTATTACCTTTACAGACATAATAATAGATACAAAATGGATTTAATATGTCTGTCCCCCTGCTGTTAGATCAATGTCCAGTTTAAAACAAAAGAGCGGGTTTACTTAAGACAATACTGCACATCATAATCACGCAGTATTACAACATCAAAGTAAACCCTTTACGCCTAGATTTCATTGGATGACAATTTAAGCCATCCCATTAATTAATTATTATTCAGTATAAATTATTCAATATATGTTTTGATTTTGTTTACTGAAACTGCTGAATTTTATCAGATTAGTGAAACTTAAAAATGACATATTAATATATCAAAATTAAAATGCAAAAATCTACACCTAAAAGTATACTGAACGTTGGTGTTTCAGTATTTCGCCTACAATAGTTTGGATTCTGGCACACTTTATAAGGTTCACATAGTAAAACTATGTAACCACTGCTAATCTAGATTTAAAAATGACCCTAAAATAAGAGAGATAAAATACTGATCAAGGGAAAAAAGGCACTAAAGCGCAATTAAGAAATGTTTTACAAAAGCAATTATCAGCTCTGATCAGATCAGAAGTGAACTGATTAGCAGTACTTACATAGAAGAAACAAGACTAGTTATATATTATTAAAGACTGTAGACATTAGATACATAATAAAAGCCAGTATCTTTATTATTAAAAATATCTGTAAAGTTTTGGCACATAGGTTAATCACACATGGCTTAAAGACACAAAGCTGTACCAAAAGCTATGTAAATCACAATGGCTATCACTTATTCAACCTGAGTATAGTTCATATGACTATTTACATGGACAACAGTTCATACGACTGTCTCATTTTGGTTATATAAAATATAACAATAAAATTACAACCTTATCATTTGTACAGCATATTGTTTCTGGTTTTTAAAATCATAAAACAGGTCTTGGGGTTCGTTTTGGGGAGGCTGCGTTTTTGGTACGTGGCATTCCCTGTTTGATATTATTTTTGTTTTTTTGGCACTTATTTAAACAAATTTTCATCAGACAGTACAAATATTAATTTATTATCATCAGAAAGGTTCAAGTAATTACAGTTAATTTTGCATGCTTCACGTGTGAGTGCATCTCTAATACATTGATATGCATTACAGTGAAACAAAACATGTATTTCATTTTCAATTTCTGATTTACAAATAGGACATAGGCGTAGGTTTTCTGGGATATTTTCATATCTTCCAGTCTCTAATCTAAGTGGAGCTACTCCACACATAAACTTAGCTAATGCAGATCTATGTTTTATAGGTAACTGATATTTAACATAGTCTTCAATTATATACTCTTCTCTAAACATTCTGTACGTTCTGAGCTTATTACGCCCATTTTTAGACGGCCCAACCTCACTGTTGATATAATCTCTCCATAGAGGAATAAACTTTTGAAGTGAGTTTGTTAACACCATATCACAGAAGTACTTCGAAGATGACACGTGACAACTATCTGCTAAACCTGACAACCCTATGTCATTTATATGTTTCTTAAAGTCAAACTGCCAATTTTTGCAACTAGTATTACTTTTACTGTAGCAAAAGTTAAAAATCCGATAGTTCTATCATGCCTCATTCGATTGATTTTATGCTAGTGTTGGAAGGATTACATCTTTTTCAACTGATACATGCCTTATTCACCTCACAGACTATATTCGTTTTCAGATGGATAAAGGTCATCTTGTGGGTATGGTTCTATTAGATCTCCAAAAAGCATTTGATACCGTCAATCACTCAATTCTTTTAATGAAACTAAGAGCATTGGGTCTCACAGAATCCTCTATCAGATGGTTTTCTTCCTATTTGTCTGATAGACGTCAGTTGGTTGAAATATCATGTACTTTGTCTTCATCTGCCAATATAACATGTGGTGTGCCCCAGGGATCTATATTAGGTCCTCTGCTTTTTCTTTTTTATGTGAATGACATGTCAGCTGTTGTAAAAAACAAACTGCTTCTCTATGCTGATGACTCAGCAATTCTTGTGTCTGCCAAAAACAAGTATGATATTGAAAATTTCTTAAGTCAGGACCTGAATATTGTCAGTCAATGGCTCATATGTAATAAACTATCTCTTCATCTTGGTAAGACAGAATCTATTTTATTTGGGTCAACGCAAAGGTTAAAAAAACAAGCAAATCTTGAAATAAATTGCAATGGTCAATCCATTGAATCTAAATCTTCAGTTAAATATCTTGGTGCAACCATTGATCAAAATTTGTCTTTTGAGTCTATGGCTAGGTCTGTAATTAAGAAATCCAATGCTCGGTTAAAATTCCTGTACCGTAAAAGTAAATTTCTCACTCTGCATACAAAAAAACTGTTAGTAACATCACTTATACAATGTCATTTTGACTATGCCTCTTCTACCTGGTTTAATAGTTTAACACAGGAATTAAAAAACAAGTTACAGGTCACACAAAATAAACTTATACGCTTTGTGTTGAATTTACATCCAATGTCACATATTGGAATTGAGCATTTTTCACGTCTGAACTGGTTACCAGTTTCAAGTAGAGTTAATCAGATAACTCTCTGTCATGTTTATAAAATTAATTCTAATGTTGCCCCTTCATATTTAAGTGAACACTTTACCCCTATCAATACTGTTCATGATTATCCCACAAGGTTTAGAGCAAAGGCATATATCTCCTTTGATGGTACAGGTTTTTCTATGTCAGATAGTAAGAGATATGCTCTCCCTGTGGTCAAAAGTTTTGGAAAAAAATCATTTGCATACAGTGGTTGTTGTCTATGGAACAGTCTGCCACAAAATGTGAGGGATGCAACTACTACATGTATGTATTCATTTAAATGCAAGGTTAAGGAACATTTTTTAAGCTTAACTTGACTTTTTTAATGTCTTTCAATCAGGGTTTTTATACAAACTTCTCTTAAGGCATTTTGCTGTGATTTTTTACTGTGATAAATTGTATCTTCCTATGTCATACAATACTATATCTTAAGGACCACAATGGAAATAAGAGTTTGTTTTAGCTCTTTTTTGTGTTATCCTTAACATATAATGTTGATTGGCATGGCTATATTAATTCATACATGTTTGTTTATTGTTTTATTGTATGTTTTAATTATAAGTTGCCATGTAAATTGTACATTTTATGTTGAAATAAATCTATCTATCTATCTATCTATCTATCTATCTATCTATCTATCTATCTATCTATCTATCTATCTATCTATCTATCTATCTATCTATCTATCTATCTATCTATCTATCTATCTATCTATCTATCTATCTATCTATCTATCTATCTATCTATCTATCTATCTATCTATCTATCTATCTATCTATCTATCTATCTATCTATCTATCTATCTATCTATCTATCTATCTATCTATCTATCTATCTATCTATCTATCTATCTATCTATCTATCTATCTATCTATCTATCTATCTATCTATCTATCTATCTATCTATCTATCTATCTATCTATCTATCTATCTATCTATCTATCTATCTATCTATCTATCTATCTATCTATCTATCTATCTATCTATCTATCTATCTATCTATCTATCTATCTATCTATCTATCTATCTATCTATCTATCTATCTATCTATCTATCTATCTATCTATCTATCTATCTATCTATCTATCTATCTATCTATCTATCTATCTATCTATCTGTCAACGTGACTTACGCAACCGATTCGCCACGGCAGAATCGACGTATTTCGTGAGTGCTGGCAGTTGTGGACGGACAATTAGCCTCAGCACCGATCGAAACCGTATGCCGTATGAGGGAGCACGGGATAAGCTGCCGGAGACCTTGTCGTGACATGGTGCGGACGGATCATCAGCGTCGGGAACGTCGGCAGTGGGCCTTGAACACCCAGGGGCGAAATTGGTTAATATCGTGATAAAACCTCATTATTGACATTTTTTATTCAGTAATATTGCATTGTTGTCTTTTCTGAATTATTTGGTCTTGATAAAATTATTCTTATTGAAATATGTCTTAAAACTAACAAGTAAAGCGTTTCTTTATATATATATCGGGATTGTCCGCGTACATCATCAATATATATCTTTGCGGTAATAAAAGTAATTTATTGTTTTACTTGATATTTAAAACCAAAGAAAACTAAAATGGGACTAATGCAGCCCCATTATCAAGAGTTTACGATAACACTCACGTATCTAAATTTATGTAATGCTATCTTATATATAGTTCTATTTGTAAGAAGTACAGATTTTCAACATAAAAACGAAGCATTTAACCTAATTTCTAAAGGGTATGCGTATCAGGTTTTATTCTTGTTTTCTTCTTGCACATCATCAAGAAATGTTATACATTAGAAACAAAACGGCTTATATCAAACTGTGACTAACTGTATAAGTACACATAACTAATTCATATTCACAGACTAGTATGGATGAAGGTGAAAGCCTTGAAAGCCTAGTAGCCTTGTTTACGATTTTATTTGTGAGAAATCTTAATCGGTATAGTATATACAATGTAGTAAGCATTTAATTAAGAAATAATCTATGGCTTGGAGTGCTTTATCGAAATTGAAGCATTCCCCGGAGGTGATGTGCCTGGCGGAATAATTCACGAGGGCGAAGCCCGAGTGAATTATTACGCAGGCACATTACCGACGGGAAATGCTTCAATTTCGATAAAGCACTCCAAGACATAGATTATTTCGATTCTTAGAAGCCGATTTTTTGAAAACTATCGTAACTACTACGGACCTTTTTTCAGTTCGGCGGTAATGTGAAAAACAGCGGAAATAGTAGCTGTTGGAATTCACTCCCCTATTCGGGCAACCATTCAAGATACCAAACATAACTATATTATACAAACTTCTTTTAGTTAAATCATCTAATACATAAAATACAAAAAAAGAAATACCTGAGTGACATTATGCAGAAGACGTCAGATTCAGAACCTAACAAAGCAGCCAATCGATTTAAATGCGCACCGTTAATTTGAACTGTACAACGTTTTAAGGTGGAGTAATGACGTCAGTTTGATGACGTAAACGTTTTCATTCATAGTTTTGTCTTCCGGAATCAAAACATGGTATGACTGTTAATCCTGAATTTCTTGGCCTTTTTTAAGGAAAACAAGGTGAGGGTATTCTAAGGCTTACTTGACGCAATCAAAAATAATATTTAGGTTCTTAAACAAATCTTTTTCATGCGACTGATGTATGTATACTGATATTATTTCCATTTCTATATTTTATTTTTGCGCGGGAGTAAATTAGAAAAGTCGGAAGGAGCTACTTCCATGTCCGAAACTCCGCCTATTTTTCCGAGTGCTTTAATCATATTAATGCACTCGAATTGACTATAGAAATATACCGTAGGCATATTAGAATATCCAATAAAAGAACATATTGCTACAAAAGTACATTTTATATCTGCATATATGTAGCGGTTATCCTGCAATGCAAGACGGGTTATAGCCATAATCTACCATTTGCAAATTTATCACCACCACTCCCTGTTTATGTTGTAATAAAACTGCTGTAAGATTTCCCTAAGAAAAGACAAACCGTTTACAACTTTCTACTCAAAGTAAGAATTCTAAAACTCAAGTTGGGTATAGTGTACTTTCTGTACAAGAAACGTTAACAGCAGTTGTAAGTGTTGTGTTTCAATAAATCTACCAGATATTTTGCAAATTTTATATTTTAACTTTCGAATTGTTAAAACGATAATGAATTTGTTAAAACAATGAAACCTTACAATCAAAGGAAATGTACTAGGCAAAATTATGAATCCTTTCACGTTCTACAGGGGATTTACTGCTTCGAGAAACATTAATCATATTTTACCGACAATAATATTTGTTGTTTTGTCTTTTGTGTATTGGAATGTACAAAGAAGAAATCACTCCTCATTAAATTTTGTGAAAGTAGCACGGCTTCGAAAGTTTGATGTATGTGTTGTCGGTGCTGGCTTGTCTGGAGCAGTGATAACGGAAAGATATGCATCGACATCAAATAAGACTGTCCTCGTCATTGAAAGTCGCGGACATTTAGGTGGAAATTGTTTCGACTATATAGATAATGAAACCGGAATTCGTGTTTCAAAATATGGAGCGCACCTTTTCCATACAAGGTATAGACATGTGTGGAAATACATGCAAAAATTTAGTAAATGGATTCCATTTGAACTCAAAGTTAAAACATTCGTTCAAGGAAAATATGTTCCAGTTCCAGTTAATGTTGATACCGTAAATTCTTTGTTTGATCTAAATATCACAACAACACAAGAAATGGACTCTTGGTTAAATAACGAACAACTGCATTATAATCATACACCTGTCAATTCAGAAGAAGTGGGCTTGTCGCGGGTTGGAAGGAGACTGTATGGTCTTATTTTTGAGCCCTATACAATAAAACAGTGGAACAAAGCACCCGCTGATCTTGGACCATCGGTATTGGCACGCATTCCTGTGCGAAACAATTGGGATGATCGTTATTTTACAGACCCTTATCAAGCACTTCCACAAAATGGGTATACAGCAATTTTTAAAAAAATGTTCTCATCGCCACAAATAACGGTTAAGTTAAATACAGATTTTTTCGAATATAGAAAACGGATAGAATGTGGAAAAATTTATTACACCGGTCCAATTGATCGTTTTTATGCAAAATTGGGTTTACCAGCCTTAGAGTACAGATCGTTGTCCTTTGAACGAAAAGTGATAAGAAATGTTAATCATTTTCAACCTGCAATGATTGTAACACATCCAAGTTTAAAAGATGATTACACACGTATTGTTGAATATAAGTGGCTAAATAATCAACAGTGTCATTCAAATCACACTGTTATTTTCAGTGAAAAGTCGACTGGTATCGGCGAACCTTACTATCCAGTTCCAAATGATCGAAATCAAGCACTTTACAATCGATACAAATCGTTTGCACAGTTAGATTTTCGAATACATTTCCTTGGACGACTAGCTAATTACAAATATTTCAATATGGATGAATCAATTAAAAATGCGCTTAAAGTATTTAAAGATACTGTATAGAAAATTCATGTCATTAAATTCAGTATACACCGTAGAAATCAATTATTTTCCTTACATGATATGAGTGTATATCGAACAAAATATATACATATGTTCTACATACTTGATACCTTTCATTTATAGCTCTTTATTAAGGATTGTCTTATAACTCGGTTTAATATTAAGTTAATCCAAATCATTTGTTGGTATGTTGTCTATCTTTGTACTAATTATTGTCTAGATAGTTACACGTTTTGCCTACGTCTTTTTCTTGAATATTAGATTCAAACACAAGTTCAATACCCCATTCTTGAAGTTATTGTCTATGACAGTTTTCCCAGTAGTCCTTGTTTGTTTAAACAAATGGACATCCAAATCCATTCTATTGTATTTAATTGAATGTAACAATAATCATTTAATTTCATTTAAAGTATTTTCAGGAGGATGGTAACGAACGTTCAGTTAGTACAGTAATTCTTGAAAAAAAACGTTTTTAAAAGTTAATTGCGAAGCAATGATAAATTAGGTTTCTTCCAGTTTTTTCAGAGTTGATGTAGCTTCTGATAGTTTTGAATTTGAAAACGAAGTGTGCGCTTTCTTTCTATTATTTTCAAAGACAATACCAAGTGTTGAAGCTTTTTCTAATGTTAATGTAGATTTTTTGTCTTTCAATAAACTATGTTATCATTTTTAAGAAGACCCACTCGCAGTGCTACTTATTTGTTTACATTTAATTGGAGACCTGAAATGCTTTCATACTGTTTAATTGTATCGATAAGATTTTCAAAAAGAAGAGTTTGTACGTATAGGATATCGACCGAGTACACGGTCTTTCTTTGTAGGAAAGACCTGTGCACGGGCTGTATGTAACACCGAGAGCGCGTAGCGCTCGAGGTGTTTCATGAAGTCCGTGCACAGGTCTTTCCTACACAGTAAGACCGCCGTACGAGTCGATATCCGGCTTACACACCACCAACAAGTCTTGCTAGTAACATGTCTGAATTTAGTTACATTGTTGAAACGGAGTACGATTCTTACAACATTTTATCACAGGCTCTGGATACTTTTTAAGAACAGGAGGCAGATAAAATGTTTCTAATGCAGAATACATACATGTATTATTAGATGTGGTTTTTCATCTGTTGTACACGAGTGTTCGTGAAATAACACGTTTCATGAAATATTTGAAGGGTATTTACATAAAAATAGGTATGAAAAATGATAATATTTCAGATTTTATACCCTCGTAACGAAGTTTAACAGGGAGTATCCTTGAGTCGCGCTGTATGTCTGTCCGTGTATCTGTCCGTGTAAATTTAACTTCAAAGTAGTGATCGGTACTGAGCAGGTTTTTTTTTCGGATACCTTCGGCATGATGCGCTCAGGTTTTTATTCAGTAATGGATAAAGCAAATTTTAAGCAACCACCTGCCCGAAATCTATGAAACTTTACTGGAGTGTTTGGTACTTTTAATGCATATCGTAAACGTGTTGCGATCAGATAATTAAGTAACGGCCCTTTGATTTTGAAAACGTCTAGCAGTATCGTTTACGTATAAGTTAGAGTTTATTAAGTCAAATTTTAACAATTAAGAAACCCCAAGGGAGCGAGCGGTAGCGAGCGACCGGGGTTTCTTAATTGTTAAAATTTGACTTAATAAACTCTAACTTACTTAGTGTTTAACCTCATTTGACCTTTTGCATAGCCACCGATATGTTTTGTGGCACGGACCTATGTGTATATCGGTCCGTGCCACAAAACATCGGTGGCTATGCAAAAGGGCGTCAAACATTGGTTTCCGTTGGATAACTTTAGTTAAGAGTGACCAATTGCAATGAAACTTGGTGTGTAGGTAGCTTGTGTGGAGACGCCGCTTGGGATTGCATTTGGGGTCACTAGGATCAAGGTCAAGGTCACTGTTACTAAAAATAGAAAAACGGTTTCCGCTCAATAACTCGAGCTAGGAGTGACCAATTACAATGAAACTTGGTCTGTAGGTAGATTGCGTGGAGACGCCACTTGAAATTGCATTTGGGGTCACTAGGGTCAAGATCAAGGTCACAGTTTCTAAAAATAGAAAAATGGTTTCCGCTCAATAAATCGAGCTAGGAGTGACCAATTACAATGAAACTTGGTCTGTAGGTAGCTTGCGTGGAGACGCCGCTTGGAATTGCATTTGGGGTCACTAGGGTCAAGGTCAAGGTCACTGTAACTAAAAATAGAAAAATAGTTTCCGCTCAATAACTCAAGTTAGGAATGTCTAAATGCAACCAAACTCAGTGTGTAGGTAGCTTGTGTAGAGAGGAAGCGTGGGATTGCATTAGGGTCACTTGGTTCAAGGTCAAGGGCACTGTTACTAAAAATAGAAAAATGGTTTCCACTCAATAACTTGAGTTAGGAGTGACCAATTGTAATGAAACTTGGTGTGTATGTAGCTTGCGTGGAGAGGAAGCTTTTGGTCACTATGGTCAAGGTCACTAGGGTCAAGGTCAAGGTCACTGTTACTAAAAATAGATTTTTATTTAATTTTAGTTTTTTGATTGTTTTAAGCAAAAAGAAATGTTTTTGGTGTCAAGGTCACTAGGGTCAAGGTCAAGGTCAGTGTAACTAAAATAGATTTTTATTTATTTTAGTTTTTAGTCTTTCAAGAATTTTTTTTTCGGGGTCAAGGTCACTAGGGTCAAGGTCAAAGTCACTGGTACTAAAAATTGATTTTATTTAGTTTTAGATTGTTTTAAGCAAAAAAAATTTTTTTCGGGGCCAAGGTCACTAGGGTCAAGGTCAAATTCAGTGTTACTAAAATTAGATTTTAATTTATTTTTAGTTTTTAGATTGTTTTTAGCAAAAAAAAATTTGGGGGTCAAGGTCACTTGGCTCAAGGTCAAGGTCACTGTTTCTAAAATAGATTTTTATTTATTTTTAGTACTTTAATTGTTTTAAGCAAAAAAATTTTTTTTCGCGGTCAAGGTCACTAGGGTCAAGGTCAAGGTCACTGTTACTAAAAATTGATTTTTATTTATTTTTAGTTTTTAGAGTCTTTCAAGAATTTTTTTTTCGGGGTCAAGAACACTAGGGTCAAGGTCACTGTTACTAAAAATTGATTTTTATTTATTTTTAGTTTTTAGATTGTTTTAAGCAAAAACAAATGGGGGATCAAGGTCACTAGGGTCAAGGTCACTGTTACTAAAAATGTAAAAAAAAATTAGTTTTCAAATTGTAGCGAAAAAAATTTGGGCCCAAGGTCACAAGGGTCAAGGTCAAGGTCACTGTTACTAAGATAGGGAGGAGTCAAGATGACTGTTTTTTTTAATTCTACAATTTCTACAGGCGCTGTTTAAACCTGCTTTGGCGGCATTGCCGCGTCTTCTTGTTTTACTTTGGTATTATAAAACTTAACACTAACAATTTCTTTATTACTGACTAGCTATTAATAAAACTATAATTGCAATACTGAACAAGCAAGGCGAAAGTGGATATCCTTCATGTATACCATTTTCAATTTTAAAACAAAATAATATCAAACAGGGAATGCCACGTACCAAAAACGCAGCCTCCCCAAAACGAGCCCCACAGCACCCAGAAGTGCACACCATCAACAGATTTTAAAGAAATCTGATATAAAACCATTATTATACACAACACTTTGCATATCGTAATAGAAGGTTTTAATTAAATGTCTTTTCAAAATCTGCGCGAAATAATAACCTTGACTTCCATGCATACTGGCAAAATTTGAAGATTTAGGGAGTTTTGTTTTACATGTACCTTACTGCTATAAATTGTCAGTTTTGTCCAAC
Source organism: Saxidomus purpurata (assembly GCA_022818135.1). Classification (NCBI taxonomy): domain Eukaryota; kingdom Metazoa; phylum Mollusca; class Bivalvia; order Venerida; family Veneridae; genus Saxidomus; species Saxidomus purpurata. The sequence continues at coordinate 53,854,891 of JAFMSR010000008.1, read as the reverse complement.
GATTATGATTATTTAACTTAATTGTGTGAAATTCCAGTAGCCAAAAGATAGGTGTGCGAGCTTGCAGACCACACACTCGTTACCAGAGTACATCAGTGATTGAACCACTTTGCCTCGTGGTTTCTATATTTTGTGTTATAACGCAGTTACTTTTTAAATACGGCCAAGTAATTAGTGCATACGTTGATATACTAGTTGACTTTTTGAAATACTAAATATCACTTAACACAGTTTGAAATATGACGAGTTTTATAAATGCCGACAAATGTTAACATTTTTAAAGAAAATCTTACAGTATATCCCTATTGTTTAATTGTGTGACATACATCCCAATTAAGCCGCCGTTATAATTATGTATTAATATTTATTTGTTTTCTAAACAATTTACTTAATAAAAGAAAAACTATTTGTTACTTAAGATTCTGTTACTGAGAAATTTGCTTATATACCGAAAAGGAGGCTATATCTGAAAAAAAATCAGTTTGTTTGGCAGCCGATTATTAACTTTATGCTTACTGAACCCATTCATTTATCAACCGTACCCTGTCTTTCGCGTTTTCATACATCTTTCTTAATATCTTACAGTACATCTGTATTCGTTCAATTTCTTACATTTTCTTTTTTGTATATTTTTCATACATTCATATACTTTTGTTAGTATGATCTTCATAATTTGTTAAATATATATGTTATATGCTAGGTTATATATTTCTTATCAACTTACATCTCTGTCTGACATCATACGTTAACTCACCTTTTTGTATTGCCTTTGCTTCAGCTTGTGTGTTTGTCGTAGATTATCTGCTTACATTATATAATTGTAAACAAACAACCCCTATATCATTTTTCAATTAATTCGTTCATCATTCTCCTTTCTTTTCTCATCTGTTGTTTCTTATGTCACAGCCTAAATTTTGGCTCGACATTGTGTTATATCTTACCTGTTTTATTTTGTATTAGCTTCACTAATACTATACTTGTGCTAATGTATATTAGAGTATAATTGTCTTCGTTCTTTTTCTTCATGTGAAGTTTCAGGCTGTGTCAAAAATTTCCGTCATACTGTGATTGTTGTACTCTTCGGGATTAGCCAGTGTCCTTTCTTCCATAGAAAGTGCTTGTATACTCAAATTTATTCAAGTAAATCTCTTTTCAAAGCGATTGCGGACTCTTGTACTATAAAATATACCTGTATGATTTTGATTATTTACAGTTCATGGCCACAGGATTCTACTGTATTTCCATCAAAGCCACGTGACGTTCAACATATTTGCAAATTTGATTAGTTGCTTTAGCATATTTGCTTTTGAACGGTAAATATTATATGTGATTGGTTTATTGACTATCAAAGTTGCACTTCTTCGGTTAATAAGTTAACAATGTAATTTTTGTATAGTTTGGAATGTCTTTTTAATTTTGTGCCATTGGGGTACTAATGGTGATAACATATTGATATCAAAACAGATAACCCTACTTGCCAGGCAAATAAACATTAGTATTGTTAAACTTGTGTTATACACGTATCTGTCGTATTTTGTTTTATAACAAATATCTTCACAAACCTGTTTTCGCCTTTAGATACATAATGACTTTTTGGGTAAAAGTTACGGAGAGTTTTGATCTGTTCCTCTGTGTAATTGAAATTGATAGTACCTTAATATCAATACAGAGAACCACACCTTCATGCAAATAAACATCAATGTCCTAATAAATACAGTCTAACCTGCCTACAGCGGTCAGCAAGGGGACTGGGCGAAAGTGACCACTATAGACAGGTGACCACTATATCCAGGTTGACGATGATATGATAATAATTTAATAAGATACGACAATATCTAGTTACAGTAATTTATTACATTACACATATGGCATATCAATTTATATGATACACTTATTAATGCCTTTAATGTAAAACAATTTACATGTACATCATTAGTTAACTTTCGTAAAGAAGTCTGTTGTTTCTTCTGATTTGTTAAAGCTGCAATCCCACACAAAATTGATCAGCAAGCTTTCGAGAACTATTCCCACATTCAAACGCTTTTATTACACAAACTCGTTCTTCTAACGAAAGCGCTTTACGTTTAGGTGAAGACATACTGGGAAAACACTGGCATACAGACTGCCTTGTCATAGATTATTATACCTAATGATGTTTCAATAAACCTGAATAGTTTTCGATCAAACTTACGCAAAATCATGGAAATTCATAAAAAATCTCATGCATAAAAATTCATACACTTCCGGTTAAATGTCGATAGTTCAGTTTTCATAAACAGTGAACATTTTGTCAATATTTGAGCATTTTCTGGACGTTTTAGGTATTAGTAGTTGGATTTATGTGTTTGAATAGTTTGGATATTATATCGGAAAGGAGTCGCTGGTGAATATAGATTTTTTCATTGACTTTGTAAAGTTTATTTGTTTATCGATAAGAAACTGTTGGCTATTTATAGTAACACTATAGAATTTATCGATAACTGGATTTGAATAGTGCAGTGCGTAAAAGTACCGCGCCCGCGCTTTCGTCACGCTTGAGTTGGGCGCGCTAGCGACCAGTGATATGGCTAGTTTAAAGGACTCTGTTGTGAGTACGGGCGAAGCAGCCGAGTATGTGGACGCTATTATGTCTTCTCAACAAGTAACACGGGTTGCTACACCTGTGCAGACCGGACGTAAGCGCAATGCATCAGAACCAAGTAACTCTGATGCTGACATTGTTAAGAAGGCGCGTTTTACGGCAAAGGCTAAACGGTCCCTGTATGCGCCTACGTCGTTGTCATCTTCATCAACAGATCCTGATCAGCGACAAGATAATGAAGCAGTTACTTCTGTTGAGCACTTGTTGGCAAAACTTTCTGCAGATATTCATATGCAGTTTAGTGCGATGAACGAGCGTATGGATAAAATGGATAAATAAGGTAGTGCAAATATTGGATAAAAGAATTAACTCTAAAATTAATCGTATCAGGAAGGAGGTAAATAGCGATATGGAGTCTTTCAAAGATAGTCTTAAGGCGGATATTGCTGAAGATCTGGATGAAATTAACTGTAAAATACAAAGTACAGCTTCAGTGCAGTCTGGTTCTGGTCAGTCAGATGTCTCCCTTAATGTCGTCATCAGAGATCTCCCAGAATCTACCAGTGAAAATCCGAAAAATAAAGTGAACTCCCTTATACGTGACGGGCTTAAAATTTCTAATGTATCTTGTGTGAGTGCCGAAAGAAAGAAATCTTCAAATGTTAACAAGTCTGGTGTTATAATTGCCAAATTTAGCTCGCAAGATGATAAGCGCAAGGTCATGGTAAATAAGAAGAATCTGAGTTCAAGCCGTGCCTACAAAAACGTTTATGTTAACCATTATCAGTCTCACGCGGATAAGTTGATGACGAATAACTTTCGCGCCATTCTAAACTCAATGAAACAGCACGGCCTATCTATGAAAGGATCTCGTGTTGTTCGCACGGATGAATCTCGGCAGAGGGACAGCGCTGGGGCACATGCCACTGGCAATCGTTATCCAGATCAACCTGAGATGGAAAGTCGGTCTAATCAGGATCGAGACAGGAACAGCGGTGGGTGGAGACGAGCTGGTGGTCGGGACAGGAATTATGACAGACGGGATAACGGAGGACATGGTCGCTACAGGGGCGGCAACCGCCGTCATTAATATAAAGCCGGGTTTTGGAATGTGTGAGGTTTTGATATAAATTCTGACTCAGATAATTTTATATTACGTATGTGTTGTATTTTAAATTATAACTTTGGTATTTTAGCGTTAGCTGAAACGCACCTGTCTGGAAATATTGTTTTAAATATTGAAGGTTACCAGTGGTTTGGACTTAACCGGAAAAATGTTCATAAAAATGCTAGATCAGGTTCAGGTGGAGTGGGATTTTTAATTAAGCAAACACTGTGTGATAGCTTTCAAATTTGTGTACTACATGACTCGTTTGAGGGCATTTTATGGCTTAAAATGGTACACAAAACTGACAACTTTACTTTATTGTCATGTGTTTGTTACTTACCACCTGAAAACTCTTCTCGATATTTTGATGTTAACAACTTTTATGAATGTCTTTTAACAGATATGTACTCATTTCAGAATGATGGTTTGATATATATTTGTGGTGACTTCAATAGTCGTTGCGGTGAATTAGATTTTATCGCTGGTGTTGATGATATACCACGACGTAATGTTATAGATTTTACAAATAAGTTTTATGGTGAACATTTTATTGATTTCTTGATTAATACCAATTTATGTATGCTTAATGGTAGAAATGGCTCTTCCAATGAGTTTACTTCTGTGTCTGTGAAAGGGTCAGCAGTAGTAGATTATTGTATCACAACACATGACAATCTTTGCAATTTGTCTGATTTTGATGTAACTTTAACTTCCCAAGTAATCAACAATGTTGGTGACCTACATATGCTAGCACCTACATGTATACCGGACCATTCCTTGCTGTCTTGGAATATTGTTTGTAATAGTGTTTCTACTCAAAATGACAATGTGTTCGAATGCAATACGTATGATAAGTTTGATTTGAGTAAAGTAACAAGTTCCTTTTTAAGTGATCCTGGGATTTTAACGGAAGTTAATGCTATTATTGAAAAGATAGAGCAAGGTTATCAGTCTCAGGGTGAAATTGATCATGTTTATGATGAGTGGTGTAATATTATTAAACAAAATATGTATAGTGATATACCATATAGAACTATTTCTAATGTAAATGTTAATAAAAAGCATAAATTTGGTAAACCTTGGTGGACAGCTGGTTTGTCTGCTTTATGGGATACAGTATGTAATGCAGAAAGAAAATGGTTAAAAACAAAAATAATATCAAACAGGGAATGCCACGTACCAAAAACGCAGCCTCCCCAAAACGAGCCCCACAGCACCCAGAAGTGCACACCACCAACACACACACACACACACACACACACACGCACACACACACACACAACACACACAATCATGTACACACACAAACATACACTACCAACACACACAAGCATACTAAGCAAACACACGAGGACAAAACGAACAATTAACGGAACACAGTGGGGCACCGCCTTGGAACGGTCAGTGGCAAAAACACCACTGGGGAGCTTAAACCGGTTTATGGTGCGCACCCAACCTCACTCTTACCCCCACCATGTTCCAAAGTCACAGGACAGTGTAAATAAAAGTAATCCGCCCATCACAGAGTCCTCCCCCTCTTCCGTCAGACACAATCAAAGAGGGAAGCATAGCGTCCAACTGTAAACGGGTTGAACACCAAACATGCGGTGTGTCTCAAAACAGTAGGGTCGTAACCTCTTTTAACAAAACGTTTTATAATTTTAGCAAATACAGTTGGAAAATTGCCATGACCCAAAATCTTACGAAGTTTGTAAACCACATCCCCATAAAAATCGGGTTTTGAAATACCTTCTCGCAGAAGAGTCTTTAGATTACTATTGAATTTCAAAACCAAATCAGAATTACGATAGTAAAATTTAGCAAAATATTTACGCAATTTGTAATAACGGTAGCCCTGTTGAAGAAGTTTATTTGTAATATATTGATTACGTTCATTGAAATCCTCAACATGACTACACGCTCTGGCAAACCGAATTAACTGAGAAATGTATACCCCATAAGATTAAGCTGTGGTCACAGAAATGAAAAGTTTAGACTGAAAGCAGATTTTGTACAAGCACGCAAACATTTTGACCGAGAGGTACAAAAGGCTAAGCGGTTATCTTGGTACTCAATACAAAACGAATTGTTAACAGATTGTAATGTTCATCAGTCAAAGTTTTGGCAGTCTATCGGTAAAGTTAGCATTCGTCATTGTAAAAGTAAAGATATACCTACGCAAATTGTATATGAGAATGGATCGACTTCTTCTTGTTTAACTGATATTTTAGGTAAATGGAAAAATGACTTTGGTTCTTTATTTACCAACGTGAATACTAATGACTCAAATGCATCGTATGATAATGTTATTGATCAAAACAATGTACAACAGCCATTTAATGAACATATATCTGTTTAAGAAGTCAAAAAGGCTGTAGACAAGGCTAAGCTTAGAGAAGCTACTGGTATAGATCAAATTCCTTCTGAAATGTTAAAAACGACACTACAATAATGTTTTTACATATTTTGTTTAATATATGTTTTGAAAAAGGTATTGTTCCATCAGTTTGGAACAAATGCATTATTAATCCTATACCTAAGTCTTCAACAGCAGATCCTAGATACCCTTTATCATACAGAGGAATATCTTTGATCTGTACAATGTATAAATTATACTGTAATATTTAAATGATCGACTAAGTTCTTGGGTTGAAGCCAATGATATATTGTCTGATGAACAAAATGGATTTAGAAAGAAGAGGAGCACTACCGATCATATTTCATCACTTGTTAGTTTGGTTGAAACTAGGAAGAAATTGAAACAAAGTACTTTCACTGCTTTCATTGATTTTCGAAAGGCATATGATTTAATTAACAGGTCGAAATTGTGGAAAAAATTACAAGATACAGGGGTTTGTGGTAAAATGTTAAATGCTGTGAAATATTTGTACTCAGCTGTAGCCTCATGTGTTAGAATTAATTCTTTTACAACTGACTGGTTTGAAGTGCATTGTGGATTAAGACAAGGCTGTGTATTGTCTCCCTTATTATTCAATTTATACATTAATGATCTTGCAGTGTATCTTAAATCATTAAATGTTGGTATTGAAATAGAAAATGAGATTGTATGTATACTTCTATATGCAGATGATGTGGTGTTATTGGCGGAAAATGCACATAATCTACAAAAAAACAAAAATAATATCAAACAGGGAATGCCACGTACCAAAAACGCAGCCTCCCCAAAACGAGCCCCACAGCACCCAGAAGTGCACACCACCAACACACACACACACACAAACACGCAAACACACACACACAACACACACACAATCATGTACACACACAAACATACACTACCAACACACACAAGCATACAAAGCAAACACACGAGGACAAAACGAACAATTAACGGAACACAGTGTTAAAGTTTTGTACAAGTTTTGTTTAACGGATTATATGATTGGTGTTGTATTAGCGATATGTCAATTAATTGTAGTAAAAGTAACATTGTGCATTTCCGATCTGAATCTCAAGCAAGATCAACCCATATTTTTAAATGTGGACAGGAAACAGTAGACATTGTTGATAGGTATAAGTATCTAGGTGTTGTTCTACAAGAGCATCTTGATTTCAATGTAACAGCTGGGATGATTGCGCAAAGTGCTAGTCGAGCCTTGGGTCTACTAATAGCCAAATGTAAATTAGTTGGCGGGGTTCCCCATAACGTTTTTACTAAACTGTATGACTCAGTTGTTTGGCCTGTCATAGCATATGGATCTTCGGTATGGGGTTATAAATCATTTTCATGTATAAATGCAGTCCAAAACCGTGCAATGAGGTTTTTCCTTGGTGTTGGCAAGTATACGCCCAATGCAGCAGTCTCTGGGAAAATGGGATGGGTTCCACCCTTTTGATCGCCAGTGGAAAACAGTTAACAACTTGTGGGCCCGTTTGTCCCAAACAAACAATTCTAGAGTAAATAAACACATTGCATTGTGGGCCTGTTCCAAATCAACCCGTTGCCGAAACTGGTTTTATTTTGTCAAAAAACAACTACTTGAGTTTAATCTTGGTTGCTATTGCAACTTGTTAGTGCCTATACCTAAACAATCTTTCACTAGTCAACTGGAAAAAAATATCATGTATAAGTATTTGTCCGAGTAATCCGCATCCATAAATAGCGATGTCGGTACTTCCGGTAGAGGTCGTAATAAGTTAAGGACCTACCGGACATTTAAACAGGAGTATGTGACAGAGGAGTACTGCAGGATGATTTTACCCCCTAGGCATAGGTCAGCGTTATGTAAATACAGTTGTGGGGTTGCTCCTATTTGCATTGAAACGGGTAGATATGAAAATGTGAGACTAGACGAACGTCACTGTCCTTTCTGTCACGTACTTGAGGATGAGTCACATGTTATATTAGATTGTTCGTTGTACGATGACCTCAGATTTGAATTATTTTCGAAAGCTGTTGTTCTTGAACCTAATTTCGCAAATTTCAGTAAAGATGACAAACTTATATTTTTGTTCACTAGTCAGCCAATAATTAGAAATTGTGCCAAAACCTGTTTTAATATTCTCCAACGTCGTCAGTTTTATCTTTGTAAATAATGTTTAACTTAATTTAAACAATTTGTCATTTAAAATTTTAGTTACCGCAAGAATCAGTTGCTAATTAGTTCTTTCTCGATCTGATCGAGAGGATAACAGATTTCTTAAAACATTTCTTAATTGCGCTATAGTGCTCGGTTTTCGTTTCAGTATTTTTCCTATCTTTTTTTAACTATATTTTAGATGTGAATTAGCGACTGACTCTTGCTTTTTACAATGTAAATATATGTTGAATGATTGTAAGGTAATTTGATATATTCACTGTGATAGTCTCTTATAATTCAGAATTGAATGGTCATGTACTAATATTTTATCTGTCATGGTTTTATAGAAATGTTGTGATATAAAATATCAAGCAAACCAAACAAACTCACAAAATTGATATAATCCTTTGAAATTCATGTATTATTCACACATATTCAATGATCATAATCCACATTTAATCGGTTTCAATCAAATGTTTAATTAATGTTTCCGGCTAATTGCCGTAATATTATTACTTGCACGATGTGTTTTAAGAAGTTCTCGTACAAAACCCGTCACTGGCCATTATATAATCAGTTCCTGACTAAAAAATGTGGCCGCTGACCACGTTAAACAGGGTCACGCTATAAACAGGTTGCTATCTTAAACTGACCGTTACAGACAGGGTCACGTTATACACAGGTGACCGCTAATGCAGGTTAGACTGTATGTGTTATGCAAAAAAAGGAAATAAGACATGTAATTTAAGTGTTGGAAATTAATTTTGGAGGATATTATACTTATAGTTCCATGTGTAACTCAAGTATCCGTCCGCGTTGTGGTCCGCAGTACAGAGGTCATTCAATTGCATTGCTATTACTGTAACTGAATTGCAGAAAAAGTGGATTAATTAAAAAGATGTATCATTTCAATTTTAAATGACTAACATAGTATGCACGATTGCATTAATTTGTATCTCAATTTTTAGCCTTCAAGTTGCGCCAATACATTGCCAAACAAACTGCACGTAGCAACGTCAGTCCACACGCCGTTATTACTCAACAATCATTATTCTTGGTGTCCAAACTTTACTATATTGTAATGTTGTGACAAATAGTGCGTGAACATCCTCCTTTCTTATTATTAATGTTATTAATTACGATCTATATCAAATCCCCATGTGAGTCAAAAGTTGATTGAGTCTCCTTCCGTTGACCAAAACTAACCTTAAATTTAGTCGGGAGTCACAATTTCGGATGGACAAAATTGGCGGATTTTCAGTATTAAACATTTTGCACTGGCAAAAACGAGAACGCATCTTTAATTTTATATGTTCGTACTCCACTGGTAGAGAGCTAACAAATGGTGTTATAAAGATTACACTTGGGTCATATCTGAACCAGTTGTGCATGTAAAACGTCGATGTTACACAACCGACATTCGATGTCGCGTTGCTAGGAAACGGAATGAAAAATAGAGAAAAAAATGAAAAAAAAAAAAAATGCGAGCAATATTCTTTAGTACCTTTTGGCAAAAATATAATAATATTATAACAATCTGAGAAAATTCGCTTTTTGAAGTCTGACGTCGGACAAAAGTCGCATTAATGCTTGAGTTTCCATTTGAAATGCTAAACCAGGGTAAGATGTCCGTTAAAAGGCTTAACAAGTGTATATATTGCAATTGAAAGCCCAAACCAGCCTTAACATTGGCTGTAAACGGGAAGACCTTACCGTTGTAACGCTAAACCAGTGTAAACCGTGTCATTTATTTTGTAAACAAGGCTAAACGTATCCGCAAAAATGCTTAAGCAGACTCAATATTTCATTTTAAAATGCTAAACAATGTTAATCAATGTCGTTAACAAGCTTAACCAGCCTATGGATTGTCGTTTAACGTTTTCGTTTCGTTTTATGGCTTTATAAAGGTCCGTTCCTCGTTGTTATAGGGATGAATGATGAGACTCCGGCATGCTTTACCGACATGCCTCCTAACAAATATAATTTTTATGCCATGGTTTTGAAGCCTATTTTCAGCAGTATATTTTTTGTACGGCAATCAGTTAACGTATACATACCGTTCCTGAACCGGCATAGGTGACCTACATGTATATCAATAATTTATGAAGTAGGAAGGTGTAAATGAAACCAATTAATATGTATAGGTAATGGATCTTATCGGCTTTGAATTATGAAATACCGCATTTTGACCGGGGAGCGCCATATTGAAAGGAAATGCTTGTTGTGCATTAAGAAAACAGTAGGAATAAATTGATAGTGTTTGGTAATAAATTGAAAGTAGTCCTACATGCGTACACATAATATTTAAAATATTTAAGTATAATCCCATAAAGGGATATAATACAGTATCAAAACATAGACAATGTGGTAAAAAAGTAACGATTTTGGTTTAAATTTGGCATACGATCAATAGTCTACCAGCACCTGTGACCTCATTTATTGTTCTATCATTATGGTTGATGTTTTGAAATGTAACTATGATATGGACCTGCATGTACATGTATAATATATATGTATAAACTCACAAGGGGATATAATACCGAATGAAAACATATACAAAGCGGTAAAAAAGTAACGATTTTGTAAAATTTTGTTACAAACTGTGTCTTTCAGGTCCCGGTATTGGCTCCTGCGGACGGACAATTGCGTGCTTCGATTACTTATATCTAAATATATGTTTACATTTTGGTATGGCCTAAAAAATGATACCTACCTCATTTATATATCTCAATATATATTAAAATTATTGCCCTTTGATAACACATTGCTCGATTTGGTCTACATTTGGCTTAAGATCAATAGTCTACCAACATCTTTGACCTCATTTCCTATTATAATGGCTGAGGTCTTAAAATTAACATATGATATAAACCTACACTAACACGTATAACATATAAGCATAAACACATTTTCAATTTTTCAGGCTCATCCATATATTCGTGCAGTCGTTGTTTTCGCACTGGCAGACACAAACAATCGAGCTGATCTTTTCATCAACTCAACATACATAACGTGTTATACATGAATAATTTTGAATAACTTGCAGTGATCTTAAAACAAAATTCATGAACTAAAACAATGTAAAATACTAAGCGAGAAATCGGCATACACAATTATATCCGTTTAAAGCTGCTCGTTCTCAGTCTTTACCGTTGAAATTGTTTTTGTTTTTTAAATAAGACATAAAACTAAAGTCTATAATCAAAGTATAAGTAAAATATAGGTAGGAATTTGCAAAAGTCGATTGAAAATGATGGTTTTACGGCACCACTACACTGTATGTTTATATTGGAATTTCGAAAGCGTTTGCAACGCTTTATAATTTGGGAGCGAGTTACTTCAAATATACAGATAAACCTCACAGAAATTTATATTGGAAACTTTTTGCATGACTTTATGTTCTAAAATACGTTATTTTTATACAGCTTGGAAAACTTTTTTACCAAATTCTGAGAGCGTGCAGCCTTAAGGGTTAAATATATATAACTTTGTTATAAATGTATAATAAAATTAAAACATAAACGTGATTTATGACGACTTACAAATTAATGTAAAAGAAGTGTAACTAAGGCGGTCAATATAGCTTTTCGGACCTCGGTCAATATCAATTTTTAACAGGTCCGTACATGTAAAACCATAAATTAACCTGGAAATTAGTCTATAATGGTATGGATCCAATTCGATAGTGCTACTATTATCAGAAAATCCCATTTCAACGTTTTAGGTAAGGAAATAGCATTATGATTAATACCTTTATAGATACATTGGATAAATACCGATACGCATTCGAAAAGTCGATAAGGTGCCTGAATCGAACCAATTTATTTATTGTTGTCAGAAGAGAACGTGTAGCCGGAATGCATTTTTTTAAGTTACGTAAATTTCTTTCAAAATTCCAATTCAATTTTTCGGGCTGTTTAATTACATTTTTATCATTCCACTTTTTTATTTATCATTATAACTTTATTAGATATAATTTGTCAGCCATAATGATCTTGATCTAAGCGGTTTTTCTTTTTCGAACGTCTCCCCTCTACCCTCGTGTATGTAGATTCTGAGTTCATTTTACATTTTCTTCTAGGAAAAAACCTTGCATTTGATGAACAGTTTAAAAGACTAATATGGATGAAAATTCTGAAAAAAAAAAAATTCTGCAGCCAGGACTCGAACCCGTGATACCAAGTTTCGACGGCCGCCGATTTATTTACTAGCTACACGTCTATAAGGAAACATGAAGGTTATAATTATGTAATTCAATATCAGGTAAGTAATTCCAAATGGGAAGAATTACACTTATTAAGACTATTTCAAAATATGTCACGTTTCTCGTATATTTAAGTATACTGAATACCGTATATTAGTAATATATGGGCTTGCACCAGTACGAACCCGTACACATCCGTATTCTTAGTTTTCCGTATATTTTCACCTATATTGCTAATATACTGAGTCCGGTACACTCCCTTATATTGCACTTTTTTCGCAATGGTATAGTCTATAAAATCCTTCTATTTGTAAAGAAGTTTGTACGAAACGTATTATATTGATTCCCATCGATATAGTTACGCGATTCAGCAACTGACATTTGTCTTTGAATGGTGTAATTCTAAATGTATTTAGAAAGTTAATAAAACAAAGTCGACAATAGCTTGATGACTTAGGTTCAAAGTTATTATTCGCTAGTAGTTAAATTGGAGCCAAGCAGAACGAAAACTTCAAGCATTTATGATCAAAGGGATGCGTCAAATTTTGCTTTTGTGTTGACACTCAAAATGTGCATCATTGGGCATCTAACGGTAATACGATTAATGAAGAGAGTGTATTAATAGTGGTATAGGCCATTGAAAGTATATGTAGGTTTGGAGCTTTTTCAGCAGTTTGTAGTCATTATTTGGTCATATTCACAATGTCAAAAAGTATTTTCCCACTTTGAAATCAAAATGTCTCAATATTCACATTGAAAATCATTTGGGCATCTTTTCTTACATACTAAAAGAAAATTACAATTGTAATAGAAATGGGTGACGATACATTGTGTTGTAAGTTCAAAATTATCAGTTAATTGTGTGTTATGTTTGTAAACTTTAAGTTTCCCCCGGAAAAATTCCCGATTTTACGAGTATGATTTATGCATTTGCAGAACATTATGTTTGTATGTAACGCTCAAAACATGTTGAAAATGGGACCCTGCCGGTACACCCTCACCATGTCGACATGTAACACTAGCTACAAGGACAAATGATTCATGGCTATTGATAATTCGGTTGCGGCCGCTCGAACCCAAAACCACTAACTAAGCTTCTTCGAGCTGGACATGTTGCTTTCCGAAATCCGAATCCACTTTAATAAGTATTTTGTTTGTGGTGGCTTAATACCAGCCAACACTTTACGTATTGGTAAATTTTAAACTATCCATAGTAAATGTTTCTTAAAACGCTCTCGCTTCAAATCATGTCCAACCATACAATTATTATGCACAACTACAACCTTTGAACGCTGGCCTTCTGAAAATGTTTTAAAATATTGACATCCAGAAGGAAAAAGAAACGAATTTAATTCCTTTACTCTTAGTTTAGATTTGCGTATTCTTGAACGTGCTATAGAATTAAAAATACGCTGATTAAGGCTCGGTCGTGTTAGAAGTGCCATTTTCCACTCATTCATTATTGATAAAGTTGCAGCATTACGTTTTGCAGCTATAAATCCAGTGTTGAAGTAGTGCGCGACATCTTGCTGCATCCAAATATCGTAGTAACCCGAAAAGTGCTCGAACGGATTTTTTAACCAAACAGAGTCAATATCGGCGTACAAAATGTTTAAACCCAGATTTAAAAAATAGAAAATGTAGTCCGGTCGCGCTGACACCAACAAGTTATACTCTTTGCTTCTAAATTTTGCACTGTTGCTTATAGAATTGCGCCAACTTCTTTTGACAAACACATAACGGTAGTCCAAAAGTCTTTTATAACTTTCATCGTCTTCTGCGATGACGATTATTTTATTGTTCAGATGCAGTCTTTTGTAGAACTTTAGCCAATTTTGAAAAAAATCAAAAAAACCTTCATTCACGGTCAATAAAATTGTCCAGTTACTATATTCCATGCTTTTATTATTTTCCATAGCATCATCCGTGTACATAGTATCATTTTTCCCGTCGTCATGAAAACGAAATACGATATAAAGTAAACAAAATGCAACGACTACACTAGCAAAGAATAAAAATGTGTTTTTAACATTGAAACAAAATTTTAAATATTTATTTTTTTCCATTGGACGTTAAGACCTTCAATGTAGGTTATTTGTTTGCTGAGTTTATGATCACATTTAGTTAAAAATCTATGGTTATATTTAAACTTGTAGTCCACCGCTCGCAAAGAATATAAAACAATTGCCTTTTGACTGATTGCTTTGAATATTTACGGTGCCATTTTGCCACTTATAATCGGTATTGGAGATACAGGTAGTAAATATTAGTAGGAGGGTCCCGATCAAACAACTATGCGATATTAGTTATCAGTGTTATAACACCAGGGGTAGCCAGCCATGGTTTGTTGTGTGAAGCCGTAACCTTATAGTTCAAAAGCCAGCCATGGTTTAGCACATTTGTCTCGGAGCACATTCGTCTTACGTAAGACCGATGCGGTCGCATTTGTCCCACATGAGACAAATGGGACCTCAAATGTCTACCCAAAAAAACACATTTGTGTGACAAATGTGCTCCGATCAAGTTTTTTAAGGGACAAGAAAGCACATTTGTCTCATGTTTTTTAAGGGACAAGAAAGCACATTTGTCTCATGTCATTTTTTATGAATTATTTGTCACATATTTTCCCACGGCAGAATTTTTGTTTAGAATCGAGGTTCGCCGTTTTACCTCATGTCAAGTGTAATCATCAATAGGTTTGCTAATACTTTTTTTTATGAAATCTTAAACCTAAAAACTACAGTGGAACTATTAATTCTAATATCTCTAATTCAAGAAATTTGATTGGCTGAACCTGAAGGCGTACACTGAAACATACGGAATCCCGTTCACGATGGTACAATGGTGAAAGCGCGATGGTACGATGATGAAAACGCGATGGTACGATGGTGAAAACACGATGGTACGAACGTGAAACAACGATTGTACGATGGTGAAACAACGATGGTACGATGGTGAAACAACGAAGGCACGATGATGAAAACGTGATGGTACGATGGTGAAAACACGATGTTACGATGGTGAAAATACGATGGTACGATGATGAAACTGCGATAGCATGATGATGAAAACGCGATATTATTTTCACCATCGTGTCATTGCATCATCGTGATTTCACCATCGTGCCATCGTTGTTTCATCATCGTGCCATCGTGTTTTCATCATCGTACCATCGTACCATCGCGCTTTCACCATTGTACCATCGTGCATCGCGGTTCAGGGAGACAAAAATGTTACTTATGTCCAAACGGAACACCGTAATCGGGCGATATTTGAACGATACAATATCGTGACTCGTTTCGCATCTCGCCGGAATCTCGCGTCTCGCTTCGCATCTCGTACGTCGACGCGAGACAAGAAAATCCTTTGAGGCCATATACCGCTAAATAGTATTCCCTTTATATTCTATATAAAACTGACATTTTTCAAAGAGCTACAGAACATAGCTACCTTATCTCATTTTAAAGAGTTATGATAAAACTGATATAAAATGATGAGAAAAGTAGGGGTCATGTATCTTCTAAGAAAAATTTCTAGCGTCACATTTGCTACTGTAAAATCACTTAAAAAATCACACTGCTGTGACGTGGAAGAACCACCAATACTAAAATTGAAATTCACTTTATCAAATACAACCTTTGCTCGTATTTTTCTACCAAAATGTCAAAAACATATCCATGATGAAATTTAAACAGAAAACAGCTTAAATTTAGACGTCTATGGCCATGCAGAGTGAAAAAATAGTGTCCAATAACCTGTCCGCCATTACGCGACAAGGCCAGATGGCTCCCGCGCTGGTTCCTTTACCATAGTCAGGCCTTTGAGAAGCACATACACGAAGCGATGCGCGATATTTTACCGAGAGACACGAAAAGCGAAATTCCGGCAAAACATGAAGCGAGGCACGATATTCTACCGTGAAATCTCGTGGTACGGGCGAGATCTCGTGTTACAATATCGTGCCTCGCTTCGTGTCTCGTCGGAATGTCGCGTCTCGCCCGATTCTGCGAGGCCCGATATTCCATAATTATGGCATTACCCGGATTCTTTTAGGAACTCATGCACGTTGTAAGTGCTTTTTCAATGGCGGATCTGAAAGCAGCAATTCTCGGAAAATGGCGATATTTTTTTTTATATATTTCTGATGAAAACAAAATACGTGTGGGATGGTCTTCTCATTTTCTTCCTTAGATCATTTAGGGGCCTCCGTGGCCGAGTGATTTCAAAAAACCACTTGCCCCTAACCGCTGTAGGTTCGACACTCACTCGGGGCGTCGAACTATTCATGCGAGGAAGCCCGTCCAGGGTCCAAATGCGGAATACCTATCCGCGTACGCACGTAATAGTTATCGCGTGCGCACGCAATAACTATTCCTTTAGAACGTAATAGCTATCGCGTGCGCACGTAATAGTATCGCGTGGCCACGTAATAGCTATCGCGTGCGCACGTAATAAATAAGAAAATCCTATGTCCCCTTTATGCCACCGTAGATACTACCTTGTTGTTGCTTAGAATATTTCTTAAATCATTTATAAAACTTTAAGCATCGGAAAGAAACGTGTCACAATTAATAACGATAAGAATGGACTCGCTGCATATGTGTTTGGGTTCTGGATACTGCACTGGTAGAAATTTTCACTGTGACATGCAGAACAGGGATATTCTTTTAGTTAATATATGACTCAAATGATAAGTCTGCCAACAAGGTTAAACAACACCCTGGACCTTTTTCTTACATCCAACCCCACACTGGTTAATAGCGTAGGTACGATAGCTGGCATATCCGATCATGACATCATCAAATTAAAGTCAAATGTTAAACCCAGACTAAACAATCAAAAGCCCCGTTTAGTCAACCTTTTCAGAAAAGCTGACTGGGTCAAGTTCCAACACTTTATTGACTCCAGGTCCCCTTCCCTCCTTATTGGTTATGATACTAAGTCAGTGGAGGACTTATGGTCAGAAACTAAAGGACTTCTCCAAGAAGGAATGAACCTCTTTATCCCAACCAAAAAAATTGGTTCAAAGCCCACCCTTCCCTGGATCACCCAAAACATTAAACGTCAGATAAGGAAAAGAGATAGTTTATTCCAGAAACTTAAAAAGAAGACCAGTCCCCAGCTAAAACAACAATTTAAAAATTTTAGGAGCCAGGTCAAAAAAAGCATCAAACAAGCATATGATGACTACATTGAATATGTCCTAGAATCCGAAACAGGTCAAACTGATTCTGGTAGTCATCATGCCGGTCAAAAATTTGCTCGCAAGAAACTATTCTCCCTTACAAAAAAATGCAAAACAGGATTCTCAAGGCATTTCCCCACTACTAGAAAACGATAAACTCCACACAAATAGTGAAGATAAGGCTAATATACTCAATCGTCAGTTTCAATCGGTCTTCACCCCAATGTCCCCGATTAGATTAGGTCAACTATGTAAAATGAAAATCCAATCAATAATTAGCCTCCCCCAAGACCTCAAATGTAGATATCCCACAATGCCTAAGGTTACTGTATCTGTTAAGGGTGTCCAAAAACTACTGTCAACTCTAAAAACTGATAAAGCTTGTGGACCCGACAACCTAAAGCCAATAGTGTTAAAAAATCTCTGTGTCCAGATTGCCCCTCTGATCACTAACCTATTCCAAAAATCCCTTGATACAGGAATCATCCCAGCAGACTGGTCAAAAGCAAATGTCACCCCACTCTATAAAAAGGGAGATAAGGGCAATCCTGCCAACTATAGACCTATATCCCTCACCTGTGTCCTCTGTAAATTACTTGAGCACATATTAGCATCTAACATAACAAAACATTTCCAGGTTAACAGCATTCTCTACGACTTACAACATGGGTTTAGAGAAAAAAGGTCATGTGAAACTCAGCTGCTAGCACTCGTAGAAGACCTATCAAGAAACTTAATTCAAGGCCACCAGACTGATCTAATCCTATTAGATTTCACGAAAGCGTTCGATAAGGTTAACCATCTCAAACTTCTATACAAACTACATCAACACGGCGTCCAAGGCAACACATTGCAATGGGTCAAATCATTCTTGATAGGTCGCCGCCAGTCCGTCATAGTAGATGGGGAAACGTCAGATGAGGTCCCTGTAACATCTGGCGTCCCCCAAGGCTCGGTCCTAGGTCCCCTTCTCTTTCTGTTATATATAAATGACCTGCCTGAAAATTTAGTTTCACAGGTCCGGTTATTTGCCGATGACACTGCTGTTTATATCGCCGTCAATAACAATTCCCAAGAAAGGATCTTACAACAAGACCTTGACAGGTTACAGCTATGGGAAAGTAAATGGGACATGGAGTTCAACCCCTCTAAGTGTACGGTGCTAAATATCACCAAGTCAAAACACCCATTTAAGTCAGTATATTCACTCCATGGCCAAGTCCTAGAAAATGTCAATGATGCAAAGTACCTGGGTGTCACCTTCTCCTCTGATCTGAACTGGAACAAACATGTTAATCAGGTTACCTCTAAGGCTAGTAAGACCCTAAACTTTCTTAAAAGAAATATCCCTTCTAAAAATTCAAGCGTTAGGGAATTTGCATACAAAAAAAACAAAAATAATATCAAACAGGGAATACCACGTACCAAAAACGCAGCCTCCCCAAAACGAGCCCCACAGCACCCAGAAGTGCACACCACCAACACACACACACACACACACACGCACACACACACACGACACACACACACAATCATGTACAAACACACATATACACTACCAACACACACTAGCATACAAAGCAAACACACGAGGACAAAACGAACAATTAAAGGAACACAGTGGGGCACAGCCTTGGAACGGTCAGTGGCAAAAACACCACTGGGGAGCTTAAACCGGTTTATGGTGCGCACCCAACCTCACTCTTACCCCCACCATGTTCCAAAGTCACAGGACAGTGTAAATAAAAGTAATCCCTGCTAGGTGAATCTCTAACACACGCAATGGAAACAAAAGGCATGGTATGTAAAACACAAAAATGCTCGTGTATAAATATATAAAAAGCAAACCTTGAGAACCAAAAAAACGTATGTACTCAATGCCTTTGCAGAAGGCAGAGCACCAAGAGAAACACCCTTAAGGGCCCGACGAAACAGGCCAGAGGACAGAAATCAAAACAGTTTCGTCCCAGTGGGATTTAAAAACTGCCCATCACAGAGTCCTCCCCCTCTTCCGTCAGACACAATCAAAGAGGGAAGCATAGCGTCCAACTGTAAACGGGTTGAACACCAAACATGCGGTGTGTCTCAAAACAGTTGGGTCGTAACCTCTTTTAACAAAACGTTTTATAATTTTAGCAAATACAGTTGGAAAATTGCCATGACCCAAAATCTTACGAAGTTTGTAAACCACATCCCCATAAAAATCGGGTTTTGAAATACCTTCTCGCAGAAGAGTCTTTAGATTACTATTGAATTTCAAAACCAAATCAGAATTACGATAGTAAAATTTAGCAAAATATTTACGCAATTTGTAATAACGGTAGCCCTGTTGAAGAAGTTTGTTTGTAATATATTGATTACGTTCATTGAAATCCTCAACAAAACTACACGCTCTGGCAAACCGAATTAACTGAGAAATGTATACCCCATAAGATGTAGCATGAGGTACATCCCCATCCAAATGGGGGAAATTTACAATACTAAAATTAAAATCATCCCTCTTGTCATAAATTTTGGTATGTATAATATTGTTATCAATAGAGAGATGTAAATCTAAAAATGAAGCACCAGTATCCAAATTGTTAGTTTTAATTAACTGGAGTTCCCGGGGATAAATGGTGTCCACCAATTGACCAAAAAACGGGTTATCCATGTTAAGAATATCATCCAGATAGCGTGATGTATTATTAAAAGCAGTAATAATGTCTGCCTGCGTGTCTGGAGAAAGACTCAACATAAAGTCTCTTTCATAACAATATAAAAACAAATCTGCGACAAGGGGTGCACAATTCCCATGGGAATACCGATTACTTGTCTGAAAACTGCATTCCCAAACCTTATATAAATGTTGTTCAATAAAAAGGAAAGGGCTTTACAAACTTCGTCACAGGTCCACATAGTATAATGTTTAACAATACAGCTAGTAAAAAAAGCTTTATCGAAATTGCAGGCGAGAAATGTAACATTCTCCCTGGCAAAAGTCTTTTGAATTAGGGCAGTTAGCTTGTCATTTATCAAATTATGTGGTAAAGTGGTATACAGAGTAGAAAAATCGTATGTACTGACTGAAGTTACTTTGTAATTATTAACTTTAAACTTATCCAGGATTTCGCCAGAATTTTTGATCGACCAAAATAAATGTTTACCAGAGTTTTCGTATACCTGGTTAGACCCCAGCTTGAATATGCCAGTTCTGTCTGGTGTCCTTACACTCAGCAGAACATCCACAAAGTTGAAATGGTCCAGCGCAGAGCTGCGCGATGGGTTACTAAGGACTATTCTACATACAGCAGTGTCTCCCATATGTTAGATAAGTTAGGTTGGCGTTCCCTGGAAAATAGGAGATCTGATGCCAGACTCCTAATGTTTTACAAGATTGTGCATGGACTGGTTGCAGTGCCCATACCCGCTTATGTTCAGCCCTCCCTCCGTCTCACCCGACACTCACACCCTCTTTCTTTCAGGCAGATCCTCACTCCATGTAACTATTATAGATACTCTTTTTTTCCAGCAACTATAGTCCTCTGGAACTCACTGCCATCTGAACTTGTGCAGGTCCCTACCCTGGACCAATTTAGACAGGGAGTGACCACTCTTGCCCACTATGTTTAAAATGAAAATATTGTTTTTATCTGTTTTAGCTGTATATTTTCTCTTCTTAACTAACACTATCAACTTTTATTTCAACTCTCACAAATACATGTATAGTATTACTTTTATTCTCCTTTACATTTCTTCCTTTTAAACTCTCGCACAGACACGCACCTGCACATAATACTCGAAAGAGGGTGTTGCAGTATAGATAGATAGGTAGATAAATAGATAGATAGATAGACTCCTATGCAGAGGCAGGAAGTTTTTGATTAACCGGAAGTGACCTAAAAACGGTATTATAAGTACAGAAAACACAGAACAATGGCTGGTAGCCGGTATACGGACGGGCATAATTATTACCTTTATTTTGTTGAATCCCGTCAATTACTTTTGGTGTTTTTAAACAATACTTAGCAATGTTTCTTTGGGTAAATTTTGGTATAAACACTACACATTGTATAAGAATATATATAAAAACTACATTAGAAAACTTTTTCTACATACAAAAATATCATACAAAGTGCGATGTTTCCCAGTAAACACATTTTGACCCGTGTCATTATTTTATTCGAACACACTCTAGTTATGGAGTTGTGTTCGGGGTCACGCTGTGGCAAACGTACGGAGAGAAGGATAGACAAAGCAGCCAGAATATCATGTTATCTTGTTGAGAAACATGAAAACATGAATATACATGTAGTACAAAACTGGTACATTTAATATAGTACAAAACTGGTTCATTTAACTTAGTCTTTACTGAACACATAAAAGCAAGTACAAAAATGTCAGTGCAATTTACACAAACTACTGTTTAAACAAAACGATACTTTTCAAAGGAAACGTCAGTCAAATGGCATTTCTCAAACAAACCTCAAATTATGATAATACGACAATTGCAGTCAAACGATAACTAAAAAAGTCTTTTATTTCCGGACTTCAGCGGTATTGGATATCTGTGATTTCATACCAACCAATACCACACACTCTCAGAAAAAGCCAAGCATTAAACCATTTCCTATTTCTTATGATTTTTCTTATTTCTAACAGCAATCCACTGTTTCGTCCAACAGTTCTTGAAAGACGTCTGACACTTACGGGTGTTGGAATGTCACTCATAACATGGGAGCCAAAGTGGATTTGTGGTCGTTGGCAATTCATTATCCTTAACAATATCCGGAAATACTCATGGGTCCTTTCTAAAACAAATCTAAATGAAGGATCATTCAAGCAATATTTGACAATTTGTATTTGTATGTGTAATGGTAACCGCTGAAATGCTAGTGTCTTTTTATGCACCCCACTCCGTTTTTCCAAGACAGCTTTATGTAATCTACTTAGCATTTCTTTTCGCACATTATCCGTTTCGGTCTCGTTGGCCTTTGGTGTTGGAACGGACTTTTTGCCCTTTTCCTGTTTTCTTTGAGCCGATGCGTCTCCAAGATCAGAGTCTGTTGATGTCTCGTCAGTGCTGTCTGGCTGTTCAAAGTCTGATAAATACTCGGTAAGAATGTTTCTTTGTAGCTCTACACTAACATAATGCATTCCATTATCTTCTGGAAAATGAGCTATGCTCAACACAGGTAACATTCTATCATAAAAGCCATTATTTGATATAAGTCTTGTATGTGTGCGACCTTGTGGTGATATAACTATGCATTGCATGTTATATTCCCTCATGAGAGCCATGAGCGTAAGATTATCACCATAATAGCCATCACGCGCCATAGAGGAAACATATTCTTCATACGTTATGTTATGAACAAACTGTCGGTAGAACGCGTCTTGGTGTGCACTTCTGGGTGCTGTGGGGTTCGTTTTGGGGAGGCTGCGTTTTTGGTACGTGGCATTCCCTGTTTGATATTATTTTTGTTTTTTTGCTGTTTAAGATTTTCTGTAGCTTCTTTTCTCAGTGTTGTAGCATTTCTATGTATTCCTTTGAATTGCATTTGGTGCGCGATCGCTTCAAACTGGCAGTTGCCATCTGGAGACGGGTCATACATCACTGAAATTCCACTCTGGAAAGCATCGGTATCAAGCAAATTCAAATAATCTTCATGTGTCATAAAATCTTATATAGTTTGTCAGGATGATTCGTCTTCTTCGTGTTTAACTTTGGTTTCACAACCCACTTTCTTCTACCCTTTTCTTTTGATACTGTAGTACTGGTGATGTTTTCTACCCCGATCCAATTTCTTACAAAATCGTTCTGATGCTTAGGATCTTTATAAAGCACGCGGTATCTACTTCTTAGCTTATTAAATCCCAAAATTATTCCTGGAATAACATGACCTTTCAGGGGAACCCTCGTCACAGAAAACGGGTAGCGAAGAAGAACTTTTTCTCCAACTTTATATTTACTTGGACAAGGGGCATTCTTTAAAATTTTTGAGTAACACGACTTGGTGGCCTTCTTAATCCTCTTGTGAACATTCCGCTCAGTTTGATTTGTACTGACATGGCTTCTACCATGATAGGCCTCAAATGGTGTAATATACCCAATAGCCTTTGATACACTTGTGTTTATTTCGTTTGCTATACTGGTTAGTCCTTCTACCCAATTGAAACTTTCACGTCTTGTACTGGCATATCTAATTCTTTGCTTCAAAACGCGATTTGATCGTTCACACTTTCCTTGAGATTGCGGATGATATGGTCTGTCATGTATTACTTCTACACCATATTTTTCCATCAATTGGTCCATTTTATGTCCCTTAAATTCGGGGCCGTTGTCACATTGTATGATTTTTGGAGCTCCGTTTTACATTATTGTCTTTTCAAGTGCTGCAGCTATCTCGGTACTTTTTTTGCTTTTTAGCGGTTGCGGCAAAATGTATCTCGAGTATACATCAATGATTTGAAAAATGTATTTGTACGTGTGACCGTTAAACATAACTGCATCTTCGGACATATAAATCAAATCAATCTGCCGCCGATGTCCCAGTCGATCGGCTGTTACAGTCTTTGGAATCGGCTTATTTGTGAATCGTGGATACTGCCTATGATAACTTTTACTTTTAGATAGAATTTCAATGACCTTCCGAAGGGTAAATCCTGTATACTTCAATTTCATCTTATTGTATAGCACTCGAGGACCACACCCGTTACTATCTTTAAAAGCCTTTTTGACAAATGCATGTAATTCATCTTCAACAAAAACGATCTTTCCATGACACAATAATTGTCCTCTATCATTGAGTCCATACTGATCCCTACGTTTCCTAAGTTGCATTATCGCCTGTTTCTGTTCTTGCGTTCTTTGACTGACGGGTACTTCGAATTCCTTTTTCAGCACCGATACCATTATGTCGTACTTCGTTCCCGAAAGGCATCCCAGTGCCTTCTGCTTTTTCATGCTGCAAGATAAAAAAAAATTACTATATGCCACCCTTTGGGCGCATAAAAATAAATAGAAAATTATTAAATCGTTATATATTTTTATGAAATGAGATACAAATCTCGTTATTTCGAGATCTATTCTCGATATAAATGATCTCATTATAACGAGATTTTCTCTGTTTTGGTACTGTACAACGAGATCTTTTGTGTTTTTTACCCTGTATTACGAGATATTTTTCCTGTTATAACGAGATTTTTCTGACAATTACATGTTTATCGTTTTGGATTTTTTTCATAAGAGCGAAAGAATAACTTTAATATTACGAGATCTTTTTCTCATAATTTTAAATATAATTTTTGGTATAACTAGATAAGAATTTGTATCCGATTTATTTTCATTTCTTTCGTATTCGTATAGAGCTAAACAGTGTCCTTACCAAGACGTAACACAAGGTAGAGTTATAATTATTGTGCAGTTTACCGCGTCCCATTTAGAGCCAATCTGCATTTCAAGTTTCAGTGAAATTCGTTCAGTAGGTCTGGAACAATTATCAAAGGAAAAGTGAGCAAGGGAGATAACATGTTAACTATCAAGTGCGAACGTGTTAGCAACTCATGCGCTCACGAACACGTGCTTACGTGATAACTAACACGTGCGTACGTGTTAGCTGACAAATGAGAAAACGTTTAAATCCGCCATTTTAATAATGTCTAAGGTAAAAGAGCACAGAATGTTCAGGTGCAATACAACTGAATTTTTAAATGGTGTAATACCACTTAATGTTTAATTTTCTAATACCACTGAATGTTTAAGGTGTAGATACCACTAAATTTTTGTAGATATACTACCACTAAATGTTTAAGGATATGTTATGTTAAAAGTGTTATTTTCTTTTACATATCAAAAACTAATAAACATAAAATATGATATTAAACCATTTATAATATTTTGGTTTTAAACTGTCAAAAGTAAAAGCTAATTGACAAAGACTCCTTTTGAGAAGTATCAACTGTTCTGATATATTAACAATCCAACTATCTAACTTTAAAATCACAATGCTTGTAAATTGCATTTTGTGGTATGATACCTGAAAATATTAAGTGGTATGATACCTAAACATTTAGTGGTATGATACCTTAAATATAGTCGTATGACAAATGAACATGAACCATTTAGTGGTACGAATAAAAAAGTAAATGGTATTTCACTTTAACATTTAGTTTTAGAATACCTATAACCTTTTAGTTGTATTTGACCATTTAACATTCAGAGGTATTGCAACCATTAAACATATATATGGGGTTGCACCTGAAACATTTAGTGGTATTGCACCAGCAACCGTTAAACAGTTAGTGGTTTTGCACGTGACACATTTAGTGGTGTTGCACATGAAACATTTGGTGGTTTTATACCTTAAACATTATGAAAAATGGCGGATTTAGACGTTTTCTCATTATGCAGCTAACACGTGACACAGGCATCCGGCATTTGACTTAGTCCACCTATGAATGATGGACCCCCTCTATGAATGATGGACCAGCCTCCCCCTTTCACCCCTAACCCCGCTCTCTACAACCCCGATCCCCAAATCTACAACCCCTCTATATTCAAAGCAACACATATAATACCAAAAACACTTTTCAGAAAATAATAAATCATGATAAAATTATATATAGAAAATGGCTTTTAATATGGAGGGGTTGCATATTTTGGGATCAGGGTTGTACAGCGGGGTTGGGGTTGGGGGAGGGAGTCCATCATTCATAGAGGGGGGTCCATCATTCATAGAGGGGGGTCCATCATTCATAGGGGACAAAATCACACGCCGTATGCCTGTGACACGTGATAGTTAAAACACGTGGACATTTGTTATAGTTATTGCATGTGCACAAGTTCGCATGTGATAGTTAATGCGTGTGCACGTGGTGGGTATTACGTGCGCACGTGTTGCTAACATCATGGACATCTACCGTTCTTTTAAGACCCTACATTAAGTCATTGTTTAGTCGATTTTCACCACTCTTTTCATTAACTACATCCCCTCCCTGGCTCACATGCTTATTTTAAAAGAAATTTACCGTCTATTAAAGGTGCAGTAAGTGATTTAAAAAAGATTTCCAACCTGAAAATATATATTGCAGGATTTACTTTTGAGTGTTTAAAAAGGATTGATGTTTAACTTATGTGAAAAAGTCCAACTCGTTATTGTTTCTGAGCAACATTTATGCATACATATATATACTTATTTTCCCGCCATTTAATTTCTGGTACACCCAAAAATTAGATACAGCAAAAAATCATATAGAAGAAAAGTATCAGATGCACATTTTTTTTCTTCAAAGAGTTAATGTGGAATAGTGTTATTTTTGGAACACTTTAAGATGGGGAAAACAATATTTCAATTTATTTTTTTTGTGAAAATCCCTTACTGCACCTTTAAAAAAGAGTATTTCGCATAGGTCAAATATATAAGATAATTTATTTGATGGCTAAACAAAGCAACAGGCATTGTCTCTGAACAGGCTTCTCTTTGCATACTTTTCAGTTATATCATGTTACTGTCAAATTTTGTCAGTATATGTTTCACAAAATTGTCCGAAATAAAAGAACATAACGACGGACACATATATCAAATATAATTTTTCTTGCGGCGCCATATTTCACAATCCTACCAAAATTTATTTTGACTAAATTAGGAACGCTGCTAGACGAGTTAGTGATAAGGAAATTTGTTTTACTTACGTTTGCTTGTCTGCAGCTGATGGCCACACCAATGTTCAAAATGAAAATGATTACAGCCTGCTCTACGGTCTTTTTTTCCACTGGGTCGGATGACGTCACATAAGCTCATTGATGTCTCTTTGAAGTTGCGGTAATTTACATTGTCATGAGCGTTTCCCTCCCGCCAAAAAAATCGGCATATATCAAAGAGTTTCATCATTCTGAAACGCCGACAGGGAGGTCATGACGCGCAGTTATTGTTTTTGTCATTGGTAATCCTATTAAAGATAATTATCTAAGCCTCAGAATTATGGATATTTTTATGCGGAGTAACTGAAAAGATGATAATTATTTATTTAGCATACACAAGTAAAAATACAGTGTTTCCTTCTGAAAGACTGAAAGAACAAGAACTTTCAAGTACCCCCTCATTCCTATCGGCGACGTACTTTTTACAAATTGATTACTAAAATAAAAGAATAAATAAATGAAGAATTGGTAAGAAAAATGAATTATTCTATAAAACTAGCATGATAATAAACCGAATATGAAGGAGAGGTGGCGACTGACAGCGGTTTCTTAATCGTGTAGACTTCAAGTGAAGACTCTATTGGATTAAGTTTTTTATAAAACATCTCTAAGTAGGTCTGTTATCGCATAAAATTTTCAGGTTGTAAATGTGGACAGACAGACAGCTAATTTTTATATCCGCCTTTTCGGACAATTACAATGTACTAAGCAGAAACAGTTTTCCTTTTAAGTAGAATTTTATGGAAGAATGTGAGACAAATGTGCTTCGAGTGTCCTTTCTATTGTGTGTCGAACACATTTGTCTCATTTCCAATTTGTCGCAAATATGAATGTTTACGAGCACATCGGTCACACCTCGTGAGACAAATGTGCTCCGAGACAAATGTGCTCCTACAAATGTAGGATGGTTTGTTGTGTGAAGCCGTAACCTTGTAGTTCAAAACTACATATCAGTTTAACTGAAGGTTGGTAAAAATATAACAAGAGTGAACGAATCCCAATAGCAAGCTGGTAATTCTTCCTTTTGTGCTGACTAGAGGTTTCCTTATATTTTTAATATTTGTTATCCCTTTATAGAAAATGTAAAGACAAATACTACATTTCACACTTTAATCAAAGAGTAAATTGCCGTACAAAGCCTGAGTTTGTGTTATTTTGTACAATATAAACAGTAAAATTAATATTTCAGCATCCAGTATATATAGAGTCACAAAACATAATTTTATTTAGATGACGTCAGCGGGTCTGGTTTGTGTATTTATGAAGGACACAAACTCCAGACACGATACTGATGCATGTGTCGGGAAACGGAGGGAAACTATCACAACAGCTAAAACAGAATATGTGCATATATTTGATGAGGTATACAATATAAACTGAAAGCATTGCAGAACATATGTATAAGGAAACGACACATACTCTTTAGATGAAAAGATAATTTACGGAGGTTTAGTATGTTAGTTTTGAAGTTCTTGTCTTGGATTTGAAAAATCATAATGGAAACAAAATGGGATGATATGAATTGTTGAACATCACGGGTAAAACAAAATTGATATATTAATCCTATATAGTGAAACATCACGAGCAATAAAAAAGCATCAATCTTCAATTATAACATATAATTCCACTGACCATGCAGGTTTAACCATAGCATCGTCAGCAGGCTAAATGATACTATATTGTATTCAAACTCCGAGTAAAATGCTTCCAGTCCTTATGTTTTATATCAGGGCTCCATCGTCTAGTCTGGTTTAATCTGTCAAGCTAGAGAAATTAAATACCCTTGTAAATAAACAAACAACCGTTAACTGCCCCAAAATAGACAAAAAAGGAATGTGCTAAGAGGGTCATAAATAGATATTGAATAACAACATAGTTTTCACCAGCTAAATGTTCCGATGGAAAGGTTAATCTTGTAGTAGCTTGCTATGATGTTGATGTGTCTGAAATTATATTGACTATTACATACATACTGGCAAATTTAATAGAAATGTACTGTCAAAAAATGGTTTATTTTGTTTTGGCAATTCTCTGGCAATTTGTTTCAGAAAAAAGTGTGAAAATCCGCATAAACATTACTGTACAATGTTAGACTGAATTAATAACGAAGAGGCACAACCTTTCCTAGTATTATCATTAAGATGAAATTCTTGAAACAGCACTAATTAATCATTTCACATCATAAACACGCCATGAAAACAAATTTGGAGCCTACCAATTTTAAATAGGTTAGTGTTTCCATGTACGTTATCTTCAATAATTCAGATGTCAAAATTACAAATATTTCAACTATCTTCAACTATCTGTTTTAGCTTACTAACATCACAGAGTTAGAATTCATACATATTTAGTATATACATTCGTGTTTTTATAACATAATATTTTTTTCTTTGTAAGGGCTGATCTGATTGTAGAAGCAATTTACATTAATAGATCAATTGCATGTGTAAAGAAGTTTTGTGAATAATAATTTTATTCTGTTTCATTTTGAAAAATAAATGATTTTAGTATGGCAAGGTTAATCATGTTTTGAATGAAAATTAATCAAAATTAAAATTTAGCAAGTGACCATCTTGCTTTCTATCATTATGTTCAACATTAAAAATTGTATGGTAAGAAATATCATGATAAAGTTGACCTGATATAGTTTTTCCTTTTTTAGATTATTGTTTTGTTTTTACTTTTGTTTTGTTGAATCTGTGCTGTATTTGCAGCCAACGTCAGCATATCCAAAAAGTCGTTTCCATGATATTGACAGTACGCTGTGAACGGTAGGAATGAACAGAACATCTAAAACGGTCTGTATTTTATATGAGTCAATCAGATAGACCTTCATTTTCACAAGTAAGTCTTTTATCGAGAATACATTTAATGACGTGACCAAAGTGAAATAAAAACGTGTTGTTGTCCTTGTTGTTGTTCTTCCTGCTGCTAAATGACGTGATCAAAGTGATTTTCAAAATTCACATCGCGCGTGCTACAATGTTGTTTTCCTAGAAAACATATATATCTCAGTTGTTTTGTTATTAAGGTGAAATGCGCCTAAAATATTGTGTTTTAACTTTCTCATAAGATTTACACTGTGCATGACCGAAGACATTTCTGATGGAAATCCGAGTTCATTGTTTTGATATCTCTTACTGTTGTATGCTCTTCAAACAGTGCCACTGACGTCACTTTTTGCATAGTACGCTGTTTCATGTTGTTCCCCGAGTTTTCTTTAACTGCGCTTTTAATTTTAAATTCATTAACATTATAAAATAACGGTCGCCTTACCTTTAAGACGTTCGTTATAATTGTATAATATTTGCTGTAAAAAGTCGACGCTGGAGACGCTTGTCGCGATTATGTGTCGTAAAAACGGGAACATTCTATTAGGGTTCTGCTCAAGAATTTGCCTTACAATTGGGGTTATAAAAAATCAGCTCGATCAAAAAAACGCATACGTTTGATATGCCGTGTAAAAATAATTTTACGTTTGTTTGATATGATAAAAAGGATGGGTCACCGGCTTTCTGTTTTTACAATTCCACGAAATTTCACCCGTACCCGGAACGTAGTTTTGACGTTGTGATGTACCGGGAGTTACTTTGTACGTTTTCTTTTTTACACAGGGATAAGTTGATTTACTAGCAGGAATCTGTTTTGCAATGAAGCAATTTATATACCCGGATTGGCTACAAATATTTATCTGCCTGAAACAATTTGTAGGTTAATGTGATCTTTGACCAGTGCTTTTCTGTAGCGTTTAGATCGTATTAAGACTCTCCCGTCCTGTTCATAGTAACAAAAGACGGTACCATACCTGCAACTCTATTAAGATTAATTCAGATGCTCCAGTGGCGACTTGATGTGAATAAAAAAATTATTCTAAAGGTAGAAACATTAATAGACTATTTCTGTATTTCTGTGACTGGGATGGGTGCGAACGACAATATTGTATATAGACACATAAAGAACAAAAGTTTATTTTGTAAAGAAAAAAAAACATTAGTTGCTAAGCCAATTGTTCCGTTGTATTTTCATTGTTTTTATTTCCGTCTATGCAAAAATAGTAACTCATGGAAAAATAAAAAACGTAACATAAACAGCGACATACAAAATACATAACTGAACAAAACTGAAGTCTCTAATACTTGCATGTTTGGTTCGGGAATATATGCTTCTGGTTAGCATCTGTAAGTGTCAAATGATAGCAACAAATTTAATTCTAGTTTATCTAAGTAGAAGTAATGTTTCATCTCCTCATGGAAAGTATCGCCTGGACGGGGGTCTCTATTCCCCATTCACACCATGTGTCATCTGTATAAAGTTTAAAGTAAACCGTTGTGTGTTTCTTTTAAGCTTTCAAGCTAAGTATGCATCTTTGAGTTTTCGAGAATATTGCGCATCATTTTATGACCATACGTATTTTCATTTTGTCTGGTGTAAAGCACCAGAATACGAAATCTCAATTTTAAGACAGATAGTAACTTTTGTGTGTGGAGATTAAGATCAATTTCGCCGCACCTAGTCTCACATACGAGTCTCTTGTTTAAAAACTACATGTAATTTTTTTATTTATTGTTATCCACACACCGAATCACAAAGGAGTAGATGAACCAGAAACTTTTCATTTTTGGTGAACGTATTATGCGGACAAATTACTCTGATCCTGAACTTTTTGCATGAATATATTTTCCAGCGTTTACTCCGAATTAAGGAGTATCCGTAAGTGTGAGATGACGGAAATTGTAGGTGCAATACAATTATTTTATGATTTGTTGATAACTGACGATAACCGCAGTGGAGTGCAATTGAACGCCCAATTATACAGACTGAAAACCCAAGAAATTCTTTATAAGACGCTGAAGAGGAGAATGAAATAAAAAGTATGTGTTTTGAATATTTAAAGTTTTAATTATTTAATTAGCTCAAGCCAGTTTTTTTAATCTCACTAGTTAACTTACTTTAGCTAAGGTCGATCTCACAAATTACAGACTTGTAAGATTTAAGAAAATACTCGTGCGCTTATTCCTAACTGAGCCACGAAATCCTACTACAGACAGAGGGTACTAGACCCTCGCTCTTTTACGAATAAACCCCTTGGTGTTTTTACATTTCCGGTGTTTACACCGGTACACGTGATATTACCTCTTGGATTCTAATCAGTTCATGTCTTGATGAGTGTGAAAAACTGGAAGTGTTTCTGAAATTTCCCGTGCTCCGGCCGGGATCCGTATTGCTGGTCCAAAACGTTAACCACCTGACCACCCATCCCTTCTATTTGTATCATCTGTGTAAAAAAAAACTTTAACGCTTTAATAAATATTATGTCACCAGATTTGCCACGTGCCTTTTCGGAAGTTTGGAACTCTTCAACCGCCAATGAAATGACAAGTAGAATGTTTAACATTTTTTTAATGAGAAATGTATGCTTTCAGGCACTGTCTATTGGATGATACCGAATAAGAATAGACAATTAAACACTCTTGCGTTTTCAGTCTCTCCTGAATGTGTTTATAATTTAAGTACGTAAATAATCCATATCTTTCAACATAATATGTTGTTACCTCCAAATTAATGTTAATTATAAATATCAATATTTCTAGTAGCATATTCATAAGAAAAATAAGGATTAAGTTTGCTTTGCTGATACACATGTTGCTATAGATATTAATTACTATTGAGAACTAAATTGACAAGTGACCGGAGAGCATTAGGTTTAACAACTTTGCAAAGGAAGGTACATGGGATCGAATCCCGGTCAAGGTTCTTTTTTTCTCACCATGTGACATTTGGCACCTTTCGTCTGAATAAAATTAGTTTTTACTATACATATCTACCTATTAATAGCTTTCATATACTAACAATTGCGCCGACTACCTACCTTAAAGGTAGTTCTTGTTTATGCTCAGCTCAGTTTCGTGCCCAAACTTTAAAAATATAATATTAAA
The DNA here is from genome assembly GCA_022818135.1 of Saxidomus purpurata. NCBI lineage: Eukaryota > Metazoa > Mollusca > Bivalvia > Venerida > Veneridae > Saxidomus > Saxidomus purpurata. Next base: position 53,821,654 of record JAFMSR010000008.1, on the reverse strand, counting down.
ACATTTTAAAAATTCTTAGTAAAAATTGTCTAATATGCTTTCTATTAGACTTGAATGACTTTGAAATAAATTGCTTCTCTATTTTATGCTCAAACTACGTCGAAAACGAAACAAATTTTATAACCATGGGGCCTGGTGAATTTGTTAAACTCGTTCACAGCTTGGCACATCCCATGTTTTCTTACAAGGGATCACACTCTGGTCTACTGCCAAATAAGTAAATACGATGTAAAGTCAGTGTCTCATCCTTATCCGCATATACCTTTATTCCATGATTCAAATTTCAACAGCACGTGTCAACATGAGAAAAGCTTTTCATGCATATATGAAATTCATCATAATTATTGTTTTGAAAATGTTTAATGTTAATGTTTTCTTGAAATAATCAATAGAAATCAGTCTTTCCCTACTGTTAATTCCTCTGTAATGTAATTGTGTCTCACACTTCCAACCTGTGATAAAATATGAAAGACGGTCAGATTTAAGTGAAGAAAACATTTTCTTTTTACCTGCTTTTACGAATACCCGGACAATCAAAATCGGTTTTGTTAAACATGACGATAAACTGCAGATGGTATTTTCATTCATAATGCTAGTTTGTTTCATGCACACTGAAAAAATTAATGGGTTGTATATATTTTACAACGTAAAAACGTAGCGTTGGCTTACAAACCTGCCGTAAGCGTAGGACAGCACGCTGTTAAAGAAGCGACGTCAGAAGCTATGTTTAAAGCACTGAAGAAAAAGTTTACAAGATATAAAAAAAAGAAATTCGCCGTGGAATCGGTTATATGCTGCAATAAACATGGTGCAAATGTGAGAAGAGAATTAGAGAAAAGAATTTGAGGCGCATTTCACCTTAAATGCGTTCTTAGTTCATCCAGTAAAGAGACAAGTCGCAGAGATAGAAGGATGTGATTGTCATTTCTTCCGATGATGAGAGCAGTTTGGATCATGATTAGGATCTAGCCTTTACCCTTATGACTGGGAGGAGCTCAGCGTGAAGACATTGTATTGAAAAAAGCAAACAGGAAAACATCGACCCTTTTCAGAGCAAACCATTTCCCCTTTTAAGGGCCACCCAACACATTTTGAAAAAAAAATGTCTTCAGTCATTCAGTCATTGTCACAAAAGAAAAAAAATATTGTCAAAAATTCCATATCAAAAATAAAATATAGTCCAAAGTCCTAATCATTTTAGATTCTATTATCAATATTGACATAAATATTCAATATCATTATAAATATTGTAAAATAGTTTAAAGCATAATGATTTTAGCCCTGACCTTGGTTGGGCTGGAATGCGTCATAGTTTCCCTGTTAGACGATAAATTATGGTGGTTTAGACAGCATCGATTTAGAAGAGAGGCATAACAAACAATGCATTAAGTTGGCGAACGACTGAGACTCACAAGAGGGGTTAACTTTCCTGACTCAAGCAAGCCTAGGCTTAAACAAACAACAAACGGCCCTTTTTAGGCCTACCTCGACACATTTCCGAAAGAAAGATTCTCAGAATATTGTCAAAAAAGTGAATTGTTTACATTAGTCTACCAAGCTCGAGTCCATTAGCAGCACGTTAGCTTTTGCCTCCCTTGTCGTAATTGACCACCGCGGAGACAGGTATGACTTTTGTGTATGAAAGCGGGGGTTCTTTTATTCATTTAACAATTTTACCATGGGATTGAAAGAATTTGGGCACACAGAGTACCCCCACCATGCAACTATAGCAAACACAAACATTCTGTAAAAGATTCCCCCCAAAACAAACGGCCCTTTTTAGGCCAACCAACGGTCCTTTTTAAGACCAACCAATGAATGTTTCTGGGTCAAACAAATGATTAAGAAGAAAATATCTCAATTTTATATTGTCACGTGAATACATAACACTATTCGACGTTCTTTTTTTACTCTTTTGTTTCCTTTTTACGATTCGCTGCTCTCTCGGGTTGATGCCTGTCTAGATCCGTTGGAGTTTTCATCAGGTGGGTCTCGGAAGTCATTTAAGTACATCCAGGGGTTAATATCCATGATATATTTGGTTTTAGTCGAAGCCGTAGCCATAGACTCTGTATTAAACGTCGTCGGTTTGATAACTGCCCTTTCCGGCTTGATAACCTCTTTAAGACTCTCCGGCTCCTTCGACTCCTTTGGCTCCTCTTAATTTGATAGACATGCATTGACTTCAACAGAGCAAGCCTTAGCGTAATGCCCCGTCTGGTGTCAGCAATAACAGGTAATGATATCTTGATCCCCTGTAATGCTCTTTTGATCCCTTGTCCTGTTCCCAGTCCTATTCCCTGTCTTTTCCGGACAAGCACTTGCACAATGTCCCGCCTGGTGACAATGATAACATACTTAGTAGTGTATTGATATCATCTATATGATTTTTAATTTGTTGCAGCAAATTTCGCTACATGGCTGAAACTGATGAATAGAGGCGCTCACCCCTTTTTATACTTCCCCTAGAAGAGCGTATAAAATAGAGAGCGTATCCTGTTCGGGTCATCAGTCAGTCAACAGACATACAGATGACAACGGTACGTTACTCAGACACTAGCAGTGGTAGTAGCAGCAATAGTAGCAGTAGCGATGAAGAAGAACTTGAGGAAGAACGTAATGAAGATCAAAAACACTCTCCCTGTCAAACAAAGGACTATCCTTGTCAAGAAAAGGAAACAACAACAACCACGACAGAAGGATCATTAACAACAACAACAAAAGCAGCACCATCATCACCACCAGTCCAAGACAAGACATGCGAACAAACAAGACACGGACGAATTGCGAAAACAATGAAGTCATAAAAATTAAAATAGGCATGTTTCAAAGTATTTATTTACATTTATATTTGTTCTAGGTTCCAAAAGGTATTACGAACAATGTAAATCTACAAAACATGTATCATAATTTTACAAGTTTGACATGTGTAACAAACATATGCAATAATGCCAAAAACTAGGATAGACAATTTACCTTATTTTGCCCCGAGCCAAATCACACATGTAAGTATACAAGACAGTAGCAAAAGATTCGGAGTAGAGGTATCACTCTTAGTATATATAAACTGCAATATAAGACAAAAAGAATTGTTTTACCTTCTATGTTTTACGGATGCACTAGCTGTTACTAAGACAGAGAAAAAGTGAACCAATTCACACTCAAACAATGGCTGTGCTTTACCAGGAATCAAAGTAAAGAGCCACGAATCTCATAAGACAATATTACCATGGTGAACTTAGTACAGGACCGTGAACACTATTTGTTGATCGTGGAGTATACATTCCGCATCAGATGACACCGTCAAGTGACCGGTGAAACCCTAACCAATACCTTTCGAACAGCGTATACCAACTGTGGTGGTGGATCACCATAAGACGATGCCTAACGGTACGCTCATCATTCATAGGGAGGATGACCATTGCAAACGTTTTACCTACATCGCGACATTGTGTCCGTTGCTTCAATGTGCATTGCCTGGAGTATAAGCAAGGACATTGGCGGAGCTCTGTTGGACGACCCAGGAGAATGAAATTAATGAGAGTCATGGAGTAAGCCGGTGTCTACTACAATTATGAGTGGCATGAGTATACCTTAGAATTTCTGTATTGTGAAGCCTCTTGGTCTTATGAAGATCGAGTTAAACGACTTGCCGTACCACGACCAGACTTGCCGCAATATCAATACATCATTTAATGCCCCACACGCAGGCATGATCGATGGTATTTGAACAAAATTAAACAAGGCTTTTGTCTCCGTTGCTGGTCAATACGGATGTATTGCCTATACATGTATATACATACAGTATGTACAGACGTGATCAGAGCTCTGGTACCGTTTAACCATGGCAGATGTATTTTCATTTATCTGATGCTCAGCAACAGCAGCATCAGTAGCAGCAGCTACAAAGATGTTTTTCGCGTGTAATGATAAGAGACCCCTACCAGGAACCCTACATCGATTTTAACATGGCTTGACTCCTCGTTTGATCGATTTAAGCATCAAATTCAATAAGAACTACGGCGTGAATCACAGGGTGAATTACAGGGTGAAACACATTCATGACTTGATTTGGAATCCATTCAATGTCATGACTTGGACATGTATGCGGTGCAGAGTGATCACGTGACTAAACAAATACAAAAGATTATCCAATGGTTTTGTGATATTTATTTTGCCGGTCATGGAGCAGAGAAGCAGATGCATTTTCTTCAAGAGCAGAAGCAGATGCATTTGTGAGGTGCCTGTCTTCAGAGAGATAATATATACTCTTAAAATGATGACACCTGTACAACACCGTCACAACGTAGATGTTAAGAGATGAACAAGAGCCATGTTACACATGGTTAATCCCCCCGCCGGGAAGAAGTTACCTGAAGGTTGTACGTTCGTACATTTTACTTGGTGAGAGGAAACTCTTAAAAAGCCGTATAGTTATGGTCATGCTGAGTACAGTTTTCAAGTAAGTGGAAAAAGAACAAGGCAATAAAGAGAATGTTTGCAAAATTATATTAATGTTCATTATCAGTAAAGGTATGATATTTTTTTTCTATTTGACTAAAAGTAGGAAAGGTAGAGTTATTGTTCTTGCACACTGCACTTCCTACCAATGTGCTATGTCAGTGTATTAAGTTTGAAGTAAATCCCTCAAGTACTTTTGGAGTTATGCTCTGGACAAAACTTTTAAAGTAAATCTGATAAAGGGGAATAACTCTAAAAGTAGGCAAGGTAGAGTTATTGTTCTTGCACACTGCACTTCCTACCAATGTGCTATGTCAGTGTATTAAGTTTGAAGAAAATCACTCAAGTACTTTTGGAGTTATGCTTCGGACAAAGTTTTTCAAGTAAATCTGATAAAGGGGAATAACTCTAAAAGTAGGCAAGGTAGAGTTATTGTTCTTACACACTGCACTTCCTCCCAATGTGCTCTGTCAGTGTATGAAGTTTGAAGAAAATCGCTCAAGCACTTTTGGAGTTATGCTCCAGACAAAATTGGGACGGACGCACGGACGGACGGACGGACGGACGGAGACCATTTCTAATATCCCCTTCGCCCTCGGCGGGGGCATAAAAAATTGTGGGACAAATTCCAGGAAGCCTTTCGATATATCAAAGCCTGTGACAGCAAAGTGCATCGACTTATTCTTCCTTTGAGAAAAAAAGAGTGGATCAATGAAGTCGTGGATTACTCGGCAGTTATTGCATGTTTGACAGAGATACAGTGGTGCTCACGTGTAACTTTGCAAAAGATTTCCGTGTATCGTGCATTCCGTTTGCATTCATCGTGCGTTTATCGTGTATCATTCAGATCGTGTATCGTGTAACGCATCGTTCGTTCCGTGTGATGAACGTTGCACGATAGAAATGATAAAACGCTCTAGAAAAGTCCCTACACTCTGTTTCCGGACATATTTGACATTGTATTGTTTAAATGTTGTAGAACTTCTGATTGAACAACTGAAAATAAAAAGTTGTTGACCCAACAGTATCATTAAAATCTAAAACATACATTATTCTCACTGACACTTTCTAAGTTTGCATTGCAGCAAATGCAGCAGTAACTGCATGTGGTGTCAAATAATGACATGTTTTCTGAAGGCAGTCACGTAAGTTGTCTACCTTTTCTAATTAGAAAGATAAAGAAGAAATTTTCGGAAATGTGAAACGTCAGTTTTAAATAAAATACTACTAACCCTGCATTAAGATAAAGTAAAGTCATTCTCTTAACAACCCATTACCTTTTTTAGGTGTGGATATGTAATTAGAGTTTAAATAGTATGTGTGCCGCTTTTCAACTACTCGATAGCTTAGGACTTTTAAGTGGGGTTGATTTAGCTCTTACATTGTAATTAGACATCTACTAATAATATTGTTGTTAAACAAACGAAAATGTCCGAGTTAATCGCATAAATGTTTATCGTTTCGTTCATTGGGAATCGTGTATCGTGTATCGTTCTTATCGCTCATCATTTAGCATTCATTCATCAGTTATCGTGCGTGCATCGTGCATTCCGTTTGTGTATATCGTGCGTGTATCGTTCATTCCGTGTGCAAAGTTACACGTGAGCACCACTGTATAGACATATTAATATAGACAGATAGAAAGGAACCTGTACAAAAATGTTACAAAGATGTTACAATGTAATGATTTTACACTGTTTTACTGTTTCACATGTTACAAAGATGTTACAATGTGACATATAAAAATAAAGGAAGCGATTCAAAGCCATAGGATTGTCATTATTCTTCTGTCCCTCATAAAAAGCACATTACTGTTTAAAGGTCCTTGTAATCTTTTTATTTCAGGCCATAGTTGGTCTATGACTTTGCCCTCCAAATATGTCGGCATCATGACCCTCTTGTGTCAAGCAATACAATTGTAAAGTCTGATGAAGACATCTTAAGATATAGCAAAGTTATAACCAACGTTAAGTTTGTTTGGCGAACTTACTGACTAACGGACGGACGGATGGACCGACAGACAAAGATATTCCTATGTATCGCCTTTTCTCCGAAAGGGCAACACAAAATATCTCAACTTTGTCTTTAACTGGCCCAGAAAAATATCGTTTCAAGTATAGGATTCTTTTACACAGCGGAATTGCCTTTGCTCAAGCAACGTTTAGAAGCTAGCCTTCCAATATCCCATTTTTTATTAGCACTATATTATGTACACATGAAAGCATAACACTTTTTATTTCAACACATAGTTCGAAAACATAGGAGTCTTTAGAATACTTAAATATAACATTGACATTTTCAAGAACAATAATTCAATGAAAAGAATAATGAATAATACTAAAATTAAAAAAAGCAAAAGACAACTTCTAAATCTGAATTCAGTGAACATAACATCTCTACGTCTGTTTCTTATTGCAAGATGACCCAAGGTGTGGACTAGGTCATTTTATAAAAGTAGGATCATCGTTTACAGTACGAAACAAAATATTTCATATATAAGACAATATGACATGTACTGTTGTTTTAGTTTGTTATGTTTGTCAGAAATGTTATATTGGCAAAACAGGTGATACGCTTGGCAATAGAGGCACAGTGTATGATCAACAAATAAGAAACCTTTCAACAGGACAATTGCCTTTAAGTGGACATTTAGATAATTGTTCACTGAAAGACCCGAACTATTCAATATTCTCTTTTTACAAATATTTTAGTACATAATGTAATGATGTTTCAGCTAGGTTATTGAAGAAGCTCTATTTCTTTTATTCGTTTAAGCCACTATTAAACAATAATTGATGATGTTTTATGTGAACACAAACATTGACGAAACGATGCTTAGTGATTTATACCGTATGCTGTATTATTCCTGAGGGTGCCCAGTGAAACCGGTCAGCGAATACGAATAGAAAATTCAAAAAGTGTCATTTATTTTTTTATTTTATATATATAGTCAAACTCTTCAAAGTCCCATGACTCTTATGGTTCAGTCACACCGGACTAACAGACGTGCAACGGATAAAAAAATGCAAAATCAGTCTTAACCGTTGGTGTCCGTTGGTAAATTTGTCCCCGCCGCTTTTCTTCGGCTTCGCGATCGATGTAACGAGCGCATGAAACGTACAATGACCAGACGAATAACGGACATGTACCGGACGATAAACAGACTGATAACAGACATCATCATATAATTAACGGACATCACCTTACGTTGAACGTATGAGGAACTGATATTACCTTACAACTAATGGACATGTACCGGAGAAAACGCATATGTACCGTACGGGAAACGGACATGACCGTATTTGCACCAATCACGTGACTGCCAGAGCGGGTACATACGAACTACATACGGTGCATCTGTTTCAAGTCCGTTACTAGTCCGGTGGCGACATGGGGTAACCGGACATCAACAGATATAAACCGGACAAATACAGGACACATAACGTACTCGTTCAGTACAAAATGTATTAGGAACGCACACGTTCCGAAAAAATCAGATGACTACCGTATAACCTTTATCCGTTTTATCTGTTGGAAAGTTTTGAAAATGCTCAAAACTTGCCTACGGATATTACAGACACAAACGGATATCAGCGGACAATGACCGCAAAGACCGTATAAGAAACAGACGAGAAACATATGCGAACGAGCGCAAACAGAATGAAAAAGAATATCTGTTGCGCGTCTGAAAGTCCGGTGTGACTGACAATTTACAAAACTTATTCAAGAGGAAACTCCTGACGATATGCAAAACTACACTACTAAACATTTCTACCATGTTCTACTAACATCCATCCAGGTGTGTAAACAAACTTGTGGGATAAACATACAGACGGAACGAACGGATAACGGACAACATCAAATTTATATGTCTCCCAACCACTAGGTTGGAGACATAATAAATGACAAAACTAACAGTATTTTTGTGTAGCTTTTGTTTTCTATATAAGAACTTTGACCTACATAAGACTACTTGTTTAATGCGAAGGATGCAAAATATTGGTCTTAAAGTACTCCTTGATATAGAACAGATGTTGCTTGCTTCAATACAGTAACATTACAAACTATTTTACGATCTGACTCCTTTTTCAATCTAGGTTTTGATTCAAATATGATTGATGTTAAGTTAAATGAGTTTATCGTAGATTAACCATTCACTAACACTCTCAATGTTCTCAGTTAATACATGCTCAATGTCGTCTTAGTACTTACCAGAACTAGAATACCTGAGTTTGTTTACAATAAACGTTTTTCCTGACAGCAAACCATGTCATTAACATATACAAAAAATAGAGGAGGCCTAACAATGCAACCTTGAGGGACTCCACAAGTAGCTGTACCTGTTGATGAATTAATACCAGAGTTATTACTGCATTGCTAGCGATACCATTTATAAGAAAGAAACCATTTAAGAATATCAGGACTAAAACCTAACATTTCCTTATTCATTATTAAAATTTCATGATCGACTATATCAAAAGCCTCTTGTGAGTCAAACAATAACATACCGACTGAATTACCTTAATCTAACCTGACCCTTATGTAATCAGACAAATGCATTAAACATGTACAAGTAGAAAAAAACTACTTCTACAGCCAGACTGGTATTCATAGCGCAAACGTTTCTATATCAAATATGACCCAACTTTGTCATTATATTCATCTTCGTAAAGGGAACAAGGTAAGTAATCCTAGCATCACGACAAGGGTAAGTATTTAACGATTCAATACTAAGCCCCTGCTAAGAAGAATATTCCATTTATTATTGTCATAGTGTATGTAATTAGTGGCTAGCATTTTATATACATGTAATTAAGACTTTGACAAAAAAATTAGTGGCCACTTTTGCTACAAATATATGAAACGTTTGCATGTTGTAAGCAAATTCACAAAAATGTAACTCAGGTTTTTTTAATCTACAATTTTATAAAAGGCCGACTGGGCCTGTCTTATCATGGCGCTTACGAGAAATCTTTCTAGAAATCTTTCTCGTAGTTATCTTGCAACGTTCTCGTTTCATGTTTACCTGTCTTATCAACATTCTCGAAGCTACGGTATCGTAGGTTTCCTTGAGATTGCTCGTACCTTTACGAGAGGGTCGGGGGCCTTTATGATATCGCAAGTAAAAATGGCGGCAAATATGAATGATCCATAAAAGATAAATTTCGGTTAGATTTTTGCCACAAAATACATATTCAACAAAACTATTGGCATGCACTCTCCACAACAGTTTTTTTGCATGGTCTTACGTCAGTGTAAGTGAAGAACCAGCACACACCTTTCAACCGATACGACGTGAGGCTGAAGTGAAAAGCACAATAGTAAACTGATAATTACGTTTTTTTTACAGGAAACATCGTTAACAGACCTGCACTATTGATAACGTTAACATAATTACGTATATTCTATCTAAGGCCACACCAATTTGATTAATAGTTCGTCGGATTTTCCGCTACTTGAAAATCCTAAAGTGGAAAATAAAATTAAAAAAACCCCGCCGCATGTCCGTCAGAAATCAAATTTTATTTTTTGCGCAGCGCAAAATATCGTCGCTAATTTCTGGTACTTTCGGTTCATTTCGGTTCATTTCAAACAATTTTCGTTACAAAACGTCTCAAATTCAAGCGTTCGCGTAACAACATGCTTTCCGGTAGTGAAAATGGCGGCAATGTGAACAGCTGTATACTTTAGACCAAATCCAGATGTTTTTGACAATGGCTTTATTGATTGTTGTGGTGTCAGTAAAGACGCATGATATGGTGACTGTCCTCTCTCCAACAATATATCGTTTTGAAAATTCAAAGACTTTTGAAGAGGTGTTTAAATTTTTGAAATCTGAACACGCCAATTTAAGTTGTGTTGATTACGAAAATGTCAAAATTAAACAAAATACTGGCGATAGTGGTATCATAATATCTGATCCTAAAAAATATAATTTGACTATTTGTGATGAAGTTTCGTCTAAGTATATTGAATTTATCTTGAGTAGTAATACTAACAAAAATAACAATGACCTTCCACCGCCAGTGGCTGGTAAGAATGCCTTTACCACACTTCTTGACAGTATGAGAAAGAAAGCAGCCAAGCAAAATCGTGAAACCATCTAATGGGCCTGCCAAATTAAGAAATGATGTTATAGACTGGATATCTGAGTTTGACGAAGGTTGGACGTTAAGCACGATGCAGAGTGGAGAAGATGTAGTTAAATCTTTGAGTAGTGCTTTATGGTATATTGACACATGTCACCAGAAATTTTCGGACAATGGTTGTCCAGTGCCGAAACTATTCAGACACTTTAGTGGATACAATGATTATAAAAAAATACATCACAGAGTTCCGGAAATAACATGTGAAAAACTTAATGAACATTGCTTAAATCTAAACAAAGTGCTAGAATTTCCATCCATGGCCAGTGAAAAGCATAAACAACTTGCTGGGTATATACAGTCATTATTTTTTTGTCTTACTAAATATAAGGCTAGGTTGGAGAAGGATAATGAGCGTCACAAAAACAAATACCAAGCTGTGACTGATAGTAGTAACAAAGACGTGATTGAGAGTGATTCACAGTGTTACTTTATTAAGCCTACCCAAGGTAAAGTGGAGAATATATACACTTCTTTAAACAAAGAGTTGGGTAAACTTGATAATTTTGTGTTCATTGACCTTGACCGTTTCTCACCTGCAGATAGAATAGAAAGGAGAAAATACATTAAAGAAATAAAGCTTTCACATGCAATAATGATTTATCGCATAAATTATGGTGGTAATATAGGAACTTTGAATTTTGTATGGAAAGTCCCAACAGAACTTGATAATTCTACAAAGAATGGACAGGTGATAAGGAAAATTTCAAGTTTATTGCCAAAGTACTCGACAAGGGCTATGAGAAGAGACTTTATCAATAAGTATTCAAAACATGTGAAAACACCGAAAGTACTTCTTAGACATATGTATCATTATCTTACTAAAACAGTGTCCAGCAATGAAAATGAGGATCAGCGGTTGGTTAACGAAAGACTTACTGAAAATCTTTTGATGGCAGATGACGCAGAGCTGTTATTAGACTATAGAAAAATGAATGGGAAAGACATTGATGAGAAGTTTGATAAGTTTTTTAATGAAATGGGAAAATATTTCGAAGAACAGGTCATGTCGGTACAGGAAAGGCGTCATGGTGAAGAACTTTACCTCCCTCTTGCTATTTCCATTGAAGATTTAAAATCTCAGGTGATCAAAAGATGTCCCCCAGATACACCTGTTCCTAATTCAGAGACTATAAGGTTGCAATTTACACCTGCCAATCCTTTTAAGAAAACAGCAATGAAATATTCTGGCCATTTTGATGTTAAATTCACAGTGCAAACTCGTCAGGCAAGAGCACATCATATAGATGGTCGCTATGTTGCCACTACATTTAAGTATTTGAAACAGTTTTGTGTCAGGTTTAGGAGGCAGTCTCTTTTTGTTTGTGTAGATGATAAATCTATTGTACCAATAGGAGAGCCTGGTTGTCCAATATCTTCAGGTGTGAGAGGGCATAACAAAGTAATGGCACCTGCTTCAGGCCCAGTCCTAGTAGCTGCAGATCATGGCTTTCATATTGCAGGTTTAGTTCCATCTGTTGCTCTAGTAACAGAGACCCAAAATAGTTCGAACGATAGTTTTTTCTCTGGTCAGGTATTTGTTACAACCAAGGACAAGGTGTTTCAGCCATCAAATCCAATAAGACATGCAACTGAACTTACCAGAATTCTCAAGGACCATTACTGTGACGACAATGTTAATTTGAATGTTCCAGTATTATGCATATTGTCTGATGGGGGACCGGACCATAGAATAACATACGAGTCAGTGAAAGTGTCTTTGATTCAGCTATTCATGCAGCTAGATCTTGATTTGCTTATAGCAATACGAACTGCCCCAAATAACAGTTGGCTTAACCCAGCAGAGCGTTGTATGGCTATTTTAAATTTAGGCTTGCAACATGTAGCATTGTCAAGAAATCCGATGCCTGAAAACTTTGAAAAGATGATAAAAAACAAATCTTCACTAAATGCTGTTCGTAATGCCACAACAAGACAAAAACAATTAAAGGAAGCTTTTGGAGAGTCAGTTCAATGTGTGATAGCGAAAGTGAATGAACGTTTCAGTCGCCTCAAGTTGAAGGGGGAAACATTCAAGACTTATATTGGGGTGACAGAAAAAGACATGGAGGATGCTTTCAAAATCATTAATGATACAACCAACGCCAATGTTGACTGCACTGTTAGCAGTAAAGAGTTTAAACAGAGTAAAGAAATTCAGGTATAAACTTAAAATTTTATGGGTTTTTTTATACGCCCAAAGGGTCGAATTATGGGAACACCGCAAGTTGTCTGCTCTCAATCGAACAGTTTTCATCTGATCTTCATCAAACTTGCTGAACATGTTTGTGGGCATAATGTACCGGCCAAATTTGATAACCAGCAAAATCGCCCAAGGTACTATTGGATTATGGGCCTTGAATTATCGAAAACTGTTGAATTAAATTAGCCTTTGCTCTATAGTATTAGTTCAAACATGTGAATTAGCCTTGTCTGCTCTATGGTTCAAACTGGTTTTACAAAAAACCTGTGAAATGCCAAATACCGAGTTATGGCATATTTTGTGACAGTTTGTCACTCGTGAAGGAAAGTAACAAATTTCTTGCTGAACAAGTGGTGAAAACTTGTTACATATTTAATCATGTTTCAAAATTGGCTGATTGGCGTAGCAAGTTACATCATTACTCTGCAACAAGTTACAATCCAAATGATTGTTGCAGATACCCTGAAAATGGTCCCTATTAATACCAGTTGTTGACAACTGACGTGTTAACTAACGGTGATAACGTCATGGTACTGATTTTCGAATAGCAAAGCTTTTCCAGCAGTTGTTGAAAATGTGTTTTGTCAGTACTTTATAAATCTTTAATGTGTATTAATTGAGGTTTTTTTACTATATTTTCTAAGTTATACTTCTAAATACAAGATTAGTTGTAATGATTGACTGCTTTTTCTGACAGGAGTTCATCAAGAGGCATGGCCTGAGTACACACTATAGTTTCCAGCTGAGAAAATGCAGAGGTGATGATGTGTGTCCATATTGTCAGCTTAACCCACCTAGAAGTGAAACACATTTCAGTTTCCTACCTTGTCCTGTGCCAGATGAAAGCGGCTTACAGTATCAGTCATTTGATGAGGTAAGCATAAAAGTCAATCTTTAGACAGCATCTACATTGTATATATAAAAGTTGAATTATACTTGTTTTTAATGATTATAATCTTAACCTAAAAGTAGCGAGATACAAATAACAACATACATTATCTCAAGTAAGCTTTTGAACCGACCGTGCAGATATTGGCATGAGGTGGCCTGACTGAGAGCTCGGAGAAAACAAACCTTTCTGATCTGATGACCACCCTACCATCTCCCATACTACCCAGGATGGGGATTGAGCCCTAGTTCATTGGTGATAAGCATGTGTGCTAACTGGACAGTCAAGGACATTTAATACAAAGTGTTTTTATAGTTCCTCTTTGCTGGAATGGTTTAACATTTACTTCACTGTTGCTCATACTATAATTCAGTAACATAATCATACTGTAAAAACAATTGTTTATCTGACTCAAGTGTGCGGGATTTGCAAATATCTTCAAATTGACACAGGATTCCAGCTGTAGGGTAATGTTTTATTAAAATTAGTTACATTTAAGTAAACATCTTAATTGACAAAACTGAGCCAGTTATTTAAATTGAATTAAGATTTGAATAAATGTAATTCCTTATACTTTTGAAGTTGTATGGGAAAGATGTAGATGATAGTCACAGACCATCTTCTAAGAATACCAGTTCCTTTGATGACGAAGCATTTGAATATGACAAGAGAAACAGAGATGCATTTAAAGCAGTTAAAGCACGTGATGCCATTGAGTGCGCTGAATGTGAGAAGCCACGAATGGTGTATTCAGCAAGTAAAACAACTCTAGAACAGGTATTAAATAGTGCTTACAATAGGAACTACACAGTTTTCAGGTCATCACAGCTCATGCTGGGTAGATTGAAGTGGAAATATTCAGTCAATTTTTTAAATTATATAAGATATTTTTTTAATAACTTCAACGGCTTAAATTGAGCTGATCAATTTGGCGTGGTGTAACCTAAAATTTATTGAAAACAGTCAAAAATTATTAATTACATTGTATTTCTACCAATTGCTTACATATTATTTTGCTTCAATAAAAACATGGCTGTCAGTAAGTGTGACTGATTTTCCTGATATGGCTGTAGTGAAAACTTATAAAATTAGCCTGTTCATGTTTTACATATACATGTATGATATTTTACAAATAGTGATGTCGGGTGAGCCAAACAGGGTCATTGTGGCCGTCTTGTTGATTACTAGATGGATTCTTTCATACTTGCAAACATTACTCCTTTTCAAAAGCATTTCACATTTCAACATATGATATGACCTTGATCTTCACTTAGACCTTCGTAAAGAACAACAGGAGTTTCAGCATTAGATTGTAGTGCTCTCTAAATAATGTAATCATATATTATGTTACACATTATTTAATTGAAAATAGGAAGCTTTAGATAATCCTCTAGCATTCGTCACAATAATGGATTTTATTAAAGTGTTGTATTTTGGTGCTTCACAGGATGCAGTGCTAAGGCGCACAAGAGAAGAAAAGTGGTACACCTGTGGAGATAGTCTGCCGGAAGAGATTGGGTTGTTCACGAAAAGATGTTTATCGTGTGTTAGTGAGATAGAAATAACATATTATAGTGCTGCAGTTAGATCATATCTACCACCATGCTGTATCTATTGTGGAACCAAAGACAACTTATTAGATGAGACAAACGAGTACATTTCTAACCTACTTAATGATTACTCGTGTGTCAGACCTCTCTGTGAAGGTTGTAGGGCTAAAAACCTGGAGGCCAAGACTTGGGGTAAAAAGTTTTTCAAAAAGACAAAACGCTAAGTTTTAGAGTAGCAGGTATCACAACACACTCCAAAAGTTTACATTTTATCAGTTGGATTGACGGGATTCCTTTCCATAAATGTGTATACTGAAAGTAGCTGATGCTTTCGATGCAGCATGTGGTGATAAAGGTACCAATTTAAATGAATAGGCAATAATTGTGGGCATTTTTGTGCACTTGAGTATTGTTGAAAATACTTTTATGAAAGGATTACTTCAAAGTGATAAATGGAAGTTTTTATCTAGATTTAGAAGCAAAGACATAACTATATTAAATTGAAATGTTTTACATTGCCGCCATTTTCACTCCCCGAAAGCATGTTGTTACTGTCTGCTCCATATCACTTTCACCCCTTGTCTTGCATAAGTAACTTGAAGGTAAATTGTTGCAGTGCTAATGTTAAGGTGCTACAATACAAGTTTTTCGCTTTAAAAGAAGTAGGTAGCTGTACTTCGAGTGCAGTAAGTGTAACAGTGTGTTTGTCACAGTCTATTAAATTGAAATGTTTTACATTGCCGCCATTTTCACGCCCGGAAAGCATGTTGTTACTGTCTGCTCCATATCACTTTCACCCCTTGTCTTGCATAAGTAACTTAAAGGTAAATTGTTGCAGTGCTGATGTTAAGGTGTTACAATACAAGTTTTTCGCTTTAAAAGAAGTAGGTAGCTGTACTTCGAGTGCAGTAAGTGTAACAGTGTGTTTGTCACAGTCTTTAATACTTACAGTGTGTTAATATGATATTAGTCTTTTATAAAGCTTTGATTAAAACATTGGTGTGTTAATAGTCAGTCTTTAATACTTACAGTGTGATAAAATGATATTAGTCTTTATAAATCTTTGATTAAGACATTGGTGTGTTAATAGTCACAGTCTTTAATACTTACAGTGTGTTAATATGATATTAGTCTTTATAAAGCTTTGATTAAGACGTTGGTGTGTTAATAGTCGGTCTTTAATACTTGCAGTGTGTTAAAATGATATTAGTCTTTATAAAGCTTTGATTAAGACGTTGGTGTGTTAATAGTCGGTCTTTAATACTTGCAGTGTGTTAAAATGATATTAGTCTTTATAAAGCTTTGATTAGGACGTTGGTGTGTTAATAGTCGGTCTTTAATACTTGCAGTGTGTTAAAATGATATTAGTCTTTATAAAGCTTTGATTAAGACATTGGTGTGTTAATAGTCACAGTCTTTAATACTTACAGTGTGTTAATATGATATTAGTCTTTATAAATCTTGGATTAAGACATTGGTGTGTTAATAGTCACAGTCTTTAATACTTACAGTGTGTTAATATGATATTAGTCTTTATAAAGCTTTGATTAAGACATTGTGTGTTAATAGTCGGTCTTTAATACTTGCAGTGTGTTAAAATGATATTAGTCTTTATAAAGCTTTGATAAAGACATTGCTGTGTTAATAGTCACAGTCTTTAATACTTACAGTGTGTTAATATGATATTAGTCTTTATAAATCTTGGATTAAGACATTGGTGTGTTAATAGTCACAGTCTTTAATACTTGCAGTGTGTTCATATGATATTAGTCTTTATAAAGTTTTGATTAAGACATTGGTGTGTTAACGCGGTCTATAATACTTGCAGTGTGTTAAAATGATATTAGTCTTTATAAAGCTTTGATTAAGACATTGGTGTGTTAATAGGCGGTCTTTAATACTTACAGTGTGTTAATATGATATTAGTCTTTATAAAGCTTTGATTAAGACGTTGGTGTGTTAATAGTCGGTCTTTAATACTTGCAGTGTGTTAATATGATATTAGTCTTTATAAAGCTTTGATTAAGACGTTCTTCTTTTAATATTGACAGTGGGTTAATTTGTGTGAAATAGTCTTTAAAGCTTTGACTGTTTGGAGATAAGATAGATTTCATTGGCAACTAGCATGTTGTTTTCCTAGAAGACATTTATAATCTTTTATAGTTTTATTGACAACATTGCACTCAGTATGTAACAAAATGTTAGTGTTGAACTGTACAAAAGTATTGGACTGTACAAAAACATTTTTTTTATGTTTTTGTATTAAATTGTAATTGTCAATTAATTATGTACAAAGTAACTGAGATGGGATAAGCTTGTCTTGCATAATTCATTTGAAGGTAGATTTAAAGCTTTGATTATAACACATTCTTTGGAGATTAAATATATTTCCTTGGCAACATGTGAGTTGTGTTCTTGGAAGACATTTATAATTCTTTGTAATTTTATTGAGAACATTGCATTCAATATGTTATGGAATCTTAAAATTGAACTTTAAAAAAAGTTTTAATGTTTAATATGTAATTATAATTATCCCCCTCCGCATAGTGGGAGGGGAATATCGGAATAGTCTGTCTGTAGTATTTACTGTCTGCTCCATATCACTTTCACCCCTTCAAGGATTTTGATGAAACTTTGGTTAGATATTTACCTCATGAAAAGGAAGTGCAGAAACCATGAAAGGGTCATGCTTGCTCATGGTCAAGGTTACAACTTGAGGTCAAATGTTTGCGTCTAATATTTCCTGTCTGCTCCATACCTCTCGAGCGTCATTGTTTGTGTCACACCTTGGTTAAGTTTTTTGTACCATCCCATTTTATTTCAAAACCATTAGAGGTATTGCTTTGAAACTTACCATACTAACATCCATCAACAGACAAGAGTATATAACTCTGTCAAGGTTTTTGTCAGAATTAGGGCCCCTCTTCGACTTGGAAAGTGCATTGAGCTTGGTTAAGTTTTCGTACCACCCCATTTTATTTCAAAACCAATGCAGATATTGCTTTTAAACTAGCCATACTTATTTACCATCATAACATTCTTCCACAGAAAAGAGTACATAACTCTTGTCAAGGTTTTTGTCAGAATTATGTCCCCTTTTTGACTTGGAAAATGCATTGAATATGGGTAAAATCCACTTGTTGACCTAATCCTTTGAACTATTGCTATGAAGCCTGGAATACTTGTTTTAAATAATTACCCCAATCTGTAGGCGAGAGAAGGTAACTCTGTCAAAGATTTTTTTATTAATTAAGGCCCTTTATCGACTTAGAATCTTGGTTAAGTTTTGGTACCAGTCCACTTTTTAACTAAACTGTTTGAGATATTACCTAGAAAATTGGAATACTTATTAACAATCATGATCCCCAGAAATAGGCAGGAGAAGGTAACTCTGTCAATGATTTCATTTGAATTATGGTCCTTTTCGACTTAGAAACTCAGTTAAAATTTTCATTCTTGTCCACTTGTTTACTTTACCGTTTGAGATATTACTTTGAAAGTTGGAATACTTGTGACACCTATCTGTAAGCAAGAGAAGATGACTCTGTGAAAATGTTTCTTGATTTGTACTTACACATTCCTAGTTGAAGTCTTGTGTGCAACTGGCACTGTCATGCACATATATCATCAACTACTTGTATTATTTTAAAACTTTGCTGTAGTATTCAGGGTTATCAAACAATTTAGTTTGAAAACTCTTGACTTAGGCCACACCAATTTGATTAATAGTTCTTCGGATTTTTTCACTAAAAAAATGGGGCGGGCGAGCGAAATTTTTATTTTTATTTTATTTTTTACTTCTCAAATTTTCACAGGCGGCGAGTACTTTTTTTATTTTTTTTTTATTTACTTTTCGAAATTTCACATGCGGTGGGCACATTTTTAAATATTTTTTATTTACTTTTTGAAATTTCACATGCGGCGGGCACTTTTTTAATTTGATGTTTTGACCTTTTTTACTTCTCAAAATTAGAAGGTCCCATGTCAGAAATAAATCACATATATCCTATCTTTGTATGTAATTAGTACAAGAGCTGTCAGTAGTGCTTGCCATTAAAACAAAATGTTCGCAGTACAAAAATCTAAAGGATCTGTATAAACAAGGGTCACAAGTAGCACGATAGTAAGTCAAGAGTCATCAAACTTATTTGTTTACTACATGTTTAAATTAATACAATTAGTTGCACACAAGACTCTAACTAGGAATTTTAAGTACAAATCAAGAAACATTTTAGGAAGGAATACGTTTTGAAACAATTATATTTAAAAATGATGATTTTCACCCAGTGATACTCTAGCGTGGATTCACAACGGAAATAAAGAGACTCACAACTACCGTCTACCGTGGTTAAAAATTACAAGTTATTTATTAAAAGTATTTTCTAGAAATTTTGTACTTCAATAAATATAATTAAATAGTTGTCAAATACTTTATTTATGCCGAGTTTGTCACCGCGAATCACCAATGAATCACTGCGACCGCATATTTCAGCGCATCGTAAGTGGTCACGGTGACAATTTAAGTGACCAAAACGTTTTCAGAGTGACCACGTCACCGTGTCTGGTAACCTGGAATTTATTTTTCACGCGGTGACCTGGTGACAATTGGAAAGATCACCTTGCGTGTACTGTGATATACAGCTGATCTACCGAATGATTTTCGCTACCGGAAATCGTGTTGTTACGCGAACGCTTGAATTTGAGACACTTGTAACAAAAAGTGTTTGAAATGAACCGAAAGTATCTGAAATTAGCGACGATTTTTTGCGCTGCGCAAAAAATAAAATTTGATTTCTGACGGACATGCGGCGGAGTCTTTTTTATTTTATTTTCCACTTTAGGATTTTTGAGTAGCGGAAAATCCGACGAACTATTAATCAAATTGGTGTGGCCTTAATATCTTGCTACTGGTGACCCTTGTTTGAACAGATCCTTCTTTTTTTTTTTACTGCAAACGTTTTATTTTAATGGCAAGCACTACTGACAGCTCTTGGTATAATTACATACAAAGATAGTATATATGTGATTTATTTCTGACATGGGACCTTTTTAAATTTGAGAAGTAAAAAAGGTCAAAACATAAAATTAAAAAAGTGCCAGCCGCTTGTGAAATTTTGTAAAGTAAATAAAGAAAATTTAAAAAAGTACTCGCCGCCTGTGAAAATTTGAGAAGTAAAAAATAAAATAAAAATTTCGCTCGCTCGCCCCATTTTTTTGGAGAAAAAATCCAAAGAACTATTAATCAAATTGGTGTGGCCTAATATGAAATTAGCAGACTTGTGGCAATGTTTGCTCATTCAAATCCTTTAAGAAGATGTTCTTGGGCAGATGTAAAGTGTAAAAAGGAATTTTGACAGTTTTAACTGATTTTAATCCTCAACTGCATTTCAACCGGATGAAGATTTGATCGAACGTGAGTACCCTGACTTCAATTCCAACTCATGTGTCGCTTCGACGTACCCGTGTTCAAGAATTTGTATTCGGTATTTTTTATTTATCACTCATGGTCAGTTTGGTGTGTGAAAATTTAAATTTTGAGAAAATACAGCACTGTATGGAATCAATTAACGAGGTTTGTTGGATAAATGCATGGGAAAGGAAATTCCAGTAAGGTTAGAAAGATAAAATCCATCATTAAATTTAGTGTTTAGAGGATATTTTGATCAAGGCAGGATATAATGTATTAAAAACCGTTTTTGTAACAAAAATTGAACTTTTCTAGATAATTTGGAACAAATTTATAATTACCGTAATTTTCGGTTTTGTGAATTTCGCATTAAAGTGTGCGGTGATATAAACTCTGTAAGACAATGAATTTGCCATTCATTAGTATCAACTTTATACCCAGTACATTGTATTAGAAGAATGAATCTAATATTTTTTTCACCAGTTTTCATGAGCGTATCTTTAAAAATGGTTTTGATATTACACATAATTGAGGAGTTGTTGAGTGTATAAACGTTAGTTTTATAAGCATTTACAAAAAGTCTTCATGCTGTGCCTGTTTCTTTGAGGTCAATCACACTCAGATCTCATTGGTCGCCGTGACGGGCCTACTCTTTGGCAACCAATCAAATTCAACCTTTGGCTATACTGGCTGGAAATTGCAGTCAGGTAAATTTCTATTAGGCATGACGGGAGACATGCCAGGACTCATCCCAATACTAAGCTAACATACATGCTCTTTGAGACGGACTTTGATAAAATTCTCATCAAATCAAACCTGTTTCTTTGCTAGCCCATTGTATATATATTTTGTTTCTGGTTCATAAACTACTGGAAATGATACTGACAATTGACCAAACGCAAACTCAAAATAAAGGAAATTACAGCTTACATAGTTGCATCTTCACTATTGTTAATGATACATCAATGGAATTTGTGCAGAAAATACCTAGGTGAGCAATCTAAGACCATGATTGCTATAAGGCCGTCATGACCCTCTTGTTGAAGCTATAGAAAGTTATCAGAAATATATACATTGTGTATATAGAATGGGTTAAACTGTTTCACAAGTTTACTTTTATGTCAGGCCTTTAATATTATGCATGACATTGGCCTATCAGTTTCTCATACACATGTCTATAACAAAAGAAAGGAAATGATTAATAAACAGGAGGATAACATTGACAAGGTTGTCAGAAATTATGTAAAACTCCAAATTCAAAAACAGTCTCCAACTGAGATGGCATGTGAAAATTCCCCAGAATTAGCTACAGAAGCAAATACATGAAGTACTTTTGAAGAACTAGTAAAAGTGCATGATGACAATGTGAACAGACCTGCAACTGTGTCTTTAGCAAAAAATAAAATTTAAAATCCACCTTCAGCTGCAAGTAATAATGAAACTTTACCAGAGGTTTCCGGTATAGATGTAGATATGTGCAATGAAAACCCAAAGGACGTGCTTTGTGATAATATGGATATAACTCTGTCACCAAAAAAAATCATTCTAAAAATAAAGGTTCAGCTGTCATTAACAATGAACATCACCCAGAACTATCCTGTATGGAGGCAAATAGTGGTGCTGAAAAACCAATTGAAGTACTTGGTGACAATCTTGACATAACTGTGTCTCCTGCAAGAATGAGTGTTGGTCGCCAGAGAAAAAGTTTACATTGGTTTTTAACAATGGTAAAGCAAAGACAGGTTACTTTTGAAGATGTAGTTCAAAGTTCAGACACCAATACAGAATTACAACCAGATGTTATGGACTTGATTACTAGTGACTGGATTCCTGATAAGACACAGATGTCCGATCTTAAAACAGACATACAGTTTCATGTGACACATGTGCTTTTAAAATACATAGAACCACTGAATAAACTTAAAACATCATACCCAAAACACAGTACACATCCATACATGGAACTAACTAGGAAATAATCTGTTACTCTGAATTGTGACCTTATAGATGCAAGCGAAAACTCGTCCCAGGGAATGATTGAAATTTTACAGAATATTCATGCATTAGCTGTGTCCCATATTGATGGTAAAGTTGTTGACAAATTTGTATTTGAGGGAATGTGCAAATCATTTACTGCGCAGTCCGCTATGCAGAATAATCTGACAGATATAAACAAGCTGACCGGCGTCACGTTTGACCTGAAGGGCTACACAGACAATTTAATTTCTTACTCGTAATACTAGCAACATTTTTAGAAACGCAAAAGTGGCAAAATATTCATTTTAAGTGTTATCGTGTTTCAAATTTATTCAAATTTCATACACAACAAAAACAATATAAAATTGAATTCTTGTAAAAGTTTCAATAATTCATCGCAAAAACTGACTTTAATAGAAATAAAAACAATAACGTCATCCAAATAAAAATGTTCAACAGGGGAAATCTTTGCGTTTCGGTTAAGTGTATAAACAAGTTCAGTTGCCAGTTCCCAGTTGAGTTGGTTGTTTTGTTGCATGTAGGTTTATTTTTATTAGTTTTGTACAGAATTGTGTAACATAACTGCTTGTATCCGACAGTGTCACAAAGCCTAAGTTACAAATGAGAAAAGATTATTCTTAAGCATCAGTTTTCACAGCTACAATATTGGCAGTGTATCATTCAAGCAAAGTTAATATATATATAAAGAAACAAACAGTTATCTTACATATAATTTAAGAACCTTTGTTTTAGGTGCACATTGACAGGTAGCTCTTATTTTACCCCAAAAAATGTCTAACCGACAGAAATGTACCATAAAACATTCTTACTTTACTTTTTAAATCGGTGTACGTAATATAAGAAATACAGAGCAGTATTTTTAAATGATATTGCAAAAAATAAAAAAGGTTTCCTTGCAACTCTTTTTCGTGAAAAGGCGACCTGAATTCAAAAGAAATGAGTATGTCAATAAATTAAATGAATAGAACTTGGTTCTATCACATATACTATCAATATCAGTACTTTCAAAAAGATCCTGGGACTTTAAAGTTAGCCATGAACAGATATGAGAATAATTGAGACTTGTTTAGCAGCAGGATAGTTAAAGATTTAAGGTCACTTTAAATGAAGATGAAGTCAAATTGTTTCCACTCCATTTCAACTTACTGCCTTGAGAGATTTTAATACCAGAAAACTTTCCCCAAACACAGACGACAAAAGACATGATAGAGAGCTCGAATTTGATTGCTACACAATTCCTGAATTATAATATAAGTTATTCAATTCCAACTTTGCAAATGCTGAGCGGAGTATGTACATGAGTTGTTTATATACTATGATTTTGATTTTTTCTTGAATGTGTTGTGTAAATGAATATGTTTTATTTATTTTTTTTCTAGTTTATCTACCACAGTTATTCTACAAAGAAACCAGTGCTTTGGACAGGGGTTCCATATACCAATTGAGAAACCTAATAAGTCGACGCGATGTCAGTGGACAAAATGATGTTACTCAATAATTTAGGTATGTTTAATTTTCATTATTGAATAACTGTATTCTTCAGTGCAATAATAAAAAGATTTCAATATAATGTATAAAAATTTATTAAGATTTTACCACTGTATGCATCTTATTATATATGTCGATTTCTTATCTAAACATTCAACTTGCAAGCAATCCTCATTGAAAGGCAGAATCCAGCCTCTAGACAACACCTTTGAAAAGTATAAACTTTAAAAAAAGACAATTATTCCTAAAGCAGCTTTTTGTCAAAAGATTTTTCTCACTAGAACAGCAATCTTTCCTTTTGTTTGTTGTAAAGCGGTTGCACTGTATATCCTTAGAACTTTAAAAGCACTCAAGTTTCGAGGTGTTACACAATTAACATTGTAGTATTATACTAAATTTAATTAAAAAGGAACCTTTGAATTTTTACATTTCTATAAAGATAATTGACTTCTGATATCTTTCAAGGCCACAGACGCTTACATTCTTACTGCCTTCTGGGAATCAATGGACTTTGAGATTGATAACAACCTAATGTCAAAACTGCCGGTATTCTCCATTATGAATGATGAACAGAAAACAGACTGGTTGAATGAAGTTTCATCACAGATTCTAGACATGTTACATGTAACAGCTACTGACAATTTTGAACAAATTCGCACATACTTGTTAGCACTTAGTACTGATGACAGCAGACTTAGTGCCATGAAAATAGACAATAGTTATGTGTGCCCAATTTGTGGTAGAAGTTACTCTATGCTCTGTGCCATATGATATTTTAAGTAATATTAATGCTTTAAATCAAATCTAAATAAAAACAAATATATCTGGAAAATAAATCCTTAACCGAAGTGGCAACCTGAAACAGACTTTTTTTTCTTAGGCGAAAGGTTGTAGTTTACACTTACCAGTTCAGAACTGCATGAGCTTCATCAATCACTAAAAGTCGAAACGAAGATTTGCTTCGTAGCATATCATTCCATTTAATGACTCCTGAAAATATACAAAATATTCCCTGTTTACATTTGTTTGCTGTCTTTGTATTTATTTCAATCATATTTAATTGCATATAAATTCCCACATACCTGCATACATCAAACATATACTTAAAAATATAAAGAAGACCGTCATTATCGAGGACCCTCCTCAGTCTTTGTAATTCACAATTTTTATCACATCCAGTAGAGGAAAAGATAAATTTAGTTTTAGTGTTTTAGTGTCTCCTCTTGAAAAGGCATTAATTTTTCAATTTTAAATTTGATGAATATTTCGTCGTAAACATTCGTAGAGGCAGCCATGTTTGAGGTACTGCCAAACACGATATGAAAGCCGCAATCTTATTGGATCACTTTGACTACGATCTCAATCGTAGCTTTTCGACAATTTCCGTATTGCCTTCTCTTTTTCATGAAGGAGCCAATCAAAATCATTAATTATTCATGAGTACAAGGTTTCTGCAGCCAGATTGCCCAGAGTATTCATGAATTGTATGAATAACCTGGGTACCGAGGATGTTTCTAAGTTAGATCATTTTCTATCCATCTATAGAAGTTTTGAAGTGAAATTCGGGAAAAAGTTCATCTTCATTTTTTCATTCCAAACCTGTATTAACACTTATTTCTTCTTAATTGTGTAAAATAAATCTACCATGTCTATTGAGTTGTGGATAAGGAAATCCCACCCTCGGGTTGTGATACGTCCAACATGATCTACAGAGCCTCGTTTTTGGTACGTATCTCAACCCTCGGACGGAATTTCCTTATCCACAACTCATGAACATGGTAGATTCACTTTATCTGACACAACCGGATCACCAACCATTTTCCCTGGCCTAATTGTGTTTTAATACTGTAGTGTAGTAAACTCTCTGAAACACTCGTGACTAAAAAACTTTACACCTCCCGTATCTTTTCAACATAGTTGAATAGACAATAGATAGGCCTTTTGCGTATTTATTGTTCTATAGAACTGTGTACAGAGTCCACTTCCATTTGTGTTTGACCTTTTCCAAAACGTTTCTGTGATATTACAACATTATGTTTAATAAACGCATGAAGTTATATATTAGCTATAGTAGAATTTCTGTTCTGATATCCACAACCATCTGACATAGAGGATAATTGTTGGTTTCGGTGTAAGGTCACGTTGTAATTTCACCGAGTGGGCACCGAAAGTGATATTTTCTTCTGAAATAACTTCTTTTGGTGCTCACGAGTGAAATTATCGTGATATGACATCGATACCAACAATTATTCTGTTTTTTATGTCTCAAACTCTACTTTTGTTGAGTTTATTTCAATAAGATGTCGAAAATCGCCGGAAACGTCATCAAAAAGCTCCACAGACATGACGTCATCTTAACGACGTCATCGTCATATGGTTTCCGGCATTCATTACGCTCGGTATACTTTTTGACGCAAATCCGGGTAACAGATTTTGATAATTTTCACTGCGTGGACAATGAATTTATCGGAATATAATTCACAATTTATTTCGATAAACCACCGAAAAACGTGAAATAAAAAAGAATAATCTCTTCTTACATTGTATTAAATCTCTATTAAACTTCTATCAATTCATCAATACATGCAAACCATATTCACCTTCATGCTAGAAATAATATTTTACCTCTTTCGATGCCGAGTTATATGTCGTGTTCTTTTTTTAATACAATGCGCTTGCTTGATTTGGTGGGCACAACAACACAGACTGAACGTCCATTGTAAACACTTTGACTTGTTATAACATTTGACTAGTATAAGATGAACCTGTCAACTATATATTGTATTGTATCTTGTGTTGTTTCACTGCTGAAACGAAAATGTTTAATGGCCCACTTGTCATGTATATAATGCATGATCTAATATTGTGTTATTTCACTTGAAACTGAAATTATTGTAAATGTTACAAAGTTCGCTTATCACTAGTTGGTTGCCTAATATTCTTACTCCTTCTCTTACAGTAGATATATTTATTCTAGTATGAGATCATGGCTTCATGTATGTATTGTTCGTGTTAAATTATTATAATGAAACCGAAAGTGCTAAAATTGAATTGTCCAGTGACGTAATAGGAATTTACGTTCAAACATGTCCATCTTTCAGTTATAGACATTTGACATAAGTGTCTAGTGACGTGATATTGAGTATTACTCCCACATCTGTTATATAGCTTCTTTCCAAAGAAATTAAGAGGCATTTTTTTTTATATTCATAAGTTTCTCAGTTCGTCGACACCATAGTTAAATACTTTAATGATTACTTTAACTTACATTTGTGATATCTACACAGCAATCAAGTACAGTTCTTAAATATTATTATTATGTAATCTAGATTTACAGGAACGACGAAGAATAATGAAATACTAACACATAAGCAGCTTAACTCATGGGTAATGATATATGTTCATAAAAACAGGCTATCGGGCTATACAATTTAAAGGGGCCAATTTTATCGAAAACAGTTTTAAGAGTAAACGTACCTATTGCTGAATATGTTAAGATTTTATTTTGATAAGCGGTAATGTATGCCGGAGTTTATTTGATATATAAAGCAAGACAGTAACTGTGCAGCTCACATTTATAATTTGTTTATTAGTGTGTAATACATCATGCATAAATGAGCAGCCACGTGGTGTCGCGGAGTCGTTCGCTTCCTTTCATACATGTATGATATTGGATTCCTAGTTTTGCTGTCGGGTGACGCCGAGTTGAATCCTGGCCCAGTAATGTTGGAATGTGTTACAATATTTCATCTTAATATACGTAGCTTAAGAAATAAAATGCGGTATGTCAAAGATAATTTTGCGATTTACAAATGCTACTTTATGCTTTACAGCAACACATCTAACTTTTAACGTGAGTAACTAAATTTACAAATAGCTGGTTCCGTTTCTATGTTTCGGAAAGACAAAACAGCACATTAAGGCGGCACCCTGATCTATACAACGTCAACTCCTCAACCTAAAACAATCGTTGAACCTGAAAATTACCTTCCAGAATCTATATTGATCCAAATTAAAGATCAAAGTGTGTATACAGTGTTATAGTAGCTGAGTAATAGCCCAGTAATAGCTAAGTAAACATTGAAAGAATACCCCCGAGTCCCATGGGAAAAATCTCTCCAATGACAATAAGCGCACAAAGGGAAAAACGAGAAAGTAATAATTTTAATGCAGGTGAAAAACAGGTGAAAAATGAAAATCACAGTAGAAAAAGAATATTTAGCAATGTTCGGCAAAGAGTACGTGAGAACTGAAAGCCGATGGCTAGGGCGGGCGGATGTTACAGAGAGTGGAAGGGAAAGTGAGAGGGTGGAGAAAAAAATCACAACTTTATTTTGTGAAGGTTACATATAAGGCAAATAAAGAATTACAAGGTAAATCAAAGCATATCTTGTTTCTATATTGCCTTCAAAATAAGAAAGGAATTAAAAATATATCTCACTCACGCACACACACCCCACACACACAACAAACACGCACACACGCAAACACAAGCAGTGAATTCAGATCTCAATAACGCAAACGCACCAATTACTAACATGCATAATGAAAAAGCGAAAACGAAAGTATATAAAGCTTTTATAAAACGGTCAATCTATTGAGATATAAAATTGTATATCATTAATAATTTAACCATTTATTAACACCATCAAAATACAACTTTTAATTATCAGAGCAATTGCTCTAATGCTAAAACACAATATATGTATTCGTCAATAATCCATTCAGAAGTTCAAATGTCAACATGTATATAATTTTGATGATCCAAAATTACATGAGTTATCATATACTTCATACCAATATAAACAATATCGATTACAGCTAAAATGTATGAAATGATGCTGACTCTAATGTGCATGGTTATTGTAGTACAGATATAGAACTCTGCAATGGAATGCTAGTCAATGTCACTAAAGGTCATAAATCTGGGTCAATTACGGGTAAAATTGAAAAATCAATGTTAAAAACGCGTTTTACCTAATAAAGTTTTAATTTTCTTTCGCAGATTTCGGTCCAGGCTTAAAATGTGTATTGTTACAACCTTTGGTCATCATAGTTATATACACAACTTATTTCATGTAAATATTGGATTATAACAGAATCACGATTGAAAATGTGACAAACGTCAATCGGTAATTTTGCGTAAAATGTGAGCATATATCTCATAAAAACATACTTTGCGTGTTCCGGCTTGTATTATATACGTATATTTTCTTTGTATTTCTAAACGTTTTTTAATCTTATAGACTTTAATAAAATCATACCACTGATGAAGGTCACAAAAATTCAATGTCGAGGTCATTAATAGGTGAAAATGTGCAATTACCGTTTAACAACAATTTTATCTATATAGTTTTAACTTTCCTTCTTAGGTTAGGTCACAGGTGATACATATCAAAATAGTGTATATCTACCTGTGACCAAAGCGATTAAAAACAATCTTATAGTATGATCATATAGCGAGTACTATAGTGTTACAGTTACTAAAAGTTCAGAGATACCACTTCGATCTGAATTGTTTGTACATAATAATCCGAGAACAGCCTGTAAATGCCTCTTCTGCACTTGGTACATATTTGCTTTTTATATTTATAATGCAGATATATATTATTGAATTAATAGCTCATTGGTTTAAATAAATCAATGTCGCAAGTTTATAACACACATGTCACATTATTCACATTCAGATACACTTAGTACTCATACATATGGCGATCCATTATCGATGTCCAAGCCAGCTCTTAACAATGTAATACTATGTTGGTACCAAGTATCTTTGCATATGTGTTTCTTTGCATTGATTATTAGCAGACGTCAATGTATGTCACATTTAGGTCAGGCATAGCTCCAGATTACGTGGGAGAACATTTTAATAATGAACACTCATTACACAATCATTGTACAAGGTTTATGGTATTTTCTTGTCCCAATCCTGATGATCCATCCAGGTTAAATTTCAATGACAGTGTCTGTTTCTGTATTCTCAAGGTGAAGGGATTTGGTAAAACGACTTTTATTTATCAGGGATGCATCCTTTAGAATAACTCTCGCCACAGTTGATAAGTAATATTAAAGTTTTAAAACATTTTAAGAACCCGTCAAACATCCTTTGCAGTCCTAGTATTAACATTGTGTCTTTTCACTCTTGCATTTTCAGTGTAATGCTTGGATAGATACACTTGATATATTAGTTATTAATCTAGTCAGCGCTTTTACTAAGACTGCTTGATGCTCATTTCACTGAAATGTTTAGTCATACAGTACTTTGATCTCGTGTATACAATATTGTTGTAATAACCTAGTTCTGTGGTACTATACAAATGTGATACCATTGATTCATTTAAAGTAAATAATCCTGCCTTTCCGTGGTGTGCCATAAATGTCAAGAACCTTTATGGAAATAAGGGAGAATGACCTTTCCATTTTTTGTTTTATCCTTGGTATTGATGTGCATATCATGATTTGTAAACTTGCAAATACATAATTTTTATTATAATCTGTATATGCTCATCTGTGATATACTGAAATAAAGTATACATCTATCTATTATGTCCATTACTTTCATACTGATGGAGTAATAGTGGGCTTCATCTTGAGACATATTAATTTCTTTGACCCATGTGTTCTTACCGAATGTGAAAACACGTAAAAGCAACTTAACTTTCAGCCTGTTGACGTGATGACAAGTAACGATGACAATAAATTCTATAAAAGGGGCTTAACCTCTGTACGTAGACATCTATCTCCATTTCAATTTTACATTATGTCTGTCAGACCTCCGTTCTACTGTGCCTGGACTACTACCAAATTTGGAAACTAACAGTATCAAATTTCAGTGACTCAAGTCATGAAGCAGTCTATCTATCAGATACACAAAGTCATGTGTATCTACGACAATACAACAGCTACTTTGCAACACACCAGTGGTTATACTTTTATCATGCACACGTGTGGTATTTCCGAGGCAGTGAGCATACCAACTGTCAAATTCTTTACCAACAACAATGAAAATGTAGAAAAATATTATTTTGGCATCATAATATATTGAAAAGTCGAAAGAGAGAGAACTGTCATTCTGACAAATGCTATATCATCCTTGATATTATGGTGAAATGCGGCTAACACAGAACAAGCATTACTTACATGTACAAAAGAATTAAACAGATTTAGTGAGAAGCGGAAAGTGTTTTTTTACAGTGAATATCCCCATATTGAGGTGTTTTAGGCAGAGAGATGTAGGACAAATTAGCCGAACATGGCGATCAACTGCTCAAAAGATTATTATAACCAGAAAAACTTGTGGCAAGCCGCTACCGCCTTGAAAAATAAGTACGACAGGAAAAGGAACGAGATAATTGTTACCTTTACTGCTGTTACGAGGGTGAAGGTAAAGGCTGTGTAGGCTAAGACAAAACTGTTAGAACTTGGTTGAACGTAACTGGCATGAGGTCAATAAAATGATTATGTTGTTTGTTTGATTATGTTGTTCGGGCACTTAGAGCATTTATTTAAGAAAATGATAGAATGTGTCATCAGTAACCGTTTATTAATGAAAAAAGGACTTTACGATGAATACATTTATCTTAAGCTGCGTATATAATAATGATTTAAATATTGTCAATCAAGCAAATACTACATGTTGGACGGTATTGTACAGAAGACTTGTTTGAGACAGGTTGAGATCAATTGAATTTCACTTCAACTATTGTATCTCCACAGAATAATTGCAGAACATAATGTGTTGACCTACCATTTTATTACCATTACTGCACTGTTTCTTTTTGTACACATGAGCATCAACATTTGTTTTGACTTTGAAACAACCTTTCCAAACGTGTATTTATTAAAATACTATCTACAGACAAAAAAAAAGATAACAACCTTTGAAGATCTTGGCGAATTAAATTATAGTCATTGTCAGGTGCTACTTTAAATGACCTTGACTCATTCCTCTAGTGACCTTGATTTTATTTTAACCAATGAAAATGCAAATATATATAGAGTATTATTAAGAAATACTGCTGATATATATTATACAGCAAATCACACAGACGAAACATACATTAGCTACAGGATGTTATCATAAAGTATAAATTTAGAACTGATGACATGACCCATCATTACTTCTAATTATATCAATATACAATTTCTAAAATAAAAAAATCAACAGTAACGAATGAAGTAACTTGGGAAATAAATTTTAGTTTTGAGTGCTGAGCTGGCAAATAAAACACAGTTTTGAGTTGTGATGCGTAGGAATCTCATCACGAAGGCCGAGGGCCTGTGTGATTAATTATGACGCATCTTAACGAAAAACCGTGTTTTATTTGCCAACACAGCACTCAAAACTAAAATCTATTTCAATTCTTACACGTTCGAATTAAAACCTGGAGGGTAAACTAATCTGGAATCCATTTTAGGCGTAAATGGACGCATTACTTCCCTTGGCGCTAATCAACGCATTATTTTGGCTGTTCGAATTGCACCCCCTGTAATTACGAATTGGTAAAAATAAAATGATTCGGTGTTTCCTGTTTGAATGAGAAAAAAAAAGGTTCATGATTGAAATTTTAAGTGGTTTCCAAAATATTGTAGCGTATAAATTGTATCATTTCAAGATCTAAAAATTAAGTAAATAAAAAAGATATACCGGGAACCATGGCTTTAGAGCCGGGCTACAATTAACAGTGAAACAAGCGTGGACAGAGATGTACGTTCTTTTTATTTGGATAAATCTCGACAACTTATCGATAAAGTTTAAAATCAAAGTTTAAGGTGTGTTTTCTAAAATGTGAATTCAATAGATAACTGGAAAACAACACATGAACTTGTAAACAATTAGAATTTCAGTGTCAAACTCAGAGTCACTCACAGACACAACATTGTCATCAATTTTGACAAACCATTTAGCTACTAAGCTAGTTAAATCAGTTTACATGGATTTTATTTGGAATACATATTGATTTTGATGGAGCTGTTGCTTACATTTCCAGTAAACATGTTCAAATTAGCTCTGTTCCGGAGAACACTGACATCTAGTGTGTGCTGTGATAACACTTGACTATAAATTGAATTTCCAGTGGCTGGAGGGATAGTTGAGATAGTTGTTTCTGGAGGGCTGCCCTTTTCAGGATTTATAACATCAACAATACTTGTGCTTGGAAACAATGCACGGCTGACAGTCTGGCGCTCATCTTCAGATGGCTTGATATAAGAGGTAAGACTCTTTTTATTCCTGTGTCCCGTCGCAGACATAATTACCCTGTTGCTGAAGCCCGCTGTGAACAGTTTTGTTGAAATGAAGGCACGTATACATGATTCGTATAGCGTTTGCTCAAGCCTGCTTCTTTTGACAGTGTAGACATGAAGGTACAAAGGGTATTTATTCTAACAGGCCTTGCACCCTACCATGTTTCATCATTTTCAGTAACTTTCATTAGAGGTCTTTGGAAAAAGTCATCAAGCTTTGGACTAAGTTTCTTACTGTATTTCTCAAAGGACCGAACAGGGCAGAACTTATCGTTACTTTCGTACATTCTTGGGGCTTTTACATTTTTTTGGAATCGATTCAATGACGGGTCTTGTCAGCCTCACTGTGTGCCATTTGAATTAATTTACGGCCCTTTGCATCATGTTTCACAACAAACGAAGATTTCTTTAGATTTCTAAGGCCCTCTCTACCTCTACGGCTAAACTGGCTAATAATGTCAAACAGTACCTTATTCTGTTGAGTTTCTGGTTTACTCCCATCAAAGACATCAGATGCACATAGTCATCATATTCTAACGGTTCCTTGTGAGTACTTAAATCCTTGCCCTCTCTTTTGAGGGACTTTACAATAACAGTCAGAACTTGATTCAAGGCCATAAACTCCCGATCTTTCATAATGTTAAAAATGCGACCTACGCTTGGGGAGGTAAGTTGTATGGTCATCCCGGCCCGAATTCCCACAAGAGCTGACTTTGAGTACTCCTGGACGTATTTGGTTTGCAAGGCTGCATAAAAACGCCCCAGCACACTGTCAAGTTCATCTGTTGACAGCCATTCAAAGTCACTATGCCCTAAGCCTGTTTCCACCATCCAGTCTGAAAAGTGAAAATTATAGTTTTATTATTAAATTTTGACACATTTCAATTCCTTGTTGATAAAATGTTAAAGGTGTTCAGTGACACTTTAGAACATACATGGAACAAACTGTAAACTACTTTTTTTCTTTAATAATTCATATTTCAATTTCCGTTTTGTCAAGATTCATTTTCAAGTTATTTCAGACAAGATTTTGTGATAACCTAGTTTTAAAGGAACATATTATTTTTCAATAATTATAATTGGAAAAATGATTTTGGTTATGCGTGCTTCAAATGAAAATTTTCCAGTTTTACAACTTTAGCTTACCTCTCCATAGTTCAATGTTAGAATGCTTCTTACCATGTATGAAGAGGTCTGGGTTCAAGTCCCAGGGGATGGAATCATACCCCACCCACCTTCTATTATCTATATAATATATCCCTAGGTTATAGAAGGTGGGTGGAGTATGATTCAATCCCCTGTGATTAAAAACAGTCAGGGCTGCCTTAAATAAACATGTGATGTTGGGTATGGGAAGCACCTAAAACAATGACAAACAGTGAAAATTGCCGACTCGGTTTGATTAGGTCTGTTCATGGGCAGTACTGTAAAGCTCATTTTTTTATCTTCAAAAGTTTCACTTTGATGCATACTCTACTGTATACAAAAGAACTACATTTTAGAAGTTTTACTGCCCACTTCGTCTGATGGTAAGTTGTTTATTCAGTTGTTTGTGATTTGAGATTCTGCACTAGTTCAGTTGACACATCTTTAAATCTTTTTTTTGTGGCTCCTGTGCATGAATTTCCTCAAAACTAACATCAGCATAAAAAAAAACTGTTCATTTCATCAGTACTCAATCCTGTTAGCTGTAACAGATAGTCATTTACTTCCTGGTAGGTGCTGGTGGAGCTCTCAGTTATTTCATGCAGAAACCTTGAGGCTTTTCTGTTTGACAGAACACATTCAAGCTCACATTTCATCACTAAACCATCAAAACATGTTTAGTAACTCGCCACTCTCCACTTTTACGGCATATCCTGCATATTGCCCCTACAGGAGGAAAATTATTAGTGCTTTGATCACCAGAATCCATTTTCTACTACACCGATGCAGGCGACGTATTTTACTACTACTACTACTGCAGTGTTTACATCACGTGATTTTCATAGATAAAATGTGGTTGTAAATACGAGGAGATAAATCGGAATAGCCGAAAGTAAGTCACTTTGCGAAGCGTGTTCTAAACGACAGAACAATGCACGGTAAAAGCCTTCTTACAAAACCTGAATAGTGTTAGAATGTTGCATAGATCAAGACAAAGCACTTTATTGATAGCATGGTGCCGGACCTTTGCAGAAAAAGAATAGAAATCGACTCATATCAGTAGATTAAATACATTTTGTCACCTTTTCGTGATGCTGTCCTTGACCTTTTCTGGACCTACGGAACATCGGATCTGGTGACCTTGATTGTCATGTAGTTTTTGAGATACAAAGACATTCATAAATATATAGAAAATGTGCTTACACATTGATTGCGTCAAACCATAAAGTATGTGTTTTCATTTCATATCCATATTCGCAGATTGGTGTTGTCACACAATTCATTATAATTTTATGATTATTCAATTTATGTTCATGAACTAAGTTTTGTTTACACTTATATTGAATGGGAAAAGTAACAAACCACTTTTTATATGCCTCTTACGAAAAGTGAACAAATAAATAAAAACATTTTAGGGTAAAGAGCGTTTTTAAACAGTATTCTACATTT
This sequence comes from Saxidomus purpurata, assembly GCA_022818135.1. Taxonomy (NCBI): domain Eukaryota; kingdom Metazoa; phylum Mollusca; class Bivalvia; order Venerida; family Veneridae; genus Saxidomus; species Saxidomus purpurata. Next base: position 53,785,668 of record JAFMSR010000008.1, on the reverse strand, counting down.
TGACCTTTAAATGACCTTGACCTTAAAATCTAAAGGCATTTAAAAGAAGCTCATTTAAAAGCTTAGTATCTGAACATAAATTACAACTTACATTAAAATCAATATTGGTTAGCATTTAATAGTAATGATCGTTATATCTATACGAGACGCCAAATTATATTGTGTACGGAGAAACTGGGTGTATGCCAATAGCAATAGATATGCAGGAAAGGATAATATCATTCGGTCAAGATTATGTGTCACAGCTGAAACTGATGAAATGTGGTTTTATTAATTGGTGGACTGAGCATACGTTTCCAAAATTCTAAATGTTTAAAACTTGTAGTGCAACAAAAACTGAAGGACTTGTTTCTAAATGACTGGTATTCTCACGTTGAAAATTCAAGTAATGGTATGTTTTATAGAGATTGTAAAAATCATTTGGCATCGAATCTTATTTGTCTAGTTTTAAAACATCTCTTTTATTTTATTTTGTATAATTAAGAACAAGCAATCATCGTTTGTCGATTTAAACTGGAAACTGGTCAAGAATACCTATTAATTAAAGAAATTGTACTACTTGTCGAGTTAAGATTGGCTGCGAATTTCATTATCTATTTGAGTGTGCTCAATGCTCTGATGAAAGAAAGCAATATCTTAAGCCCGTATTTTATCGCCGTCCAAATATGTTCCAATAAGGAAATCAATGTGTACAAGTAACACATCTGAATTTCATAAACTGTGTACGTTTATTTGTTATTACCTCATATTTGCATGTTTTACATGTATTGAGAGTAATAAAGTTCTGTTCTGTTCTGTTCTCTGATAAACACAGTGTTTGCAAGTACGACGGAAACATTAATTGTTTGGGGTCTAAATGATATGAGAAGCGTGTCATTTAAAGGTCTCCCTTTAACGCGCATGCCATACCGTTTATTGATTTGCCGGAGACGAGAACACAGAGTACCGCGGATCCTAACTGGACCCAGTCTTGATTAGAATATGTGTTTGTGTTAAAATGCTTCCTAAAGGGCGGTGCTTTTATATTCCCATAAAAAAGAAAGTATGCAGTACAGCAAAGAAAAAAATCAATTGCGAATAAATACGAAAGTTTTTGTAATATATCATTGCACGTTATCCATTGATGAAAATCAACATGTTGTCCTTAGAACTTAAGCATTTGTACTATTTTACTATTACAACTGACCAGCGTAACTGCAAATGTATTGAGGGGCTACCTCAGGTTAGAACAATAAAAGCTCTCGTATATTTATTATCATGTCAAATTAAGTTCTTTACGACGGACAATCATACCACTGCAAATGTGGACAATTAATGGTAATGTATCACGTAGGTGTCTCCACCTTTGTTCCTTTAAGGGCCGTCTCTTTATTTGACAGTCCGTAAATGGAGTCATTAGCGGATATCGGTAAGGGTTACTTCTGTCACCCAGCAAAACACATTCATCTGGAGTTCCTGACCTCCAATTTTTGTCCAGCGGTTAAACTGGTACTGTTGAGGATAATGGTGTTGGTGATTGTTATGTTGATGCATTATGACAGTGTGACAATGATGATATAGCTGATGCTGATGGTGATTACTATAGTGACGATGATTATTACTATAATTATTAACCATTTTTTTTCTTAAAACCTTATTATTAGAATGGCGATGTCGTAACTCGGACAGGCAGGCGGTCGTCAAACATAAGTTGGTTTCCGCTAAATAACTGGAGTTAAGAGAAACCAATTGCAATGAAATGTGATGTGTAGCTAGCTTGCGTAGAGAAGAATCTTAGGATTATATCTGGAGTCACTAGGGTCAATGTCAAGGTCAGTGTTACTCAAAATAGAAAAATTGTTTCCGTTTAATAACTCGGGTAAAGAGTGACGAATTACAATGAAAATCGGTGTGTAGGTAGCTTGCGTGCAGAAGTAGTTTTGAAGTGCATTCGGGGAAATTAGGGTCAAGGTTACTGTTGCTAAAAAGGATTTTTAAAGTTTTTAAATTATAAAATTGTTCTAAAAATACCTATGCGGGGCGGGGAATATTTTGAGAAGGGATCAAGGTCACTGTTACTTAAATAGAAACTTTTCATATACTATTATAATCTTAATTCGGGGGGGGGGGGGGGTTAATGTCATTGGTACTTTTCTTGGTTTTATTTATTTATTTTTTTCGTTATTTCACTGGAAATTGTTTGGGTCAAGGTTACTAAGTGATTTTTTCTGACAAATGTTTATAACTTGATGTAAGTTTTTCCTCATTACCAGAATGACGTCATGCGACGTCACGGTAACGTCTTATGACGTCATTCATATTCAGGCTTCCAAAGATGACAGTACTGAGATTATTAGGCTCTACTATGAAAATGGCAAATTTCCACCTATTGTGCGAAGAATGTTGATTAAAATGCATCCTTCAATAAAGGCACCTTCCAATACACAAATCATTCTTAGACTAGTGGTTTAAATATTTGAGCAGCATCGAACAGTTTTAGATCGCAGAAAAGATAATACCGGGTGAGCGAGAAGTGCGCATTCCGAAGAACTGATTCAAGCAGTGACTGAAGTTGTTAGACAAGATCCCAGAACATCTGTAAGAAAGGTTCTGAGTGGCATTGCAAATAGATCTGCGAGTAAATCTACAGTGAATAGAATTTGAAAATATGAGTTGAAGCTAACAGCTTATTTAATTTCAATGATGCAGCACTTAAAAGACGGTAAGGCTTGAATTCGCAGAGTGGATGCGGTCGCATGAAGAATTAACAGACAGTATTTGGTTTAGCGACGAATCACATTTTCATCTTGATGGCTATGTCAAAAAGCAAAATAGCAGGTTCTTGGGATCCTCCAAACCTGACATTCATGACGAGAAGCCGCTGCACAGTCAGAAAATTACCGTCTTTGCTGCCATGGGTGCATCCGGTATAATCGGGCCATTCTTTTACGAGGAGAAAGGCGAGTCTTGTACCCTGCCTGCTAAAAGATACTTTCTGCAGAATAAGTTCATTCCAGAACTGATAAGAAAGGGAAGTGATTGAAAGTTCTTGGTTTCAATGAGACGGGCGACCCCCATACTGCAAATGATGCTTTAAAGTGGTTAGAGCAAACATTTGGCACCCGCATGATTTCCTTGAAAACCGACAAAGATTTCAGCCCCCTGGACTTTTATCTATGGGGATACTTGAAGGACAATGTTTACTACCCTAAAAAACAACATCCATTAGAGAGTTAAAAGCCGCTATTCGTAGACAGATAAGAATATTGTCAAGAAATACATGAGCCAAGGTCATACGTAACTTCAGAGAGCGGATTGAGCTGGTCAGGCAAAATAATGGCGGTCACTTAAAACATTTACTATTGAAACTGTAAATAAATAATCGAGATAATTGTTTGATGTACAAAAACTTGTGTATGTACTCTTTCAAATGAGATATATTTCGCATATGTGTGACTCTTATGTGAAAAGTTATTAGCATTTGTTCAGCGGACATATATTTTGGGACACCTTGTATTATAAATTGTTTACAGGCACCATTGAAAACCTGGATTTGGCGGTGTTACTTGTTTTATTTTTATGATGGCACCACTGATGCTGATGTGACAATAACTATCATGAAAACAACGATTTTGATGAAACTGACTATTGATGAATTTAATTGCAAGGATGAATTTCTTCATGTTAATTATAATGATGGTGTCAATTTTCAATTTTGTATTTGTTCTATTGTACACGATGGTAATGATAATTGTTAGGATAATGGTGAATGGTATATGATGAAGATTTTTTGATAATGAACGTAATTAAGATTTCATGTGATACTATAATCGTTTGAGATCACTCCCGAAATTAGGAAATTGTTCGTTGTACTTTTACATTTACAAGTTTGAATGCGAGTGCGCTGGTCAGGTCTATTACCAATAAATGAAAACTTATAAAAGCATTGGCATATGCAAAAAAACAAAACAGGAAAGCTGTTTAAAACATACAGCGTGACAATACATGTTATAACAAGATAAAGAAAATTCAATACAGTATAGAGGCAGCTGTGCCAAAAGGAATGTATGGGAAAACATTATGAGCCTTTTACATTTTTGATAACTGTAAAATCACATGCAGAAAATATATGACTGTATAGTGACTGTTTATCTACAGTTATTCACATTATGCTGAATTATATTTACGTCAATAAAAAGTACACCCCTCCGTTTGACACCAAAATACACAGTATACTCTTATTTTACTGACTTTGCCATCTAAATGGGATATTGAAACAGATAATGCTTGGTTTCATCATTTTTTGTGTTTTGAGTGCTTTTATCATTTTCCTTCTTAACGCAAAGTAGAAAATAACGACAACATTGTACTGCGATAGTTGCTATGTATTTGTAATACCTACCGATGAAATACTTCACGCACATTTTACTGAATTGTATATACATGTTCACATTGATGCAAGAACAAGAAACTCGTGCATATTACACGATGGAAAGAAAATACTGGCTGACTCGGGATAAAGTCTGAAATAGCATTGTACCTAACTGTTGCTACGTCTTGCTGCATACATACTGCAAAAAAATGACAATACTTACTCTTACTGAAAATGAACAATGGATCCGCTAGCTTTAACAGATCCTGGTAGGTGCTGCTGGAGCTCTCAGTTATTTCATGCAGAAACCTTTAGGTTTTTCTGTTTGACATAACACATTCAAGCTCACATTTTATCACTAAACCATCAAAAACATGTCTAATAACTCGCCACTCGCCACTTTCACGGCGTATCCTGCATATTGCCCCGACAGGAGGAAAATTGCTAGCGCTTTGATCACTGGAATCCATTTTTACTACACCAATGTAGACGACGTATTTTACTACTACTACTACATTGTTTACATCACGTGATCTTAATTGATAAAATGCGGTTTTAAATACGAGGGGGTAAATCGGAATACAAAGAGAACAATTATGTTATATTTAAGAAATAATCTATGGCTTGGAGTGCTTTATCGAAATTGAAGCATTCCCCGGAGGTGATGTGCCTGGCGGAATAATTCAATAGGGCGAAGCCCGAGTGAGATATTACGCAGGCACATAACCGACGGGAAATGTTTTAAGTTCGATAAAGCACTCCGAGACATAGATCATTTTGATTCTGATAAGCCGAATTTATGAAAACTGTCGTAACTACTACGGTCCTTTTTTTTCAAATCGGCGGTAATGTGTAAAATAGCATAAATAGTGGCTGTTGGAATTCACTCCCCTATTCGGGCAACCAGTCAAGATATCATACATAACTAAATTATACAAACTTATTTGAGTTTAATCATCTAATACATAAAATATAAAAAATACCCGACTGTGACATTATGCAGAATACGTCAGATTCAGAACCTAACAAAGCAGACAATCGAATTGACTATAGAAATATACCATAGGCATATTAGAATTAACCATTAACAACGCTGGAACCGATATGCTGTAAATATGGCGTTATATTGTGCCACATGACGTTTAATGAGTGTTCGCGTAGAAAAAAACGCTTTGCATTTATTCACCTTTTGTATTATCTGGTCATGTAAGAATCGAAATAACATCCTTTTAAGCGTCTAATAAACAATAATTTGTTGTTATGATGCGCAGTTATAAACCACCCAGGCCTCAAGCCTTCGTGGCTAATAACTGCGTATCAGTACTCCAAATCATTGTTTATTAAACGATGAACACCGCTTGAATTGATGCTTTTTCATAAATATGCGGTAGAAAAAACAGGTGAAAATCTTTGATCTTAAATAAATCGTTTTTCGTAAATGATATAGAATATCTGAGTCACGGTTCCATAAATATATGTGTACATGCGTCATTTCGAAAGTTTAATTCCTAAAATACAAAAAAATGAGTTGGATACGAATTTTTCAAAATTTCATTTTTCATTTGTTATTTATTATGTCATATTTTACTTATTCGTGCAGTGTTACATTTGTATAAATTATAAAAGAAGATTTCAAGTAACAAAACCTCAGTGAAGGCGTATTCCTACCTTAATATTAAAATATACATAAGCATGTTTCATGTGTTTGAAATGGTCCGCAACATGAATTTTGTCCTTCACATTTCATACTTTACAAACAAATTAGCCACTTATTTCACATACCAAATTATTGTTTCGAAAAGGCAGTTTAAGTTTTTCACAGTGGATGTTTAGTTTATAAATGTTTTCTTTACTTCAAGTGCATCACTGCGTATAGTCCAAGTTCTGAAATCGAATCAACTAGTCAATGTTTCAACAATGGGGATAAACTCAAAATTAGGTTTATGGCTATTTTGCTAGGTTTACAAATTTGAAAGACAAAATTCATAATGGAGACTATTTTAAACACTTAACATGAACATTAGAAAATGGTGTTTTTTTTTGTTGAAGTACTTGAACACAGGCGATACATCTATATCGAATTTTTATACGTGTTTAAATAGTTTAAAGGTAAGGCCTTATCGAACGGGCAATTATCTGAAGTGGTTACCTCCCCTAATGACATAACAGAAAATATTTATACCACAAAGACTAAAAAAGCAAACTGTGTTAGTACTTAAAGGTTAATTTGTGAAATCGCTCTTTTCAGAAAGTAAGCTCTTATTGACCTCATCTACCGTAAACGTTTTGGGGAATTGGATGATCTTCAACTAATTTGCATTCGGAAATTGTTGTAATGCCTGCTCAGTGTAAAGATTTTCTGTTAACAGGTATACTCTTGATCTCAATTTTCGTTGCGTACAAAACATTTACGCATGGATGTTACACAGTACCTCTAGATCAAATACTCAAGACTACTGGTAAATTTCGTGATGCCAAGCGCATTGTGTCAACCTTAAACCAAAAGAAGGTTAAAGCAGATAACAATACTTTAGTGATGGTCATACGGAGCCTGCTAGAACCGCCTTCTAAACAACCGTATAACTTATTGAAACCAACGGTGAAAGATCCGTCGGTGGGACAAACTAGCTGTATTAACATATGGCTTAATAAAAAGGTAAGTTTTCGTTTGTAACTAATTTGGTCGTCAAGATGTCAAAGTGGTATATAGAAGGAGGTTCTTAGTGTAGAGAGCGCATGAATAGGCATATCGAGGGGTCATATGTGTTGAAGCTACTGATCCTTCGTTTACGTTGTAATAACTGGTTCCGCTGCTACTACAGTACAATTGAAGCGGTAGCGGTAGCAGCAGCAGCAGCAGTAGAAGCATCATTAGAAGTAGTAGCAGCACGTGTAGTAGTTGCAGTGCTCAGCAGCATTAGACGTAGTATAGATGGAATAAAAGATTAAACTGAAGCAGGGACAATTAAGTGATCAGTGGCAGCAGCATTTAAAGTCGCCGTCGTATTAAGTACACATATGGTAGGCTAGAATTACCCTATACTGTTCACGTAAGATTCAATTGAATCTCACGAGCTAGTTTGCCGTTTGATTAAAACATTTCGAAAATGACATTAGAATTTCATGTGCACTCCGAATGGTATAATGAAAGTAATTAACAGTATAAAATGTGAGTCAAACAAATCTTTATAAGTAAGCCAATTATGAGACTGGTTTGCAAATAATCAACTGACTGTAAATCATATATAATTCCTACCGTTATTGTCTACCTATATATAAGGGTAACCATGGCAACAAATGCTTTTTAATTTTAATGCTTATTCAGAATTCTGTTCTTCATAATTAATACTATGCAACCTGATGAAATCAAATAACCTTTGAAGAATAAATGTAACAACGTACATACACTCAACCACTTTTCTAAGTATACACCTAAAACTTATTTTGTAGTTTATTCATTTTTCGAGATATTTTGATGAATATTTCAAAGTCATAAGATCAAAGATTGTTATTACAGATTCCATCAGAGTTATAAAGATTGGTACCAAATTCATTGGTCCGCAGCGCTGTCAACACAATAACCCCACTATTCAAAAGTCACAAAAACGTTAAAATTACCAGACTGTGATCAATTTGCATGTAATACAGACGACCATTTATGATTCACTGAAATAAAATTAGCAGACATGTTGTAATGTTTGATCATTCAAATCCTTTAAGAAGATGTTCTTGGGAAGATGTAAAGTGTAAAAATGAAATTTGAGACTTTTGCCTGATTTTTATGAATCTCTAATGGTCAGTTTGTGGTATTAAAACGTCACTTTGGAGAAAACACAGCACTTTCTTGAAACAATTGATCCAGTTAACGAGGTTTAACCATGGGAAAGAAAATTCTTTTAAGGCTAGACAGACCAACTGCGTCTAAGATGATATTTTATCATAGCGGGTTATCTGAAATTAATACCAGAAACCGTTTTTTTAACAAAAACTTTACTGTTCTAGATAATTTAGCAGAAATTTAGAATTACCATAACTTACAGTTTTGTGAATTTCACATTTAGGGGTGTGGTGATGTAAACTCTCTGAGACAATGAAATCACCATTTATACTCATCAACTTTATACCGAGTATTGAGAGAATGAGTCCAATAATTTGTAGACAAATGTTCATGATCGTACCTTTCAAAATGATTTATATATGAGACATAAATTGAGGTGTATACTTAGAAAAGTTGTTGAGTGTATGTATTCAGTTACCGCGGTTAATATCCCATTGCAATCGCCAGCTGCCGGCATATTAAAAATAAGCATTATGGGTTGGTATGACAACTCACTAATTTGACGATTATACGATTATCATTTTCGATCAACATTTTCATTACATAACAGTATCTATTGAACAGCAAGATTATTATTGTCGATTGATGTCGACTGTGATAAAAGTGTAACGAACTGAAAAACGAACGAGACTTAAAACAAAAACTACGATTTTTGCTATATTTTACTATTGTATTTTTATGTCAGTAGTAGATTTGTGGCAATTATGTAACAAATTTCATGGAATCATATTCATTACTTGATGAAAAGTGAAAAGGCAAATACATGTATAGCTAATTTTGATGTGTCTGAATTTGTATTTGTGACAGGTATTTAAAAAAGCCTTTTTTATAGTTTTGATGACCATCTTGGATTTTGACCAAGTTTGGTAATTTGATTGCCTTTTTACTTAAAATACATACTTCACTTTGTCAGAATGTGGCGGTGGCGTTTAAGCGTACATTACAACTATTTGATCAGCTAAGCAGACTTGATGATACAAATTCGAAAACGGTTGTGTATTCGAAAACTTGCAAAATATTTAACTGCTCTTAAAACTAAAACTGAATTTATACCAGATGTATACAGAATATGAGGAAAATACGGAACATACTTCTTACACTAATGACATCAATTTGCTGTTTAACAAAAGGCTTCCTGATAGTAAAAAATAATTCTGTGAGGTGAAAGTATGCCGAATAAGCCAGTACTGGCTGTATTGTTGAGGCTTGCTTTTTCATAAATGGAACACGAAAATAAATTTTTAACCATTATGTTAGGACACACGTGCTTCTTAACCTCTATTTTACTAACAGCTTTAATAAAATATCTATTACTAAATAAGTTTGAACTTCAAAATTGTTTCATTGTTCACAATATTTATCGATTGCAGTTTCACCTACATATCTAAATGCTTATAAAATAAATACAGAAACTGCATAACCAAAATATAGATATTAAATTCAGGTATTTTGCCAACAGTCCAATTATCCGAAACATGTCTTATCCTGAATATATGACACTTCTTTTAAAACGGTTGAAAATACTGAGCTGCTTGCAAGTTGTTTTCGAAAATATCGTGAAAAAACAATGCGTCAACTAAAATTAATATTCATATTCTAAGATCTCCCCTTCTAAGGGCTATTTGATGTCCTTATATAATTTATTTTCAATCGAACATTATATGTAATTCAATTACAATAATGTAGGCAGTATGGACTTTTCTTGGCTTTTCACACAACACTCGACTCCGCAACTTTTAAAACCACAACCCAAACACTGTAATCGCAAACCTGAAACAGATGGTGTACATTTTGAGCATGATCATGTGTGACTTAAAAAAAATGCCAGTAATTTCAGTCCGAAACTAAAACCTTCATCCACCAGCTCAGCATTGTGTGTTCTCAAATGTCGCGAAATTTGACGACAAAATAACATAATTTGCTTACGTTTACACTTCCACTGAAAATTGTCCGCCACCGATGGAACCAACTCTTGAAATACTGTTAATCAATACCGTTCTTTTTTTCAAAATTTCAAATCTCCGAAGGCTCCTGTCAAAATGAAACTTGCATTCCAGACCAATTCTAGACATGCATGTTTTCGTAATTGGCAGCCATTACGTCACTACTGTAAGGTCAATGCCACTGGTTTCACTTTCATCAAATCACTAAATCTCAATACTTGACAATAAAAATGCATATATAGCATGTATTAATATTTTCAACCAAAACCATGCACTTTGATATGCATTTTACCTTTTATTTGTAAATTTGACCCTGGCCAATTCGTCACTCACTGTCCGAAACTCCACACGGCCTCGAAAACATTGTCGGATTTGTAAATATTTAACTGAAAATAAAATTATATATTATTTCCTACCTTTATTCATTTTTAATAACTGTTCGCCACAAACATTGTATTTTTGACGCATATGAAGTTTTGCGAGCTCAAAATTTTAAATAAATCGACCTGAGCTGCTCTGGGACTGTATGACCATGTATTTTTGCATAAACTATGTTAATTGTTTGTAATTTAACTCATGGGTTCAATTATATAGACAAAGTAAATAATTGCATTGGTACCCGACCTTGTAATATTGGGAACCACTCAGACATCAGGCCATGAATTCGAACACAACTGTATGCATTACTTATATATCAAGTGCCGTATCATTTTCAGTAGACCCTTTTCAGACCAATGTTAAGAGGTTTCTGCAAATGGTCAAAAGCTGGTTTCACATCTAAATAACAAGAATATATTTTCGCATAGTGTTCGTAGGCAAATTGAATACACTTAAGAATGAAGTCACAAGACAGTATATGTTCTGCTGAAAGTTTTGGCGGATGTTAAGATATACTTTGTTTCCACATTCCATATACTGCAATAGTACGTGTTCGTATAATTTTAATATGATTGAACACAATGATATTTCGCTGTAGCCGTATGGGCTTGAACATTTACTATTCCTCTTGTATAATGTAGTACTTGAGTATGGGCGTAAAGCGCCATGGCTTAATAAAGTTTTGTAGTGTACTTTAGCTGCAGGCTTTCCAAATATTTTATGCTTTAACAATAGACATTGTCTGGCCCACACGATAAAAGTTTGAATTGTAAGTCTTTAAAACACTTCCCTACTAAACTATATATTGTTTCTGCTATATGCGCACGTATAAAGCCCTAGTTTGTTTTATATGCTGTGCGTGCAATGTGCGTCGTTACATTACGTTGTTAATAAAATACACAACAAGAGTAATTTTGAAATTTTAATGCCCGCTCCGAGGCAAGGTTTTTGTGTAAACGGTGGTCGTATGAAAGGGCCTTGACTAAATGAAAAATCTTTGAAACGGAACACGGTCTCCATTTATTAAGTAGAGTTTCCATGAACGATGTATTTTTTTCCAGCTGGTGATTGCTGATAAATAGTATGGATACAAAGGTAATAGAAAAAAGTAATCAAATGACAACAACTCCGTGAAACAGCATTGACCGTTCAATATCCTCGGCCGAATAGAGTTGTGGGGGGGATAAAACGGGTAAATACTAAAACTAAGTCGTGGCCACAATTTATATAAAAGGCGAATTCTCGTATTAAACGAAAAATAACATTTTATAAACTTTGTTGCAACGATACACGCGCGTGTAAAGATACTTAGTACCGTTACTTGTTCAAGTTGTTAAACAGCTATACCTTTCCTGTATATATATATATACAAAAGTATACGTGAAGAAGGTCTGACCCTTGCCCAACGTTCATGCGTCGGAGCTGAATTTCGTTAACCGATGTGCATTTAGTCGATGCTACTGGCATTGCATCCATGTCTTATCGCATTTTAATCTTGATAATGTGTCATAACTAACTGGAGAGACATTATTTCAGAGTAAGTAAAGTTAGAAGCCAAGCTATATCACTGATTTAAAATCTAACTTTGCATTTAATGAATTTAACCTGTATTTCCAGACAAATGGGTTTTTCATCGAGTGCGGGGCATACGACGGAGAAAACCTCTCAAATAGCTTATACTTTGAACGATATCGCAACTGGACAGGTCTTTTAATCGAAGCCAATCCGACTACCTACACAATTTTAAAAGGAAAACTTCGAAAATCGTATCTTTTGAATGTCTGTCTAAGTGGGACATCTTACCCCAAAACAGTAAGTTTTATTTTCAAATACTCTCACATATGTTCATGATCAAGTTTTAGAGGATCAAATATAACGGCAGATATAACGAAGTTCTGAAAGTATAAAATATTTATGTTAGATTTTCAGTTTGCAAAGAAAAGCAGTTGACCGTTTCCGAAAAGTTGTGAAATGGAGTACGTTATGGATGCGCAGTAATAAACCAAAGACACTGTAAATCAATGTGGTGTATACTAAGCAGCTGAATGACAAACTGTTGTTTATAAGATGCTGAATAAGCTTGTGTGAATAATTATTATCTCGATTCTGTTATGGCAAAATATCACAAAATGATATAATTCAAGATAAAGTTTACTCGGACAACTACTCGTTCGTAACGAACCTTAATTTGACGTCATTTGTGACTTTTTAATAGCTCTCGCATTAAAACGTGTTTTATTTAAGGAACAATGTCCGTTTTAGCGGTGTCCATTGTCTAATTTTAAAGGATTTGGAGTTTGCACCCATTGACCCATAGTTTGGCCAGTTGATGATTTTAAAGTATGGTTTGCCCATATATACTTAGTTGATCGGTCTTAGGTTAACATCTCAGTTGCATTTTCAATAGTCTTACCTTCTGAAACATAAACATATTTTCATTGCTTATGTTTATTATTTATACAACTTTTACGGTAAACTTGGTGTATAACAACACCGGATATAGAAATATGGAAATGAATATAAGGTTCTCAGATATAAAGACAATAGTTAAGACCCAGTATCTTTTTTAATTTACTAAAATAAATGCACTGATAAGATAATGATAGAACTACGTTCTATTCACTCTACAACAATGTTGACATATTCATTTATTATATATTCAAGTCGCTTTTTAAAAAAAAGAGTTGCCAGGAAGCCTTTTTCATTTTTTGCATTATCATTGAAAACATACTGCTCTATATTTCTAACATGTACATCGATTTAAAAAGTGAAGTTATGAATGCTTGTGGTACACATAAAGGTCATTTCCGCATGTAAGACATCAATCTTTATAAAATAAGAGCTGCTTGTCAATGTGGTCTTGGGACTTTTAATGACCACGATGATTTCGTAATATATAAAGTTTACTGAACAAGTAAGTTGACTTACGTCCTATTTTTCTTTTAAGGAGACAATCTTCGTGAATACCAAACCAACTCGAGCAAGGCGTGTCGATTATGACAAAAAGGGGAAACGAGGATATATAGAAGTTCAGTGTTTCCCATTGTATTCAGTTTTGCTCGCAATGAACCAGCTGTATGTAGACTACTTCAGTTTAGACGTAGAGGGGGCAGAAAGAGATGTACTAGATTCCTTACCATTGGATAAAATACATATACAAACAATTTCTGTAGAATACCATTCATGGCAGGGTAAAGGGATGGCTCATAAAAGAAGCAATTTAATTAATTATATGAAAGATAAGGGGTATAGTCCTATAAAACAAATGTTCCATCCTCTAGCAATGGACGTCGTTTTTGTCAAAGGGAGCGGAAATGAACAACTTTGCAAGTGAAACGAGAAATGACTGAAGAGATATTGTTGAAATGTAAGTTATAGTACCATTATAAGGCTAATGTTTGACCCCACAAACATCAGACCTTAACCTCAAAGGTGTCAAATTTAAATAAAATATAGCGAGCACATTCATAAAAGCTTTCTTTTCCAAGGCATGCTACAAAAAACAGATTGAAGAATGAATATACAGGAATATAGCGGGGACTGTTTCCTCTGTATGTCTTTAAATTTATAGTTTTTGAGACTGTTCACCGTCCGGCGTCCGTCGTACAGTGTACGTTGTCCCTTTATTTGTTTCTATCTATATGAAATCGTCTATGACAACTCTTGACGAAGGTGAAGCTTGGCAGGGACATTCCGTCAAAATTGTTCAAACATTTATTCCAGGTATTTTTCTCAAACCCGAAAAGCCAAGGGTTAAGATATTTGACATTGTCTAGTAGACCCGTTCCAAGACTTTTCAAATAACATTGTATGACTTCCGGATGAAATATTGCATAGACTAATATACGAAACTGTTTTCAAATCTTCTTCTCTAAAACCACATATGAATCTAAAAACTGAAAGTTTTTATCTAATATCTGTGTTGTCCTATCTTGTTGGAACATACTAACAGAAGGTCTTAAATGAATATTCCACCCTTGATGAATGTTATTTTCATTACTTTTCACAGTTTAATATGTACATAATGAGACTGTTAATTAGATTTTCGTTTTTTTTAATATTGCCTTCAACATTTTTAAAGAGAAGCATATGATTTTAAATCAATACTTAGAGACATGTAAGGAGTAAATAAATTATAGTGGATGCTTAGAAAATTATTAAAACATATATGTAACAATTCAATACATTTCAAACCAACTTTATTTTGGTTTCCTTGTTTTAATTTTCCTTTTTAAAAGTACTTGTCTTGGACTCTTTCTTTTTTGAAAAAGATAAAGGTATGTAACGTGTAATTTCATGATAACTTAAAATACAACAATCATGTAATAAGCGTGTTACACTAAACGAGTTTTGCAATAGCAGATATAAAACCACATCTTACACGATTTTAGATCACAGGACTGGTATTACATACATATACAGCTTTTGGCCGCTTACTCCTTTTGGTATACTTTTGAAAAATAGGCCAGGATTATCTGGGTTTAAAGGTCAAACAAATTCCTTCATAAGTATAGTTTATATAGAAAGGGACATAAGTAAAAGTGTTATAAAATACCAGAACATCTCTACAAAAATTGATTACTTGAACCTGAAATTGAAACTGTTACGTGATAAAAGCACTCTATATCCACAAATTTCACGAATGCAGAATATAACGACGTACTGGTTCTATATAGAGTCGCGGGATTGAATGAAATTGACAAAAACAAATGAACACATGGCCAAACATCGTAAATTTTACGTGTGGGAAGTTTTTTTAATGTCTTTCTATGCAAATATTTAAAGACGAAAAATTGGAAATCCTGCTCAAATCAACACTTGAAGCGGACTATCAGACGACGAAAATGTAAATTGCGAGTTTTGTAAAATAAACTCTTGTTTGCTCATCGAACAGTAAAACTATTTGAAAGCACTACATTTTATAGGCTTACAGAAGTAAAATATGTAAAATAACCAGAAAAAATACACAATACAGTGGTCCTCCATTTCGCGTTTTTAAAGTATGGAAAGCCATGTTGGAAATAAACATAATAAGTTAACATTTGAATTTCAAAGGACAGTTAAGGATTTAAGTTAGGAAAAAAATAACAATTTTGGAAACATATTAGGTCGATTAGAATGTGTTTGTGATCTGCATGCTGTAGGAGCATGAACTCATCTGTATTGTTGTTAAAATTTGAGGTCTTGATATTAAATTCCAACATGTTTTCAGGCACTAGTGACATATGATGATGCGGCATATGAAGCAGACCAATGTAACAAGACAAAGAAAGGTAGACGTGTTCGAGTTGGATCTGAAAGTGCTGCAAAGCTTTTTGGGGGAATGTGAAGATACTGAAATTGGCTTTACTACAATCAATGATCTGCCTTAAAGAATGATATCCATTTGTAGTGAAGACAACTCGTATAGTACAAGCTATATGGAAAAAAAAGAATTCTGGAGCACTATGGAAATAGAATTATAATTACAGAATTGAATGGAAAATCAAATGTAAATACTTTCAGAAGTTAAGCCCATGTCATTCTGCATAACTACTATTGCAGACAAAAGTGAAAACGAAGCAATCATAAAGACAGCAGGAACACTAATTTTGAATAATATGAAAGTTCTTGAAGAAAATACAGATATATACCCAATTGTAGATGATATATCATTAGAAGGCAACCAAAAAGTTGTACCTGAGAGTTTTGTGACATTAATATAGCAGCTAATTGACCAAAAAGACCCAAAGAGAATCACCATAGCTATAGGACAAGCAATTGCAGGCAGCATTGCCTAGAATTATGGGTTCTTGCTCTTCATGCCAAGAATAACAGAAGTATGAAAAATGTGCAGCACATGATCAAGGCCATGCAGTCGACAAGAGAATAGTATAGAACAGTATGTACATTTTGTTGCTGACAATATAGATCCCAACGCTGCAACATTAAATGGTCGGAACACATTCCATGGAATGAGGATGATGGCTACAACTATACAGAAAAATAACACACGAAGAATTGTACCACGAAAACATGTAACATATGACTACCTCACCAACATTAGTAAAATTGATATAATAATTATATTACAAACAAGATAATAACTTGGTAGAAAACATTATATTTGAGAAGCTGCTAGATATGAATTGTAAGGATCCCATTTCTGAAGACTTTGAGCTCTTAGTGAAAACTGCTTGTCTACTTAGACCAATGATGCCAAGCTGGTCAGGATTTATGCAAGCTGTATAAGTAGGTGAATATCCCGGACAGTCTAAAGTATAGTTCCTTCCTGTGAAAGACATGAATACAAATGATTTGCCCTACATATGTTCTGTGCTGTCAAACGTTACACAACAAGCCCATTTGTTGAACATCAACCTGTCATAACGTTTGACCAACATTTTTATTAGAGGGACTTGACTATTATCAGAAATAAGTCAGATTCAAGTGAGCAGAAGGACATTATAATCAAAGTGGGTGCTTTCCACTCAGAAATGGGTATCCTTGGTAGTAAAGTGATGATCAAGGAAAATACCGGTTTATCAAACCTATGAGCCAGTATATTCTTCAACTACAGTTAGCTATATGCGTAGCCGAACGGCTATGCTGAGGGCAATAAGAGGTCATTTCTTGGTCAGTGACGCACTAAACAAGCATTACAGAGAAACAGTGCATTGATGACAATAACGACCAAGTTAGACAGGAAACGGTAATGAAGAAGAGCACCTATACCCACATGAACATAAAAATATTTTGAAGTCTTGGAAAATGTATTCAAGAAGGACACTGATCAACGGCACGTTGTTGACAATGTGAACCAGTACTTATGTAGTTATGGCCCTGACAAGAAAAAAAGTAATAAGGGAGATAGTTCAAAAATAGAGTACTACAGTACTGAGAAATGATCAAGCTATTGTAAAAGTGTATTGCGTATGAGAGGACTGGAAATTGGCATGGTCACCTGAAAACCCTGATAACATGCTTTCTTTTTTTGCAGTTGCAGGTCACAAACTCTATCAAAAATCAATCACATGTACCTTATGCAAATGAACAATGTCAGTATAACACTTCCAGCAGTTTGTTAAGCCTTTGAAGATAGATTCTGGGGTAGGATGTTTACCGATCAGGTGATTGGACATAGTACTGGCGTACAGCATAATGTCTGTATGGATGTTGGCAAGGGATAGATGGCTTTTTGAAGTACAGCAAGCACAGTGGATTTTGTCTTTGCCAGCCTGTGCAGAGATACATTTTGCTATGCGGGAATATACAGACAAGCGGTTAGAACAAGGATTATGCAAAGTCTAGAATCAACAGAGATAATAAAGATCAGCAAGCGTTTTAAGAGCTTCTTTGAGATCTGAATTCGTTTGCATCTGAGCCAAACCTTAAAAATATTGAGACAGGAAGTTTTACTGAGGAAAATGTGAATGTTGACTCAGCAAGAAATGTAGGTGATACAATATTTGGAAGACGGAAGGAAAAATGTACTTGAACATTCATTTAAACGCGTTGATACTGATGTTACATTAGGATCCAAAACACATTATCAAAGTTGGTGGAGATGAATATAATGTAGATCCCCATTTGCTATTTCAAAGACTGATTGCAGTTGCTGACATATATACTGGTGATCCTGTAGAGATATTTAAGCATAGGTTTCCACGAATCCATTGGCTCTGTATGACAATTCAGAGATAGTGAGAGAAGCACAGAAGTCTCTAATCACTAATGCTATCTTGGTGCTTGGAGGATGTGATACAACAAATGTACCACCCATAGCCATGCTTGATATTGTTTTAGATTGTTGGTCTTTACTTCATCGTCTACCTGTGCATATAAACTTACTATCCCATGTCATTCGTAATATCAAATACAATCAATAAAATTGAGTCATTGTTATTTAGCATAGTCTGTGTGTCGGTTCTCCTCAATTTGTAAATCTCTGTCATATAAACATTCGTAAAAATGCTGGTTTTGAACACGTCAAGTGGTAAAACGTTTAAACGAAACAATAATAGGGGCTGATACAGTGTTGTGGTTAAAACATTTAGGGTTCGCATACCTAAATATTTTAATCCCACACTGCGTTATTCTCATGACGCCAGCAATCAAGCGTGTGTTCTGTGCTCTTCCAGGTAATAAAGTATGGGAATTACTATATATCCCTTTTTCATTTTTTACAAGAAAGAGCAGATTTTTATAAATTGACAATTTTTAACAATGTTTTCTAGAACAATTTAAAAACTTTAGCTGTGAATAACTATTTCAGCTTCAAGGTATTTTGACAAATAGGCGCGTATTCCATTTATCGGTGTTAACAAACAATATGCAAATTATGTCGTGACGTCATTCGCATGAAACATTTAGGTCATTTCCAGAATATTTCAATATTATACAACCACAGTTTCCTCCGATTTGATGGGGACCATCTCTTTGTTCAACACTTTGCTGCTATTCTTATGAGACCATGTAAAACAGTAGTATTTGTAACATAGGTAAAGTATTACCTTTTTCCACATTTGACACACATATAACAAACTATATTGTCTTGAAAGGTGAATGGTTACATTCAGGGACAAATATAAAAACAACTGAGAATCGTTTTAGAGGAGGTATTATTCTGAAAAAGTCTACAATATGATACAACAAACGCCATTTTTAGAGCGGTACAACATACCAAAGTTAAATAGGCGACTTAGAACTTATTTGCACCGGGTATAGTTAAAATTATTTGTTCCGAAGCTATGCTAAATATATCTAGATTTAACCTGCAAAGTGTTATGCCTTGAAAACAATCCCCCTCAATTTTAATCTTGGAACACATTAAAAATTGCCGTTAAAGGAAGCTATAATATCAAGTTTGTGTAAAGTGATAGAACGAAGTAGAAATCGAGCAATTTATGAATTGTGGAGTTTAGCTTTTTACTTATTGGTGTCGTCAAGAACAAATTAGACAGACTAATGCGCGAGTGTTACTGTGTTACTGGATCCATACTTTAAATACAACTTGGCTCAGTGGGATGAACAGAAGCGTACTGTTTGATGTGAGTTCGTAACACATTTTATATTCATTAGAAATGTTTCATACAGACATGCAAGGTTTATATTTATTTACCATGTATTGAAAAATACATATTATATTATAAAACCCGCCGTATCAGTCTGATCCAGATCTATATCATAAACCTTACATTGTTAGTTTTCATCACGCGGACATTAACGTCCTACTTAACGGACTTAACGTCTTTTTGTTTTGTATACTGTATGTTGTACATTTTTTGACGAAGACATAAAGTCGAAACATATTAAATGGAAATTTCGATTTGTCTTGGTTTTGATAATACCCGAGTTCAATACAAGAAGTGAATGGATGTGTATTGAGGTTTCCTAACAAAAAAAGTCTGTTTGGACACAAAATCTTAAACATCTCGATACAATTCTATTTGCATCATTTGTCTACGTCAATGTATTGAACCCAGACACATTCTTTGAATGGGCAAAACTGATGGGTTTTTTGTTGCGGCACAAATGACCGGAGTATATATAAGGAGAGACGATTTGAAAAAAAACTGTAATGTCTTGCTTGGGGAGGGTTTTTCCTGGAAATGTGTTTACTTTGGAGAATAAAAAGATAGTGAACGGGACTTGAAAAATTTGTTGGGGAGGTTTAATTCTGAAAATGTTAACGATTTAACTAAACGATTGCCATTTTAGAGCGGTACAAATAACCGGTGTATTAAAGGCGAAAAAAAAACATAATTGCACCGGGCTTGATTATATTTGTGCCGGGTCAAGAATCGGTATACATAGAGAGGATTGTAACAGACAATAATGTATTGCACAGGTAAGGTTTCCCTGGGAAAAAGGCTTTCTTTGGGGGGATAAACATAGACAAAATGGGGCTTGAAACAATTTTGAGGAGGTATGTTTCTGGAAAATGTTGAAAAATACTAGAAAACAAATTTAAGGGGCGGTACAAAAGACCGGATTATAATTGACGGCGAATTAAGTCAACCAGATGTTAACTGTAACACGTCCTGATTCCCTCACCCACCACTGACAAATATCCACGTAGAAGGGAGCAGACACTCAAACCTTGGAAAAATTCATGATGATTACATCTGTATGTTTATATAACAGGAATAATATAGCTACGCACATGAAGTATGTTCCAGAAAACATATGCGGTATGCATGTATACTCAAAGGCAAAAGAAACGAAACTGTTTTTATTTTCTTACTATTTAGAAAAAAGTGTATATATCTTCATTAAAACGTATTTACTAAATAGTAAAGTTTAATTCCTATCTGTCTGCATAAAATCACCATTTGATAAATCATTCAGAACATTTATTATTCTTTCTATGTCTGGTCTACAGACGATTGTTTTAATTCACGGGATATAATAATTTTCAACTTAATTGGTAAATTTGCGTTTCTTTTACCGATCAGCATATATGTACTAGAACGGCTGTCTATGTGTCTCTTACAGATTTAGTTTCTGGTTCTATAAAGGTGAGTAATGTAGTGTATTATAGAGACTTTTTTTCTGTTACTGCCTGGAAGGATTTACATTAGAAAGCATGCATTGAAATCAAATTTCATTAGAAATAGTTGAATACAAAACCTGTATCGTAAGGTAGTCTGTGCTTCTCCATCGGTTGTTATCAAAACAATCTGCTTGTCTGTACATTGGTTCTCCTGGACCAATCCCCCTCGTATTGATGCCGATTCGCATCCGGTGTCCCTTAGCACATTCACTCCAACCCTTTTTGTGTTTCTAGATTCTTCTACCCTTCGAATATCAATAACGCACCATCGGGAGTAACTATCCACTTGAAACTTTAAGTTCTTCGCATTATGTGCACTCCTTTAACACACCACTATGCATTTGAACCTGGGCACATGTGGCCGATATTTGTCTGTCCCTTCTACCACCAACAAGGGCTTTTTGTTTGCAATCTTTTGCGAGATGACCTATCATGTTGCAAACAAAACAGGTTTTACTTCTGCTTTGATCTCTAACATCTTTAAATGGAAGTGTTGACCCATTATTTGGCAATCCCCTGTTACAGGTGTGTTCAGACTCGTCTGGCTGTTGATTTATATTTAATGACGCCTTATTTTGGGAAATCTTCCCTCCATTCACCTCTGAGTACTACTCAGCAATTCGCGTGACTTTTTCCATCGGTTGGGGTGTTCTGTCTTTCAAGAACAACGCCAAATATGTTGAACAACTTCTAATAATATGTTCTCGTACCATTAAGTCACACAACGCTTCATATGTGTCTTCCACTTTGGCAATTTCAATCCACCTTATGACGTATCTTCTCAGCTTTTGCAATTTAGGCCGTAGTGACATACTCTGAATTTGGTTCTTCTCAACTCTATCGTCTCTGAGTCTTTCTAGTTGTACTTTACTCTCGTTGAGCTGCTATTGGAACTGCATGTCCGCGTTCCGTCTTTTCTCCGCCACTCGCTCTTCTCTCTTTCAATAACTTCTGTTTCTTTCTTCTTTATGAAGATCGCCGAATCTTGAGCGGCTAGACCCTTCTTCTTATCTAAGCCACTCCTTATAAAACATGTTGTCCAACTGTCTAGCGAAACCTCCTTGTAGAAATCTTGTACGGGCCCCCAATTGTCATCGTTATCTAAGGGCTTGCTGCTCTTATTGGATTGCTCGACTCCTTGGACTTGCTGCACTACTTGAACTTGCTTCATCACTTGGACTCGATGCGCTATTTGGACTTGCTGTCCTACTTGGTATTGAACTTATTGCACGCCTTGGTTTTGTTGCACACCTTGGATTTGCTGCACTCCTCAGACAAACTGCACATCTAGGACTTGCTGCGATTCTTGAACTTGCTTCGCTTCTTGGACTTGGTGCACCTTTTGGACTTGCTGTGCTACCTTGACTTGCTGCCTTATCTAGATTTGCCGCGCTATCTAGACTTGCTGCACTACTTAAACTTGCTTTACCAGCTAGACTTGCTGCGCTAGCAAGACTTGCTGAAGACATTATCTCCTCCCCAATTTACAAGGAGACCTGTTCCATCTAGCAAGAATCAGTCTTTGACAATACTGAGTAAGACGTCCTTCGGGAGGTGAGCGAAAAACTAAACTCTTTTCTTTTTTAAATTATTGTATTTCAAAGGCAACGGCGAAGAGCGAAGCAGACTTAGACAGATAAAAGACCACAACATTAGACGAAGTGTCCAGAAAAGAGTACAAAGGACTTAAAAAAGAAATAATTGAAGCACAAACAAATCGTGTAATTAAAGTATTTGATAGTGCAATGTATGCTATTCTTTATCAAAATTTGTCTTTTAAAGATTATCACAACTACGCAAAAAAGATAAATCTGAGGAAGTCAACAAAACTGAAGTAATAAAGAGACACTAGAAAACATTCTTTATCTTTTATTTAATATATAATATATAATAATTTTTAAAGAACAATTTCAAAACCAATTATTGCTTCTTCGCTAACTAGCAGCACGAGGACTAAAGACGAGTTAAACTTTTGAAAAAAACATTTAGGAGTATTGATGCAGCACAAAAAGCTTAAGGTTTAAATGCTTGTTTAATCAAAATGTGTTTTGGAAGCAAGACGGAAAAAGAAAGTTGAATATTAAATAGAATCAAAAAAGGATACAAATGTAAATAGACACTTTCGATACTGAAATTAGCTACAAACTCTTACATAATTAATGAAACAATCTTTTTTTCAAATGAGTGTTTTAAACAAACGTCTGATTGCAATCGTTTATAAAAAATATTAAAGCCATTTAAATTCCACTAAAACAAAATTTATAACATTCTTGAACAAGAATTGAAGCAAAAGAAAAGAGCTAAGCTTAACACAGTTCTTTAAATTACCTTTGTACAAACGGAAAAGAGAGGTCTTCATACTTTCAATCGAAAGCCTAAGCAATAATTAATGATACTGAACTTGATGAGATAATAGCAAATACAAACGATGAATTACTTCACAAACTTGCTGAATGGACATCTGAATGATCCTTCCGGAACGGGACGTCACGGGTTCAAAGTCCAGCCCGAGCACGAGGTGTGTCCTTGGGCTAAGGCCACACGTGCCTCAGTTCCCCAAGATGTAAATTGGTAGCAGTAATGAAAAGCTCGATGCCTCGATGACATCTTAAATGAGTGTTCAAGAGCGATTCAATAATCTAAGGAATTTTCTTCGTTAGCGAACAAAAATAAATTAACATAAACAATAAACTTATTAACTTAACCAGGTTAAGCATGGGATGAAATGCTAAACTTGATATGATAACATACCTAATCACTGGTTGCTATGGAAAGTCACTCATTGATAAGGAAATTACTGGTCAGTACTGGAAAGTCATTGATTGCCAAACCAAATTTATGCTAGTTGCTAAGGACGTCACTTGTTACTAAGGTAAGTCACTTGTTCCTTTTGAAAGCCATGTTGCTAAGGAGGTCAATTGCTGATAGGGAGGTCACTTGTTGCTAGAGTAAGTCATTGGTTACAAAGGAAGTCTCTGGATGCTACGGATAGTCATTGATTGCTTAAGAACTGAATTGTTTCGAAGAATCACTGGTTGGTAAGGTTGGTAAGTCAGTCACTTTTTGCTATGGGAAGTTACTGGCTGGTAAGAAAGTCACTTTTTGCTAAGAAAGTCACATGTTCCAGTTGGAAGTTACTTGTTGTTGGGGGAAGTTGCTGGCTACTAAGGAAGTCACTTGATACTTGGTAAGTTGCTGGTTGCTATGGGAACTCTCTGGAAGTCTTTTATTTCTTTTATCTCTGATATTCATGAACACAAAATCATATAATATCGAAATATCAAAATAATTTATACAGTTGTCACTATTCAATTTTTTTTTGCGTTGAAGTACATGAAACATTTTTTTATAAAGTTAAGTGATGTTTTATCAAAGAGGCCACATATACTAATGTGATGCAAAAAATAGCAAAGAGGTTTTTAAGAGTTAATGAGAATAGATCAGAACGTTTCCATATGTTTTAATTTAAGAAATGAGATAAAAAAACAACATTTCTGAAGAGGATGTAAAAAAAACTCTTTTATTTTTTTGACTGTTGTTCTTGATTTAGTCAGTCGAAAATGACCATTTTTTATTTGCTTTATTAGTTTGTCATTGACAAAGGCTATTTCCTTTTCAATAGTTATTCTTAACATCAGGTACGATTTAAAACTTTCAAAACTAGGCAACATGTCTCAGTGTTTTGCTTGAAAAATGTATAATTTCATAAAATATTTTCCAATCTCCTTTGTTTTTAGTGTCAGTAAGTCTTTTTATCCAACAAGATTTAATTGAATACATACATTTTTAATGTCTAGCATTTTAAACCCCCTAATTCATTTTCATTGTAACTATCATAAAATCTATAGCATGCATGTTTCTTCTTTTTTTCGATTATACCAAAAAATGCGTCTTCTTGTTTGATAGTACAATTTTGAGACTTTGTATTATAAGTTGCTTAACTGATTCCATAAATGTTGAGTATGTCTACATGTCCAAAAAAGATGTTCAATTACTTCTTCATACATGCTACAAAATTCACACAGTTTTGAATGTATAAATTTACATTTGAATAAGTAAGCATTTTTGTTTGGACTAGGCGCGTCAAAAATTTGTACTGGAAATTTCTTATTTTTGTATCAATGGTTGTTTTGAAAATTTTACAAACAATTATTTTCCGATCTAGATCCTGTTTTTGGAGCCTTTTTCCCCATGCTGATGCAGTTTTTAATTTTAACATTTTAATGCTTTGTATTTGTATTGAATACAACATTTTGTTCGGTTGTTTTGATTGTTTTAGTTTTTCTTGAAGTCATTGTTCTCTCGGAGAGTTGGATAAATGTTCTTTTCTTATTAAGTTGTCTTTGATTTTCTTTGGTGCATTACTAATAAGCCAATAGCATTTAAGTAAGTCTTTATTTGGTATATTGTATAAAAATTGAAACATCTCAAAAGTATAAAATTCTTTTATTCTGTAATCAAAAAAATATTCTAGATGTGTTATACCTTTATCATATCAGTTCTCATAATAAACAATTTGTTTTTGTATTTTTATTTTAGAGTTATTCCAAATTATCTGTTTTCCGTCCACGTTGTGCTCGAATGGCTTTATTGTATACCGCGCTTTTAATATGTCTGAGAAGAAGCTATTTTTGGACATAATTGTTCTGCGTCTTTTACACTGATATTGCAATCAAAGATAAGGTATACTCCATTTTGTTTTATTATATTTTCATAAAATATTTTCCAATTTCCTTTGTTTTTAGTGTCAGTAAGTCTTTTTATCCAACAAGATTTAATTGAATACATCAATTTTTTTATGTCTAGCATTTTAAACCTCCTAATTCATATTCTAAAGTCAACAATTCTCGTTTGATTTGATCTGGTTTACAGTCATATTTGAAATTATACATAGTTTTACTTATGTCTTTCAAAATGTCCTCGTGTGGATTTTGTAGTAGCGATAAAGGATATATTAGCTTTGGAAGTGCAAATGACTTAATAACTGTAATTTTGCCAAGTAGAGTGAGTTTTCTGTGTTGCCATTGTTTTAAACAGTTCTTAAACCTTACAAGTTTTGGATCTAAGTTTAATGTGATATTTTGTTGTGGATTATTTGTAAAAATCATACCTAATATTTGTCTCAGTTGGATCTTTATTTGTTACTCAATTTGCACTCCGACGGAGTTGTTTTCTTCTTCATGAATTCACGTGAAAGGTGTGAATCTTTGACAGTATCGCAAAGTATGCGAATTATTGACATTGATCTCCGTCGGATCTTTCTTTGTTACATAATTTTGTATTCCGACGGAGTAGGTGTCGTTTGATAAGTCACGTGTAAAGTGTGAGTCAGTGGCAGGAATTTTCTTATAAAAATAGTTAACGATTCTTTAGTGAAGCAGGTTGCATTTTGTAAAAAGATGGATTAAAAGGTAAATGTTTGAGAAATTGTTATAAAAAGATAGCTTTGGATATAGAATTAAAAGGAATAGATGGATATATTTGTTGTAGTGTTTTATTAAAATAAGGTCAACAAGTAAATTAGCTTCAGTTTGGATGTGAAAATTCCGCCACAAATTCAGACACTGACACTCTTTGAGAATTAGCAGAAAAAAACACAAGAAAATCTTTATGTAATATTAAAGTTGTTTCATATCGGCATCTATTAACAGTGCAAACCTATTGATGTAAAAAACAAATGTGATACTACGGATTCTATATCATTGTCAAAAGAGGAAAATAATTATATCCTAGGACCAATATTACATGGTTATTTGAGTTTCATTCGTTACAATTACATTTGAATTATAGTACTAATTGAAGGCACATAATCTAGTATAGTCGTCGAAGTACATCATCGCCTATCCGTGAAAATGTACACTTGCGAATCAAACATAAAAAAGCATAGAATACTCGGAACTTCGGATTAAGTATTGTCGTATTGTAATGGTTTGATATTTGGAGCTAATAAAACTGGGATATTTAAACAAAGGAAACTTTACATGTGCGATGCTAGACTCCTTCATAGAGAGTTTTATTTTCTTCCTGACAAATTGTTCAACATACCAATAACAGTATGACGTTTGAATTTATTTTAGATCAGATCCCATCAAAGACGTTAGAGCTTTAATTTGGTCTGAAATGCAAATATTTTAAATGTTATGTCAATCTTAATTCTGCTTTTTGAAACTGTACATGCTCTGTGGAAAATGCATTTGTATATTTGTTTACGCCTCTTTTTCTGTAAGGGTTTTTAATGTTATTTATGAAAATTCAAGGTGCGCACTAAGCTGATAGTCCGAATATTAACACGAGATATCTAATAGGCCGGTAATTTTGTCAATTTTTTTGAAAATAGACAGTTTGCCTCTGAGGATAATTCGCAGGAGTTTTGTACTGCTCCAGCTGAACTGGAGTTAGATTATCGGGTATTAAAGTTTCAGTTCAATTGTTAAGAATTGATGAAATGTTGCTTAAGAAATGTATGTGTTTATGTGGTAAAGAAAAAAACAAAAATAATATCAAACAGGGAATGCCACGTACCAAAAACGCAGCCTCCCCAAAACGAACCCCACAGCACCCAGAAGTGCACACCACCAACACACACACGTTCAATTTGTATTCAACTGTTTCCTGTAAACTGTTAGCTATCAATTGCTTATATCATCATACAACTTTTGACAAATAAAGGTAACATACACGCCATTAGTTTTGTATTTATACAAGTGTGTTCCAGTTAAGTCCCTTATAGCGATAAAACCATGATCATGAACATATGTTTGTAAATATCTATTCACTATTATTTGTGAATGCGTTGATATGAAGATCTTCTATAATCTTGTTAGCATAATTACAAATACTATAAACAGTATGTCGAGTGGCAGCTTGTAATTATTGTAGCACCATGCCAACACGTTGGTGCGATTATACCCCTATTTGGGCGAAAGTTACATTTTGTAAAACAAAGCTGTGCCCTAAATCCTCCCTTTCCCAATAATTAAAATGCATAATTATATTAAAACTATTATATCCTAGGTTGTTTATTTCACGATTATTTATTGCAAATTGATCACAATCAAGTAAAGCAAGGACGCGTCTATGTGTCCTGATGACCACGTGGCCAATGTCCTCCTATTTCCAAATTTGTCAATAATTCAGTCAAAACATTGAAAGATACAATGAAACGATATTTAATGTTATTGTGCAATTCATCACCTCTTACAATAACAAACACACAATGTGAACAATGAATGCCTATGTTGATAACATAACTACATAAGGACGACTAAGGCGAATGAGAGCCTGTCATCAATTGCGCTTTTATGTATAGTACCGTTATTTTTTTAGTTCTGGCTTCCGCAAAAGCAATAACAGAATTAAGGAAGGAAAATATCAGTATTCATATTATACACATTTTGCGAAGTAAAACATATTTTCACTTAATTCCTCTATATACACGTGAAGTAAATCTGCATGTCGTCAAAGATTTTGGCGAAAAAGAATTATAGTCCAAATTACAGTATGTTCTAGAAATAATTGAAAATGCAAGAAAATGTATCATTTCATCGAGAATTTTCCTTATACCACTCCCTTCCCGTATCCATCCCCTTCTAGCCTACCCGGTAATGCCGTGTCTCCGGCAACCTCAGTTATGATTTCAAGCATGCAATTGCGGAGCTTTGAAATGCTGAATTCCGGTGTCAATGATAGTTGCTGGAAACGCCATGTATGGTGGACAGTAGCAAAGATAGCAACGTTGCAGATTCTTTGGCTAACAGGCTCGTAGTGTTACAAACATTAATTTTGTAAAACTTTTTCAATAGTACTATAATAGTATATTTAAGCCAATCCACCACACGTTTTTCAGTCAAGCCCTGACTCTTCATGTCTACATGCTTGTCTGCCAAAATCATTGTACGTGTTGCTTTATTTTGTTTTTGGTGTAAAGAGTTTAGTAATAGACTGAACTTGTCACGCGTTTCGATTTGATTACAGCGTGAACTTATTGTTTTACGATGCGCAGATACACAAGGGTGAAAGCTTAGTTGAATACAAATGTATTCAGTTTCCGAAAATTACGTGCGAGGTACAGAGTGTTTCGATATTTAAAATCAGTCTACCGGACACTGACATACACTTATCCAGTGTCAGTATTTTACTTTTAGTCTCTCTTCCAAACATTTAAAAAACCTCTTTTTCTGCACTGACACGCACCTGTCGTTAATACCCGAAAGGGGCATGAAGGCAGTATCTATAGATAAATAGAAAGGGTTGATAAGAAACTTACCTTCTTTTCAGCCCGAATGTAATGTTTTGGAAATACAAATGTAGTTGATTATTTTAATTTGTTCAATTCTCTTTTAACGGTACGTTTAGAAGAACTAAAACACATTGTTGACCAACAAAGAACGCAGCGGTTTTTTGTATTGTGCGACAATATTTACCTGGCACTCATTAATCTTCGCCAGTATCTTCGGGTGCGTTCGGGTGTGTTTTCGTTATTTCACTTGATTATTATATCATCTTGAAACTTGATTTGGTGATTGGTCATAACCAGTAAAGGATCCCTGTTGATTTTGAGATCAGAAGAGGTCAAAGGTTAATGTCACGGTGACACGAACTTGTAGAATGGCGTCAAACATTTGGTTTCAGTACAATAACTTAAGTTAGGAGTGACCAATTGCAACGAAACTTGGTGTGTAAGTAGCTTGTGGAGAGAGGAAGCTTGGGGTTGCATTTGGGGGGTCATTTTTATCAAGGTCAATGTCACAGTTGCTAAAAATTAAAAAATGTTTTCTGCTCAATAACTCAAGTTATGGGTGACCAATTACATTGAAACTTGGTGTGTAGGTAGCTTGCAAAAAGAAGGAGCTTTGCATGGCATTTGGGGTAACATATTGTGTAGGTAGCTTGCGGGAAGAGGAAGTTTGGGATTTTATTTGGGGTCACTAGGGTCAAGATCACAGTTACTAAAAATAGATTGTTTTTTAATTCTGTATTTTTAAATTGTTTTAAGCCAAAAAAAAATTCGATGGGGGGGTCTAGGTCTCAAGACTCAAAACTGCGGAAGCCCTGATTTAAATGCAACCACCATCTCTGCTGTCACTTAGCCACGATCTTCGTCATACGCTTATACATGTACAACGTTTGGTTATATAGGACCAAGACCGGCAAAGATCTCCTTGCATGGTTTGTCCATGGAGATAGCAATGAAGTGTCGAAACTGTTTTCATGCAAAGAATGTAACAGTCATACATGATTCTTTGAACTGAATGCAAATTCAGCATATATTCTCTTAAACCCATGAAAAGGTCATGTAACTCGGATACATGAAAAGAATACATGCGATCGCATCAAATGCGTAAAGAAATCATTTCATGCAATATTCATTACTGCACTCCGTTATCAGGCCTGAAATCAGTTATCAAACACGACAGACGAGTGAAAATGATCGCCCATTTAGGTATTAATGGGTTTTCAAGTTTGCAATAAAATATCGATCATAGATTTATTGTCTTTTACAAGTATTACGCCATTAGTTTTCTAGGCTGATTTGATACGGCCGCTCTTTATCACTTGAGCGTTGAAGAAGACTTCACCGCGTTTTTTATCAGTTCTTCTTCAAATAGGCTTTTTTTGAGAGACGGCGATGTTTAAGTCCAGATCGTAGTAGGTACACCTTTTGCCGAGCTCGATACGTGGTATACTTGATAACGATGTCATGGGGACAAGTCGTTGCCCCAGAGTCTGTAGAAGTCATGGAAATATTCTGGGTGCCTCTAGCTAAACGATGCATATTATCTACATCATTGAGACCGACATCAGTTCCAAGTTCTTTTAACAGTATGGTAACAATAGTATCCATATATTTGCCTTCCGATTCTGCAACGCTAGACAACCTCAGACAATTTTTCTACTGTATTTGTTCATCTTATCGTCCCGCTTCTCGAGGGAGTCAACCCAGTTCAAGTTCGGCCACCATGTCCCGCTGTACCCTATTTTCACTTTCAAGATTTGTAACAGTTTGCTTCAGATCAGACGTGATATTACTCACTATACTGGACGCCAAATCAGTGAATTGACTGGCAAATGTCACTTTAAAAATTTCAACTATCTTCAAAATCGTCGCTGGTACTAATAGTACAGTGTTCCATAGGCTCAGATGCACTTCTAGTTGATGTAACTCTAGATGTCTTGGTACAATCAACGTTCAAAGGCGATGACGCATCGAGCTTTTTATCACTACTAACATGAGTGGAACTTATGTTTTCACTAGTACGCTTTTTATGTACTGCAGTATAGTGAAAAAAGTTGTCTGCATGAATAACGGCTCTCACAATACTGTAATCATATTATATACAGGTAAAAAAGTGACTGATGCGTGTCTCAGATAAAATAATGAGATTTGGGTAAAAGAAAGTCAAAAAAGTCAGTAAAGTATTTTATTACCTTTCCACGAAATTTCCAGCCGTTTGATTGGTCAATGACACGTAAATAGATATTGATATAATCGGGGAAGCCGGTAATATACACTTGACATATCCGTCATTGTACCCCATTAGCAACAATAGCCAATGTGACTAGCTTTTTGAAGTTTGTCCACATAGCTTAATTTTGGACTTTGAGATATCTTTTTCGTTAAGACTTTCTTGCAGATCAAAAAGAAATGTGCATAAGACACATCAGGTATATGGAACATTTTAGCGTCAGAAAATAACAATAGTTTTAAATACGTCATTATTAATTACATATATAAATTCACTTATCTTTTGTATAAGCACATATCAAAAATAGGCGTAAAATGGTCCCCTTATATAAAGGTATCTGCTTTAGTCACCATATTTCAAAGAAAGTGCCAACATTTTCTCAAGAATTTCTTATTGTCATTCTTCCAATATTCGACTATTGTTGTACCATTTGGGGAAAAGGCAATACAAAATATGTACAAAAAATAAATAAATTGAAAAACGCGTAAATCGACCTGTTAAATCCTATTCTTCAGATTTACTAAAATAATTGCATTGGTTGTCTTTTTCAGACAGGTGAAAAGACCACACTGCGCTGCTCGTTTATAAGTTTTTAAACAATATGGCTCCAATATACATGTCAGAATTAATAGTATTTTGCCAAAATGATTCATATAGTCTGCGTTCTACATCTCGCAAAGATCTTGTACTACAAACGAAACCTAGGACTAATTTATACAAAAACTCTTTTTCCTACTTTAGTTTTAAAGTATGGAATGATATTCCCATTGAATTGAGATCATTAAAAATACAGTCTTTTAAATGACATTACAAACGTTATCTTTATACCAAAATGTAGGAATTACTTACATATAAAACTATGCACTGGCTATTTTAGTCTCTAAGTAATGAAATTAGATTTATTATATAATTCATAATATTATTTGCATTTGAGTGTCTGTCGTAGAGAGAATGGTGTATAATATATAAACGTATCTAATATGTTATTTATATTAGTAGATATCATTAAGTGTGTATGATTTGCGGTGTATGTGTTGTTTGCATGTATGTATGTTATTTTTCCTTTTCTCTTGTCTTTTTTGTTCTGAGGGTCATATGAAAATAAGTTATGTTTTGAATGTTTGTAAATCATAATGTACCTTATATGTTACCTTCATAAAATAAAGTTATTATTATTATTATTTTTTTTATTTTTATTATTATTATTATTATTATATAATTAAAGCTCGTTTTTTGTGTTTGAAATTTATAACAATTTACATACCTATCACCCATCGTAGTAGATTGTATGCTTTATGTTTGTTTGTGAAAAGGTACATTATTAGACATTGATTCTGAAAAATGCATAACAGTTTAACCAGTTACAAATCCAAGAGGAGTTACAAAAGATTGTTATAAGAAAATTAAAACATGACGATCGTTACACAGTAAATATACAAGCAACGTTATGACAAATGAACAGATACTTCAAATGTTAGCAGCTGCAAAACTTCGATATCAAACTCTTGAATCCATTTTCAAGGAATGTTTAAGAGAATGTATTGATTACATTTGTATGAGTAAAGCGTTGTATGTCTATGCTATAATCTGTTTTCCTTAAAACTAGGGATGGGAACGAATACTAAAATGAATATTCGAATATTCGGTTTGGCATATTCGAATATATTCGAATATTCGTTTTGTGGTGTCCATGTATATTTTCTTAACACGACGGATACGCCACTACAGTATGTTTAGTATGAAAGTGTTTACTTAAAAACGGTATATAAAGAAACAAATTATTAATTTGTGAAATAAGTCCAAACATGCGAGGGAGGCATGTTAATTGATAGAGCGTACAGTAAATTAATATCGTTTAGCGAAGATCAAACTTAAAGTAAGGATGTTAAAAATAATTTCAAACATATTTATTAAAGGAAAATATTTGAGTTATTCTGAATGATTGGACAACGAAAGAGTTATATCAGTTGAGTTAATACATGTATAAGCGTGATTGGATATCGTTTCCGTAAACATAACGTTGATCCTGGAACATTGTGAGATAAACAACTTTTACATAAAACAGGCGACAATTAGCAAAAAGTATGAAAGAGGCCAATATTTAGACAGTTTTTATGTCAAGTTCTATGCATTTTTGGCTGGTTATTTTCAAAATGATACATATTTCTTTTAATCAGCTGCAATATGGACGAATCAGATGCAATTTAGTGTTAATTAATAGGTTCTACATTGAATTTCTGAAATGACACTCCTTGAGGTCAAGAGGGTACATTCAACAGCGATTTACGGATGGAAAACAATGTCAGCATTCTAGTGGTTACATTTACTATCCAATCATCATAAAGGTTGGTTGGAATGTTTCTCTTCATGGTTTCTATGTCGGGTTTAAGCCTGTGTTACATTGGATCAAAAGCTAGGTCATGTAGTCAAATTAAAGAAAAACCAATCTTTATGACAATTTGTCAGAGTGTTTGTTGCAATGCTTTCTTAGTCAGTTTCAAATCTATGTCACTTTGGGCAAAGACTACGTCAGACGATCAAATCAAATAAAAACTTTGTTAATTTGGTAATTTTGGAAACTTTGTCATCATGAAAATTAGTCAGAATTTTTATCCTTATAGTTTCTTGATCAAAGTCGAGTCTGTATCACATGGGTCCAAAAACTAGGTCATATGAACAACTGAAAGATTTACTATTTTGTCAGACACGGCAAATAAGTTTTTAAGAAAGAAACGATTTCACTTCGATGTTTAATTATAAAAATTATACAGGTATCAATGGCTCGTCCTGCTCTGCTCCCTACATATACAGAACATTTGGAGTATTATGGCCACTGACATGCATAATTCAAATCCAAAGTGAGGATTTGGAGCCACGGTATTGTCATATTATGTGAGATAGAAAACTATAGAAGAAACGTCATTTTATATGTTTTGGAAAGTAATACTTCCTCTTCCTACTTTTAGAAATATTCCTATGTCTGATAATAGCAACTACCATTAGAAAACTGATTTCCTACGTCGTTTGGAAATTTTATCAATAGTGTTTACAAACACTAGCCTTGCTCATCTCCATTGCCATTTAATAAACTTGAGTAATATGGCCACATTCATATACACAACTTATTCATATACTTTCTGAAATATTCTAATGGAAACCCCATACTAAAATCAGCCGTTAGGGCTTGTAGCGATAGCAGAGTCACATTTCTTTAGATATATCAAGTAATCAAACGTGAAATAAATTTTTATGGAAAATAATATTTTTACTTGAAGATTTGTAAACCTTCTTATTTCATGTATCAAACACTCGCCGTGCCCATCACCCTTTGCATTTAAACGGGTATAATGATCATTGACTTATGGACAGCATGCTCTTATCTTTCCGGTTTTTTTTCTTTTGAAACGTCATTCTTCACATCCATAGTGAAGTATTAGAGCTATAACAGCGTTATATGTACTTCAGATTCATCACATAAGTATCATGGCCACTGACATATAAACAACAATTCATAAATTGTTTCTGATATTTAAATGGAACATCCTTATATAAAATGATGAAACGTCAACTGTTTAGTTATAGAATGAGAAATACTTTTATCTCATGTTATGATAGAGATGTATTTGCCTGATAGTATAATAAATTATAAGACGGTGATTCTTAATAGAGACAATAATGTTTAGCATTTTCTATCTCCTTGATCTTCAGAATATATATATAGTATGCCGATTACATATATAACATGTTATATATTTTGGTTGGATCCCCATACTTCACGTCCATACTTAACAATAACAAATATAGAGTAATATTTTTTCATATACATCAAATGATAAAATGGTAAATAAGTTTAAAAAAAAAAAAACGATTTCACTTTAATATTTAAGTATTACACTGACAATGTTTTGGAAATATATATATGGATAAATAAGATAGAAAGACTTCTTAAGTTAAACTCGTAGGTCAGAGTGGTGCGTATACATTATAAAAAGTATGATTTTATATGTCGCCTAAAATGCATATCGCTAACCTTGGGCCTACTTACATGAATTATGTCCATTTGTGACCAATTTTCAGCACAAAACTATACATCATAAACACAAAACATTCTGTTTGACCTTGACAAGAAAAACCTTCTGACCAAGTAACATGATTGACTATAAAATGTGACTTTTAGAGTACCAACAAAGTTTTCTTTGGAAATAACCGGCATACGAAATTTGAAGTATTAGTATGGCTAATGACATGTATAATTCTTATCTATAGTTTAGCCAAGGTAGATGCATAATGTTAGAGAGAAATATTTGGAAAAAACGTCTAATTATTTGTTTTATAAAACAGAAAGTTATTTGATATGAAAGGCAATGTTTTCTCGTTCAGTTGTAATAAATATTCAGTTATCAGATAGTATCTTTAAAAAACAGAATTGTACCAATTGCTTTAAATAAAGGTACTTAAGGCTCGCTTAATGTTTTGTTGAAAACACCTTACTTCACATTCATTTTAAGAATACCAGATATCCTGGAGTCATGTTTGTTAAAAAAAATCAACCAGAAAGAAACAATTCTCATGCAATAGCAGATTTTTTACACAAATACACAATTGTCCGGATTTAATTGAACGGACTTTGCATATTTGGGGGACGTTTAAAAAAATAAACAATCAATTAACAATAAAAGTTTTTCTTATGACTTGTCAAAATAATGATGTGCCAGCGGGAGGTGAGAAAAATCAGATAATCAGTGACCTCGAGTTGCCGCAGGTAATTTTAGTAAGAAATCTATCTGGCAGGACCACAGGTGTTCCTCGAGTTGGCCCGGGTTCTCGAGTTATTGATGCTTGAGTTATCCATGGTGATTTCTGGTTAAACATTAAGGTAAAATTGCCGGGACCGACAGGAGTCCTAGAGTTATCCAGGGTGCTCGAGTTATCGACATGTACCCACTAATTTACATTTTTTCTGTTATTGTAATATAATCCCTTAATTATTTCAGAAATTGTGAATTTATCTGATGGTAGAGTCACATTTGTTCATGTACAGCAAGTGTTACAACCTCTAATCATTTCTTATTGGAAGCAATGCTTTCACTTGATAAAGACAAATGTCGCTGATTACAGTATCCATTAAAAGATAGTAATGTCCCTAGTAAGTTTACTATAAAAACAAAAATAATATCAAACAGGGAATGCCACGTACCAAAAACGCAGCCTCCCCAAAACGAACCCCACAGCACCCAGAAGTGCACACCACCAACACACACACACACGCACACACACACGACACACAACCACGCACACACACACACATAACACACACTAGCACACAAAGCAAACACACGAGGACAAAACGAACAATTAAAGGAACACAGTGGGGCACCGCCTTGGAACGGTCAGTGGCAAAAACACCACTGGGGAGCTTAAACCGGTTTATGGTGCGCACCCAACCTCACTCTATACTATAAGTCTCGCAGTGCGAATCTCTTTTGGTATTCTAAAACATATAAGGTATTATGATCATTCACATTTGTACAGCATGTTCATATCATTTAATATCTTTATTGAATCCCCATACTTCACATCCATAGTGAAGAATTTGGACTATCATATCGTTATATTTTGTGATAAAGCTTCAAATGATTGGTCTAACTTTAATTTGCTTGGTACTTTCTGTGTGCCCGTCAATTTGTTCGCACGCGCTTATTGTCCCAGCTGTAGCTTCTATATGCATAGACAGATTTAAAATACATTTAAGAAGTTACTTTCCATAACACAAGGATTTGTTATGTATGGTTAAATACGCACTTGCAAAACATTTATAATTTAATGCAATGATTGCTTATATCATGAATCGCATCCAGGGAGCTTACTTGAAAGTCAATATTTAGGGCTGACAACCTGTAATTAAGGGATTTGTTCTATTTTATATGTTCGGGCTGAAACTTCTACTTCATGCATACACTTTATGAAATAACTTAATACAATTTAAGTCCATATCCGAAGAGCGTGTTATGCTTCACACTCGGGGAGCTACTTGAAAGGCCTAGGTCACAGTTGGTGTTCAATATGTGATATAGGGTAATACAACAGTATACGGGGTGTAACTTCAAGATATATTAATTGATTTTGAGATATCTTCATGCAGTTGTCGGCTATGCCACAGGCCTGCGTCGTGCTCAAGAGGAGATTCCCTGAAGGTCAATGTCATACCAAGGGCTCATACTTGTAATTAAATGTTATATTCTGGTATTTTGTGGCCTAGAGTGATGTAACATCTACATGTATAGAATTATTCTGAAATAACTTCTTGTTAGCCATACCTTGAGCAGCACGGTCAAAGTCATATTTTAGAATCTCTTCAAGGGTTATTTTATAACATGAGCGAAACGTTCACCCCCTTGAAATTACATTCAATGTCTTTGTTGCAAACAAGCCTGTCTAAGAAGATTATATGACCGATCAAAGGTCATGTTTCTAAATCTTAAAAACCTTTTGAATGATATTCTTTATATATTGGGTAAATTGTGGTCTCATAGAGAAAATCAGGTAGGTCAAATGTTCGGGTGAAGATCGAAATAATGTTTTTGTCGCCTTATTCCTTCTGCGGATTATCATCAAACTTGTGTCAAATGTAAATATCATCATAATTCAAAAGGTGAAAGTCAATGTCGTGATCAAAGGTCAAGTTCATGTAACAATATCCCCCAAACCTCTTGATGAATTTGCATGATGCAATGGTTCTTGTCTGGTCTCATCCAGAAATGCTTGGTTGGGTAATTTGTATTGCATGGCGAATCTTCATCCACTTGTTTCTTAGGGAAATGCTAGCACGCTATTATCTTAACAATAAAAATAAAACAGGTAACAATAAATCACCTTCTTCAACCCATACACAACGAAATCTGGGAAGAGTCTTTTTTGGAGATAAACTTTTCTAGGTACTAGGGTACATACACTAACTGAGAGTTTTTTTGCTTTCAACTCTTTTATCAGGTCGATTTTGAATTCCTTAGCAAAATGCTCTAAGGATTTCCCGTTTGCAGCATCATTACCACCGACATAAATGATCAGATTGGGACATGTGATCTTGTTTATATTCATCCACTTGAGTTTTTCTTGAAGATTTGTTATTGTTATTCCCCGATTTACATCAAGGTAGATGTCAGATCTCAGACCCCTAGGGTTGATGCTTTTAAGAATGGAGCTTCCTGTGATCATCGTATTTTTTTTTACCTTCTTCCTCGCTAAATCGGTAAATAACAGAAGGACGATTTTGTAGTTAAGATTGACACGACATATCATTGTCAACAATAGTAAGTTTTGCTAATGTCTCTTCTCTATCACCAACTCCGTTTGTCTTTACTTTTTTTCTGTTGTCATTTTCGGCATAATTACTTTCATTTGATTTTGAATCTAAGGTACCGCTTTTTTCGTTAATAGTCTGCTTCCTTTCTCTCAACATCTTAACTGTATCATGTATCGCTTGAAGTCGTCTTTGAAGATTATCACTGTTTCGATCTATTTTTGATTTAATTTCCGCAGTCAGTTCTGCAACATTTTCAACTTTATCTTGTGACGATTGTGAGTTTGCATTGTTTTGCACTCTTATTCCGTGCAGTTGATCTTTGACAGACTGAAACTGTGCAGAGCTATCTTTGATGTGACAGTCTAGTGTATATTGCAAGTCTTTGACAAAACCAGTCAAGGCATTCACCTTTTCAATGAGTTGTTCGATCCTATTTTCTTGATCTCCATTACCATTTGTTGTCTTTAGTTCATTATTTTTAATGTCACAAGACCCTTCACTAGAATCTGACGGTTTTATCACCTGTGTTTTGCTTAATAAAGTATTGTTCCCATTCATTTTATTCTTGTCTACAGAAGGTACTGTGCAGTCTATAGCTTCGTGTTTTGATGACTGCAGCTCAGCCGTAACATGTACTTTTGGGAATTGATCGCAAATGTGATATTCAATCTGTTGTGTACTGGTCTCAGATGAACGTGTTTCAGCTTCTTTGCGGGAATCAACTTGTATACAATTCTGTAAGGTGTTTCTTACATGATCATTTATTTGTTCAAAAGACTTTCCCTGACATTGCAGCTCATTTTGTATTTTTTGTAGAATTATCTCAAGATCTATGTCTGTAAAATGCTCAGGCTTTCTCCCATTCACTAGACACGCGCATTTAGTATGATACATATTAAGTGTGTACAACTGAGATTTACCTTGAGCTACCTTGAACTTGGTTTCAACTAGATTTCCACGACTGTCAAATACTGGAGTATGTAAATATGTGTATTTCTGATTGTCTGTTGCGTAGAAGTCTTGTATCACTGTCTTTATCAGCTCATAGGTTCCTGAATTGAGTAAGATTTTTATACCACCTCCAGTTTCTTGTATTTCAATTTGATGTCTTTCTGTAAACTGAAACTTTTTATTTAACGCTTTTGATTTGTTCAAAATGTAATTTCTTGTCTCATGTTCATCACACCTGGTCCCAGTAATACCGGCGGTTTGTTCCATTATTTGAAGCGCTGTTTCACTTTGCAATTTCTCATCCATATTTTACTACAAAAAAACATATATTTACATCAAAATATTTATTCCGATGAATTTTTGCTCAAGTAAGAATATGGATCACATGGGATTAAAAACTAGGTCACACGGCTAAATCATATTCTAGTGGTTACATTTACTATCCAATCATAATATAGGTTGGTCGAAATGTTTCTCTGAATGATACATAGGTCGAATTCAAGCCTGAGTTACCTTGGCTCAAAAGCAAGGCCATGTAGTCAAATAAAAGAAAACCAATCCTAACGAAAATCGTCAGAGTAGTTATTGTAATACTTTCTAAGTCATTTTTGAATATGTATCACTTTTGGCAAGGACTACATCACAAGATCAAATCAAAGAAAAACTTTGTTAATACACTGTATGTCATATGTACTATCCAATCATCATGCAAAATGGTCAGAATGCTATCTCTAGATCAGTTGGGTTGAAAGCTATGTCACACGATCAAATCCAATAACAACCCGTTTAACATTCGAGAGGCCAGATTTATTAACCAATCATCTTGAAAATTAGTCAGAATGTTTGTTCTAACAATTTCTTGATCAAAGTTGAATCTGCACCACATGGGTTTGAAAACTAGGTCACATGGCCAGTTCAAAGAAAAATCTTGATAACATTCTAGAGGTCACATTTACTATCAATTCGTCATCTGGATTAGCCAAAATGTTATGTTAATAATACATATGCCACGTTTGAACCTATGTCACCTGGATAAAAACATAGGTCACATATCAAATCAAAGTGATCTCTGGTTTACATACTTGAAGCCACATGTGTTTACCAATCATATCATATTGTTGTTAACAAACTATATGTTTCATTTACTTCCCAATTATCCTGAAAATTGGTAAGAATGTTTATTTCAAATACTTTTAGGTCAAGTTCGAATTAATATCACATGTGGTCGAAAATAAGTTCACATAGTCAAATCAAAGAATAACCTTGTTAGCACATTAAATGCCACAATTACTAACAAATCATCAAGAACATTGGGCAGAATGTTATCCTCAGTAACTTCAATGAGATATTTTAATGTAAGTCACTTGGGATGAAAAAAGACGTCACACAGTCAAATCAAATAAATACATTGTGAACATTCTAGATGTCACAGGTATTATCAAATTATCATTAAAGTTGATCAGAATGCTTATCACAATTATTTCTAGATCAAATTGAATGTTGATCACCTGAGGTAAAAACTTAGGACTCACGGTCAAATCAAATTAAACCCTTATGAACACTCTAGAGGACACATTTACTATCTCATCATAACAATCGGTCAGAATGTTTGTAATAATTTTACATGGCCATGTTTGAATCTTCGTTTCATGGTGTCAAAGATCTGTCTTATATTCATATCAAACAAAAACTTTTTAACACTCTAGAAGCAAATTTTATTTAATAAATAATTAACATAATGATTTCTATGCCATTGTAGAATCTTAGTCACCTGGGATAATACACTAAATAAAAGACATCATGAAAATTGGTCAGAGCGTTTATCTCAATGACTGTTAAGTTAAGTTCGAATTAAGGTCACCTGTGGTCAAAATTAAAACTAAAGAATAACCTTGTTCGCACATAAGATGTCACAATTACTACCCAGTCAACATGCAAATTGGTCAGAATGTTTACCTTAATGACTTCCATGAATCCTACTCTGAGTCACCTGGGATCCAAACAGAGGTCACACAGTCAAAGCAAATTAAAACATTTACTATCCAATTATCATGAAGATTGATCGGAATGTTTGATTTAATGTTTCCTAGCATAAATAACAAGACAGCGTTTCTTAAAGGTATGTAATATTTCTTAGAAACAACAATGGGTAGCATTTGATGTTAAGAAAATGTAAATATTATATTCATTAAAAAAAATAAAATAGACATGTACAGAGCTTTATATACTTTCAGTAATATTATGGTGTAAACCTCATACTTCACATCTATAGTTTAGAATTGGAACCGTCATAGAGCCATTTTCTTAGACACATCAAATGATGAAACATCAAATTACTAGTTATGGAAAGAAATGCTTTTATCTCATGTTATGATAGAGATTTATTTGCCTAATGGTAGCATCAATAACAAAACATCGTTTCTTAAACATATGTACAATTTCTCAAGAGAGACAGCAATGGTTAGCATATTTTATTCCCTTGATTTTCAGATAATTTAAATATTATGACCATTGACATATGTATAGTATGTTCATAAATGCCAACCGACATGTTTAATTCACATTCATTGCAACGATTTGGAGCCATGATAGAGTCAGTTTATATGAGATTGAAAAATTGCAAGAAAACGTTAAAATTATTTCGGAAAGTAATACTTACTTTTCCTGCTGTTTGCCCGATAATAGCTTCAACCATTAGAAAACAGATTTCCTCTATGATTTGTAAAGTTTAATAATAAAGTTCAAAAAGAGTCACCTTGCTCAACACTATTGTCATTCATTAATGTCTGAGTAATATGGCCATAGGCAACTACACAAGTTATTCCTATCTTTGCTGAAATATTTTAATGGAAACCCCATTCATTGAACCAGTAGTTAATAATTGTAGCAATGGCACAGTCACATTTCTTCATTTACATCAAGTGATAAAATGTTAAATTATTTCTTATTGAAACTAATGTTTTCATTTCCTCCTATGATAAAGATGTATGCCGTTTGTGCTTGAATTAATTAGTAAACAGAATTTCTCAAAGATATGTAAATATATTCTCATTTCAGGTACGAAACAATCGGTGTGATCATCTTTCTTGGCGTTTAAAATGTATTATGATCATTGATATGTGTGTGCATTTTGACACCCCATACTTCACATCCATAGTGAGAAATTTGAGCTTTCAGAGCGTTACATGTTATCAGATACATGACGTAAGTATTATGGCGACAAATATATAATCAACAATTCAAAAATCTTCCGTAATATTTTAATGGAAACCCAATAGTAAACATCCATAGTATATAATTGGAGCCATAGTGGAGTCATACTTTTTTAGGAACACCAAAAAAACAAAAATAATATCAAACAGGGAATGCCACGTACCAAAAACGCAGCCTCCCCAAAACGAGCCCCACAGCACCCAGAAGTGCACACCACCAACACACACACACACACGCACACGCACACGCACACGCACACGCACACGCACACACACACACACACACACACACACACACACACACGAAACACACACACATACACTACCAACACACACTAGCATACAAAGCAAACACACGAGGACAAAACGAACAATTAAAGGAACACAGTGGGGCACCGCCTTGGAACGGTCAGTGGCAAAAACACCACTGGGGAGCTTAAACCGGTTTATGGTGCGCACCCAACCTCACTCTTACCCCTTACCCAAGTCATAAAACAGTAAATTATTTCTTATGGAAAGTTATGCTTTAATTTTCAGCTTAAATGCCACATTCAAATGATCGGAAGGCTGACTTTAAAAAATAAACTTTACTAATTTGTAATTAGAAGTAATAAGTTCACTATATGCTGTGATAAAGATTTCTATGATTGATGACCGTATCAATTTGAAGACAAA
This sequence comes from Saxidomus purpurata, assembly GCA_022818135.1. NCBI lineage: Eukaryota > Metazoa > Mollusca > Bivalvia > Venerida > Veneridae > Saxidomus > Saxidomus purpurata. The sequence goes on along the minus strand of JAFMSR010000008.1, from coordinate 53,742,017 downwards.
ATATACGCAAGGTTTTGACAATAGACATCTACAGAAATTAATATAATGTCAATGATAATATAAAAGGAATCTTCACATCCAGAGTCATTTTATCAGATTCAACAAATGATGAAACGTCAACTGTTTAGTTGTGGAAAAAATATTTTATCTCATGTTGTGATAGAGATTTATTTGCCTGATAGTAGCATCAATTACAAGACGGCGATTATTTTAGGTATGAAAAATTTCTAAGTAGAGACTATTATGGCTAGCATTTCTTATTCCCTTGATCTTCAGAACATTTATATATTATGGCCGATAATATGTTAATATATTTTCGTTGGAACCCCATACTTCACATCCATAGTTTATAATAACAACTATTGTAGAGTCCTAGTTTCCATATACATCAAATGATAAAACTGCAAATACGTTTAAAAGAAACGATTTCATTTTAATGTTTAACTAATACAGATTATACATATGCCAACAGTCCACACTGCTCTGCTCCCTAGGTATTCAGAAAATTGGAAGTATTATGACCACTGACATGTATAATTCCCATTCATAGTGGAGCAACGGTAGAGGCATTATGTGAGATAGACAAAAATGGAGAAAAGGTCTAATTATATGTTTTGGAAAGTAATACTTTATCTCCCTGCTTTTAGAAAGATTTCTATGCCTGATTATAACATCTACCACTAGAAGACAGATTTCCTCCATGGTTTGTTATTGTTATTAGTAGAGTTAAAAAAGACTAGTCTGATACATCTCCATGGCCATTCAGTAAATTCTGAGTGATATAGCCCAAGTCTTCTACACAACTTATCTATATACTTTCTGAAATATTTCAATGGAAACAATATACTTTAAGTCAGTAAGAGTTGTAACGATAGCAGAGTAACATTTGTCCAGATACATTTACTGATAAAAGTAATGTTTACTTCAAGATATGTTAATCATTTTAATACAGGTAACAAAGACTCGCCGTGCACATCTCCCTTGGCTTTCATAAAAGGTATTATGATCATGGACATGTCTGCTGCATGTTCTTATTTTCATTGAAACCTCATACTTCACATCCATAGTGAAGAATTGGAACTATCAGAGCATTACATGTTTTCAGATTCATCACGTAAGTATCACGGCCACTTACATATCAACAACTATTTTTTTCTTGTCTAATATTTTAATGTAAAAACCATCATTTCACATCCATAGTGTAGAATTGGGGCCATGGTGGAGTCGTATTTTTACAGGTTGATCTAGTGATAAAACGTCGAAACATTTGATATTGAAAGTTATGCTTTCATTTTCTGCTAATGATTTATCTGCCTGATGATAACATCCATTAGGACACAGCATTTTTTCAATGTTGTTAATTGAGATAAAAAAAACTTACTTTGCCCATCGCCATTGGCATTCAAATTTTTATGTTTATGGCCATTAACTTTTCCACAACATATTAATATAAATTATTATCTGTACTATTCTCATAGAAGCCCTATACTTCATCTCTATACTTAAGAATTGGAGCCATGGTTGACTTATAATTTTCAGATATATCAAGTGACTATACGCCGAATTATAGTAAAGTTTCGTTATTAGGACCACACGATAGACCGCGCTCGATATTAACACCACACATTTCACATCAAAATAGTCAGATAATAGTAAAAACGTCTCGATATTATGACAGACTCAGTTTCAAGACCACATTTTAATAATCCGAAGATTGACCTTAAAAAATAAACTTTACTGATTTGTAATGAGAAGTAATGATTTCGCTATCAACTGTGAAAAAGATTTCTTTGCCTCATGTTTTTATAAATTCGAAAATAGAATATATCCAAGGTTTTGAAAATAGAATTTACAGAACATTATACAGTTTCAGTAATATTGCAATGGAACTATCATATAGTCATTTTTCAGATACATCAAATGATGCAACGTCAAGTGTTTAGTTGTGGAAAACGAATTGCTGTTCTCATATGTTGTGATAGAGATTTATTTGCCTGAAGATAGTATCAATAACCAGACAGCAATTCTTTAAGGTATGAAGCATTTCTTAATAGAGACAATCATGGCTAGCATTTTTTATTCCCTTGATCTTCAGAACATTTAAATACTATGGCCAATTACATATATATAACATGTTTATATATTTTTGGTTATGTGCAGCATTCTCATATCTTTCCGGTCTTTTTTCTATTAAAATCTCATACTTCACATCACACAGTGAAGCATTTGTGCTATCATAGCGCTATATTATTTTCATATTCATCACGTTAGCATCATGGCCACTGACATATAAACAACAATGCATAACTTGTTTCTGATATTTAAATGGAACATCAATAATGTAGAAGTGTAGTTATTCTTGGTTCATATTTTTTCAGGTACATCAAGTGATAAAACGTCAAATTATTTATGCGTTCATTTTCTACTTTGATAATGATTTCTCTGCCTGATGATCACATCCAATATAATACAACGTTTCTTCAAAGTATGTAATGTTGTTATTACAGACAAGAAAATATCTTTGCTCATTGCCATTGACATTCAATTTTTATGGCCATTTACTTCTACAAAACATGTTTATAGTTATCTGTAATATTTTAATAAAAGTCCCATACTTCGCCTCCATACTAAAGATTTGGAGCGATGGCAGAGTCATCAAGTGACTAAACGTCAAATTATAGTGAAGGTTTGCCTTTCAAACCACCCGATAGACCGCCCTCGATATTAAGACTAAACTTTTCTGTGCATCAGAGTAAAACAAGTCTTGATAGTATGACCGGCTCAGTTTCAAGACTGCAGTTTAAAGACCCGAAGGTTGACCTTAAACAAATACATTGATTTGTAATTAGAAGTAATGATTTCATTATCTTCATTGATAAAACTTTCTTTTCTAAATGACAGTATCAATTTGACTAAAGCATATATACAAAATGTTGAAAATATACTTAAACAAACATGCAAAAATATCATAATGAAAACTTTACAATCAAACTTTAAAATTGGAGCGGTCATTAAGTCATTTTTTTAGATATATCAAATAGTGAAACTTCAAATCATAAGTTATGGAAAGAAATGCTTATATCTCATATTTTGATAGACATTTATTTACATGATTATAGTAGCATCAATAACCAGACATAATTTCTTTGAGATATCTAAAATGTCCTAATAACCTAGCAACAATGGCTCGTATTGTTTATTCCCTTGATATTCAGAGAATTTAAACAGTATATGCATTGATATATATTTAACATGCTCAAATGTTCTGGGAAGAAATACCTCCTATGTCTACTTCATTGTATTAAAAACTGTTCTGTGCCTGATAACATCATCAGCCTTTAGAAGACATTTTTCTTCATGGTTTGTAAATTTTGTAAACAGATTGAACAAATACTCGACTTACTATTTCCCATTGCCATTCAATAAGTTCTGGATATTACGGCTAATCGACATGTACCCACCATATTTTTTCTGTTATTGTAGTGAAATCCCTATGAATAATTTCAGAAATTGTGAATTTACTTGATGGTAGAGTCTCATTTGTTCATATACAGCAAATGTTTCTCATTTCTTATTGAAAGCAATGCTCTCACTTACTGCTGTGATAAAGATAGATGTCGCTGATTACAGTATCCATTAAAATATAGTATTGTCCATAATAAGTTTACTTTACTTTTTAAATACAGTTATCTAAGTCTCGTCCTGCGAATCTGATTTGGTATTCTAAAAAATATATGGTATTATGATCATTGACATTTGTACAGCATGTTCATATCATTATTTAATAGCTTTATTGAATCCCCATACTTCACATCCATAGTGAAGAATTTGAACTATCATATCGTTATATTTTGTGATAAAACTTAAAATGTTTGGTCTAACTTTTATTTGCTTGGTACTTTCTGTGTGTCCGTCAGTTTGTTCGCCCGCGCTTATTGTCCCGGCTGTAGCTTCTATATACATAGACAGATTTACAATACATCAAGAATTTATTTTCCATAACACAAGGATTTGTTATGTATGGTTAAATATGCACTTGCAAAACATTTGTAATTTAATGCAATGATTGCTACTAGCACAAGGGTGTGTCATGAATGGCATCCAGGGAGCTTACTTGAAAGTCAATGTCACATTTAGAACTGACAACCAGTAATTAAGGGATTTGTTCTATTTTTTATGTTCGGGCTGTAACTTCTACATGCACATAATTTCTGAAATAACTTAATACAATTTAAGTCCATATCCGAAGGGCGTGTTATGCTGCACACTCGGGGAGCTACTTGAAAGGCCTAGGTCACAGTTGGTGTTCAATATGAGATATAGGGTTAAACAACAGTATTTTTGTCCGGGGTGTTACTACAAGATGTATTCATTGATTTTGAGATATCTTCATGCAGTTGTCGGCCATGCCACAGGCATGCGTCGTGCTCCAAACGAGGGGAGATACCCTGAAGGTCAATGTCATACCAAGGGCTCATACTTGTAATTAAAGGTTATATTCTGGTGTTTTGTGGCCTAGAATGATGTAACGTCTACATGTATAGAATTATTCTGAAATAACTTCTTGTTAGCCATACCTTGAGCAGCACGGTCAAAGTCATATTTTAGAATCTCTTCAAGGGTTATTTTGTAACATGAGCGAAACGTTCACCCCCTTGATATTACATTCAATGTCTTTGTTGCAAACAAGCCTGCCTAAGATGAAGATCATATTTCGGATCAAAGGTCATGTTTCTAAATCTCAAAAACCTTTTGGACGATATTCTTTATATATTGGGTAAATTTTGGTCGCATAGAGAAAATCAGGTAACACTTAAAGGTCAAATGTTCGGGTGAAGATCGAAATAATGCCTTTATCGCCTTATTCCTTCTGCGGATTATCATCAAACTTGTGTCAAATGTAAATATCATCATAATTGAAAAGGTGAAAGTCAATGTCGTGATCAAAGGTCAAGTTAATGTAACAATATCCCCCAAACCTCTGATGAATTTGTATGATGCTATGGTTCTTGTCTAGTCTCATCCAGAAATGCTTGGTTGGGTAATTTGTATTGCATGGCGAATCTTCATCCACTTGTTTCTTAGGGAAATGCTAGCACATCATTATTTAAACAATGAAAATAAAACAGATAACAATAGCTCACCTTCCTCAACCCCATACACATCGAAATCTGGGAAGAGTCTTTTTTGGAGATAAACAAAAAAAATAAAACATCAAATCAATTGTAAAGGAAAGTAAAAATTCCTCTTTATTCTATAACACAGATTTCCTCATGATAGCATCTACCATTTCGAGACAGATTTACTCCGACGTTTGTAAATTTGGTCACGTATTATGACCATTGGTATGTATACAATATTTTCAAATAGTTTATGTAATATTTAAATGGAAAGTCAATACTTCACATCGATAGTGAGAAATTTAAGATGTCATAGAGTCTTATTTCTTCAGATCTATCGAGTAATTAAACCTGAAATTTCTAGTTCTGAAAAGTTATACTTTCTTATCAAGATGTGATTGAAATGTATTCGCCTGATGGTAGCATCAGTAACAATAAAACGCTTCATTAAGGTATGTAAAACCACTTGTAAGGGGCAAAAATGGCTCGCAATGCTTATTCTCGTGGCATGTGGAAACGTTCCGTATTATGGCAATTGCTATGTTTATCAAATGCTCAAATATTTTTTTGTAATATTTTATTTGCAACCCCATGCTTCCCATTTATAGTTTACAGCTACAACCAATATATAGTTAAATTGTTTATTTCTTGGAATGATCAAGATTTGTGTGTCTGATAATACCAACTATTACAAAACAAAGTTCCATTATGTATGTGTATTTTTAATATAATCTTAGGATATCATATACAACAAATAATAAAACAACACATTATTTGTTATAAATACCAATAGATTTGTACTTTTTTTCAAGGTGAAGTTCGGTTCTGGTAACATGGTGTCAAAAGCTAGGTCACATAGTCAAAACAAAGAAAACATTGTTAACAGTCTAGATGCGACATTTATAAACACATCATTAAACACTGCTCGGAATGCTTAACTTATTGATTTACATGCCTATGTCGAATCTGTGTCACGTGGAGTCAAAAACTAGGTCATTCTGACAAATAAAACAAAGCCCTTTTACCAACTATATGTCACATTCACTAACCAATCATCAATATAATTTGTCAGAATGTTTATCCTAATTACTTGTAGGCCAAGTTCGAATTTAGGTCACCTGGTGCTAAAAACTAGGTCACACGGTCAAGTTAAAAAACCTTGTCAATACTTTGGAAACCATATTCATTAATCAATCATCATTAAAATATGATATACTTATACACTAAGTCACTCGGTGTAATCAAAATAAAAACCTGTTAAGACTGTCTAGATGCCACATTTATTTACCAAACATCATACCAATTATCCCGAATGTTTGTCTTAATGAATGTTTGCTCAAGTAAGAATATGGATCACATGGGATTAAAAACAAGGTCACACGGCTAAATCATATTCTAGTGGTTACATTTACTATCCAATCATAATATAGGTTGGTCGAATGTTTCTCTTAATGATACCTAGGTCGAATTCAAGCCTGAGTTGCCTTGGCTCAAAAGCAAGGCCATGTAGTCAAATAAAAGAAAACCAATCCTAACGAAAATTGTCAGTGTAGTTATTGTAATACTTTCTAAGTCATTTTTGAATATGTATCACTTTTGGCAAGGACTACATCACACGATCAAATCAAAGAAAAACTTTGTTAATACACTGTATGTCATATGTACTATCCAATCATCATTCAAAATGGTCAGAATGTTATCTATAGATCAGTTGGGTTGAAAGCTATGTCACACGATCAAATCCAATAACAACCCGTTTATCATTCGAGAGGCCAGATTTATTAACCAATCATCTTGAAAATTAGTCAGAATGTTTGTTCTAACAATTTCTTGATCAAAATTGAATCTGCACCACACGGGTTTGAAAACTAGGTCACATGGCCAATTCAAAGAAAAATCTTGATAACATTCTAGAGGTCACATTTACTATCAATTCGTCATCTGGATTAGCCAAAATGTTTATGTTAATAATACATATGCCACGTTTGAACCTATGTCACCTGGATGAAAACATAGGTCATATATCAAATCAAAGTGATCTCTGGTTTACATACTTGAAGCCACATGTGTTTACCAATCATATCATATTGTTGTTAACAAACTATATGTTTCATTTACTTCCCAATTATCCTGAAAATTGGTAAGAATGTTTATCTCAAATACTTTTAGGTCAAGTTCGAATTAATATCACATGTGGTCGAAAATAAGTTCACATAGTCAAATCAAAGAATAACCTTGTTAGCACATTAAATGCTACAATTGCTAACAAATCATCAAGAACATTGGGCAGAATGTTATCCTCAGTAACTTCAATGAGATATTTTAATGTAAGTCACTTGGGATGAAAAAAGACGTCACACAGTCAAATCAAATAAATACATTGTGAACATTCTAGATGTCACAGGTATTATCAAATTATCATTAAAGTTGGTCAGAATGCTTATCACAATTATTTCTAGATCAAATTTGAATGTGGATCACCTGAGGTAAAAACTTAGGACTCACGGTCAAATCAAATTAAACCCTTATGAACACTCTAGAGGACACATTTACTATCTCATCATAACAATCGGTCAGAATGTTTGTAATAATTTTACATGGCCATGTTTGAATCTTCGTTTCATGGTGTCAAAGATCTGTCTTATATTCATATTAAACAAAAACCTTTTAACACTCTAGAAGCAAATTTATTTTATTTAATAAAAAAATAACATAATGATTTCTATGCCATTGTAGAATCTTAGTCACCTGGGATAAGAAACTAGGTCATACACTCAATAAAAGACATCATGAAAATTGGTCATAGTGTTTATCTCAATGACTGTTAAGTTAAGTTCGAATTAAGGTCACCTGTGGTCAAAATTAAAACTAAAGAATAACCTTGTTCGCACATAAGATGCCACAATTACTACCCAGTCAACATGAAAATTGGTCAGAATGTTTACCTTAATGACTTCCATGAATCCTACTCTGAGTCACCTGGGATCCAAACAGAGGTCACACAGTCAAAGCAAATTAAAACATTTACTATCCAATCATCATGAAGATTGGTCGGAATGTTTGATTTAATGTTTCCTAGCATAAATAACAAGACAGCGTTTCTTAAAGGTATGTAATATTTCTTAGAAACAACAATGGGTAGCATATGATGTTAAAAAAATGTAAATATTATATTCATTAAAAAAATAAAATAGACATGTACAGAGCCTTTCAGTAATATTATGGTGTAAACCTCATACTTCACATCTATTGTTTAGAATTGGAACCGTCATAGAGCCATTTTCTTAGACACATCAAATAATGAAACATCAAATTACTAGTTATGGAAAGAAATGCTTTTATCTCATGTTATGATAGAGATTTATTTGCCTAATGGTAGCATCAATAACAAAACATCGTTTCTTTAACATATGTACAATTTCTCAAGAGAGACAGCAATGGTTAGCATATTTTATTCCCTTGATTTTCAGATAATTTAAATATTATGACCATTGACATATGTATAGTATGTTCATAAATGCCAACCGACATGTTTAATTCACATTCATTGCAACGATTTGGAGCCATGATAGAGTCAGTTTATATGAGACCTCTGCGGCGATCCTTTCAAAGATGTCGTTCACAAAGCTGTTCATGATAGACATAGCTTTGCTTGAAACACCAGTGTCTGGGTGCACTTGTCTCAACACCTTGTAGATGTAGATAGAGTAGGATTCCCTCCTCTTCCTCCTGCGTTTCTTGTCAGTACCTCTGGCAGCCTTTGCCTTTGAGGCGACTTTCTTTGAGCCTTTGCTTGCAGCACCTTTAGCTGGCATGATTATTCAGTGAATGAATACTAACCGCTGCAAATTTTTCACTTTTATCTTAGAGGCAGCGGATTGACCTACTTACAACATTTCATAAAATTCTCCATTCTGATTGGTCAATAGCAACAGGTACTCGCGCCGTGTCGGATATTTTCGTGAAATAAACAGCGTACTGTAACAATCGATAACATTTTCTATATGTCTTGTTTTTTTTATTAATTACATGTTTGACAATACCAGAGACTTTATGTACATAAATAACTACAAAACACGCATGTACTTCATATACTTTTCAATACGTGATACCCAAAATTCTTCTTTTCGTTGCGGAGACCCCAAACCATTATTTTCTTATTCTCTTCCAAAAACACACAAAGTAACAATACAGATATTATTCCGACCCACAGGTAACAAACAAGACAACAATTTTGAAGATGTAACAAAATAAAACATTGGCTCGTTCTTACATCATTTTCAATACAATACAACTATTACACGATCATAATTATTACAAGAACTAAGTTAGTATGTCCTTAAATAGGTTTGTTTTGACAATATTGCAAGTATTTCTTTCGAGATTATTGTGTGGCCCTAAAAAGGGCCGTTTGTTATTAAACCACAAGTATGTGTTTAACCGCCGAATCCGTACAATGTCCTGCCTTGTCTCTTGAGAGCATAGACTACATCCATAGCTGTCACAGTCTTCCTCTTGGCGTGCTCTGTGTAGGTGACGGCATCACGGATGACGTTTTCCAAGAAAACCTTGAGCACACCACGGGTTTCTTCGTAGATGAGACCAGAGATTCTCTTTACACCACCTCTACGAGCAAGACGACGGATGGCTGGCTTGGTAATACCCTGGATGTTATCACGCAGAACCTTTCGGTGACGCTTAGCGCCTCCCTTTCCTAGACCTTTTCCTCCTTTACCACGTCCAGACATGTTTTCAGTAGTCAGTTGTAACTGAATGTGACCTCTCATGGATTTTTTCGCGGCTTTTATGCAAACACATGTTCCACTGACCTACTTCGTGCTAAGACGGTGCGCGAACCGGATGGAGATACAACAGGTGCGAGAAGTGACGGCAGTGTATTTCTGACACTTTCAACTACAAAAATTATTGTGTATTAAAGTGTCAAGGATGCAAAATCTTACAAATTATATCCCGACAACATTATATCACCAAAACAAAGAAAAAGAAAATGTGTTTTATACATTTTTGTTATACTGAGAGACATTTAAAGTTGCCACCAAATCAGACACAGACACAAATATTAACAAAGTATACAAGTATGAATATGAACGTTATCCTGATGTATGCGGTTATGAACGTACGCCAGATTTATATAGTCTCACACAACAGAACAATACACATTCCATTTATAAAGTTGAATGCGAAATTTATGGAATTTATGTACCAATCATTTAGGCAATGTTCGTTAAATGTAATACAATGTGCACTGCACGTCTTTCGCTACGACCGTGAAGTTTAATACAAGTGTTCCTATTTTATTAATAAATGACCCTACTTAGAAATATGAAAAGGGTACGACGACCACGACAACAACTGAAAATGTATTCTCTCTGAAATATATATGTGGCCCTAAAAAGGGCCGTTTTGTTACTTTGTGAGGAAGTCACTTTAGGCACGTTCACCACGGATGCGGCGAGCCAACTGGATGTCCTTTGGCATAATGGTGACACGCTTGGCGTGGATAGCGCACAAGTTGGTGTCCTCAAAGAGACCGACCAAGTAAGCCTCGCTAGCCTCCTGCAGAGCCAAGACAGCGGAGCTCTGGAATCGGAGGTCAGTCTTGAAGTCCTGTGCAATTTCACGTACTAGACGCTGGAATGGGAGTTTCCTGATGAGAAGCTCTGTGCTCTTCTGGTCTGATTTCACGGAGAGCGACAGTTCCTGGCCTATACCTGTGTGGTTTCTTCACACCTCCGGTGGCTGGGGCACTCTTGCGAGCGGCCTTGGTTGCCAGTTGCTTTCTTGGAGCCTTTCCTCCAGTTGATTTTCTAGCTGTCTGCTTTGTTCTTGCCATCTTGAGAATAAGATACAATGGTCACAAAATAGAAATTCACGACCTAAATACCTTTCTTGCCGGCTGATATTTTCTCATTGGCTGGTCTCCAACTGCCCGAGCTTAAGCGAAAAAACGGATAGTAATTTAACCAATCAGGCCAAAGCACACAAGCACTGTCGACCAATGAAAACGTGTCTTTTCTGCGGCTGTTCGGCTGTACAATGTAAACAAACAACCGACTTGTGTACTATGTGCCCAAGTACTTCATTCATTCATTCATTCATTCATTCATTCATTCATTCATTATATAAATTTATAATATAATATAATATAATATAATATAATATAATATAATATAATATAATATAATAATATAATATAATATAATATAATATAATATAATATAATATAATATAATATAATATAATATAATATAAATACAAATACAAATACAATATAAAACGTAAAATAATACGTACATACAACAGAGCTCTATTCTATTCTATTCTATTCTATTCTATTCTATTCTATTGTAATACAGCGAAATGAATGTACTACAAATGTGACAACACTGAATGATATGTTCTTTCGGAAAGATGTGAATGGTCCTGAAAAGGACCTTTGGTTAAAGCTCAGGAACTACTCCATGCTTATTTCTTGGCAGCTGCCTTCTTTGCTGCTGGTTTCTTCGCAGCCTTTGGCTTGGCAGTCTTAGCCTTCTTTGGCGACTTCGTAGCCTTCTTTGGTTTGGCTGCAGCCTTCTTCGGTGTCTTTGCTTTCTTAGCAGCGACAGCCTTCTTCGGTGTCTTTGCCTTCTTTGGCTTGTCGGCAGCTTTCTTTGCAGCAGGTTTCTTGGCAGCCTTCTTAGGTGTCTTTGTCTTCTTTGGCTTGGCAGACTTTGGCTTGCTGGCCTTCTTTGCTGGCTTCTTCTTAGCTGCTTCGCCCAGCTTGAATGACCCGGCGGCACCGGTTCCCTTTGACTGCTTCACTCCACTCTTTAACGCTAACTTCAAATGGGCGTTCACGGATGTGCTGTTATCCCCGACTTTGTAGTTACCGACAATGTACTTCAGAATAGCTTGTCTAGACGAGCCATTCCTCTCCTTTAAACTGTGTACAGCCTGAGCAATCATCTCACTGTATTTTGGGTGAGTTGCTGGCTTCTTAGGCTTGGCAGCCTTCTTTACCTTCTGGACGGCGGGTGCTGTGTCAGTCATTTTCGCAAAATTCTAATGTAGAATGAGCCTGGAGAGCCGAAACAGAACAATATATGCTATGTGGGTCAACGTTGAAACATGCGCACGAACCGGATGGAAATATGACAGGTGCGCGATGACAACTGGAAGTTTTTGTGTTTTCATATAGGTGATTATTTCACCATTTACACACATTTCTCTTCAACTATACACATGTATTCAGTATCAACGTGGAGATTACAAATTCCGCTATGCAACTCCACTGGGAATTAAACAGTATCTATAAAGTGCGAAAACATATACCACTTCACAGTGCGACTACGTGGCCAATTTTGCGCTGTAATCACTGCTTGCCGCTGATTTATCGTCAATTTGGTACATACACATAGTCTTCAGAATGCTAACGGCAGACTATTTCGCTTTCATAGGGTCCCTGTTAATGCACAAAAACAAAATTTACTCCCATCCACTTCTCTTAGAGAAATAATGAGTGAAAAACTCAAGCGTGGAAAGCACAGAAAATCAAACTCACCGTTATATCACAAATACATTCAAAAAGACATTCTATGTATATGTACTACGGCTTTCACCATCACTTTCAGTCTTATATCAGTCTTATATTTACTATCAAAGTATATGTTCATGTTCTTCAATATTTCACTACACTGTCTATATCGTATATCACTTCGAGCTATCCCAAACCTACCATACAATATCACCTATTACACACAGTCACAGTTACAGTCACTTTCACATAACATTTCACAACAATGACGACGACGACAAGTTCAAGTCTTATATACACATACAAACATGGGCTTGCTTCCTTCCTTTTTATGTTATGTTTTAAAACTCTTTTGACAAGAAAAGACAATGACTGAGATGAGAAATTCCATCGAAATTAGTTGAGTGGCCCTAAAAAGGGCCGTTTTAACATTATGCTGCAGTCTCAAACTACATACATTTACTTGCTTCCGGTGGCTTTGCTCTTCTTAGGCAAAAGAACGGCCTGGATGTTTGGCAAAACACCACCCTGAGCGATGGTCACGCCAGACAACAGTTTGTTCAACTCTTCGTCGTTGCGGATGGCCAACTGAAGGTGACGGGGAATGATTCTCGTCTTCTTGTTGTCCCTTGCAGCGTTACCTGCCAATTCAAGAACTTCAGCGGCCAAGTATTCCAAAACGGTAGCAAGGTACACTGGTGCACCTGCTCCCACTCTCTCGGCGTAGTTGCCCTTGCGAAGAAGACGGTGAATCCTGCCCACTGGGAACTGAAGTCCGGCCCTCGATGAGCGGCTCTTTGCCTTGCCCTTTGTTTTGCCTCCTTTTCCACGTCCAGACATTATTGCTTATTTATTTGCTGTTTGTTCAACGAAATCCGTTGTGTGCTCCTCCCGAAAAATACCTTAAGCTATATACAACAAAACGGATTGACCTACTTTCCCATTTCACTTCACTATTACCAAAAATCACCCAATCACAACAAAGCACACAAAATGGTCCCAGCCAATCAATGAGCATCTACAATACCCGTAGTTCGGCTGTAACTGAAATGTTTT